>SDUX01000004.1:1615934-2215934 GCA_008729055.1 Pyropia haitanensis | reverse complement strand
GGCGGGACGGCACCCGCGCAGGCTCCTGCCGCTGCTGCCGTCGGCAGCGTGGGCGTGGCTGCCAGCGTCCTTGGCAGGGGCGGTGGCGTCGCCGCCGGTGATGACCACGCGCCCGACGGCGGCGGCGACTCGGACTATGACTCGGAAGGGTCGGACGGGGTGCCGACGCCGCCGCTGCCGCCCAAGCGCGGGGTCGTGGTGATGATCACCCCCGCCTCCCCGCGGCCGCCGCCGCCGCCATCCCCAGTGGTGCTCCGTGGCGCGCCCCCCCGGCCCGGCCTCGTTGCCTCGGACGTGCTCGGTGGGGGGGGGGACCGGGGCGTGGCCATGCCCGTCCCGCTGGCCGTCGCGGCGTCGTCACGGTCAGCCGAGCCGCTTGCCGTGTCCGCTTCACCCACGGCCCGTGCTGCCGCCTGTACGCTGACGCCGTCGGCGTCGGCGGTCCGCAGCAGCCTGCCAGACCTGTCAGCCGGCCGTAGTGCAGAAGCGACGAGCCCGTCCCGGGCCGCGGCGGCGCCTGTGCGCACGTCGGTGCCCGTCCTTCGTGGCGCGCCGCCGCGGCCCGGCCTCACCGCCAGCGCCGTCTTGGGCGCCAAGGCGGGGGGCAAGGCGGCCGACGCCGACCCGCCGACGCCGGTGCCCTCGTCACCGTCGGTGGCGACGGCGGCGGCGGCGGCCAAGCCCAAGGTGGTGGTCAGCCGCGGTGCGCCGCCGCGGCCGGGGCTGTCTGTCGCGTCTGTGATGGCACCCGCGGTGGCGACAGCGGACGTGGTGCGAGGGGGCGACAGCAGCCGCAGCGGGGGGAGCAGCGCCACTGACCGTGACGGCCTCTCCTCGTCTTCGCAGTCGCTGGAGCAATTGGACTCCCCCGGGGGGGGGGGCGGCGCGACGGGGAGCGGCGGCAGTACAGCCACGCCGCGGGGAGGAGGTCGACGGCAGGTCAGCCAACCCCTTGCGGGGGGACAGCCGGCGGCGGTGGCGGCGGCGGTGCCGGTGCCGGTGCTGGTGCCTGTGGCGGTCGCGGCCGAGCCGCCCGCACCGTGGCGGCTTGCCGACGCGGCCATGGCCCCCACCGCCGCTGCTCCAGGACCGGCGCTGGGGGCGGCCGCCGCGGCTGTTGCGGCTGCAACGGTGACTGACGCGGCCGCGTCGGACGATGACACGAGCAGCTGGGAGACATGCTCTGACTCGGACGAAGAGCGAGTAGCATCGTCCAAGAGCCGCGCCTCCCGCGTGCCGCCTGTCACGGCCACGTCGCCCGAGCCGGCAGCCGCGCCAGTGGCGGCCCAGACAGTCGTCGCATCTCCCACTGAGACTCGGCCGGCGGCAGCCGCGGTGGCGCACAACTCCCCCAATGGCACCGGTGGCTCATCTCCCGCCGCTCCGGCGCGGCCGTCCAAGGCCAAGTCGGCGCGCCCGGCTGCGACGGCGGCGACTGCCCCCACCGCCGACGGGCTGGCCAAGGCCCAGTCTTGCAGCCCCGGGATGCCGGCCAAGGCCAAGTCCATAGGACGTGCGGCGGCGGCGCCCCCCGCGTCGATGATGGCAGGCACGGCCGCGACTGTGGTGGCGGCCACGACGACAGGCGTGGTGCCAGCGGCTGTCAAGACCAAATCGGGGCGCCATGACGGCGCGCCGCCTCTGTCACCGCCCCCCGCGGCGGTCAAGACCACGAGCGGCGCTGCCCGTACGTCTGTTCCCGCCCTCACCGTCGGGGCGGGGGACGCCCCCTCCAACGGCGCGCCACCGGGCGGCCTCGATACGCTGGACAGCGCGTCCCAGTCCATGGCGATTGAGCCGGCGGCGCCCGAGGCGGCGGACTTTGCCACGAGTGCGCGCTCCCGCGTCAGCGGCAGCAACATCAGCCTTGGCCCGCTGAGCATGGGCTTTGACCGCTCCGCCGCGTCTGAGCGGCCTAGCGCACGCCTGTCGGGGCGCTCTGGCCGACTGCCTCCGTTTGTCAATGTGCCCGCCGGCGTTGGGGGGGGGGAGGATGGCGGCGGCGGAGGAGGCGCCGCAGGGGGAGCCGGCCCTGCGGCAGCGCCGGTTGCGGGGGGGCCGACGGGCTCGTCGGCCCCCATTGGGCGGTCGCGCAATCCGGTCGGGCGGATGCTGTCGTTCACCAAGGATAAGGGCGCCGCCGGTGGCGGCAAGCCGGCCAAGGCCGCTGACAGCAAGGCCGACGGCGGCAGGGCGGCAGACGCCCCTCCCCAGCGATCGTCGCACCCAATGGGCCGCCTCGTCTCCTTCAACCGCAACAAGGATGGCAAGCGTGGCTCCCACGACGAGGAGAGGGACGGGGCGCCTTTGGGTGGCGGGGGCGGCAAGGCGAGCGGCCACGGCGGAGGCATCATGGGACTGGCGCGGTCCATCTCGACGCGCCGCGACAAGAAGGAGTCAAGCCGCAGGAAGCAACGAGAGAAGGAGAAGGAGGAGGCGGCGGCGGCAGCCGTCGCGGCCACTGGCCTCGACGCCCTTGGCGTCACGTCCCCTGTGACAAGCCGCGCTTCTGACGGTGCCCGCAGCGCCCTCACCTCCCCGACGGACGTGATCCCAGGAGCGCGTACATCGCGCGGGGGGCAAAAGGAGTTTGAAGCCGACGTTGACGACGAGCTGGACGCCGCTCCACCCGATGTTGCGCCACCCTCGCGGCGTGCGTCGGAGCGTGCGTCAAGGGAGGGCTTGGCTAGCCGTCCCAGCGGGCGGCTACTGAGCTTTCGGGGTGGCAGGAAGGAGGCCAAGGGTGGAAAGGAGGACGGCGGTGCGCCGGCCAAGGAGGAGAAGGACAAAAAGTCCAAGAGCCGCGCCGCCGTCTCGGGCCTCGTCAAGAGCGTCAGCCGGCGCAAGGACAAGACTGGGGAGGCCAAGACTGGCGGCAGCCCGGGCGTCAAGTCCCCGTCCGCTTCCGCGAGCGCGTCGTGCCGGTCGCCGACGAGCGATGGCCTCTCGTGGGCGGAGCTCGACACGTCCGAGGTCAAAAAGGCCGCCCACCTGGATGTGGCCGTCCGTGCGCCTGTGCTCATCCCTGCCCCCTACTCGGGGCCGGCGTCCAAGTCCAACTGGCACGTCAACTTCCTGACCATGCCCCACAATGCGTTGCGCCGCGAGATGTCAGACCTGTACGAGCTGCTGCTGGCGATGGTAGACTTTGGCCCCGCCCTTCGCAAGGCGGACTTCCGCGACCTCCGCACCTGGTGGCACGTCTTTGCCCGCTTCCTCCGCGACTGGCTGGACATTGAGCGGCGGCTGCTCTTCCCGTGGGTTCACGCCACGGGCGCCCACAACTGGGAGCTCCAGTCGACGTTGCGGGAGCTGCGGGCGACCAAGGACTTTCTCGACATGAAGCTGGAGGAGCTGGCCATCTACCTCGACGGCTTTGAGTCGCTGCCCCCCACCGAGATGTTTTCGCTGCTGTACAAGTGCGTCGACGCGCTCGCGCCGCGGCTGATGGGCTACTTTGGCACGCAGGAGCGGGTCTTCCCGGCGGGCATCCGGGCCACCTACGTCGCCGACGACGCGGTGCGCCTGGAGAAGGAGATGGTCGACGCGCTGCTCAATGGCGCGCCGGCGGCGCCGGGCGGCGCGGCGGGCGCGTCCAAGGCGACCAGCGGCGGCAGCGGCGCCGACTCGCTGTGCGCCCTCTCCCGGGGGGTGACCGATGCGAAGCACCTCAAGGTGTGGGTGCAGCGCAACCTGAGCGCCACCGCCCGGCTGTCGTACGGCAAGTGGGTCAAACACTATAACGAGGCCCACCGGGGGGTGGTGCGGAGCTTTAAAGAGCGCACTCCTAAAGCGGGCGCGTGAGGAGCCCGCGTAATGAATACATGGTCCCCGGTTGTTCTGTTTGTGTTCTTGACGCGTCCCGCCCCCGCACACGCCACGGACGTGTGGGAACGCATGGCCCAGTCTTTGTGGGACCAAACCCTCGCCGGTGGGCCCCAGCGGCTCTGCCACCCACCCACTCCCCCCGTCCCGCCCCTCTACTTGGACGGCGGCGACGGCGGCGGTGCGGACGCGTGCACAATGTCGCGCACCACCGCGGGCACGCGGGCGTCGCCCACCACCACCGGCACGCCCGGGGCGGCCCCCCCCCCCTTGACGCGCAGATAGGCGAGCGCCCAACCCCCCCCCCCGCGAGCCCCACCACGCTCGTCACCACCCCCGCGGCCTTGTCCCCCGCCGCGGCGCCCGGTAGGCGCACCGCGTCGCCCGGCGCGACGGCCGCCCCGGCCGGCGCCGCCACGTCCACCCCGTACAGCGCGGACCGGACGCCGCCGTAGGTGCGGAGGCGCGCGATCGTCTCCTGGCCGAGATAGCAGCCCTTGTCCCAAGACACCGCTGCCCATAGGCGCGCGTCGAGCGGGTTGGCTGCGTCGGTGATCTCCGCGCCGGCCGCGGGCACGCCCGCCCACACGCGCAGCGCCGCCACCTCGGCCGCGGACAGGGCGGGGAGGCCCGCCACGCCGCCGCCGCCGCCGTCGCCGCCATCAGCTGCGGGCAGGCGGATGAGGAGGCGGACACCGGGCACGCCCAGGCCGCTGCCGTCCAGCACCGCGGTGCCGGCCAACCACGGCTCCCCCGCGGCGCCCGGCGCCGCAGCGGCCGCAGGCTCATCCGGGCCAAGGGGCACCCATGCACCCTCGTCTGGCACGCTTCCCCCACCCGCCGCCAGGTGCGATGCCACCCCCCTCCCTAGCAGCGCGGTCAGCGTGTAGGCGGCGCTCACGTTGGCTAGGTCCACCGCATCCCCGGGGAACAAGTACTTGTCAAAGCGCGCCATGAGCGCGTCGGCCATGGATGGGGAGCCGACCACCAGCACCTCATCCGCAGCGACGACGAGCGTGACGACGTCCACCAGCCGACCCGTGTGGGTGGTGAGGGCGGCGGCAATGACCGCCCCCGGCGCGCGCGCCTTGACGTCTGCCGTCGACTGGTTGTGGAGGAAGGCTAGCCGGTCGGCGCCACGGACGGCAATGACGCACGCCGGTAGGGGGGCAGCCACGGGCGGGGGCGGGGGGGTGCCGCCGCCTTCTTCTCCACCAGACGGGAGCACCCGCGCCAGGAGCGCGTCCCCGTCAATGAGCGCTGCTACCGCCGACGGCGGCGACGGGGGGGGAGACGCGCTGCTGGTTATCACAGCTGGCGGTCGGGACACGGCGCGGCGCCGGCCGCGACGGCCATGGCGGGCCGCCCCAAAGAGGGGCGCAGCGCACAAAGCGCGATGGGTGGAGCGGGTCAGCGCACCAGGGGGGGTTGGGACAAAAGCCATGATGCCAGGAGACGGGGATGGTGGGATGACAGAGGGGGGCAACGGGCCGCAAGTTGAGTCAAGTCGAGGAGCCGGCAGGTCGCAGCGGGAGGTAAGAGCCGGCCGCTCGATCGTTGATCCCACTTTTGCGCGAAATTCTTTGTGTGTCTCTCCTTGTCTTCTTTCCTCGTGTGGCGTCGATTCACATTTATTCCTTCGACACAGCATGCACACTGGGTCGTAGCCACCACACCACAAAGAGCGTCCTTCTCACCCCCTTCTCCGCAGTACGCATATGGTATCCGGCCCAGGTGATTGTATCAGCCCATCCAGCTTCCCGCTCATGACAAGCAACAACGCAAACGACACTGCCCAACGCGATGAGAAACCAGAGGTCGGCTCCCATCGTCAACAAGCCACACCATCAGCAGCAAAAGCCGGCGCCCACACCACTTGTCATCTGGGACGGTACCGCACACTGATAGACGCAGCGGCTGTCTCCCGCCTCATGATGCGATCGTCCGAACGATACGAGCAGGACACCCTACTTGCCGTCTGCAGCACCGGTTGCTTGCTCGGCCCGCTTTTGGGTGCCGCTTTCGGACCCACCACCCGTGTTGGCCGCCGTCGGTGCGAGGAGCGGCATGAAAATTACGCCGCCTTCGGCCGCCACAACCCCGCGTGGACTCCACATGCCCACCGTCGACGGCTTGGCCACCGTCCGCTCCGCCCCTGCCATCGAAGGCGGCGCCGCCGCCGCCCCCCCCGGCGGCACCCGTGCGCCCTTCCCAGGCGGTACCACCGCGGCGGGCGTGGCCACCTCGGGGATCATGGGCTCCCAGTAGGACATGCCCGTGTCGGGATCCACATAGTACGGGTGTGGCGGCCGGCCGTCGTGCATGTGGCAGTCGCGGCGCTGCAGGTTGGGCGAGCGGGGGGAACGGGGCGCACAGCTCGTCGCGAGCGGTGGGCTCCCGACGCCGCTATCGGGGGTCACGAGAGTCTCCGATGAGGGGCACGAGCGCTCCATAGTAGCGATGGACACCGCGCAACCGCAGCCGAGGGATGGGTGGGTGGGGTGGGGGGGGGGCGTGTGAAAGAGGAGAAAAGGAAGAGGAAGACCCTTACTTGACAACGACGACGTGCCAGAGGATGTGGCCGGAGGGCAGCGTGAGGGCGATCTTCAGACGTCGATGGGAGTGTGGTTAACTGCGGAGACGGGAGGAGGCGATCAGAGCTCGTCTGCGGGGGCTCAAGAAGGGCTGCGGGTGCAGATAAACGCGGCTGGGAGGGGGTTGTGGTGGTGTGGGGAACCAACCTCGCGCCGGGGCAATCTGCCCGTTCCCCCGCGAATACAAAAGCAGTCGCGAGCGCGGGCGGACGGGGAGGCGTGCATTCGATCTGCGCGAACCGCGGCAGACCCCTGCCAAGAACGACTTTGCTGCCACCACCTCCCCTCAGCGGCGTTTTTTGGGGCTTATCCCTGGAGGGCGCGCTGGAGCGCAAGCGCCTACCACGCCTCCAGCACCTCCACCCGAATTAAGTGCCACTCCACGCAAAGGTCGGCAGCGCCGTGGTTCCCGCTCCCCCACAAGGGTTAAGTGCGCGGGCGCTACGCTCGTCGAGTGTACAGACGAGGCCGTCCACCCCCCCTCCCCACCCCCGCCACGGCGCGCGCGTCCCAAGTCGGTCCGCATTTCTCGCGACGCTCGTTTGGTGGCGTTCTGATCGCCGACGAGTCCGCTTCGCACAGCGACGCGCTCTGCCGCCTGCAGCGGGGGCCCGGCCGCCTGCAGCTGGAGACGCGAGGCGCGGCGTGGGCGGCCTCGCGGGCGGCGGCCGGTTGCGCGTGCGCTGTCCCGGTCCGCCCCCACGAGGCGCTCGGAGAGTGGCGGATCGGCACGTCTCTCGCAAACGGTGACTCTACGACCGCGCTGCGGGAGACAAGCGTTGTTCGAGATCCATCGCCGCACAGGTGGTGCCCCCCCAACGCCCGACGCGTGCGTCGTGATTAGTGGCTGTCCCTGTGCGAGCGGATCACTGACGGACGGGACGACCATAGGTTTCACAGACGAGCCGTAGACCATATGTAGTTGCTTCCAAACTTGTGGCGAAAGCTTCCAAGTATGAAGAAGTGTCCGCTCGCTGCAAACCAGACCCGTGGTTGGCTCGGCACGGTGGGAGAAGCCACGCGACCAACAGCGTGGCCTCCGTCGCGCCCGCCCGTAGCGCACCCCATCCACCTGGCTGTACTGTTCCTCCTCCCCCCCCCCGCTCTGCCCCGTCCACGCTCCACTCTCCACCCCGCTCTCGCTCTCTGCTAGGGACCTACGTTCTATCTGCAGGCACTGACGGCCTCTGTCTTGCTGTTCACGTATCGCGTTCCTGCCGGCCGTCCCACCGACCGCGATGCGCCGGCGGTTGGACGGCGTCGAAGACCCCCCCCCCGGGCGGCCGCCCGCGACCGCCACCGACGGCGCGCTGGTGGTGGTGGAGAAAGACCCTTCCCTTTGCCCTCCCCCCGCGCCCACCCCTGCTGCGGAGCGAGCGTATGCGGGCATTCCCCCCCCCCCCCCCCCCGTATTGGCCGGAGCGCCCCCTCCCCGCGTCGTGGATGCGGAGGACGATGAGCCGCTCACGGCGTGGCTCGACAGCCACGCCTCCGCTTCGGAGACGGTGGACGCTGGCGACCAGTCGCGGTCGGGCGTATCGACGGGCACGGCGCTGCAGTGGGGCGTCCTCGCCGTCATTGCCGCCATGGCCGCCAACGTCATCAGCTTCCGCTACTCGCGGGCGGCCAGCCGCGGTCGCCCTTCGGGCGGACCCACCATCAGAGCGTGGCGGTCGAGCACGCCGCCCGGCAGCGGCGGCGGCGGCACCGCGTCGTCATCGTCGGCAGGCCCATCGTCATCGTCCTCGTCCCCCTCCTGGGGCCGCCCGTTCTCGCCGTGGATGGGCTCGTCGGGGGACCCCCGCCCCGACGCGACGCCCGGCGCGGCGAGTGCCCGCGCCGACGCCTGGGCCGCCAGCGTCCGCGCCGAGGCGGTCCGCCGCGCGGCGGCGCGCGCCGCCGCCGCGGCCAGCGGCGGCGGCAGCCGCCCCGCCGCCGCGCGCGGCCGCTGGGAGCGGGTGACCACCGTTCGTGGCCCCGACGGGCGGGTGCACACGACGCGGCAGTCGGGGGCGACTTCCGACGGCTGGGCGGGTGGCGGCGGGTCGTCGCCGTTTGCGGGCGGCCTGCCGGATATGGCGGTCCTCGAGCAGCTGCTGCGCGCGCAGCAGGCGGCGGCGCGGCGGGCGGGGGGGGGCGGGGCGGGGCTGGGCGACGCGTTCCGGTTTTGGGAGGGGGTGTTTATGGGGCAAGTCCCGGGGGCGGGGGAGGGCGACGGCGGCGATGGCGGGCCGCGGGCGCGCCCCCGCGACGGGGGCGGGCCCTCTTCGTCGTCGTACGGCGGGGGCAGCGGCGGCGGCGGCTACGCGCCGACCCCCTCGGCGGCCCGCCCCGACTACTATGGCGCGCTGGGCGTGGCGCCGGGCGCGAGCGCCGCGGAGCTCCGCGCCGCCTACCTCCGCACCGCCCGCGCCAGCCACCCGGACACGTACCGGGGGGGGGACGCGGCGGGCGCGGCGGAGCGGTTCCGCCGCGCGTCGGCCGCGTACGAGGTGCTGCGGGACAAGGACCTGCGCGCCCGATACGACGCGGGCTTGTGAGGGACAAGGGGGGGGGGGGGACGGCGGGGGGTGGGTGGGGGGGGGTCGAGCACGGAGGGAAGGCGGCGCCACGTCTATCCGCGGCTGGAGTGGGGGGGATGGAGGGTGGGGGGGCGGTTCACGGCGCGCCGTCCCCCTCCCCCTCCCACCCTTTTGTGGACGGGAAACGATGGTGGGGTGTGGAATGGGTGTGGGCGCCTGCCACACCGCCCCTGCCCTGTGGGTGCCGGGGGGCGGCACGCCGCGATGCGACAGCTGGTGCTCCCGTTCTTCCGCGCTTTCTTTTCTCTGTCCCTTCCCGCGGTGTGCGGGGTGGGGGGGCGGCAACCGGGGGGCGCGTTGTTGTGTGCCTGCCACAAGCCTGCGTTGCTCTGTTTTTTTATTGCTCGTGGTTGGCTTTGCCCAGCCGCTCGCGACGTGGGGGGCGGGAGGAGGCGGTCGGGAGGAGGCGGTGGTGGCGGGTGGGGCAGACGGCGCCGGTGGCTTTTCCCGCCGCGCGGCCAGCCGCACTGGGGTGGGGCTGGGTGGCGGCGGCGAACTGGCCGGCGCGGCCGCCGCGCCCGGCGGCCGGCGGCGCACCGCCGCGGGCGAGTGGGCGGGTGTTGCCGCCGATGCGGCGTCGCGGGAGGGGCGGGAGCGGCGGCGCCACGCGCGCCACCGCCGCCGTCTCTGTGGACGACACGGTGGGGGCGGGCGCGGGTGACCCCCTCTCGCCGCGCGGGGGCGGCAGATGCGGCGGGCGGCGGCGGCGGCGGCGGCGGGCCGACCGCGGACGGGGATGCCGGTCGGCACGGGTGGTGGCGCGCCCGCTGCCGCCGACGATCCGTTCCATGGAGTGCCCCCGGTCGCGCGCCTATTGTGGGTGGGGCGCACGCGCGCCCCCCGCCACGGTGCCCGCGCCCGCGCGGCACCGCGGTGCCGCTGTGCAGAGCCGCGGCCGGCGGCGGGGCAGCGGCGGAGAGCGGCCGCCACGTCCCGTTGCCACACTCTGTCCAGGGGGGGGGTGGGCAGGAGGCGCGGGCGCGTTCCCCGGGGCCGCCTCCTCCCCGCACCCCCCTCCCTCCCCCTGCTTCAGCGCTGCCGCGCCCGCTCCCCACTGCGCATGCCGTCCGGTCGGGTCGCGCCCACCCGCTCCCTGCCTGTGGTGGCAGCCCGCGCGGGTGCGCAGGGAGCGGCACGGCGGGTTTGCCTGTCGGGGGGTGGCCGGGGTGGGACCTTCATAAGGCCGGTTCCCGCCGGTGCTGCCCCACGGACACGCCTTGTCCCGTTCTGCCGCCGTCCCCTCAACGCCATCCTCGGCAGCGCCTGCAGCGCCAGCGACGCGCCCTCGCTCCCGCCGCCCCTCTCTACCCGCCCTCCCCACGCTTGGGGCGTGTCACCCCCAGCGCCATGGCCCGCGCCTGCCTCTCCCTCCTGCGCGCCGCCGCCGTGTTGGTCGCCGCCACCGCGGCCGCCACCGCGGCGACGGCGGGCGCGGCGGCGCCACCCCCCCGCGGCGCGGCCACGTCTGCACGGTCCCCGGCCGGGGCGGTGGCCCGGCAGGCGTCGCCGCCGTCGTCGTCCCCCCGCGGCCACCTGGACGAGTGCGGCGCCGACGCGCCGTGCGCCGCCGGCCTGGTGTGCTATGCAAAGTACAAGCGCGCGGCGCGGTGCGAGCGCCGCGTTGGCCGCGCCGGCGACCTGTGCATCACCGCCGGGTCGCAGGTCTTCTCCTCCTTTGGCCTGACCATTGGCTGTGCAGACGGCCTGTCGTGCTGGGGGCCCCGCTGTGGCGGCCGCCCGTGCTGGTACGACTCGTGTCTGGCGTGGTCCCCGCCGGGCACGCCGTGCGGGCCGGGCACGCTGGTGCGCTGCTGGACGGGGCTTATCTGCGGCATCCCCCCAGACGCACCCGTCTGCGCCGTGGAGCTGGCCATCGGCGACGCGTGTGGCGCCGCCGCCGCCGGGTCGCCCGCCGGCGCGTGTAGCGCCGCCGGCAAGTGTGTCGACGGCCGCTGCGTGCGGCGGGTGGAGCTGGGCGGCGCGTGCGGGCCCGCGGCCGCAGCGGGCCCCACTGCGTGCTCAGCGACTCGGTCCGTGTGCGACGGCGGCTGGTGCAAGTTCGCGGCGATTGGCGGCGAGCTGTGTGACGAGGCGGCCCACGACGTGTGCACCCGCGCGACGACGTGCGTGGACGGGATGTGTGTCGAGGGGGTGGGGCGGGAGGGGGAGGGCGTGCCGGCGGGGGGGGCGTGTGGGTATGGCGTGGCGCTGCCGTGCTTTGACGGCCTCCGCTGTGATCGTGGGCGCTGCAAGCGGGTGCACGGCGAGGGGCAGGCAGGGTGTTCGCGGCCGGGCGCCGCCGAGACGGTCGTGTGTGACACCGGGCTCGAGTGTCGGTTTGGCGCGTGCGCGGCCGTCCGGGGGACAGAGGCAGACTAGACGTTGGCCACCGCCGCGCCGCCCACGTCGACGACATGTCTCTTGTTTGCTGTTGGTAAGGGGTTACGGACGCTGACCCAGCGGGCGGGTGTCTGGCTGGGCGTACCCTCGTTATCGTACCCCCCTCCTTGGACTGGGGTGTATTTCGGCATAGGGATCATTTGCCTTGGGCACTCCGTATCCGGTCCCCACGAGGTCACCTGTCCCCGCCACGGGGATAGAAGGGGTGGGCCAGAGGGGAACTCGCCGGCCGCGAACGGCCGGCACGTTCGTTTGCCCTCGCGCGCCCGCCCGCCATCCCTGCAGCGCTGTGGGTGCTAAACCGTCTCAAAAAAAACCTGCTTTTTCGGTTGCGGGGCCCCTTGCGGGCTTGCGTGGGATCTTGCTTTTCCGCAAGCCACTCTGTTTGTCCGAGCAAGATTGTTGTGCGGAGTCTGCGTGCGTCCGCAAGTCTGTCATTCTTGCGCGGCGCTTTGCAAAAATCTCCCACGCTGCGACTGTCAACAACCGTCGGACTGTGTCCAATCAGAGGCCGGGACGGAACAGGTGTTCGAAGCCCTGGGCCGTCTCGGCTACCTGGACCAGCGCCTACTTGCTCTTCCGCTGAGACAGCAGCTGCTCGTTTACCTGCGCCAGCTCCGCAGTGGAGCCGCACTCCTCAAGGCGGAGTATCACCACCACCTGCCGCAGACAGCCAGAGGCCGGCTTCTACGCCTCAGCGGATGCCGCTTCCATCGCGATACCTACCGTCGAGAGTGAGCGGGAAGCGCAGGAGAGCTGAGGGGAGAGGGAGGCGGGAGAGAACGCTACTATCGGCTGAAGCGAAGTAGACGGCGGGCACTATCCCTGCGCCGCGCCACAATTTCCAGTCACAACAGCCTGCACTAGCTGCCGCTCCGCAGCGCCTCAAAAAGCCGTCATGACTGCGGCACCCGCGGACGAGAACGGGGGGGGAGCGGACGGGCGTGGGGGAGTAAAGGTGAGGGGGCCACGAGCAAGCAGAGAAGCGGGTAAGTGGAGTGAAGGGGGGGGGGAAGAGAGAGCCACCCCTTAAGCCTACGCCATCCACCCTAGCCGTGTCGTCAAGCGCGTCCTCAAAGCGTCTCCCTCCACGTCACTTTTCTTACTCCCGGGGACTGCAGAGTGCGGGAGATTTTCGCCGCAATGGCCCATGCAGAGGCGTTTCCGCAAGGTACTCTGCGGCCGCCCGTAAGCCACCTTGCGGTCGTTGGCAACCTTCCCAGACGCGGATTGCATGGAGCCCTACAGTGAAGCGTTTCGGTCCATTGACACGGGTGATTTTGTAGGCCCAGACAGCTCAGCTCCAGACGCTTCTTTCTGTATGAGATGCACTCCGTCGAAGGTCCGAAAGGCACCCATGTAAGTCAAAAACAAAAAAACCGAAAAAAAGCAGGCCTCACACTGTCAAAACAGGCGTTGACAACCGCTTGCGGGCCGGGCCAAGCAACGGAAAAGCAGGTTTTCTTTGAGACGGTTTAGCACCCACTGCGCTGTGGCGACCTGCGGGCACACACGGCGGTCTTGCGAGCTGGCCCCTACTCAAATGTATCAACTAGCAACCCCGCGTTGGAGGCAAGGAGGAAGTAGGCCGTCACCCAAACGGCGGCGCGCCGCCGGCAGCGTCGACGGCAGCAGTGCCGCCCGCGCACCGGCCACGCCGCCGCCTCCCGCCGGCGGTCCGCCGCCCACCGCCACCGCCATTGGCAAAAAGGGGTGGCCGGCGACGGCACCGCGCTGGCGACCGCCGCGGCAGCGGGCGGCGGGTGGGGTGGGGAGGGGACGGCGCGGCCGCCGCGGCCCGCGGCCGCGGCCGCGCTGCCGCCCGCCCGCCGCGCCGCCGCCGACCCGCCGCGCGGCGGGGGCGGAAACCGGCACGCCGGCGGCGGGCGTCGCCGCGTGCCCAGACCCCACCGGCGCGCCGCGCGCGTGCCGCGCGACGGGTGGCGGGAGCGTGCCGCACCGCGGCGCGCCGCCGCGCGTCCATCCCGCCGCGGGGCGTGGCCGCGACGCGCGGCCGCGCCCCGGATCGCGCCCACGTCGCTCGCGGCCCGCTGCTGGTCTGACAGCGGATCTCGCCTGGCGGGCGGCGCCGTCCGCGCGGCCCGTCGCCTCCCCACCCCCCCCCCCCGGCCTTGGCCGCCCCCCCCCCCCCCCCCCTCCCCCGCCTCCTTCCGCACCCGCCGCCCCCCCCGCGCGTCTGCCGTTTCTTGTTTCTGTTGTGTACGGAGCCGCCCCGCTCATGGCCTTTATCCCACCCACCCCGGCCCTGCCGGGACGCCCGCAGCGTCGGCTGGCCGGCCGCACGGGCGGCGGCGGTGGCGGCGGCGGCGGCGGCGGCGGCGGCGGCGGCGGGCGCGGCGGCGGCGGCCGGCCACCGCCGCCCGGCGCGCGTCGCGCCGCCGACGCGAGGGTGGCGGCGGCCACCCCCGGCGGCGTGCCGCGGCGGTCGCGGCCGCCTGTCGTTGCCGCCGCGTCGGCCGCGGCGGCCGCGGCAGCCGCGGCAGCCGCCGCCGACGCGGCGGCCGCCGCCGCCACCAACGATGCCACCATCCCCACCGCCGCCACCGCCGCCACGGACGTGGCGCCTGCCGACGCGGCCGGGCTGGCACCCGCCGCCGCGGGGGCGTCCCCCCCCCCCCCCCCCCCACCCCCCCGGCGCCGCCCCAGACGTACACCCTCGCGCTGACCGTCGAGTACGACGGCGGCGGCTTTGCCGGCTGGGAGCGCAAGCCGTCCACCCGCACCGTGCAGGGGGTGCTCGACGCGGCCGCGACGGCCGTCGTGGGCGCCGCCGTCCGCGTCGGCGGGGCGAGCAAGACCGACGCGGGCGCCCACGCGGTCGGGCAGGTCGCCGCGTTCCCGCTGCCGCCGCCGTTGCCGCCGCCGTCGCTGCCGCCGTCGCCGCCGCCGTCGCTGTCGCCGCCGCCGCTGCCGCCGGTGGCGGCGGCCGCCGCGGCGGGCTGGCGGTTCCCGCTCCCCCCCCGGCGGCGGCGGCGCCGCCGCGGCGGCCGCGCCGCCGCCGCCGCCGCCGCCGCCGCCGCCGCGACGCCCGCCCCCGCCGCCGCCGCCGCCGCGTGGGCGCGCGCCCTCAACGCCGCCCTCCCCCCCGACGTGCGCGTGACGGCCGCGGCGGTGGCGGCGGCGGGGTGGGACGCGCGCCACGCCGCCGCGTGGCGCCGCTACCGCTACACGCTCGTCGTTGGCCGCGGGGGGGGGGGGGGCGCGGACGGCGTGTGGGTCCGCCGCCGCGTGTGGCGCGTCGCCCCGGCCGCCGACCGCGGCGGGGCGGGCGCCGCCGCCGCCGACCGTGCGGGCGGCCACGACGGCCGCGGCAGGGGCGGCGCGGGCGCCGGGGGGGGGGGGGGGGGGAGCTGGACGTGGCCGCCATGGCCACCGCCGCGGCGAGCCTGGTCGCCCTGTCGGCGGGCGGCGGCGTGGAGCTGCGCGCCCTCCGCCGCGCCCGCGCCGCCGCCGCCCACACGCGCATCCGCGTGGCGCACGCGGGGGTGTGGGCGGCGCCGCGGCGGCCGCCCGCCGCGGGCCTCCCGGGCGAGTTGGGCGCCGCCGTCGACGGTGCGCACGCCGCGCCCGGGTGGGGGCGGCGCGGCGCCGACGCCGCCGCGGCCGCGGCCGCGCGGCTCCCCCCGCAGGTCATCCACGTGGACCTGGTCGCCGACTGGTACGTCTACGGCTTTATCCGGCTGACCGTCGCGGCGCTCGTCGAGGTGGGCCGCCGCCGCGTGACGCCGTCGGCGTTTGCCGCCGCGGTTGCCGCGGGCGACCGGGACGCGTTTCGGTACGCCGCGCCCGCGTCGGGGCTGTGTCTGATGGAGGTTGGCTACGAGGGCGACGACGACCCGTGGGGGGGGGGGGCGGGCTGGCGGTGCGACGCGTAGGCGCCCGCGCTCCGCTCGTACCGCGCGTGGACGCGCGGGCGGGGGCGTCCAAGACCGCGCCGTCCCGTGTGGCGCGTCCAACCTTTGTGGCTATCTCCGCGTTTGCATTGCGCTCGTGGACGGGCGTGGCGAGGTCGCGGCGCCCGACTGGCCGCGCCTGCGCCCCGCCTGCCACCCCACCACCCCTACGCATACCCCGGCCTCGCCTTGCTCGCCACGGCTTCCCACCCGCGTCGACCCCGTCTGTTCTCACGTGTGGATGGTACACCCGCTGCACCCACCACCCGCCACCCGCCTCCCTCCTCCCCCTGCCCTGGCCGCTGCCGTGCCGGCGTGCTGCTCCCCCCGACGGCACGCCACGCGCATGCGCCCACCCGCCGGGCGGGGGCGCCCGCTCAGCGGGTGGCGCCCTCGGCCGGCGGGGCCACCGCCGCGAGCGCGGCGGCCCAGATCAGGTGCGTCGTCGGCGGGTCGACCACGTCGCTGTGCGCGCCGACGAGCTTCCCCCCGAGCCCCGCCTCGACCGCGTCCACCACCGCCGACGCGTCGACGTTGACCATCTGGCCGCCGCCGCCGCCGAAATCGTACGCCGCGTCGGCGGGGCCCATGACCAGTCGCCGCGGCGCGGCGGGGCGGTCGTGGTCGGCGCCGACGCGGCCGAGCGGCTCGCCGCCATAGGCGCGGCCGTAAAACCAGAGCGCCCCGTCGAGGCGCGAGTAGGTGACCACCACCGTCCCGGCGACGGGGCCGCCGGGGCCGAGCAGCGTCCCGTACGCCTTGCCGGGGCCGTAGGCGCCGGCGGGGACGGCGCCCTGCACGAGCGCGACGGAGTGGACCTTGGCCGGCAGCGGCGTGGCGCCGCGGCGGGGGCCGACCAGCGCCGACGAGACGACGTGGGAGCCCAGCGAGTGGCCCGCCAGGTGGAACTTGGGCGCGGGTGCCGCCGCCGCCGTCCCCGCCGCCGCCGCGGGGCGGCCCGCCGCGGCGGCCATGAGCTTGGCCAGCAGCCCGCGGACGCCGACGCGGCCGACCACCCGCGCGCGGCGCTGAAAGCGGCCAAAGAGGTAGATGATGGCGGTGCGGCGGAGGAGGGCGGCGGCCGCCACCGTCGACGCGGCGCCGACGAGGAACGTGCCGACGCCGCGGGACGCCACCACCGGCGCCGTCGCGCCCGTGTCGGTCGCCGCGGCGGTCGCGCCCGCCACGGCGGCGGCGGCGGGCGCCTTCTTGGCGGCCGCCACCGCCGCCTCTGCGGTGAGCTCCTCCACCGCCGCCGCGAACGCGTCGTCGGGGCTCATCTGCTCCCCCGGCTCGTCGTCGTCGTCGGCGTCATCGTCGTTGCCGACCGCGGTGGCCGCGTCGACCGCCGCCAACTCCGCCGCCAGTTCCTTGTACGCCGCACGGAGGGCAGCAGGCAGGGCGGGCTGCACCGCCGCGGCGCCCGCGGCGGGGCCCGCGTCAACGGCGGCGGCGGCGGTGGCGACCTCGATGGGTGGGTGCACCGCCGCGTCGGCGAGGGTGGTGAGCGCGCCCTTGAACGCGGGGCGGTCCGCCAGCGCGGCTGCGTCCTCCCCATTCATCGACCGGACGAGGTCGTCAAGCTCCCGCGCTACCGCCGCGTCGCCAGGCGGACCGCCCGTCCCGCTCGCCGCCCGTGCCTCGGCCGCCGTCAAGCCGAGCGAGCGGATGGCGACAGCCGGCTCAGCCTTGCCGCTATCGCCGCGCTCCCCCGCCGCGTCGCCAGGTGCGCCGCCCGCCCCGCTGGCCGCCCGTGCCTCTGCGGCCGTCAAGCCGAGCGAGCGGATGGCGACGACCGGCTCGGCCTTGCCGCCATTGTCGTTGCTGTCGCTGTCGCTATCGCCCGCGAAGGCGGACAGCAGCTTGGCAGTCCACAGCTTGGACGGCCAGTGGATGCCAATGAGCAGCGCCGCAAACGGGCGGCCCGTCTCGGCCTGCCGCGCCGCGTCGGCCGCCGCCCGGTCGGCGGTGTCGTCGGCCATGGCGGCGAGCCACTTTTGGTAGCTCCCGTCCGCGTCGACGGCGTCGGTGTTGTAGCCATGCGACGAGATGAAGACGTCCGTGTAGGGGCAGTCGGGGGCGGCCAGCTCCGCGGCCAGCGCGTCGGAGCGGAGCTTGTCGCCGCCTTCGGGCTGCTCCGACCCGTCCCGGGCGTACCGGACGAGGTGGTAGTAGACGCCGGGGCGGGGGGCCCCCTTGACCGGGATCACCGACATCGCGGGCGCGGTCGTTGGCGGCGCCGTCGACGCGTCTCTGGCGGCGGTTGCTGCTGCCTTGTCCCGGCGGGGGCTCGCCGCCGCCCTTGCCCGCGGCGCGCGGTCGCCGCGGAAGCACGCACTAAATAGGCCCATGGCAGGTGAAGGCCGGGGGGGGGGGGGGGGGGCGGGGGGGGGGGGAGCGTCCGCACCTGCACCTCGCTTCCACGCGTCGTTGCCCTACGCGTGCACGGGCACGCGGACGAAGGGCGCAGGGCACGGGGCGGCGCTCGGGTATGCGGATGTGTGGACGACCGGCCGCCCGTTTCGCCTCGTCCAGCTGGCACGGTGCCCTATTTGTACTGGCACAGGGGGGGCGGGACTGGCCGCCAGCGGGGCGACACCGCCGCCCACGCTGGCCGGCGCCACGGGGCGGCGCGGGTGAGCGGCCCCCCCCGCGCGCCGCCCGTTCCTCGTTCCACCTTCGACAGCCCGACGAGGTGGCACTGACTGGTCGGTCCGGCGACGAGGCTATGAACAGCGTACAGCCACAACCCCAACCTGGGCGCTCGCAGGGGCAAGGGAAAACAACATCCCGTGTCGTGCACGTCAGAACACCGAAGGATCGGGCTGGCTGAGCAGCACGCCCCCCCCTCCCACTCAGAATGGCCTAGCATGAGCTGTGATGATTCCATCGGGTCGTCCGCTCTCAAGCATCGGCTCGCACACCTCCTTTGGGCGGCACGGTTCTGGTGCGTTGCCGCCCCGCGGTCCCACACACGGCGGGTAGGCAGTGCCGTGCCGTGGCTGGCCTTGACAGTGCCCTCCCAGCCGCGTCGGACGAAGCCGCGGTTGGCCGCCTCCATTGGCTGGCTAGCCACGGCCGCAACGCGTCGGGCACTGGCCCACGTGGATCGCAGTCGATGGACCACCGGTCGTGCCGCGCTACGTACGACGCGCGGCACGTGACGGCGATGGCTAGCTACGCTCGCAGGTTGTGCCCACGACCTTCTGTGGCGGCCCTTGTATGCCAGCGCGAGCGGTCATCCAGTCCAATCTGGACTGCAGTCGGCGATGCGTTGTGACAGCGAGAAGAACGAGGTACAGCTTGTCTGCCAATTGTCATATTAAGTATTCACAGATGTTTTCAATTATCACTCAGGTCCACTGGATGAGGTTCGGCCGCCGCCTTCCACCGCGGTGACGCCATGCGCGGTTACCCGCTTCCGTTTCTGTTTGCTCTGGTGGTGGCTCCTCTGCCGCGGCTGAGCCAGCAGTCGCGTTTGTTGGTGCCACACGGCAACCTCGGTCGGCTGCTCCTGGCGGTTGCGGTGAGCGTCCTGCTACGACTTCGGTGGTGGCCGTGGGACCGTAGTTCGTAGCAGTCCTGTACTGGCGTGCGCTGGGGGCGTACGCCCGACAACGTCTGTCTACGTGTCACGTCCTGCCTGCAGGCGCTGTTGGCGACGACGGCCAGGGGGATAGATGTGCTGTCGGAGCTGTACAGTGGGAGGGGCACGACGAGATGGCGGCATATGGCGATCAGCTCACCAGCGGACCCTTGGCGAGCGCAGTGGGCGTCGCCACGCGTGCGTCTATCGTGTCCTTGTCGGCGGGCTCTACCGGTGGGGGGATCCCGCTCTCCTCTGCCCGCCCGCACCCCGCTCTCTGTTCCCTTCACAGATGAGAACCGTCCGCGGCCGCCTAGGGTCCGTTTCCGCTCTCCACGCAGCCTCTTCCAGCTCGCCGCGGTGTGCGAGGTCGCGGTCAAGGTCGCCGCCGCCGCCACTGCGGCAGTCGCTTCTGGCGCTCCGGAGCGAGGGGCGGCTCATGACGGGGGTGCTGCAGAGGTGGTGCTCGTGTCCCCGCTTGGGCAAACTGGGAGGAGAAAGGAGGGGTAGGAGGAGCGAGGGCGCACCAGACTTTGGGCGATGCTGCGCAATTGCCAGTGACGGCATGCCCGTACTCGCCGCAATCCTCTCTGGTGCGTCATGCGTGCGCGGAGTACAGTTCTGCTTGTGGGATGGTGGGCCAACTTTACTCCACACACGATTTAGCAACGCAAAGATACACGCATGCGTACGTCCACTGAGCTCAGAAGCAACACACGACATACAGACCTTTCTCTACTAACACGGAACATAGTCAACAATGGACCAGATAAACAGCGAGAGAACACAAGTCTTCCGGGGGGGATAGTGGGGAAAAAATGCTCAACTCTACCGTGTCACCCGCTTAACCCCGCAGGCGAGCGGCCGACGCCGCGAGCGCGGCAACGCGCTCCTCCATGGTCATCTCACCCGACCACGAGGACGGCGGCGGCGGCGGCGGCGACGAGGACTTGGCAGCCTTGGCAGCCTTGGCCTCGGCCGCCTCCCTCTTAAGCCGCGCAGCCGACTCGGCCAGCATCGCAACCCGGTTGTCAACCGACGGCGGGGCCGATGCCTTGACCACCCCAGACTCGGCCTTGAGGCGCTCCATCGACGCGGCCAGCGCCGCGCGGCGCTCCTCCATCGACGGCTCCGCCGCCACCTTCTCATCAAACGACGCCTCGGCGCTCAGGCGCGCCGCCGACGCGGCCAGCGCCGCGCGGCGCTCGTCCATCGTCGGGTCCGACGAGACGCGCGAGTCGCTCTTGGCCTCCTCCGCCACCTGCTTGGCCTTGGCCGCCTCCGCGCGCAGGTTCGCCGCCGACGCGGCGAGCGCGGCGCGGCGCTCCTCCATCGACGGCACCGCCGACGGGCTCTCATTGGCCACCGCCTTGATGGCGTGCTGCTCGTCCGACGCGGCCTCGGCAAGGCGGGCGGCCGACGCGGCCAGCGCCGCACGGCGCTGGTCGAGCGACAGCTCCGTCGCGCCCGCCGACGGCGGCGGCGGCGACTTGAGCGACTTCTGCGCGGCCTTCTCCTCCTTCAGCCGCCGGGCCGACTCCTCAAGCATCGCGATGCGCTCCGCCATCGAGTCGGCCACCACATCGTGCTTGGCGCTGCCCGCCTCGGCCTTGAGGCGCTCCATCGACGCGGCCAGCTGCGCGCGGCGCTCCTCCATCGACGGCTCCGCCGCCACCTTCTCATCAAACGACGCCTCGGCGCTCAGGCGCGCCGCCGACGCGGCCAGCGCCGCGCGGCGCTCGTCCATCGTCGGGTCCGACGAGACGCGCGAGTCGCTCTTGGCCTCCTCCGCCACCTGCTTGGCCTTGGCCGCCTCCTCGCGCAGGCGCGCCGCGGACTCGGCGAGCGCGGCGCGGCGCTCCTCCATCGACGGCACCGCCGACGGGCTCTCATTGGCCACCGCCTTGACGGCGCGCTGCTCCTGCACCGCCGCCTCGGCGAGGCGGGCGGCCGACGCGGCGATCGCGGCGCGGCGCTGCTCCATCGTCGGGTCCACGTTCATCGTTACTACTGCCGGCGGGAAGGACGTATCATGGTGGTTGTGGCGGCAGCGGCGGCTGCGGCCGCCCGCGGCCGCGGCGGCCACCGACTGCGGGCGCAATTGCGACGCGCCGGGAGTCAGGGAGCTGGTGCCGAGCACGCGGGCGGGGCCGGAGGGGACAAAGCCCACGCACGAGCGCGACGCGTCCATGGTGAGGGGCGGGCGGGGGGGGGGCGGGGAAGGACGGGGGGGGGGACGGGGGGGACACGGGCGACAGGGAACGGGAGGGCGAGCGGGCGTGTGTTGGTTGTGAGAGCGAGTCGGATGCGCAGATGGGATAGAAGGGAAGGACGGCGCTGGGAAGACGCGCTCGTGTCTCGGCCCAAAAAGAGCCCCGCGGCCGCGCCCGTCGCGCGTGGGAGGCGCCCTACCCCCCCCCCACCCACGCGCGGGCGCCAGTGGCTCTCCCGCCGCCCCACAGCCGTCGTCAGGGCGGCCTTCGCGCAGCTGCCCGTGGGGTGCAGGCCGCCAAAGGCGCCAGATCCGGCCATGCGGCATGCGCACGCCCGCCCGCGGGAAGGGGCGGGTGGGTCCCCATCGGGCCCCAGAGCTCAAATGGAAAAGCAGCCGCACATCCTCGCGCGGCCGCCCATCTCCCACCCGCAGCCACACAACCGCCGACCGCCGCAGGGACGCTGCCGACTGGGTGCCGCAGACGGGTGGTGGACGACGGGCCGGCGCGGGCGGGAGGCGTCTGTTGGCCAGTGGCGCCGTGGGGGGATTGCAGAAGAGGGACAGCGCCTGACCTCCCGACGAATGGCCCCCACCCAACCACGACAGGGTGTGCAGCAATAGAACGTATGGTCGGGGTGCGCCTGCCAGTGATCGCCCAGGTATGACGGGCGCGCGCCAGATCGGTGCCAATCACGCAACCCCAAGATTGTAATTCATCTCCCACGAAAAAATTCGAAGAGACTGAATTCCGCACGTCAGCCCGATCGAGACTTCGTCCTCCACACTCGCTCGCTCGATCGATCGGGGTCAATAGAATTTACACAACAAGTACTGGGTCGTCCTCTTGGTGCGGTGCCCCGCCACGCAGTGGTGGTGGTCATCGATGCCTGCAGCTCTGTTTCGGCGTCGTCATCTTCCACCGTCGGTAGCCCACGAGCCCGACCACAAGCCCGTGTCTGGCCTCTCTCGCCACCCCACCTCCCCCTCCTTTTCCGCCTTGACCGTTCCCCTCCCCTCTGCAGGCGGGAATGACGACCCCTGTTGCGGCGGACGCCGTCGAGCAGACGCTCAAGGCGCTCGCCACGGACCTGACCGCCCTGGAGGCGGAGGTGGTGCCGCTACGCGCCGCCGCCGAGGCGGGGGAGGTGGGCGATGCCAAGGAGTTTCGGAACCGGTGCACCATCCTCTCCGAGCGCCTGACCCAGTGCATCATCCGGATTGACTCGGTGGAGGTGCGTTGACCGATGGGGAGGGGGGGCCGGAGGGGGGGGCTGTGCGGGGACGGTCCGGCAAGCTGAATGGATGCCAAGGGTGGCCCCATGAGGGGACAGGGTTGTTCTTGCTGCTGTACGGGCGTCTAGGCTGTCAGGCGATGGAGGTGGGGGGGTTGGCGCGCGTCTGTTGCGAGGCGTGAGGGGGGAGGGTGCCCTGCGGCGTGGCTGGGTGTCTCCTGCCTGCCGGCCGTGAGTGCCTGTGCCCTTTGGCGCAGCGGCCTCGGCGGTGCGACAGGCCATGCGAGCTGACTGGCGCAGTGTGTGCGACCTGCGGGCCCATCTCACATCCCCTCCGCTGGGTCTTTGCCCACTCCCCTCTTTCCCCCCCCACTCGCCCGTGTTTGCTCATCCATGGTTACCCCTGCGCCGCCACGACACCTCCCTCACCCCCCTTTCCTCCCCCGCCCCTCCTCGCCTGTGCCCCACCCCGACACCTCAACGCCCGCCCCCCCTGCGCGACGACGGCCACCGACCCACCCACCTCCTGTGTCGCGCACCCCCCCCACCCCATGGGTGCCGCCGCTCCGCCCTCCCGCCCCCCCCGCCCCCCCCCAACGCCAGGTGTCCCGCGAGGCGGCGGCGGCGGCGCTCCGCGCGGGCGACCGCACCCTCGCCAAGCGCCTCGCCGTCCTCCTCACCCGCCGCAAGCGCACCGTTCGCCGCGCCAACGGCCTCGGCGACACGCTCGACGCGCTCGCGCAGGGGCGGCCGCCGCCGCCGCGGGCGGCGTCGGGGGGGGGGGCGCGTGACGGCGTCGTCGCCACGACGCGGGGGTGGCCTGTGGCGGGGGGGGTGAGTAGGGGGGGGTGGGGCGGCGAGGGTGTGCCGTAGGGCTGTGCTACGAATGGGCGGCGGGAGGGGGGGAGGGAGGGGCGAGTGGGAACGCGTTTAGGGAGGCGTATGGGAGGGAGCGGAGGGGGCGGGGCGGTGTCGTTGATGCGGGTAAATTGCCGTGGTGTGTGTGCGCGCGCGTCGGCCGGCCGGCGCCGCCCGGCGGGTGGCCGCCCGCGCCCCCCCCCCCGACGGGCGGGCTGCCCGGCGGGGGCACCACCCCTTCCCTTTGGTCTCCGCCCGCCCTCCCGTTGTGGCAAACCGCGGCCGCGACCGCCGCCGCCGCCACCGCCGCTGCCACCGACGGGGCGCCGCGTCGCGCACGCCCATTGTCGGTGTGGGGGGGAAGCGCAGACGGGGAGGAGGGGGACACGGCGCGACGGGCCACCGTGACGGCTCCACCCCCGCCACCGCGCGTCCGTGCGGCGGCAGCGGTTGCGCCGGCGTGCACTCCGCCCCCACGCGTCCGCGGCGCGGCGTGGGCGGCGACGGCAGGTGGCGGTGGCGGTGGTGTGGGGGGGGTGTGGCGCGGTTTGGCGGCGGCGGTGGGCGTGGTGTCGCCGATGCGGGGGTGGCCGCGGCGGCGGCGGTACTGGCCACGCAGCAGCGGCGCGCCGTTTGCGCCCGCGCGGCGCGGTGGCGGTCGCGGCGCGGAGGGGGGGGGGCGCGCCACCGGTCGGGGCGGGCGGCTGGGGTGGGAGCTACGACCGCCCCCGCTGCGGGATGAGCGGGAGTGGCGGGGGCGGGGTGCGTGCGCGCGGTGGGCTACTCCCCTTTCTCTCGCGTTGCGTACGGGATATTCTCTGTTTTTTTTTGTGCTAAACGTTCTTTTGGTTGTCGCCCTGCGCACAAGGGAGATGCGCGTGTGGCCCCGCCGGGCAGCGGGGTGGGGGGGAAAGGGGTGGCACGAGGCCGCGCGCCGTTCGTCGACGTGCTCCCCGCCCCCCTTCCCCCCCCTTCCCACCTCTACTGCCTCAGCTTGACCCGCAGAGCGTGCTGCTCGGCGGGCCGAAAGCCCGCCGCCGTCAGGTACGCGCCCACCGACCCGTGGCGCTGCCGGATGTAGGCCAGTGTGTCGCGCATCACCGCCGCCGGCGACGCCATCCACTCGTCCAGCCCCAGGCCGACCACCCCCAGGCGCTCGGCGTACCACGCCTGGGCGGCCCCCCCCCCCAGGTACGTCACCTCGGACGCTGCATAGTCGGCGGCAATCGCCGCGTCGTCCACCCCCGCCAGCGCCAGCAGCAGCGCCGACACCAGCCCCGTCCGGTCCTTGCCCGCCGTACAAAACAGCAGCACCGGCGGAGTGGCGGCGGCAACGACGCGCAGCGCGGCCGTGACCCCGTCGCCTCCGTCATCCACGAGGATCTTGTTGAGGCCAAGCAGCCCGCGGACGTCCATCTCCGACACGATCCGCTCGCGGCCGCCGCGGAGGTTGGCCGCCGCCCGGGCCATGCAGCCGACCTTTTCCCGCCGCCCAAACGGCCGCACCAGCGCGCGGCCAATGCGCCAGGACGCCATCAGCGGCACCGCGACCCACACGGCCGCCGCGGCAGCGCCAGGGGGGGCCGCCGCCGCCGCCACCGCCGGCATGTCCCCGGCCGACAACTCCGCGTCCGACGAGGGGGGGGACGTCGAGCCGCCGGTGCCGCCGCTGCCGCCGCCGCCGTTGCTGCCGCTGCCACTGCCGCTGCCACCGCTGCCGCCCGCGTCTGGGCTCGCCGCGTCGGCGGCGGCGGCGGCGGGGGTGATGGTGGCGGTGGGGGTGGTGGGGGTGGGGGTGGTGGCGGCGGCGGGCGGAGCCCCACTGACCGCCGGGGGTGGCCCCCCTCCCCAGCCAGCCGCCACCCCCCCCCCCCGCCGCCCATCTGCCGCAGCCGCTCCCCGTCTGCAGCGGCGGCAGCAGACACGGCACCCAGGGCCTTGTGTTTGCGTCGCCGCCCCCGCGCGCGCCGCATGTCGAGGTACACGTTCGCGGGAAGGGGCTTGCCGAGGCGGCGCGGCAGGAAGGGTACTACAGCCCCGCCCCCGCCGCCGCCCTCGCCGTCCGTCCCTGTTGAGGCAGTAGACGCCGCCACCGCCTCCCGCCGCTCCTCGGACCGCTCCTCTTCCGTGCGAAGATCCACAAACGTCGCCACCGCCGCGAGCGCCGACGCGCCCGACTGCAGCCGCGGCGCGGCGCCGCGGAAAAAGAGGCCCGCCGCGACGCCCGACCCGTCGGGCGTCGCGGCCGCCAGGTCCCGCCCATTCACCAGTACGTGGGGGAGGTCGGGGGGGGCGACCGTCGGGCCGCCGCCGCCGCCGCCACCGTTGCCGCCGCCGGCACGACGGGCGGCCGCCGCACCCACCCCCCCCCTCCAGCAGAACTGCCGCCGCCCGCGTCGGGGGCGGCGGCGGTGACCGCCGCGGCGGCCGCCGACGGCGGCCTCCCCGTCTTTGCCCGCCGCCGCCGCGACGGCGGCACCGGCGGCGACGGCGACGGGCCGCCCGCCACACCGTCGGCAACGGCGGCGGCGAAAGAAGCATCGCCCGACACGCCCGGCAGATCGACCGGGTCAGCGACCGACGAGGAGCGGCTGCTGCCGAGGCTCGACAGCACGCGGGCGACCCGGTGGCCCCGCGCGCGCGCGCGCGCAAATAGCTGGTGGCTCCGGTGCCGCGCGATGGTGCCGACGGATGGCTCGTCGCGGGCGGCGGCGGCGGCGGCGGCGTCGGCGGGCCAGTGGGCGCTGCTGCCGCCGCTGCCGCCGCTGTCACCGGTGGCGCCGCCGCCGCCAACGCCGACGCTGCTGCCGACGCTGCCGACGCTGCCAACGCCACTGCCGACGCTGCCAGCGCCGCTGCCGACGCTGCCGACGCCGCTGCCGCTGCCGACGCTGCCGATGCCGCTGCCGCCGCCGCCAATCACGCCGCCGCCGCTGCCGCCGCGGTGGCCGCTGCCGCCGCCGCCAATGGAGCGGGGGGCGGCCGCCGTGAGGGTCGCCGCCTTGGTCGAGGGGGGGGGGGACGGTCTGCCCACGGCGACGGGCGCGTCGGAGACGGCGGGGACCATGACGGGCGACCAAGCGCAAAGGGGAAGGGGGAAGATGGGAAGGGGGAAGAAGGGGGACGGGGAGGGCGCAGACGGAGGGGGACGCAACAAAACAGGCAGCGGGGACTAGCAGTTCAGCAGACGAGGAGGGGAGCGGGCAGGGGAGGCAGAAACGCAAAAGGGGGGCCGCCAGCGCCTGGGCCGGCGCCGCTGCGGCAGTGGGTCGCGCAGGATGACCAGGGAAGACTCACGTTGTTGGCCAGTGGATGGAGGAGGGGATGGGGCCGGCAAGGTCGGGAGCGCAGAGTCGACGATGTCGCGGGGCGGCGAGCGGGGTGAGCAAGGCTGGAGGGGCGGAAGGCTAGGAACGCCGGGTGGCCGGAGGAAAGGCGCACGGAGGAGCGGACAGGGAGGACGAATCCCGCCAGGGGGGTGCCGCCGGCCCGGCGGGCGACGGCCCGTGCCTGTCGGGGAGGGGCGCCGCGGGAGACGGCCGGCGGCCCCCCGCGGGACGACGGTCAGCGGTGTGTGGTGTGTGTTGGCACGTGGACGCGCGGCGCGGCGGGGGAGGGGGGCAGCCCAGTCCGTCGCATCGTCTGTGGTTAGCTGTCCAGGTGTGGGGTGCACGGAAGTCCACACCCACACTGGCGCGTACGCAATTGAGCAGGAAGGTGTACCACCCCCCCGGCCCTACGACACGTCTGCCGTCGCGGAAAGCTGCCCGGCTGGACAGAAGACCACCGCGGACATGCAAGAGTGCCGGGTCGCGTCACCTGCGCCGTGGGTGCCCAGCTGGCCGCGCGCTGCAGCTCGCGCTAGCGTGGACGGTGGCGTGTGGCTAGAAAGAAAGTGTCCGGTCCAATGGCCAATGAACTTGTGGAACGCGCTCCATGTGACGGGGCCAGAATCGACTTGACTTTCATGAAGAAATCGGGTGGCCTTGCTGTACCTTCTGGAATGCATACCGAAACGGACACAGCAAGGCCCACTTGAAGCTGAGATAAGTACAGGGGCGTCGGACTTTTGTCGGCACAATTCTGTCGGGCTGGCATCCTAATTATTGAGTGTTCTGGCGATGATCTGGTCCGTGGCGGCAACTGCTCCAGCTCACTGAGGCTTAAACGGGGGTCACGTCCCGTATCATTATAGACTCTGACTGCACTTACTGGGATTAATCTTGTGCCCGACACCATACGAACCTTTTGCTTGCGCATCTGCCTCCTTATTCTCGCCTTGGCGTCAAGGATGCAATTGGACCTCTCTCGGTGGCCCCAGCTCCACGATGTCCTCCACCGTGCGGCTACCAGCATGCCACGTTGGATTTCCTCCCCTTCTGCTGCCGGTGGGTGGCGGCGGTTTCGGGCCGGGGCCCGCCGGCGGGCCCGCGCACGGCTCGCGCTGGCGTCGGTGGTGGCGCTTGGCGCTTGACGGACGTGCTCCCCCGCTCCGCCCCCGGCAGCCACGCGCGAGCCGGCGGGGAGGCCCTGTCCCGCGCCGCCCCCGCCCGCCGCCGTCGGGCCCCCCGCGCGCCCCCCCGCCGCCGTGCCGGCGTCGTCTATACCCCGACGGCCGCCGCCACCGCGTCCCGCCCGTGCCCGCGTTTTTTTTTTTGTTCTTTTTTGCGCTTGGCCTGGTGGTGTGGGGACCGACCGCCCCACCCGGCCTCCTGGTCGTGGTCCGTCCCCCTGCTGGTGGTGCGGGCAACGGCCCCGCCGGGTGGTGCGGGCGACGGCGGTCACGCCGCTGGACGACTGCCGGCGGCACCCCGCCCGCCCGCTGGTCCGGGCTGGCCGCTGGCCGCCCCCTTCGAACCGGCGGCCACTGCCTCCACGCGACGCTCCCCTTCCTCGGCGGGCTGTGCGTCTGCCGGTGGGTGACCGTCTGTCCTCCTCACGGGCCAGCGCTACTGTGCCGCCCGCTCCGCGCACGTCGTCGCCCCGCGCTGTTCGTTGTTGCGACCTGGTTTGCCTCTCCGACCTCTGATACCATCGCCCACCCGCCCCTTCTCCCCCCCATTCACGCCTGCTCACCCCCCCCCCCCCCCCCGGTTTGACCGACTGCCAAGCCCCTCCCCGCCCCCCCCCCTCCTCAATGCCATTCCCCACTACCGCGGCGTTTGCGCCGCCCGCCGGCTGGGCGGCCGCTCCCCCCCCCCCCGGCTCTTGGCGGCGGCCGCCCGCGGGCGCTCGTTGCGGCGGCCCGCCCCCGGCGGCGGCGTGGCGCCACCACCACGCCCTCGCGCGGCGCTGCCGTGGCGTGCCGGCCGCGGCGGTGACCGACGAGGCGGGCGCGGGGGTGCGGCCCTGCGGGCGGCGGCCGACACGACGACGACACGGGCGGCGGCAGAGGGGGGCGGCCGTGGCGGCAACGGCGCGGCGCCAGAGGCCGCGGCGGGGGATGGGGCGGACGCCGCCCACGGCGGCCACACGTCCCCGTCACAACGCCCACTAATGGACGCGGCCGCTTTGGCTGGGGGCGGTGGGGTGGTGTCGGCGAGGGAGGGAGGGGGGGCACCCGTCGCGTCTGCGCATGAGGTGCCATCGCCTGCCCAGACGGGTGGGGGTGTGGCATCCACGGGCGTGCGGTCGCGGGGGGCAGCAGGCAGCGGCGGCGGCGGCGGCGGCCAGAATGGGGAGGCGGTGGTCAACGTGCGCGCCGCGGCGGACGGTGCCGGCGCGGGGGAGGCTGACGAAGAGGAGGAAGTGATCATCCCGAAAAGCGTCAGCAAGGTGGACGTGCGCGTCCTGGCGGGCGTGACCGTTGGCATTGTCACGGCGGTGCTGGTGGTGGGCACCCTCGCCTCCCGTCACGTGTCGGTGGACACACTGAGCCACGCGATCGACTGGATCCAGGGGCTCGGCCCGGTCGGCCCCGTCGTGTATGGCTTCGCCTACTTCCTGCTGGAGCTGGTGGCGGTGCCCGCGCTGCCGCTCACCGTTGGCGCGGGCTACCTCTTTGGCGTTGGCCGCGGCTCCGCGGTCGTGTCGGTGGCGGCCACGTCCGCGGCGGCGGCGTCGTTCCTGCTCGCCCGGTACGGCGCGCGGGACTTCATTTCGGGTCTCGCGCGGCGGTACCCAAAGTTCCGCGCCGTCGACCGGGCGGTCGGCCGGGAGGGCTTTAAGTTTGTGCTCCTCCTGCGCCTTTCGCCGCTCCTCCCGTTTGCGCTCTCCAACTACCTGTACGGCCTCACGTCGGTGCGGTTTTGGCCTTACGTACTCGGCTCGTGGCTGGGCATGCTCCCGGGTTCGGTCGCGATTGTGTCGGGCGGCGCCGCCGTCAACGCGCTGTCGGACCTGTCGGCGCGGCCCGAGGTCAACCCGGGCCTCATTGGCCTCGGCCTCATCGCCACCGTCTTGGTGCTGCGGAGCGTGGGGAAGCTCGCGTCGGTGGCGCTGAGTGAGAGCGAGGACGTTACGGACCCGGTGGTGCTGGTGGTCGAGGGGGGGAACGGGGAGCCAGAGAAGGCCGTCCCTTCGTCTAAGCACTCTGCGTAGGAGGTGGGGTGCACAGCCGGCTCCGCCGCGCAGCCCTTATGCATGGCTGTTTTGGTCGGCATGGATACTACTTAGGGATGGTGGAGGGGGGTGGGGGGGGGGGGGGGAAGAGCGGGGATGGGGGGGTGACTGGTGGGGGCACCAGTATTGGGTTGCTTTGCTGTCGGGTTTTGCTTGGCGGTCATGGGCGTCTGCGGATAACCCGTACGCATGCGGGCGGTGTAACAAGACTGTTGCTTTTCCCGTTGCTCGCCTGGCTCCCGTCGTTTTACCTGCCTTATTTCGAGGGGGGTGAAAGCGTTTTCACGCCCGGGTCGCACGCCTCTCAGACGCGGACACGCGGAGCGAGTTGATGCGGGCGAACAGCAGCGGGGCCACGTATGCGACCACCGCCTCTCGCCCGGTGCGCAGCAGAGCCTGGCCAAGCCACCAACGCAACGCGCGAGCCGCTGTCGCCCCCCCTAGCAAGCCGCCATCGGCACAGAGGCCGCCTTCCAGACCAGACACTCTGGCCCTCCTTCCGCTCATGCCGCCCCGCCTCTATCGACCTCTATACATATGACCGCGACCGTTACTCCACCGACCTGTCAGCCATGTGGCCCGCCCCCCCCGACCAGACCCTCTCCGCCGCAGCAGGCCTCACCGCCGGACGTCCACACCCGCACCCCCCCCCGCCCGCGCTTGCGCGACAACCACCTCCTCCCCCAGCAGCGACACCGACTCCTCCTTGTCTGCGTTTCGGCTGAGGATGTCCTCCACCTGCACCGCGGCGGCCACGTTGGCCGCCACATTGGCCACCACCGCCACGCCCGGGACTTGCATGAGCAGCGAGTAGAGGAAACCACAGCCCGAGAGGTACCCGCCGTAGCGAGCGTAAAAGTAGCGGCGCGACGGCCCAGGCAGCCGCCGGTAGTAGGGCCGCACCGCGTCCTTTCCCGCGTCGAGCGCGTCGCGCAACGCCTCCCCCGCCGCCTCGAGCACGTCATCCGCGGCGGTGACATCGCGGAGGGAGGCGGGCAGCAGGGAGAGGGCGGCGAGAGAGGCGGAAAAGCCGTCGCCGAGCACCGGCCGCAGCGTCGCGTACTGGATGGCCGCCGCCGCGGCGGGGCGGACGGTGCCGGGCAGGAGCTTGCTCGCCACAAACGCCGCCGCGCGGAGGGCGGCCATCCGCACCAGCCGCCGCCGGCGGACACGCGACTCGCCGTCCGCGACGGCCGTATCGGGCGACGCCTCCACCGCGGCCGCCAGGCTGGGGTTCCGCAGCCGGAGAGCGGCGAAAAAGGACGTCCGGTCGACGTGCATCCGCTTGTCCGCCACGTACACAATCGCCGTCGTCAGCAGGCGGCTCCACCGCAGCAGAGTCCGCACCGGGTGCTCCGTCCCGTCGCGGAACAAAAAGACGATGAGCACAGCCGCGACGGCATAGACGGCGGCCTGCTTGCGCAGCAGCGGCGCGTGGGAAGCCCACAGGTGGGCGCGGAGGGCGGGGGAGGTGGCGAGCAGCGTCAGCCCCGACACGCCACACGCCATGCCCTTGAGGAAGCCGGCGTAAAAGGCGGCGTGCGACGGGTCTTTGAGTGTGGGGGACGTCGTCTCCATGAAAGACTTGTACTCACGGGAGGCCACCCCATCGGGTCCTTCATCGACGGGGGTACGGCCACCGCTGCTACTGCCGGCGCCAGCAGCAGGCCGGCGGATGGTGGAAACAGACTCCTTGAGCGCCGACGCCTTGGCACGCCACCCAGAGGACGCCATCCCGCAAGCGCTGCACAGAAGATCCGCTAGGAGGCGGGGCTGGGAGGGGTGCCAGGAGAGGGCGCCCCGGCACAGCGGTGCGGCGCAGCCGCGGGCGAAGCGGACGACAAGGCCCTGTGCTATAGCCAAGACCGACATAGGCGCAGGGCGTCAACGACAGCCAGGACAGTGTGCCGTCAAATCAACACGTTTGCAGCACGTGTAAGTCACAACACGAACCGTCCGACACGTGCTCGGCCTCGCAAGGTGGCGAAATTCGCTTGCAAAACGCCCAGGTGCCTGTTCGTGTCTCTGCTTGCGTCGTCTCTTTACTCTCTTTTTCTTCGTTGTAGGGGTGATGGTGTCCTGCCGGAGTCCTTTCTGCCGCTGCAGTGGCGGTGACTGCTGTCGGTGGTGGCCTCAACGCGGGCGGTGCGCCAGCAGACGCGGCCGTTCTTCTCGACCAACCGCTCCGTGCGAGTCATTAGGTTTCCACTGACAGACTAGGCTTCTGCTCAGTACCCAAGAGTGTCGCAGTCCTCGTCGGCTCTGTCCGTGTTGGCAGCTCGACCACCCTCTGCTAGGGCACCGTCTTACGCCACCAACGTGACGCTGCCTGCCAATGGGACGGTTGTGACCAACGTTGGAAGCGGGATGAGCAAGTGCAATCAACCGTCAGACGCCCTAAAATCAGTTGCGGTCTCTTTACGCTTTTTTTCCCAGTCACCAAGAGGTGCGACCAACGGTAGAAGTGGCGGTCTCGATGAGTGACGGAGTGGAGCAAGCACGACAGTGGCAAAAGACACTCCAAGACGGTTGTGTTGAGGACAGATCCAGTGGCGTCCTCAACCACTTCCGTTCACGTGCTGAAGTTGCTTGATGCAAGGTGGCAGCGAGGGGAACAACCCATCCATCAGCGAGAGCGAGGACTCGGACAACGCATGCTGTAGCGGAACGGTTTACTCGCCTCGCACCAGAAGAATCCCAGCAGAACGACGACAAAAACACAAGCACCCACGAACAGACGTATGAGGCGGGAGACGGAGCTGCGTGTGGCTGCCTACGAAGACACGAGACGGCAAGAGCCCATGCCGCCTGCGAGGCTCGTCCACGTGCTGTGTGTCGTCCACGCACGCTGTCCCGTCACGCGGCATCACCACTCCACGAAGGACAACCAGCCCGGCCTCAGCTGCGGTCTGGCACCAAAAACGTGTACGTGGCCATCGACGGCGCCAACGAATTGATGAGAAGAGCAACTGCACGGTGAGTACCCGCCAATCCACGTCCAAAGCCAGCATCACGCGCCGCGCCTTGACGTACGCACGAGCCACACACAACCAACACTGGCCGGGAGAGCACGCAAAGCAGCAGCCACCGCCACCGAGCGCCTCGGAGGCAGCGGAGTGCGGCCGCTACGGATCCAATACCACGGGCAACGGCCAAACATCCGCAACGCTCCACCGCCAACAAACACAACACGAGCAAACAACACAACGACCGACACGACAACGGACACAACAGGGGGGGGGGGATACTCCGTGAGGAGTAAGAAAGAGGCCCAGAAATTGCTCGCGTGCGTGAGCAGCAACGAGCGTTGAAATGGAATAGATTTCAACTAGCAATAGTCGTCCATCGGTATAAACCTCATGTGGAAGACATATTCCTGGCGCAAAGATACCAGAAGAGAGAAGAGTGGTCAGGTGCGGGCGGCGCACGAGCGTGACGACGGGTGTCGTATTTATACCCTCGATGACGCCCCCCCCGCCCGCCGCGCCACGGCCGAGGGAGGGCACGCCAGCGCAGCCTTCGTGGCCCGGCCAGACGGCTCGGGCCACTGTCGGATTCCCTTGGGCGGGGCTGCCTGCCGCTTTCGATTTGCGTGCTGACGCCGCGAGCCGATGGACTTGCACAAGTCCAGGGCTGGGTATCAATTTCTATGGCGGATCAAATACGACAGGCGCCCGACAGCGCCGCGGTCCTGGGGACCGACGAGACGACAGACAACACAAAAAAAACAGAGAAGAAACGGAAGTGGCGTGGAGACAGACACCAAACGCGGCGGACAAAAACGACAGGAGCTGCCCCTGCCTGCACCAGTGGTCAGGGAGGGGGGACGCGTCGCGGCGAGCGCCGCTCCCCTGGGGCGGAAAGGGGGGTTTCGAGACGTCAACCGGGAAGCGACGGCTGGGCCGCGCACGCCACCACCCGCAGCCGGTAGCCAGCACAACCCCCCAAAAAAAGAGAAAAAGACAGCGTGCTACCTCGGCGCGGCGGCTGCGGCGGCTGCAGCAGAGACGCCGCCATCGGCGTCCGCCCCCCAGCCGCGATGAGAACGAGGGAGGCGGCGGCAGCCCGCCGCCGGCGCGCCACGCCTGACCGGCTCCAACGACCAAGTCAAGAGCAGCACACCCAAAAAACACGGGGGGCGCTAGCTACGCGTCCAGCACACGAGCGACGGGCCGGGCCGTCCCGCGGCTCCCCTCTCTCGCCTCCAAAGCTCACCCCCCCCCCTTGGGCACCACAAACGGCCGCGTGCTCCCATCCAGCGCCACCCGCCGCGCCCCCCCCCCCCCCCCCCCTTCCCAAACAGGCGCGCGACGGCCCCCCCCCAGCGCCCCCCCCCCCCCCCCGCAACAGCCCGCGCAGCAGCGCCGCCAACCCCCGCTGCCGCCGCCGCGGCGGACCCGCCCGGCGGCGCGAGGTACACCACCACCGCGCAAATGTCGTCGGCGACCCCCCCCCCCGCCGCCCACCGCGCTTCCGCGTCGGCAACGAGCGCGGAGGCGGCCTCGGCGGCGGGCCGGCCGCCGCCCCGCGCGCGGGCAACGACGCCCATCGCCGCCGCCGGGGACAGCACCGCCCACAGGCCGTCGGTGGCGAGGAGCAGCACGCCCCCCGACGCGGGCACCGCCACGTGCACCACGTCGGGCGACGCGGTGACGCCGACCGCCGCGATGGCCGTGTCCCCCACCGAGCGGCTCATCGCCGCGCCCGGCAGCGGGTGCCGCGGCAGGTACACGCGCGTCGGCCCGCGGCCCGCCGGGCACGCCAGCCGGCCGCCCGCGGCGGTAATCCGCCGCGCCTCGGACCGCACCGCGGGGGTGTGGTCGGCGGTCAGCGCCGTCGGCGACAGCAGCGGCGAGCCCGGCGACGGCGGCGTGCCGAGCACCGCCCGCGAGTCGCCCGCCCACGCAACGTACACGTCGGCGGGGGAGGGCACGTACGCGAGCACCGCGGTGGTGCCGCTAAAGTGGTGGTCGAGCGCGACGGCGGGGGCGGTGAGGGCGGCCTCGGCGGCGGGGAAGGCGGCGGCGGCGGCGGTGGCGAAGCGGGCGTGCGCGGCGGCGGCGGCGGCGGCGGGGGTGGGGGGGGGGGGGGCGCCCGCCTTGCCCCCGCCGGGGGAAGAAGAGAGGGGGGGCCCAGCCGGGGGGGGGTCCTGCTGCAGCGCCCGCGACAGCAGCGCCGGCAGCACGTCCCGGACGAGGCGCGCGGCGGCGGCGCCCGAGTGGCCGTGGCCATCAAAGACGCCCGCGAGGAGCGGCGTGTGCGGCGGCGCCGGCGGCGCGTCGAGCCCCCGCACGCGCAGCCCCCCGCCGGCGGCGGGCGCCCCCCCCCCCCCCGCGGCTGCGGCGGCAGCCGCCGCCGCCGCCGCCGCCGCCGCCGTCGCCGCCGCCGTGGCGGCGGTCGACGCGGACGCGGCCGCCGCGGCGGCCGGCGCGTAGGGCGACAGGCACACCCACGCGTCCTGGTTCTCCCGCCGCCGCGCCCGCCGCCGCGCGCCGCGGCCCGGCCGGAAGCCCGTCGCGGCCGCGCCGCCGACGCGGCCCGCCCACGCCGTCGCCGCGGCGCCGCAGGTGAGCGTCGCGAGGCGGCCGACGGCGGCGGTGCCGACCGTTGCCGACGGCGGGAGCCACCGGTCCATCAGCGCCGCCGCGTCGGGCACCCCGTCGGCCGCGGCGGCGGTGGCGGTCGGGGCGGCCGCCGCGGCGGCGGCGGCGGCGGCGGCGGCGGCGGCGTCGCCAATGGCCGGCACGGGGCCGCCGTCGCCGCGGGGGCGGGCGGGCGGAAGCAGCGCCGCCGCCGCCGCGCGCACGCTGCTGCTGCGGCGCGGGAGCAGGCGGCGGCCGCCGTCGGCGGCGGCGGCGGCGGCGGCGGCACCAAAGGGCGGCTCGCCCTTGGCCGCCGACGGCCGCCGCCGGCCCGGCGGCGGCGGCGGCGGCGTCGCCTTGCCGTCGGCGGCGCCCCCGCGGCGCGGGCGGAGGCCGAGAAAGGACGCGGCGCGCGGCGGCGGCACGCGCGGCGGCGCCGCGCGGCCGCCGCGGCCGCCGATGCCGCCGCCGCCGCCGCCGCCGCGGCCGCCGCCGCCGCCGCCGCGGCCGGGCAGGCGCGACGCGACCGACGGGCGCGCGGCGGGCCACTGGGGCGTCTGCGTGCTGTCGCCCGACGAGCTGGACCCGCTGCGCCGGCTGCCGCCGCCGCCGTCACTGTCCGTGTCCGTGGCGGTGTCCCCCCCCCCCCGCCCCCCCCCCCCCCCTCCCCGTCGCTCGCCGTCGCCGCCGCCGACGCGTCCCGGCGGGCGCCGCCGCCGCCCGGCGGCGGCGGCGGCCGGCCGAGCGCGCGGCCACGCGACACGGCCGCCCAGTAGCGCGCCACGTCCACCGCCGGCAGCGACGCCTGCGTCAGCGGCGACGACGACGCGCCCGTGCCGGTCGACGATGGCCCGCCGCCGCCGCCGCCGCCGCCGCCACCACCCGCTCCGCTGCCGCCGCCACCACCACCACCGCCGCCACCGCCGCCGCCACCGCCGCTGCTGCTGCCGCTGCTGCCGCCGCTGTCGCCGGGCGGCGGCTCGTCCGAGTCGACGGGCGAGCCGGCGAGCGAGACGTCCCGCCCGCGGGGGCGGCGCTTGGGCTCCTCCAGGGACAGCCGCAGGTCGGCGGCGGCGGCCATGGCGGCCGCGACGTCGGCCGCGGCGGGGGGGGGGGGAGCAGGGGGGTCGACACCGTCCGCCCGAGGGGGGGGGGGAAGCGCCGCCGACCGCAGCGGCCGCCGCCGCCGCCGGCACCGCCGCCGCCGCCGCCGCCGCCGCCGCCGCCGCCGCCGCCGGTGCGGCGGCGGTGCGGGTGGGCGCCACCGGCGGCGGCGGCGGTGCCACCGCCGCCGCCGCCGGCGCGGCCACTGGCGGCGCCGCCACGGCGGCGGCGTGCGCCGCCGCCGCCGCCGCCGCCGTCGTTGCCGCCACCACCGCCGGCGCGGCGGCCGGCGCGGCGGGCGCGGGCGGCGGCGGCGGCGGCGGCGGCGGCGCCCCCCCCCCCCCCCCCCCACCGGCGGGGCACCCCCCCCCCCCCCCCCCCCCCCCGCCAGCCGCCCGCCAGCCGCAGGTGATCGTCCACCCCCAGGATGTGGTCCAGCCCCCCCGCGCCCGCGTCGGCAAACTGCACCGACTTGCGCCGCCGCGGCGGCGCGCGCGGCCGCGGCGGCGGCCCGGCCGCGGCCGGCGGCGGCTCCCCCCGGCGGCGGCACCGGCGGCGGCACCGGCCGCCGCGGCCGCGCCGCGGTCGTGGCCGCCGCCGCCGCCGACGGCCGGGTCGGGCGGCGGCGGCCGCAGCGCCGGCGGCAGCGTGCAGTCGCCGAGCCCCCGCACGCGTGGCGGCGGCACGCCCGCCGCGCCCGCCGCGGCGGCGGTCGCGTTGGAGGAGGTGGTGGTGGTGGTGGTGGTGGTGGTGGTGGTGGGGGTGGCGGTGGCGGGCGTGCCGCCGCCGCCGCCGTCAATGGTGGCGGCGCGCGGGAGGAACGGGCGGCGCCACCAGCCCGGCGGCCGGCGGTCGCCGCGGCCGGCCACGTCGGCGGCGGCGGCGGCGGCGCGGCGCGCCGCGGCCGGCCGGCCGCCGGCCGTACCGTCACTCCCGCGGCGGCCCGCCGCGGCCGACGCGGTGCCGTCGCTGTCGCGGCGGGCGGCAGCCGCGGCGGTCACGTCGCTGCCGCGGCGGCCGCCGCCGCCGGCGGGGGGGTAGAGGGAGAGCAGGCTGCTCGCCCGGCGGAGGGGCGGCCGCCCGGCGGGCCGCGCCGACGACGCGGCGGCCGCCGCGCCGCCGCGGGGGACGGAGCCGCCGCGCCCGCGGTGGCCGCCGGGGGGGGGGAGGCTGCTGGCGGCGGCGGCGGCGGCGGCCGGCGGCGGCGACGCTGCCGCCGCCGCCGCCGCACCCGCCCGAGGTGCCGCCGCCGGCGGGCGCGGGCGGCAGACGACGGCCGGCGCCGCCATTGTCGACGACCGCCCGCGCCGCTGCCGAGCGCCGCCTGCCAGGGACCGCCTGCCAGGGACCGCCGGTGGGAAGCGGGCGCGACCGACACTGGGACAAGACGCCGGCCAAGCAGCAGCGTTGGGGGGGGAGGGGGAGGGCACCTCGAGTAGTGGGCAGAGGCGCCGCCACCGCCGCGGACGCGACGCGGACGGCACCGCGATCGGATCGGCGGGGGCGGCACGCCGGGGGGGGGGGGGTGGCGGCGGCGTCGCCGGCGTACCGCCGCGGCCGCCCGCGGGTGCTCGCGTCGACGGTGCGTGCGCGGCCAGCACCGCGTCCGCGACGGTCACGGCGGCGCGGCGACCAGCGCGTGGCAGGGGGGCGCCGGCAGCGGGGGGGGGGGGTGTAGCCGCTGAGCGTGAGCGCCCCCGCCGCCGTCGGGTGCGTGCGAGGAGCGCGCGCGGGGGGGTGGTGTGGGGGGGTGCGGCGGCCGCGGCCGTCCCCGCCGGCGGCGGGCGCGCCCGTCGCGTCTCGCCCCGCCGGCGGCGGCCAAAACGGGCCCACCCGGCGGCCGCACCCGCCCGCCCGCGCGCGCGCGCGTGCGCGGCCGCACCGCCGCGGTAGCCGAGGCGGGCGACGGCGGCCCGTGGCGGCGCTGTCAGGGCGGCCGGTGGTGGTGCAGCGCGGTCGGGATGGCGCGACGGCACCCCGCACACACACACCCCCCGCGTGGTCGTTTAGAGGGTGGGGGGGGGGGGGGGGGTGGCCGTGGAGAGCGGCGGTGGGGGACAGGGGGCCGCCACAGGGGGGCGCGCGGGGATGAAGAGCGCGCGTCTGTGGCCGGTGCAAGAGGGGCGGGGGCGGGGGGGGGGGGGGGGGGGGAGTCAACGGCTGGGGAGCACCGGTCCACGCTCGCCGCCCCCCCCTGCGGCGGTCGCCACGGTGGGGGCGGTGCGTGCGGCCGTGGCGACGCACGCCTTCCGGACAGAGGCGGCCAGACAGGGGGTGTAGTCAGGGAGGGGGGGGGGTGGGGGGGGTACCCACGCGGGGAGCACCTGCGGCCGGTGGAGCGCCGCGCGGGCGCGGGCGGCCCGCCCCCCCCCCCCCCCGGCGGGAGCCGCCCGCCGCCACTGGCGGCTCGCCGCTCCCGCCGCGGCGGCCGTGAGCCGCTACGCACGCGCCGGCCGCCCCGCTGCTGCCGCCGCCGTCTGGTCGGTGGGGGGGGGGGGGTACCCGGTGGGGGAGGGGGGGCGCCCGCCCGCGCCGCGTGCGGAGGCCACGCCGCCGCCGGCGGTGGCCCCAGCCGCGACGGCCGCCAGACGGACCGCGACGGCCGCCAGACGGACCGCGACGACCGCGGCGGGGCGGGGGGCGGTGACCGGGGGGGGAGGGGGGGGGGGTGCACCCGCCCGCCGGTGGCACCGGCCAGGTCCGCCTGGTGCGCACCGCCGACGGGGGTAGGTAGGCTGTGCACGGTGCGGGGGCGGCGGTGGGGGTGGACAAAAAAAAAAGGGGGACAGGGGGGGGGGGGGGTGGGAGGGGAGAGGACGTGTCGCGCCTTGGCGGCGCGGGAGGGGGGGCGCGCGGCGTCGCCGCCGCCGCGGGCGGCGCACGCGCAGGCGGCGGGCGCGGCCCAGTGTCAGACGCCGGCGGTGGCGGGGCGAGGCGGGGACGGGCGGCGCGGGAGGCGGGGGGGGGGGGGGGGGGGGGGGGAGGGGTGGGCAGCGACGCTGCCCGCCCCGCCGTTGCCGCCGCCGCCGTCGGGACGCGGCCCGCACGCGCCCGCGGCGGCCGTCCAGGCAGTACGGCACGGTACCCCCCCTCCCGGCGGGTGCCGGCGGCGCATCGCGTGGTCGGCAGGCCGCCACGGGCAACACGACGCCGCGCGGGGCGGGCGCGGGGGCGCGCCGGCCCCGCCGGGTCGGCCGCGGCCGCCGCGGACGCGGGCGGCGGGCGGCGGGCGCCCCCCCCTCCCCCCCCCCCGCCCCCCCGACAGGCGGCCAGGCCGGCCAGGGTCGGCCGTCTGGAGCAACGCGGCCGCGTCGGCCGCCCCCACCCCCCGCTGTGCACCCGCGACGGCGTCGGCGGCGGCGCGCTGCGGTGCCGCCTACGTGGCGTGGGTGGGGGGGAGGGACGGCACCACGGGGGGGGCGCGCCGCCAGTGCTTGCCGCGCCAATAAAAAAACGGGTGCACACCCACGAGGCGTGTGCGGTGGGGGGGGGTGTGGCGGTGGGTGCCGGCAGACGCCAGTCACGTTGCGGTGCGCCGTTTTGGCCGCAGTGGGCGGGCGCGCGCTCGTGCGCGCCACGCCCATACGCACCAAACACCGTCGCGGGGATTTGAGGGTCACCGTCGCGGCTGCTGCAAAATCTTGGAGAATGTGGTATCGTATCGGGTGGACCCGCCTCGGGGATCGTCAGCTCTTTCGTTTTGCGCATCGACACCCGTATCGACTTTTTTGATGCAGTGTCAACCATCGAAACGGGGTTTCGACGCGCCGTCCGATACGCGACGGTTTGCGCATCGAGCCCATCCTGGGATGGGCTGTAACCTCGCGCCGTCGATGAGGTCCTTTACAGGCAGTCGTTTAGTTATCTCGAGAGCGACAGTGCGGAAGCGCATTGATTGGCCAGCCGAGCGGATCACGCGACTCGGCCGACAATGAACCGACCCAATCCGTGCGAGCTTGCTCGCGTGGGACTTGGACTCTGTTTCGTCGACCTCGGAGCCCCGCGCACCAGGCGCTCGCCGCGGCGGGCAACAGGTACAGTCTGTATCCGGTTAAGTGTGGCTTGGTTCTGTGTGGTCCGCACATAACCAAGCCAGATATCCCGAGATCAACTCCTCTACAGCGTACTGTCTCCATGCCCGGCTGACATCTAAATTCCTGGTTGCGCACTTAGAACCGTACGACGCTGATAATCGTGTCAAGTACAAAGAGTGATGAGCAATGACGTGTGCCCGCCGTTCAGTCGTCCCGGCCGAGCCGCCTGCTGGTCTGGTAGTCAAGCCATCACGTCTGGCCATGTCGAGGGAGTCAGGCGGGAGCAGAAAGAGCAGGTCGCCCGGTGCTGGCTGACGGCTGAGGACGACTCCCAGGCCATTGACGAGATGGTGGACATGGTTTTGGCGAGTGAGGAAGACGACGCTTGACGACGAACAGGAAAGTTCTGTTTGAGAAGCGCAGATGCTCGGGCGGCACTTAAGGACTCAAATCAGCAGCGGCTAGGCCTAGTACTACTGCCAGTCTCCGTGCGGTTGACCCGTGTCCGCACGCGGTGGCGCGGGGTCAAGGTCGAGCGAACCACAGCACAGCCTCACACGCCTGTCCCCGCGTTGGACTTGCTGGACATCAATACGTTTTTACTAGCACTTAATGATCAGATTCTAAGGTCTCTCAAACATTCAGTCGACGGACTCATAAGTCACCAGGAAAAGTACAAATGGGCATGGGCTACATCTTGGCCACATGGCCACGGATAACCGCGCGCAGACTTGACGCGGGGCTGGCGAGGACGTTGGTCGGCGCGCAGGGCGCGCACGCAGGGCTTGCACGCGGTGGCTGAGAAGGTTCTCGCGGAGAGGGCGCGGGACCTGTCACGGTGCCGGCGTCTGGTGCTCGCCGCGTGCATCGGTGACGCGGTGGGGAGCTTGTTGCTGACTGCTCGCGGGCACCAGCCGACGCGGGCGGTGCAGCTGGGCGTGCACGAGGCGCTAAAGGCGCTGCTGCTCGCTTCGGGCGTCGGCGCCGCCGCGTCGCGTGCTGGGCGGGGGTGGTGGAGAACGCGACGCGGGCCGCGTCAGGGAGGGCGCCGCCGCGGCGGCGGCGTCCCCGCCGCCGTGCCGTCGCGGCTGCCGCTGCCGCCGCTGCCGCCGCTGTCGTTGCCGCGGCCGCCGCTACCGGCACTTGCGGGCACGGCCGCCGCGGCGGTCGATTTGGTCGCCGCTGCGCGTGGCGGCGGCTCCGCGGCGGTCAGCCGCGGCGGCCGCCGAGGCGCCGCCGCCCGCGGGCCGCCGCGGCCGGCCGCGGCGGCGGCGGCGGCAAGGGCGGCAGCGGCACGACGGCGGCGGCGATGGTAACGGCGACGACGGCGGCGGCGCTGACAAGGGCGGGGCGGGTGGGGCAGCCGGGGGGGTGCTTCGCCCACCCCCATTGCTGGCGTTGTAAGTTTGTTGGGGTGGGGTGGTGTGGCGGGAGGGTGATTGAGGGGTGGTGTGCTGGTGGGCGGGGTGGTGGTGGCGTGGCGGTGGTGGGCTGGTGGTGGCGGCGTGTGGTGACGGTGGGGTGGTGGCGGTGGGGTGGGAGCGGCAACAGACGTGGCGGAGCACTTCGGGGGGATGCCCTGTCGCGTTCTGGGAGGGTGGGAGCGGGGTGGCGGCTGTGGTGGGCGACGGGTGGAGGTTTCGGTTGTCGTGGGATGGGGAGGTGGCTGTGTTTAGGTGGCGGTTTTTTTGGTGGTTGTTTTGTTGTGTGATGGTGGTGTGGTGCCGACGGCGTGGTGGTGGTGGCGACGTTGGCGGGTGGTGTTGGCGACGGTCACGGACGTGGCGGGGTAGCTGGGGGGCTCCTCGGCCGTGTGCGTGGCCGGCGTTGAGGATGACGGGGTGGAGGTTGCGGGGTTGTGGTGGTGGGGTGGTCGCTCGCGGGGTGGTGGTTGTCGGGTGGTGGTGGTGGTGGGGTGGTAAGGGCGGCGTGGTGGTGGCGGCGACGTGGTGGTGGCGACGGACGTGGCGGGGCACTTTGGGACGGTGCCCCGTCGCGTCTTGGGTGGTGGGGGTTGGGGGGGGGGGGGGGGCACGCCGACACGCCGCCGTCTCTGCCGCCACCGCCAGCTGCTTTCATTGCTGACTCGGGCATCGCTTCTCCCGCAGCTGCCACTTGTGCCACTGCCTTTTTCTTTTGTTTTTTAGCTGTTGTTTTTTTTTTTTGGGTGTGGGCGCGAGGGGTATGGGGAGCTGGGGGGAGGGGGGGAGGGCGGCGGTGGAGGGCGAGAGCGGAGGGGCGGCTGAGGGGAGGGGCGTGATGGTGGTAGCGGCGGTGGCGGAGACGGCGGCAAGATCGACGGCGTTGGCGGTGGCGGCAAGATCGACGGCGTGGGCGGATCGGCGGCGGCGTCGTCGGCGGCGGCGGCGGCGGCGTTGGTGGCGGCTGCGGCAAGTGCAAGACGGCGGCGGCGGCGGCGGCGGCGGCAAGGGCGGCGGTGACAGAGGCGACGACGGCAGCGGGCGGCGACAAGAACAAGACGGCGGCGGCGGCGGCGGCGGCAGCGGTAAGGGCGGCGGCGATGGCGGCGACGGCGGCAAAGGCGTCGACAAGTGCAAGATGGCGGCGGCGGCGGCGGCAGCGGCAAGGGCGGCGGCAAGTACAAGTCAGCGGCGGGGGCGGCGGGGGTTGTGTCGGCGGCAGGTTTGTGGTGGCGGGATAGCTGGGGTGCGCCCCGGCCGTGTGCGTGGCCGGCGTTGAGGATGGCGGGGTGGTGGCTGGCGGGGCGGTGGTGGTGGGCTGGTGGTGGTGGTGGGCTGGTGGGGGCAGCGTGGTGGTGGCGGCGACGTGGTGGTGGCGACGGACGTGGCGGGCACATTGGGAGGGTGCCCCGTCGCGTCCTGGGTGGTGCGCTGACGAAAAACAGCGAGCAGGGCGGAGCGCAGTGTCGCCCGCCACTCGCATCGGCACCTTATAGAGCGATGCGGAGGAGATGGGCAGCCGATACGATTCTACTGCAACGCAGGCGCACACGAGACACGGAAATCCCACGGTCACGTGTGCTGTAGTTCTCGGTCTCGCGACTTGACGCTTATCAAAGCCCCGTCGGCGGATGGCGCATCGAAACGCCGTATCGACACTAGCCCGAGACCCAACGCTGATGCGCCATCGAAGCCGACACGGTTTGCAGCCTTCGATGGCGAATTTTCACTTTCTGACGATGGCCACTCGCCCCCCGGTTCACTCGATAAGGGGCTCCCGGGGGGGGGGGGGGGGGGTTGGCCAGCCCTTTGGTTGACAGGCGTTTGGTTGCGCGGGGTGCCCTGCCGCGGCCGGCGGGGCCGCCCGTCGGGTCCGTAGCGCGGGATTCCAGGCGCTCCCGCGTCTGCGGGGTCGGTCGACCGCAGGGGGGCCACCCCACGGACAATGGTGCGGCGAGGACACGCCCGCTGGGCGGCGCAGGGGCCGGTCGACGCGCGGCGTCGGGCCGGCGCTCTGGGTGAATTCGTGGGGACGGCAGCGCCCCACGCGGGGGTGTGGGCCCGCGCGGGGCTGGCAGCGTTGGTGATCCCTCGGCCGAGGCCGCCGCGTCGCTGTGGGATTCGCCGTGAGTTGCGCGAGGAATTGAGCGACAGTTGGGTCTCGGACGGTTTTCTCCCATCGCCGGTCGCTCTGCTCTATTCCTCATCTGTGCCTTGGGACACTTCCATCGCGTGTCCACAAGACACACGCGCACCCCCCCCCCCCCCCATCGACCAATCGCTTTGGATGTCGCTTTGGAATTGGCGTCGGGCACCCCCTCCATCGTGGCCGCGTGGCCGGCCGGCGCCCCCCTCCGGTGTGCCGCGCTGGCTCTGGGATCTGCGGGCACTACCCGGGACCGCCGCGTTTACGTTTCTTTTCGTGCTTGCCCAGCTGTAGCCGCCGCGTGGCCGCCGCCCGCGCAGGGCGCCACTCAGTCTTGGACTCTAGCTAGCAGCGTGGGGGGGGGGGGGTGGGTGGCTGTTTTGCACGCGCCGCGAGCGCACGCGCGGCCGCGACCGCCGCGGCGCCGCCGCGCGCGTGCGCCGCGCACAACCGCTGTGGGTACGCGCCGCGTCGGGGCGGGGGACGGCCCGCGGCGGCGGCGGCGGCGCGTGCCGCCCCCACCACCGCCCACCGCGCGCGGCGCAGCGCGCGGCGTGCGGTGTGCCAGGGTGCGTGCCGCCCCCGCGCGGGCCGCCGCGTGCCGCACGGCTGCGCGCGCCTCCCGTGGTCGCCGTGTTGCCGTTGGCTGCCGTACCCGAGCTCGGCGTCCCCCCCAGACGCCCTGCTGGTCTCTCGGTCCGGCCGTGCCCTCCCGCCTTTGTTTGTCTTTTTGCCTTGGAGGGGCACTCCCCCGCCGTCCTCCCCCCCCCTCAACCCTCCGCTCCCCTCGTCCCGCTCCCGCGTCGTCCACCCCCCTCACCCTCCCCTTCCCCCGCGGCCTTCCCCTACCCTCTGCCACGCGTGTGCGCGTGCATGGGCTCCCCCGCCATGGCGGCCCGGACGGTCTTGCAGAGCGGCTCGCCGCCGTCCTCGTCAGCGCCGAGTGCCGCCTCTGGTCGCTCCGGCATGTCACGGGACCTGGAGCGTGAGCACGTGCTGGCGGGCTTGGCGTGTGGCGGCGAGTACGGCTTCCTCACCTCCCTCATGTCGCCCGACCTGCACGACTCGCTGACGGAGGCGTCGCTCATGTCCGTGTCGGACCGGCTGCTCTTCCAGACGCTCCCGCTGGTCATGGCGGTGCTCGAAAAGATTGGCGAGACGGCGGCCAACCGGTCGCTCTTTGTCAAGCTCGTTGGCACCCTCCGGCTGCGCGCGTCGGTCAGCCGGCCCATCAAGCTGCGGCTGATGCTGCTGGTGCGGACGACGGGCTACGGCGCCCGCTGGGTGGTGTCGATGGTCTTTCGTTACGACTGCTACCCGCTGGCGCGGACGCAGCTGGATGAGCGGCTGGAGCTCCTCTCGTCGACGCCGACGGTGCGGCCCGTCGGCGCGCTCTCGTCCGCCTCGTCGACCGTGTCGGGGGTGGCGGTGCGGGGCGGCCCGATCGTGTCAGCAGGCAGCGGCAGCGCCGCCGGCAGCACCGCCGCCGGCAGCAGCCGCAGCGGCGCCATGGTGCACACCAAGTCGGCGGTGTCGTCGCTGGTGTCGGAGCTCGAGTCGTCCCGCACGCGGCTGATGAAGTTTGCGGTGGAGGAGCTGCTGCACCCGACCAAGGGCGTCCGGCAGTCGGTGCACAAGCGGCACCTGCTGCACGTGCACGAGTCGTTTCGCGCGTCGGACGTGGTGGACTGGCTGATGGAGCGGCTCGGCTTTGCCCTCCGGTCCGACGCGGTACGGTTTGGCGAGGCGTTTCGCGCGCAGGGGGTGCTGCGGCGGGTGGGAAAAAACCCGGAAAAGCCGTTTAAGGACGACTCCCACCTGTACGTGTCGCAGGTGTCGCTGCTCGCGTCGGACAAGCAGTACGCGTGCGTGGTGACCAAGGCGGGAGAAAAGATTGCGTGCTGGCGTGAGGCGCCGGTGCCCAATTCTCAGGCGCCCGTGTCGGTCGTGCAGATGCGGCTGCCGGTGGACATGGTCGACCTCCAGTCGGTCGACTTTTGGGGCACTGACGTGTACCGGGAGGGCGTGGACCTCAAGGGCTTTTCCTTTGGCTACCGCACCGTCACGCACCCGCTGCTGTGCAACAACGCGTCGCGGGTGGGGGCACACGACGCGGGGGCGCACGACTCTGGGGGGCACGCCGCGAGCGCGGCGGCCAGCCCGTGCCGCGCCGCACAGGCGGCGGCGATGGCCAAGGCGGTTGCCTCGGCGGGTGGCACGCCGGCGGACACGTCCGCCGGCCCGACGCCGCCGCCGGGCTCCCCCGTCGGCAGCTCGGTGACGGCCAAGAGCGTGGCGCTGCCGCTGCCGCAGGGCGGCGGCGCGGTGGCCGCGGCGGTGGCGGCGACGGCGTCCAAGCCGCCGCCGTCGCCTTCAGTGGGGACGGGCGTGTCGGGCGGGAGCCGCGTCGGCCACGGGTTTGTGCGCATCCCGTCGACGATGAGCGGCTCCGAGTCGGTGGACCCGGACGACGACATGAACGGGGTGCTCGTGTCCCACGCGGAGGTCGTCAAGGTCTTTTCGTCGATTGCGCGGCCAATGATTGTGCAGCTGAGCAACCCGCACCCCGAGACGCGGGTGCGGAATATGGGCGTGCCCACCCCGCAGCAGGTGTCGGAAGACAATGAGGCGGAGAATGAGGACTTGCCCTCCCACGAGGTCTCTTCCCCCGACGTGATTGTCAAGAAGGGGGACAACCTGCTGCAGGACATGAGCATGGAGATCATGTTTCGGTGCTTCAACTCCATCTGGCAGCGCTCCGCGCGGTTCCCCAACGCGGACACCACCCCGTACGCCTACTGCTACGAGGTCATCCCGACGGGTCCGAAGGTGGGCTTTATGGAGGCGGTCACGTCGCTCGAGTCGCTCCGCGACTTTAACTGGGAGCGGTGGGCTGCCCGCATCAAGGCGCACCCGGGGGCGGTGGAGAATATGGTGCGCTCCGCGGCGGGTGCGTACGTGGCGGCGTACGTGCTGGGTGCGGCGGACCGGCACTGGCACAACATCCTGATCAAGGAGTGCTCGACGATGCTGCACATTGACTTTGGCTACATCCTCACGCAGGCGCCACCGATTGACGGCCCGCGGTTCTCCATCTCGCCGGGCATGCAGGCGGGCCTGACGGCGGTGGGCGTGTGGGACAAGTTTGTCGACTATAGCGTGCGGGCGTTCCTGGCGCTCCGCGACTCGGCGCCCGAGGTGGTCCGCACGACGGTGCTGCTTTTCTCGCACGCGGACTTTGAGGAGAACGTCATCCGGGAGTACATGAAGAGCAAGGTGTCGCTCGCCGTGCATTCGACGGAGGAGGCGGCGGCGAAGAGCATCCAGACGCAGATTGACTCGTCGGCCACCCAGTGGAAGATGAAGATCAAGAGCTACACTCACGACAAGGTGGACCCCGCGTTTTACAAGCTGCTCGAGAAGCGCTTCCCGCCGGCGCTGCTCGCCATGAAAATTGTGGAGGCCAAGAACCACGCGACGGCCAAGGTGACGACGGCGACCCAGTCGTCCAACGACAGCACCCTACAGGTGTGATTGTCTACACACCTGCCGGCTTTCATCTGCATGCTTTCATATTTTTGGCGACTGTTCGCATGTTTGTATTGCTATTTTCCGTCTCTGTTTACGCTGCCGGTTGTTCACTGTGCTTGTGATAATCACGTGCAGCGGAGTGTGTGCGGGTAGTGTGTGCGTTGCTCTATCTGTCACGGACAGGTGTGGGCTCTCGTCACGGCGTTCACTCTGTCTATTTTTTTCTTTCGCCCGGCGAGACTGGATGATATATATTGTACATAGACGAAACAGCCATAGGCCCCGGTTGCCCGCCAAGTCGCAGGACTTTGCACTGGAGCTGGGGAGACCCGCATCGGCTTGGACCGCGTGCGGACACCAGCTCGCTTGCAGGGCGCCGCCCGCAAGGGTGCTGTGGTGCGCCTGCCCTGCGCCGTGCCCTGCTGACGGGCGGGCCAGGTACCCAAAACACGAGGCTGCACTGACGCCGCCTCGTCAGTCCCAGTGCGCCTCGCTCAAGGCGGCCCCCGACTGCCGCCACCCCACTGCCCCCATCCGCAAAGGCGGGCGCTGCCGCGCTGCTTGCGACCGTCATGCGTCGCCTGCCGGCACGCCGCCAACAGGCGAGTTGGCGGTGGCGGCAAGCGGGCGTGACGCAGCTCCAGCACCCACACCCCTTGACCGCCAGCAGGCGGTGGACACGTCCAGCCCCCGGTTGCCCCTGCCCCCCCTCTCACCTTACCCCCCCCCACCCAGCCCTCTGCAAAGCCGCGCCCCCACCCCCCCGCCAGGTAGTCCTCAATCGCCTGCGACAGCGCCCCCCCCTCGCGTCCGCCAAAGTGGTCCACCCGCTGGCCGCCCACAAACAAGATGAACGTCGGCAGCGTCCGCACGCCGAGTACCGACCGCGCCTCGGCGACGAGCTCCCGCGGCGCGCCGCGGCCGACGTCGAGCAGCAGCCACGCCACCCCCCCCGGCCCGTACCACCGACACGCCGACCGGCTGTGAGGCGCGAGCAGCGCAGAAGCGAGGGAGCTCCCCCGCGCCGACACCTCCACCACCACCAGCCGCGGCGCGGCGCGCGCGACGGGCGCGCCCGTCGTGGGGCTCGCCGACAAGGTGAGGGTGGAGCCCGCCGCCGCCGCGGGGGGGGTGGTGTACGCCCGCAACTGGGGGACGCCCGTCACGGGCACTGCACAGTCGACGGGGCAGGCGGGGAAGGCGGGGCCGGGGCAGGGGGGGGGGGGGTCCCCCGTGGGGGGGGGGGGGGCCGCCGACGACCGCGCCTGGGGGGCGAGGCGGGCCACGCGCCGGGGCACCCGCCGGAACGGCGGCCGCCAGGCAGGCGCGCGGGTGATGGCGGCGCGGCCACAGCGGCAGGGGCGGGGGGGGGGGGGTGCGCCGGCCCCACAAAAGCCATGGCGCGGGCCAGAGGCGGAGTGGCGCGGCACGCCAGCGTTGGAGCGGAGACAGCGTTGGGAGGAGACGAGAATGCCGGTGTTGCGAGTGCCGGTGTTGAAGGTAGCCGTGTCAATGTTAGAGTGCCGCTGCTAAAGGTGGGGGGACCATGCCGGAGCTGCCGCAGTGGGGTCGAGCGGGAAGAAGACGCGGCCCGCGCTTGCTTGCATGCACCTTTCGTACGGGGCGCAGCAGTGGGTGTCGACAGGTGGGGTGGCCTCTCCACAAGTGGAAGCTACACTCATTCGACGTGGGGGGACCGGCACCCCTCTGGAATGCTCATTTGAGGGGGGTCCCCCCGGTCCCCCCAGGATTAGCCCGGTCCCCCCACAAAAGAGAGTTTTGGCAAGTAATCCGACGGTCGCTTTCGACTGTAACTCGACGGAATCTGGAAAGAGTCGAGATACCGTATTTTTTCTACCGTCGCGGACTCGAACGAGTTTTGGCAAGTAACTTTCCTGTAACGCGACAGTCCTGTACACGAACGGAACAGAAGGCGAGGCGCGCCACGACCCAGGCAGTGACGCAGCACGTCGTTGCGATCGCTTCCACCAGTGGGACGCCACAGCCGGCGCGGCTTCTTGGTCGCCGATTCAGGGACCCCACCAGTAGACGGCCGGTCCCGCCTCGAGGACGCAGACGACGCATCCTCTGCAGGTGTGGTAGGGCCCGGGGATGACATATTCGGCACGACGTGGAGGCAGCACAAGGCCAACAAAGGGGGGAGGGTGGGTGCAAGGGGCTGGGAAAAAGGCGCGCAACACGACAACGATCGGCCCGCTTGGCCAAGCCCACTGACACCACGGACAGACCACCTGTCCCTCAGCGCCAGCCAAGCTGCGTCCAATGTACCAGAAATGGTTGTACCGGCATATGGCGGCCGAAACCACCCGCCTATGGGGCCTCGCACGCGCGACACGTGGCAGAAAGGTACAGCTTTTATTCAACGTGATCCACCGGGGCCCGACTGTACATCCCGAGAATACCGTCGGGGACGGTCGGAAAATCCTGTATCTCGACGGTAGCTCTGAAACGTGGCGCAATGTACAGTCGAGATACCGTCGAAACAACAGTCGAGTTACTTGCCAAAACTCTCTAAAGTTTCGAAACGACCGTGAGAGTTTATTATGGCACGTCCGCCAAAAATGGGACACGCGGTGTTTGTCTGGGAAACTCCCATCCCATCTGAGTGGTGCAATCGATGCATGAAATCAAACTTCTGCTCTGGTCGGCCAACTCGAGTGCGATCACGACACCGACTGCCCCTAATTTGACGTCCAAAGGGCGCCTGACGTGCCTCTCAGGGGTCGGCTCGGGTGTGCTTTTAGTCTTGGAGTCAAACTTTTGAGAAACAATTTGCTAGACGAGCTAGGGGAGCCCGAATAGAGGCCGTGGGGGCGGGTGGCCACACTCTGGCTCATTATCGAGGGCTCTGGAGGCCATTCTTTTCAGAAACTATTGCGGTCGAGTGGCCAACGTGGCGCCTGTTTCTGAACACAGAATCAGTAGCGAGGCTAACAGCGCAGCGTGGACGCATCTCATTGGCTTGACAAACAGGAATCGACCTTGATCTGACTGGTCTCGATGATCGATTGTCCGAAGGACCGACACCGGTCCCAAATCGGACCACCCAAGGTTCCCGTGGCGCTGATCATTCGATCTGGAGATCAGCGCAGCTCGTCCCTCAGAGAATTGATTGGGTGCCTGACGTCGCGAGTTCACTGGGGCAAAGATTGTCGTAGGAAACTCTGAGTGTCCCATTTTTAGCGGACGTGCCATAGCTAACGCGGGCTGCCGCATCGGAAATTATGAGAACAAGTTGCGGCCTGCTGTTCCCTCCGAAGTGCACCGTGCGGATGAGACTGGCTGCCGGCTGCCGCTCCGACGTAGTGCCGTCGCTTGTGCCCGTCGTCGTTGCCGTCCTTCGGGCGGACGGGGGGGGGGAAGCGGCGGAAGCCCGCTTGGGGGGGGGGGGAGGACGCCGCCGCCGGGAGACACCTGGCGGCGGCCGGCGACGCGCCCGCGGCGGCGGGCGGCGCTGGCCGGGGAATGTCCCCCCCTGCAGCAGGCGCCGCAGCGGCGGCGGCGGCGGCGCCAGGCGTGCCCGCCCGGCATGGTGCTGCCGCGGCGCAACCACGAGCCGCTGCCGCAGCCACCGCCGCCGCCGCCGTCGCCGCCTCCGTCGCCGCCGTGGAGTGGCGATGAGCCGCCGAGCGGGGGCGGGCGCGCGGCCGGCGTCGGTGCCGCAGTTCAAGCGGCTTCGGTAGCGGCGGCGGCCGCGGCGGCGGCGGTGGCGGCGACGGCGGCGATGGCGGTGGCGGCACGGGGCCTCCCGCCCCTCTCCCCGCCACGGCTGGCGCCGCTGCGCCCCTCGGCCCCCCTCCTCCCCCCGCACCAGGCAGGCGGCCCCCCCCCCCCCCCGTTTTGGCGTTCCCCTTCCGTACCGGCTCAGCCCGGCCAGGGCGGTCCTTCCCCAGGGCCCTATTCGATAATCCCAGTCCCGCGAATGCGGATTCTCTGTTACATATGCTGGCGAGTGCGTCCGCGCGAGTGCCCAGTCCGCGCTTCAGTCAGCGCTCCAAACGGTCTCCGCCACCGCGCGCGCCTAGCCTGCGGCGGATGCGGCGAGCGTCCCGTCCCCACAGCACAGGGCACCGCTAGCAACGCAGACAGTGCCCCCTCCACGGCCGGCACGGGGGGGGGTCTTCAAGTACCCAGGCTTGTGACGGCATGTGACGAATAAGCTGTCATATGTTTGACCCGCGAGGGGGGTCGCAAGTACGGCCCAGGAATACCTGATGTATCGCGGCACGGTCCTGCCACCATCGCATGCGGGCTCCATTCGACCCGTTCCCAGCCCGTATTCAAGGCTCGGCACGGCACGCACATGCAGCTCTGCGTCCGTGCCGAGGCTTCGACCAATCAGAGTCTTGGAACGGCCCTCTCTCCTGCCCCGTTTTAGCGGTATTTGGGCGGCCTGGATTTGGCGGCCAGTGGGATGGGGCAAACCGCGCAGAGGGGGGGGCGGGGGCTGGGGAAGAAAGGTGGGAGACGTGCTGCGGGTGCGGTCCGTGGCTTTCGTGGTGGTCGGCAAGACGTTCAACCGCGCGAGCTTTCACGGCGGCGGCTGCGCCCCCACCGCCAGCCACAGGCGCCGCCACCCAGCCGGCGACGCACGCCGCGCCGCGAACGACCTCGCGCCGCGCCGCCGCCGCCGCAGCCGGCATCACCACTGGCATGCGGCGGCGGCGGGGCGGAGCGCGGGGGCGTCTCCCCCCATTGCCCCCTGCTTAGCGGCCCCCCACCCTCCCCTGGCGTGCACCACCATGCCACTCCCCACCGCGCCCCGGGACTCACAGGCGTGGCCCCCGCCACCGCCGCCACTGCCGCCCGCTGCCCCCCCTGCCTGCCTCACCCTCCGTCATCCCGCGTGGTGTACACGCTGCGCACGGCCGCCGCGCGGTGGCACGGAGGCGGCGGCGGCGGCTACGGCGGTGGCGGCGGCGGTGGTGGTGGTAGGTGCGGCGGCGGCGGGGGCGGCGACGGGGGCGGGGGCGCCCTCCCGCCCGCCGCCGCCGCCCTGTCCGTCGCGGACGCGGCGGGCCTGGCGGCCACCCTCCGCACGGTGTGGGGGGAGGCGACGCCCGCCGGGGACCCCGCCGACGCCCTCCCCCGCGCGCGCGCCCTCGCCGCCGCCGCCGACGCGTTTGCGGCGCTGCCGCGGCTGCTGGTCGCGGCGCCGCCCGGCGCCGCCGCGGCGGTCGGCGCCGCCCTGCTACCGGCGGTGGTCGCGGCGGCGCCGCTGGCGGGGGGCGCCGCCGGGGGGGGGGGGGGCGGGGGGGGGGGGGGGGGGGGGGGGTGCCCGCCCTCCGCCGCGCCGCCGACGGGGCGGTCGCGCTGGGGCTGGCCGCGTGGCTGCGGGCGGTGCCCCCCGGGGCGGGGGGGGGGGGGGGGGGGCGGGGGGGGGGGGAGCGCCCGCGGCGGCGGCCGCCGGTGGGGCCAGGGGGGGGGGGCGGGCGGGGGCGGCGGTGGTGGCGGCGGCGGCGGGGGTGGGCGGGGGGGTGGCGCGCGCCCCATCGGCATGGGCGGTCGTGGCCGCGTCGGCGGTGGCGGTGCTGGACGCGTCGGTGATGGCGGCGGTGGGGGGGCGCGCGCTGCGCACCCCCACCGGCGGCGGCGGCGGCGGCGGCGGCGGCGGCGGCGGTGGACCGGCGGTAGCGGCGGGCGCGGGGGAGCCGCCGCTTGCGCGCGCGGCGGCGCTGCTCGTGGCGGCGGCGGCGCACCTGTCGCCGCTCGTGAGCGCGGCGCCGGTGGCGTCCTGGGCGGCCGCCTGGGCGGCCGCCCCGCCCGCCGCCGCCGGCGGCGCCGCCTGCCGCCGCCTCGTCGCGGCGCTGCTGCTGCCGGCGGGGGCGGGGGCGGCGGCGGCGGGGGCGGCGGCGGGCGGTGGCGGCGTCGACGGCGGCGTCGGCGGCGGCGGCGGCGGTGGAAGCGACGCCGCCCCCGCGGCGGCGGCGGTGGCGGCGGCGCTGCCGCCCGCCGCCGCCGTGCGGGTGGCGGCGGTGGTGCCGCGCGTGGCGGTCGCCGCCGCCACTCCCGACGGGGCCGCGTGGGCGGCGCTCGCCGCCGCGGTGCTGGCGCGAGCGCCCCGGGGGGGCGCCGCCGCCGCCGCCACCGCCGCCGCCGACGCCGCCGCGCTGCCTGCGCTGGTCCGCCGCGCGGCGGCGGCGGCGGCGGCGGGGAAGGGGGGGGGGGGGAGGGCGCGACGGCGGCGGCGGCGGCCGCCGCCACCTGGGCCGACGCCCTCGCGCCGGTGGTGTACTACGCGGGGGCGGACCTGCGGCTGCCGGCGGCGGTGGCGCGGTCGGCGGCGGTGGCGGGGGGGGCGCCCCCACCGCCGCCCGCGGCGGTGGCGGCGTCGCTGCGCGCTGTCGCGGCGGTGGTGGCGGCGGGTTCCGCGGACGGGGCGTACGCGGTGGCCGCCGCCGCCGCGGCGGTGGCCGCCCTGGCGGCCGTCGCAGCCCGCGGCGGCGGCGTCGGCGGCGGTGGCGGCGGCCGGGGCGGCGGTGGCGTGGCGGTGGCGGCCGCCGCGGACGTGCTGGCGGGAGTGGCCGTCGGCGGGCGCCCGCTGGCCGCCGCCGGCCTCGCGGCGCTGGAGGCGGGGGTGGCGCCGGGCGCGCGGGCGGGGGGGGGGCGGGCCCCGCCGACGGGTGGCGCGCCGTCGCGCGGGGGGTGGCCGCCCTGGCCGACGCGGCGGCCGCCGCCGGCGGGGGCGCCGCCGCGGCGGCCGCGGGTGGGGGGGAGGCCCCCGCCGCCGACGTGCCGCCGGTGGTCGGGCGGGTGGCGGCGGCGCTGGGGGCGGCGGGCGAGGGGACGCCACCGGGCGGGGGGGGCGGGGGGGTTGGAGGCGCCCGCGGCGGCGTGCGTGTGCGCGCCCCGTGCGGGCGCGTGGCGCCGCCGGCGCGCGGGGGGGTGCGGCCGGCGGCCGCGCGCGGATCTGCGGGCGGCGCCCGCGGCGGTGCCCGCCCGCCGCCCGCGGGCGGCGCGCCGTGGCGGGCGGCGCCGCGCGCCGCGCGCCGCGGCCGCGCACGCCGACCGCCTCGCGGCCGCCCGGTCGCCCGCTCGCGGCGGTGCCGCCCCGCCCGCGGCACCGCGGCCCGCGTCGGGGCGGCCCGCGTGACGGCGGCGGCGGCGGCGGCGGCGACAGCGGCGGCGGCGGCGACAGCGGCGGCGGCGGCGACAGCGGCGGCGGCGGCGGCGGTAGCCGCGGCGGCGGCGGCAGCAGGGGGGGTGGAGGGCGGCAGCGTGGGGGGGGTGGCGGCGCCGCCGACCGCGGCTGCTGACAATCGGCGCCCCCCTGATGTGCCCACCTCATGTGGGGAGAGGTGGAGGGGCGGAATGGGCGGCCCGGGGGAGGCTGAACTCGCGTCGGCCGACGGCCAACCCTACGCCCCACCCACGAGGGGCAGCAGCCGGGTGGCCCGCGCGGCAGCACCACCACAAAAAAACAGAGGGGGCCAGGTCAGCCGGCAGGGCGCAGGCGGGGTGAGCAGCTGCCCTCCACCCTCCCCCCCTCCCCCCCCCCCCCCCCCCGGTCACACCAAAGCAGGCAGGCTGCGACCCGTGCAGACGTTAGCCCTCTCTACTCAACCCCCCTCTCCCCGCTTCGCCGACCCCCCCCACCCCCGTACGTCTGTAACCCCGCCCCTCGGGGCCACCCCTGGCTTGGGTGGTGGCCAGACCACGGCCGACGTCTGGCAGGCACGTAGGGGCAGGCTGCGGCAGCGCAGACAGCCAGCGCCAGGCGGCACGCGCGCTGGGCGGCGGCGGCGGTGCCACGGGCGGCCGGGTCGTAGGTCCCGCCTCACCCACCCACCCACCCAGCACCCCACCTGCCGGCCGCTGTGCGGGGGCAGAGGGTGCCACGGCCGACCGCGGCGGCAGCGACAGCGACAGGAGCGGCGGCGGCGGCGGCGGCGGCGGCGGCGGCGGCGGCGGCGGCGGGCGGCAGGCGGCGGGGGGTGGGCGGCGGGCGGCGACAGCAGGGGCGGCGGGCGCGTCGGCCAGACCTCACCAGCGGCGCCGCCACACGCCGCGCGTCATAGGGCCTCCCGCCACCCGCCGCCGCGCGCCTGCGCGCGGCCAAGGCCCCGGCAGCAGCGGCGGTGCGGGCGGGCCTCGCCGCGTCCAACACCTGCAAGGCTGCGTGCCTGCAGGGTCTAGGGGGGGAGGGGGGGGGGGGGGGAGCGCTCGCGGCAAGCACCGCGTGGTTGGGGGAGGAGGGGGTGGGGGGGAGGGGGGGGGGGGGGTAGGGGGGGGACGACGCGCCGCCGGCCGCGTCCGTGACGGCGTGACGCGCGGCCGGGGCGGCGGGGGGAGGGGGCGCCGACGCCAGATGCGCTGGCCGCACCCGGTGGGGGTCTGCCAACGGGAAGGGGAGCGGGGGGAGGGGAGGAGGCGGCGGAGGCGGGGCCGACGCGCGGGGGGGGGGGCGGCCGGCGGCGCCCCGCAAACGGGGCCGGCCGGTCTGGCCGCCGCGCGCGCGTGCCAGGCTGCCGCCTGCGGCGGGCGTGGGTGCGACGCGGCGGGGGGCGGTCAATGGTGGGGGGGGGAGATTGGGCGGCGCGCGTCTAGGCGGGGGGGGTGCTGTGAGGGGGGGGGGGGGGCTCGCGGCTTGCACGTACCTGACAGTCAGTAGAAATTATTGCCGAAAGAAATGAGGAGGCGACAGCCTGCCCATTGTGCGTGTGGCATCGTTTGGCCAACGACCCTTGAAGAGGCGTGTTCGAAAGTAGTTCGCCTCGTACACGATTTGCCGGCTCGCCGCCCCTCGCGGGACGGGGAAGCAGTATCCACTCGGCCTGAGGGGACCACCCCCCCCCCTGGATTGCCTGGAATCGGCCCCCCCCCTGGTCCCCTGGGATCTGGCCTCTAAGCGTCAGGGGACCAGCTGATTCAAGTCCATATTAGCAAAGGATTTGGCCGTACATCGGAACATGACCCCTCCAGTCCCGCTGTGGAGCCCGGGGTGTGGCGGGTGTCCAACAAGTGCGACGAGCCGACTTCACGGTGCCACGAGGCTCCCGCGTAGGCTGGTCTGCTGGCATTGTCTGCACCAAGGCAATCGCTGGTTCTGGCCATTGGGGGGGGGGGGGGCGTGCACAGCTCTGCTCTCGGCCGTCTTTCCCCCCCCCCCCCATCGTCTTTGCGCTCGCCGCGCCCTCGCAGCGTTGAGGAGCCCGGCACGCCCGCCCCCCCCCCCTTGGCGGCGCCCTTCCCCGGCCGCGTGTCACATTCCCTCCCCCCCCCCCCCCCCCCGCCCCCCCCCCCCCCGGCGCGCCGGCGGGTGGGCGACGAGCGGCGGGAGCTCCGCGGCGGCTGCCTCGGCCGCCGTCGCCGCCGGCGACGCGGCCGCCAGCCGCTCCACCGCCCCTGCCACCGCGGCCGTTGCGGCGACCTCCTCCTCCCGAGCGGGCGTCCCCAGCGGGGCGGCCGCCGCGACGGCGAGACCATCGACGAGCTCCGGCGCGGCGGCGGCGACCCCCCCCGCCGCCCCGCCCGCCATCGAGCACATCGGGGCGGCGCTGGCGCCGTCGGGTGCCGGGGGCGGGGTCCGGGGGGGCCGTAACCCGGAGTGGGGTGTTGCGGTGGGTGGTATGGGGGGGGGGGTAGCGGCCGTGGTGGGGGTAGGGTGCGTGGTGGCCGTGGCCGACGCGCCGTGACGGTACGGTGGGGGGGGGCGGGGGGAGTTCAGGGGGGGGGGGCGTGGGAGAGAAGGGGAGGGTGGAAGATGATGCGGGGGGGAGGGGGGGGGGCGACGCGGGCGGGGGGGGGGGGGCTGACGCGGGGGGTGGGGGGGCGACGACGCGGGGGGACGGGGGCTTCACGCGGAGGGGGGGGAGGGGTCCCTGCCTTGGCCGCCCCCCCCCGCCGTCTCCGGGGAGGCCGCCCATACGTCCGCCGCCGGCGACGGCGGCAGCGGCCTCCGCTACTGTCGTGGATGCTCGAACGCCTGTGCTACCTTCCCACCGTCGAGGCGGATCCCCCCCCCGGCGCCCCTCCCCTCCCCTCCTGCCCCGCCTCGCTCCCGAAGCGGGAACTCCTCCGCAGCATTCTCACTTCCACGGACCTCTCCTCCCACCGCCACCGCGGCGGGGCCCACTGCGACCGCCACCGCCGCCGCCGCCGCCGCTGCCACCGCCGCCTCCGCCTCGGGCCGGTACCCCACCGGCGGCGGCGCCGCCATGTACCTCCCCGCGCGTGGCCGCACCAGCCGCCGCCGCCGCCCCCGCTACCGCCGCCGCCGCGTCTTCCGCAGACGCCGCCGCCACAGGCGCCGTCGCCGCCACCGCCGCCACCTCCGCCGCCGCCCCGTGCGCGGCCGCCACCGCCACCGCGTGGCGGAGGGACACGCCGAGGCGGCCGCGGAGAAAGGCCGCCGCCGCCGCCGCCGCCCGCCCCGCCACCACCACCGCCGCCGCCGTCGCGCCGCCCCCCCCCCCCTCCGCCGCCCCTCCCAACAGCGTATCCCGCACCCATTCGCCAACGATGCGTACGGTCACCGCCCCCCCTCCCCCCCCCCCCCTTCCCCCCTCGGCGCCCCTTCCCCCTGGTCCGCCTCTACAGCCGTCGCCTCCCGCGACAAACGCCGCGCGGAAGCGGCCAGCAGCGCAACCACGCGCGCCCAGAGCGGCCACGCACCAGATTTGGCGGAGGGCGGCGGCCGCCGCGCCGCCGGTGCGGGCGCCGAGGCCGCCGCCGCCGCCACTGCCCGGGCGGTGCGCCGCTGGCGCGGCGACGACAGAAATGGCGGCCCCGGGAGTGCTGGGCGAGTGCTGGTGCAAACAGGAGAGCCGCCCGACGCCTGCCGAGAGGAGAAAACGGAGCTGAGCGAAACGACCTTGGTGCACGATGGGACAACGTGCCGACGTGGCGGCAACCCGCGACCGAGTATCCAGGTACGAGTACGTCTGGACCCTTCAAGTAACCTCATCGCGGGTTGTGGGTTGCCAACCTTACTTCCATCAATCCATACTTACTTGCAGCGCTTAACCCTTTCTCGGACGTGGACTGCTGGCGCCGGCCGGCAAGGGGGCGGGACGAGGGCGGGGCGCGGCACAGGGCAATGAGGCGGACGCGGGTACACCAAACTTCAACGTGTTCTATGGAACTGTGCGGACTTGATAAAATCATGAAACAATTCCATCGAAGAATTCTTAATAGTTAACCTGGCAACGATCAAGTCGAGTTGTACTTCTCGCATTCACGCGTGGCACGGCTCACGGATGCCACCGCTCACCAGTAGTACTACTGGGATGCCACCACTCACCAGTAGTACTACTGGGATATTACTACTCGTTCGACGTGTTGTGCAAATCGCCTTGAAAATCCTGCAAAATTCGCTGTCGCATGCCTGGAATCGAACCCACACCAGTGTTAATAGGCTCGCGTCCCAAGCACACACGCGTTCTGAGTTTTGAATAGGACATTACAAATGAAACTCGATTAACCCCCGACGAGCTGTCATATTTTCGTTACAGCTTCAAAGGTTCATGACTCTAGTCGATGTCGCCCATAAGTACGTAAGTTCGCTCAGATGTTGGGCTTATCAAGCTGTCTCCTTTATTGATTCGTTCATGCTTCAAGAGATTGCCCCTTCCGCGGCTGACTGGAGAAGCAGCCACCGCACGAGCAGCCGTCGACGCTCCCCTTCGGCCAGTAGTGCTGCGAATCGCCGCGCTCCAACCCAGCGGTGACTGATGCTGCCGGCGGGCGCCGGCCCCTCCCGCCCCAACCTCTCCGGCAGCGGCGGCCGCCGCCCGCCACCAACCCCAACCCCTGCCGGTTGCCGCTGCCCCCCGCCGCCAGCCGCTAGCGCTATCGACACCCAACTCCCATTGGCCGGCGGCCGCGTGCCGGCCTGTGCGCACTGGTAGCCGTTACCAGTCCCTTGTGCTTCGGCGCACTGCTGTCGCAGCAGGCAGACGCCCCCAACCGGCGAGTGTCCTCACCGCAGCATCTACACCAAAACCAGTATTTACGTACATGACAAATTGAAAGCCCAAGAGTGGGACATCTGCAGTCCCCTCGCGTTCCAAAGTACATCCGTCCAAGAGATAACACTGCTAAATGTATCCATCTATCCCAGTTTTGAAGTGATTTTTTCACGAAGCTTGACAGCGATCGAAAACAGCTGTAAGTTGTGTATCCCAGAGATTCTACTGGCTGATGCTGTTTCAAGCCCGAGCGCTGTGCGCCGCTACATTCAGGCTGCGGCTGAGAGCGGTCGACAGCTCGCGCCCCCATCCATCAGTTGCACCACGCATCGTCCCCTCCTCGATTTTTATTGGTGCGATGAAATCGGGCCCTCGTGCGTCCATGCGACCCGAGCCTGTGGATACGGGACAACTCCACCGGTCGGTCTGTCTTGTACGAAGCTCAGGACCTGACCGGTTGCCTTAGCGGGAAGGCTGAGCTCGGAGGTCCGACTTGTGATCTCAGCGGCGCACCTCGGGGAAGCCAGGCCGAAGAGCGCGCCCACCCCCACCAACGTCGCCAGGCGCGGCACAGGCGCTGTCGCTCCCAGTATGGACCACTCGCGCGAGGCCCACAGCGCCGCGCACGTCTTCAGGCGCTGCCTTGCGCGCTGTCGCGGTCCGAATCGCGGTCGTGCCGCACCGCATCTGACAAACGGCGTCACCGACGCGGACACCGCGTTCGCAACGCGCGCGACTGGCTCGGCGGCCCCCACAAAAACGCTACCGTGCCGATGATGGAGGCGTTTACGCCATCAGACTACGGTAGTGACATCGATGGCGGGGACGGCAGCGACGCGGAGGAGGACGCCATGTCGACCGCCGCATCGGGCGTGGCCGCGGGCAGTGCCGCGCCTGACAGTTCCCCGCGGTCGGCGCAAGCGCCGCCACCTGACGAGCGCACTTTCATGCTGGAGGCATTGTGCATCAAGCGGTGGCGTCTGAAGAGGGTGTTGGCGCACGTCACGGCGGTGTCTACCGCGGTGCGCGATGGCACTCCCGAAGCAGACCTCGTTGCTGTCATCAACGCGCTGCGCGCCGCGTCGGGCGCCGTCGACGCGGCCGCTGACGCGCCCTCTGACCCGCCGCGACCGCCGGCGGCGACCGCTGGCGGTACCGCTGCCGTCCCCCGCACGACCTCGGAGGCAGCGCTGCGAACCGCGGCTTTGACGACGGCTGACGCGGTCGCAGAAGCCGTAGCGGCTGCGGTGGCCACAGCGACCGCGTGGGTGCACGCGCGGGCGCTTGACGGGGACGCCGCGTCGCGGCTGGCCTTTCGCGCGACGCGGGCGGCACCGCTGGTGAGCGGCACGGCGCGCGGCCTCCCGCGCCGCTCTGCGCCGCCGTGGGCGGACTGCTGGCGGCGACCGGGCGCCGCCGGTGGCGCGTGCCTCGGCACGCGGCGGTGCGCGTGGCAAGGGCGTGCCTGCCGCGGTCGACGCGCGGGGTCGTGGCGGCCGACGTCGACGGCGGCCGCGCGCCCTTGGAGGCGTACCGAGTGGACCGTGCGGGCGCCATGGAGGCTGACTGCACTGCGGCGGAGGCGTACGCGGCTGCGCTGCGTGGCCTGGCCGGCCGCGTACGCGCGGCGACGCACGCCAGTCGCGGGCACGGTGCCCCCCCCCTGCGGGCGCCGTGTACACACTGTCACGGGGCCGGTATCATGAGGCGTGTGGCAATGGCATGACGGCGCGCGCGGTGGCAGCCCATCGCGCGGCGGCTGTGGAGCGCATCACGCAGCTGGGTGACACTGCGGGCGTGCGGACGCCCGAGCAAGTGACCGAGCACGCTTCGATTTCCGTGGCAGACCCAGAAGCGGTGCGCGTCGCGTCGCGCGCGTGGCTGGCCGCCCGCACTCAGGCGCTGTACGGAGACCTGTGGGGCGCGGAGGGAACGCGCGGTCTGCGTACGGCGCGGCTGCACGCAGTGCTGCAGCGCGGGAGGTTTGCTGCGCAGGTGGCGCGCGAACTGACCGGCGGCCGCTTACGCCGTGTGGTGGATGGGGCTGTCGTGGCGGTGGCGATTGGCGACGCTGCGACGCGCGGCGGGGCGTTGCACCTGACGCGTCGCCTGCGCCACCTGTGCTGGACGGTGGACGTGCCCGAGCGCAACACGAGTGCAGCTTGCGACGGCTGCCACACGCGGCTGGCGCTGGTGTTCCCGACGCCCGCGTCTCCGCCGCAAGTGCCCCGCGGCACGCGCGTGTGCGGGCGGCGCCGTGGCGTGCGCGGCCGCACCGGCCGGCCGAGCGGCGTGCAGCGCGGGTGGTGGGACCGCAGCGCGCCGGTGCGGTACGCCCGCCGGCGGGCGGCGTGCCGCGCCGAGGCGGAGAACGCCGCGACGGCACGGGCGGCTGCACACCCGCGGCCGCACGCGGGCCCGGTCTTTCGGGCGGACCGCAAGGCGGTGGTGTGGTGCGTCAAGGTTTGCGTGGAGCCGACGTGTGCCCGAGGGATGGTGAACCGCGACGTGACGGCGGCGGCCAACCTCGGCTGGCGCACGTGGCAGTGGATACGCGGGCGCCCGTGCCACCCGTTCCGGACCGCGGCCCACGTACGGTGGCCGCGGATCGACTGGAACGGCCGCACGGGCGGGGCGGCGGATGGGCGCGGCGCGGGCGGGGCAGCGGCGGACCCGCTGGTCACGGCGAGCGGGGAGGGGGGCGGCGCGGCGGCGGCTGGTGGCGGGGAGGCACCCCACGCGTGAGACGGTTCAACACCGCGGTACTCACGCGGGGCGCCCCCCGCGGCTGGCCGTTGCAGCGGCCCCTCCCTCTCCGACGAGCCGCAACGCGGGCAATCGTCGGATGTTCATTATCACTGTGGGTGAGAATCTTTGCGAGTGCGAGGGTTTTTACCAAGGGGTCGGTCCCCCCACAGCGGTAAGTGACACGTGCTTCACCAGCTCATGTGTCCCTCTTGTACTTGTGAACACAACATTTAAAATCCATTGACTTCTCTGTCGAGATTTCAGTGCATGGGAAACAGTCTCCAGGCCAAGGCGCGAGATTTTCGACCTCGTGCGTCGGCTCGCAAGGGCGTGGCGCTCCCCAACGGCCCCCCCCACCGCGGCAGACTGGACTCCCGTCCAGCGTGTCCCCCTCGGATGAAACTGGGGAGTGCGCGGCGGCAATCCAAAGTGGGGTCCAGCAAGAAACACAACACGGGGTCACCTGCGACTGGGCAATGAGGGCCCACGCCGCCTCCCCCCCCCTCGGTCCCGCCAGAGCGCGCCTCGAGATGCCCCGCTGTCCATCGGACACCCGTGCCGTGGCGGCGCCTACAGGTGACCCCTCGGATTCGCTACGTAGTCCACAGCCAACAGGCTGTGGCGTGTGGCCGACGCCCGCGACGACACTGCCCGCCAGAGGACCGCCTGACGGCCAGACAGCAGACAGTCTGGGCGCGGCGGCCGTTTGGATTCCGTCGCCGCCCGCCCTCAACGGCGGCACCACCCACCGCCGTCGCTTGCCCCCCCCACCGGTCCCTCCTGCGGATAACATGACGTGGCGCTGCCAAAGGAGCGGAGAGGGGAGGCCGCGCCCCCCGTTGTCACGCCATCGTTGACCCTCCCGCGGTCGCCTATTGGCTGCCGCCTCCCGCCATCCCCGCCGCCAGACCGCGCCACCCCCGTCGGCAGCGTCAGGCGCCACCGCCCCTGCCGCCCCTATCCACAAGGGCCGGGCGGCACGTCGGGGTGCCTCCCGCCGGTGCCCCCTCGTGGGGGCTCTGGGACGGGCGTTGGCCGCGCACTGGGCGCCCCTCCCGCAAGGGCGCGCCCACACCTCGCAACCCGCGCATGCCGGCCGACGCGCGCTGCAGTCCCGCCGCCCGCCTTTCGTCCGTTGTCGTTGCGTCGTTTCTCCTGGGACGTCTGCCGCCGACGGTGCCACCTCGCCACGCGCACCCCCGCCTGCCGTCCTACCCACACCCCCGCCCCACACACGTCGTCTACGTCGTGCCGCCCCCGCGCATGCGCGGTGGCGGCCGCTGCTGTTGGTTTGGCACGGCGGTGGCGCAGGGGGCACGGGGGGGGTGTCTAGGGGGTGGGGCCGCGTAGTAGGGTAGGGCGGGAGGGGAGGATCATTGCTACGCAGCAGCGTGGATCGGCCGACCGCCGGCCGTGTTCTTGTTCGTGCGCCGCCGGGGTCCCTTGCAGGCACCGGTCACGCCAGGGGCGGTGTCTGTACTGTATGCGGGTCGAGGCGGAAGCCCGCCGGCCGGCCATCACCCCCGTGACGACGGCGGTCGACGGCAAGCCGGGCGGCGGCGGCGGCGGCGGAGGCGGCGGCGGCGGCGGCGGCAGCAAACGCCCGTCACGGCAGCGGCCGACCGCCACACGCGACGCGGCGGCGCCGGGACGCCCGGCGGCGGCACCGTCCGCGACGCGCCGCCCGCACGCCGCCGCCGCCACCGCCGCCGCAGCCGCCGCCCCGCCGGGCGTGGACGCTGCGGCGGTGGCCGCTGCCGCCGCCGCCGCCGCCGCGACGCTGCCGGGCCGGTGGCACCGCCTCTGGTCGGCCGCCTCCCGCCGGTGGTGGAGTAAGCGCTGGGGCGCCCCCGCCGCCGCCGCGGGCGGCCCCGCCCCCGGTCCGTGCCTGGCACTTGGCGCGCCGCCGCCGGCTGCGCCACCGCCGCCACCGCAGTCGTCGCCATCCCCACCACTGCCGCCGCGGCCGCCGCGGCCGCCACCGCCACCGCCGCCGCCGCCGCCAGAGGTGCTGCCGTCCCGCCCCGCCCACCCGCCGCCGCCGCTGCCGTCCCGCCCCGCCAACCCGCCGCCGCTGCTGCCGCTGTCGCCGCCGCCGCCGCCGCCGCCGCCGCCGCCGCCCGCGTCCCCGTCCCGGGCCGCCGCCGCCGCCGCCACACGCCACGACGGCGGGCAGCCGCGGCCCGGGGCGTCCCCCCCCCCTCCCCCCCAACCCGCGCGCCGGCGGGCGCCAATGACCGGCGCCCCCCCCCCGGCGGCGGCGCGGCGGCGGCCTTTCCCCTGAGCATGCTCTCCCGGCTGCTGCACCCCCTGGCGGCGGGCGTCCCCGTCGGCGGCGGCGGCGGCACCGCCGCCGCCGCCGCCGCCACCATCTCCGCCGCCGCTGGCGCTGCCGGCGCGGCTGCCGCCGCCGCCGCCGCGGCGGGCACCTACCGCGGCACCCTGACGGTCCTGTCCCTCGAGCACGTGCCGATGGAGGCGGCGGCGCTGCTCGTCGAGGCGACCGTGGTGCCCCCGCGCGCGGCGGCGGGCCCGTCGGGCGGCGTCACGGCCGTCGCGACGGTCGCGCGCCACGCGGCGCGGTGGAGCGAGACGTTCCCGCTGGCGGTGCGGCTGCCGCCGCCGCCCCGGCCGGGGGCGCGCCTCGACCGCCCGCCGGGGGGCGGCGGGAGCGCCGCCCACCCGGTGCTCCGGCTGGCCGTCCGCCGCGCGGGCGGCGCGGCGGGGGGGGGGAAGCGGTGCACCGCGGGGGGGGGGGGGGTGGCGCCGCCGCCGCCGAGGCCGCCGAGCTGGGCGTCGTCGAGCTGGACCTGGAGGAGCTCGCGCACAGCGTCGGCGACGCCGCGTCGCCCGCCGCCGCCGCCCAACCGGCAGCGGCCCCGGCCGTCGCGACCGTCAACCGCAAGTACCTGCTGCGGCGGTCGTCGATCAACGCGACGCTGCGGGTGGCGGTGAGCCTCGCGCCCGCGCCGGTCGCGGCGCGCCGCTGGGGGCGCCGCCCCGCCCGGGAGCCGCTGGCCCTGCTGCCGTCGCCGCGGGCCGTGACGGCCGCCGCGGCGGCGGCGGCGCAGCGCGGCCCGACGGCCGGCGCGTCGGCCGCCGCGGTCGTGGCGGCAGACTCGACCCCGCCCGCCGCCCTGTGGCTGCCCCCCGCCGTCCGTGCCGCCGCGGCGGGCGGCCCGCCAGCGGCGGCGGCCGCCGCCGCCGCCGCCGCCGCCACCGCCGCGTGCGTGGTGCCGCCGCGGGCGGCCGCCCGTGCCGGCGGCGGCCACCGGCGGGTGCGGTCCCTAAACGCCCACCCGCCCGCCCGCGAGCCGCCGCCGGGGGCGCGGCGGCGACCGCGGACGCGGGCGCCGACGCCCGCCGGCTCGGCCCCGCCGTCGTCGGCCGCGTCGAGCGGCTCGGACCTCGAGGCGGCCGCCGGCGGCGGCGACGCGTCGGCGGTGGTCGGGTCGAGTGCGCCGCCACCGCCGTCGGCGGCGGCGGTGGCGGCAGCCGCCGCCGCGCGGCGGCGGCGGACGCGCAGCGTAGGGCTGACGGGCCTATCTGCCCGCGGCGGCGGCTACGCGGCCGTGCTGCCGGGCGCCGCCGTTGTCGCGTCGGACCCCGGCCTGTCCCCGTCGCCATCGTCGGTCGATGCGCCGTCGCTGGCCTACCTGTCCACCACCTCCTCCTCGTGCGGCAGCGGCGGGGTGGGGGCGACGACCATGGATGGCGCCGGCACGCTGACGGCGGCGCTCGGCCTCGGCCGTGGCGACGCGGCGGGCGTCTGGGACGCGGACAGTGGCCGCGGCGGTGGCAGCAGCAGCGGCGGCGGCGGCGGCGGCGGCGGCGGCGGCCGTGGCTGCCACCTCCCCCGCGCGGTCGCCGCGTCGCGCGTGGACGCGGCCGAGACGGTGGCGGCGGTGGTGGCGGCGGGGGTGGCCAAGGCGGCCGCCCGGCGCAGCGCGCGCGACGTGGGGGAGGGCGAGTGGGAGTGGCTCGCCGCGATGCAGGAGCGCGTCAGCGACGCGTTTGAGGAGGAGCGGATGGTCATGTCGCGGAGCCCGTACGGGCCGGCCGCCGGCCGCCGCCGAGCGGAGGAGCGGGGGAGGGGGGGGGGTGGCCGGCCGGGGGGGGACGGCCGCCCGCTGGTGGTCGGCGATGGGGGTTGAGCGGCCGCGGCGCCGCGCGGCGCCGCGGGCGCCGCCGGACGTGTGAACAATGTGTAAAGCGTGACAGCCGCATGCTGCGCCCAGACGCGCGGTGGCGCACGGGCGCCGCCCACCGCTCTGCCGTCGGCGCAGCCTCCGCCGCGACCGCACCGCAGCCGCCCCCTCCGCCCGGTTCGCCCCCCCCCCCCCCCCCCCCGCCCCTCCGCGTCCCCCCCCCCCCCCTCTCTCGCTTCCCCCCCACTCTCACGGCGGTGTGACGTCCAGCCCCTGCGCCGCCCCCGCCCCCGTCCACGTGACCCGAAAGTCCGCCTCCCCGTCGCCGATGACCGTGTACGCGCGGTGGCGGTAGGACGCGGGGTCGGCGCGCTTGGCCGTCCCCGAGTCGTTGTACATGCCCCGGATGACGGGCGGGAAGGGGGGGACACCTGCCAGATGGGGTGGGGAGGGGGAGGGGGAGCGCCGATGGACAATGAGGGAACGAAACGCGGGGCAGAGGCGCGCAGCGCAGTGAGCACCACACCCCGAGCGTGATGCGCGGCGGCCGGAACAGGCGGTCAGTCGGCCGCGCACACGCCGCCACGCCAGCGCGCCCGCCACGCCCGCCGCCGTCGCCAGGGACCGCCGCGTACGGCCCCGCCGTGGCGGCCGCGGCCGCCGCTGTGGGACCACCGCAACACACGGGCCACACACACAGGGCGCGCCACGCTGCATACTGCCTCTCCCCCCCCCCACACCGCCCTTGTTGTGGCTCTCTCAGTCTCTATCACGCCGCCCCCTCCTCCCCCCCTCCTCCCCCAAGCCGTACCCATCTCATCGCACAGCCGCCGCCGGTACTCCCACTGCGCGTCGGCCAGCACGTGCCGGTACCGCTCCGGCACGCCCAGCCGCCGCCGTGTCGCCGCGTCGGCCGCCTCGGCGGCGGCCATGGCCGCCGCGGGCGGGAGCCCCCCCCCCACCCTCTGGCGGCGTCACCCCCCCCCTCGGGCGACCGCGCCAGCCGCCCCGTCCACGCGGCGGCGAGCCACGCGGCCTGCTCTTGGAAGAGTGGCAGCGGCACGACCTTGATGGGGAGCCCCACAAACGCGAGCGTCGGCGCCGCCACCGCCACCAGCTGCCGGTACAGGCCGTCGACGACGGACCCGCCGGGCGGCACGGTGACGCCGCCCTCGCCGGGCGCCAGAAACGGAAAGGTAAACTCGTAGCCGGTGCACAGCAGCAGGTCGTCAATGGCGGGGAGGGTGGTGCCGTCCGCGAGGGTCACCCCGCCGTCGGGCCGCAGGGACGTGACGGCGGGCACCTCGGTGACGCCGCAGCCACCGCCGACGCCGCCGCCACCGTCGCCGCCGCCCCCCTTCGCTCCCCCTTCCCTGACTGCCGCCGCCGCGCACCCCCGGTGGGAAAGGAACACCGCCGCGGCCGTGTCGGCCACGTCCACCGCAATGTCCACCCCCGACGCGCCCGCGCCGAGCAGCACCACCCGCCGCCCCGCGTACGCGGCGGGGTGCTTGTAGTGGAACGAGTGGCTGACGGTGCCGGGGAAGGTGGCCGCGCCGGGCAGGTCGGGCACCCGCGGGCGCGTGTAGTGGCCGGTGCAGACAACGACCGCGGCGTAGGTGTCGGTCGTCGCGGGGGGAGGGGGGGGGGGGGTGCCGCCGCCGCCGGCCACAGACGCGGCGGCAGCAGAGGCGGCGGAGGCTGGGGCGGCGGCGGCGGCGGCGGCGGCGGCGGCGGCGGCGGCGGTCGGGGCCACCCCGTTTGCTCCCCCCACCCCCCCACTCCCCCCACGCACCGGGCGGGTGGTGACGGCCCACCCCCCCCCCCCCCCCCCCCCCGGCCCGCGCCCAGCCGCTCCAGCCGCTCCACCCGCTCCACATGCACCCCATACCGAACCACCCCCGGCACGCGCGCCGCGACGCGGTCCAGGTAGCCCGCGACGGTCCGCCACGGCGGGTAGGCCGGCGTGCCCGGCGGGAACGGCCGCCCCGTGTACTGCATCACCTGGATGGGCAGGTTGGTGCGGAGGCGCTCGTAGATGGCCGTCGTGGGGCCGCCCGCCCAGGTGCCGCCGGGGCCGGCGCGGGCCTCGAGGACGGCGGGGGCCAGGCCCGCCGCGGCCATGGCGGTCGCGGTCGCCAGGCCCGCCGCGCCGGCGCCAATGATGGCGACGCGCGCGCCGGGGGGGAGAAGGGGGAGGGGGGAGGGGGGGACAGCGGGGGGGGGGAGGCGGAGGGCATCGTGTTGGCGCTCGGGGGCAGAGGGGGGGGAAGTGGGGGAGGGAAGGGTGGGGACGTACGAGGGGGAGGTGCCGGGAGGGGAGGGGGACGGTCGGCGATGGGCCATCTTGCCGTGGAGGCCGCGAGCGGCAAAGCAGAGCGCCATCGACACCGAGTGGCGGGAATTGTACAAGTACAAAGGCAAAATTGTCATCGATTACATGAGTCATGCGTGCGACGGAGGCTCCTTGACGCCTCCGTTCTTGACGTGGATCCGGGAAAGGTGAGTGCATCCGTTCCGTGGGGGACGCGGCCTGAATATGAAACGCAAGTGAATAGGCCAATACGCTCCGCGCGCGCCGTCGATGACCAGGTTCCGGCAGTGGCGTCGAGACAATATGTCTGCGCGGGTCGCGGGGCGGAGCCGGTGCGTGGGTCTGGGGCGGGGCCCTGGCGGCGAGTCTGGGGAGCGCTTCTTGCGGCGGGATGGCAGCGCAGGGGTTGAGACGATGGCCCGCCCGTGAGCCACCGTCAACGGGGCGGCCGGCGTGGTGCGGCCGGCCGGTCGACCGACGCGGGCGGCGCGTGTCCACTGCGCGCCGCTTACCCGCTGGCGTGGCGGCGGGGCCGGCGGCGTGGCCATACGCGCGGTCTGTAATCGGCGGCTGTCGGGCGCGCCTGTCGTTTCGGCCTGCGCGGCGCTGCGCGTTGCGGGAGAGGAGACTGGGCTATGGGGTGTGTCGGGGGGGGGGGGGGGGGAGCGTAGCTTGGAAACGGGGGAGGGTGGCTGCGGGGGGCGGTCGGTAGCGCGCCCCGTCGGCTTCGTGCCCGCGGCGTTGGGTGGGCGGCACGGAGGAGGCTCCCCGCGCGCCGCACGTGCGGGGCGGCCGCGAGGGTGGCTGCGGCCGGGCGGCTCGCCGCCGGCTCGTCGGGGGGGGGGGGGGGAATAGGCAATGCGATGGCGGCACAGGGGAAGGGGGCTGCGGGGAGTTGGCAAAAAGGCGAGGGCGGTGTGCAGACCTACTTCTTGCTGGCGGCGGGCAGCGGTTTGGACACCCTCGCCGGTGGGACTCGGCGCTCTCCCAGCAGCGCTACTTGAAGGCGGCCACCTCGTGGAGCAGCGGGCGCCCACGTCCGGGAGACCGCTGAGGAGTAGCCGCGCAAGCCGCACCACCACTGCCTAGGGCCGACCCTGGGCTCCCCTTGCCCCTCCCGCTGCTCCGCCCCCACCGTCTCCCTTTCCGCCGCTGGAATCGTTCGACAACCATGGTCGCGCCGCGCTCCCCAACCCTGGTCTGGGCCACCTCCGCGGTCGTCGCCCAAGCGGCGAGCGTCGGCGTCGGCGGCCGGGGCGGCGGCGGCGGCAAAGACGGCCGCTTCTGCACGACCACGCGGAACGTGGAAGGCAGCGCCGCCAACGTGGACGCGTTTGAGGCGGACGTCGTGCGGGGCCTGGCCGCGCCCGCGACCTACAATCCGCAGCACTACCCCCCCCCCACACCCCCCGTCCCCCCACCCCCTTCCCCCCCCCCCGCCCGCCCGCCACCCCCCTCCCCTCCCACCCCCCCACCCCCCGCCCTCCACCCACACCCCCCCTCCCCCCCCCCCCCCGTCTCTCCACCTCCCGCCCTCCCCCCCTCCCCTCCCCTAGCTGCCTCCTCCCCGCGGCAACGGCGGCGACCGGGGCCACCTCGGCGGCGGCGGCGTCCCCCGTCCCCCCCCTACTGCCAGCACCGCCGCCACCGCCGCCGCCGCCGCCGCCGCCGACACCGCCGGCGGCGCCTCGCCCGGCGGGGGGAGTGCCGCCGCGGCGGGCCCGCTGCAGTCGGCCTTTCCGCCGCCCCTGGCGCGGCGGCCTCCGCCGGCCGCGGCGGCGGGGGGCCCCGCACCGCCCCACGCCCCCCCCCCGTCGGCGGACGGGCTTTATACCGACGCGCCCCCCTGCAGTGGCGTCGGCGGCGGCGGTGACGGCGGCGACGCACGCCGCGTCGGCGCCGCCAACCTCTGCGAGGCACTCATCCACTCGCGCTGCCGCGGCCTGCCCCCCAGCGGCGCGCCCGTCGGCGGCGACGCGTTGGCCGTCGCGGGCGGGCGGCGGCGGCGGCGGCGGCGGCGGCGGCGGCAGCGGCGGGCCGGCGGCGGTGGGCGGCGGCGGTGGCGGCCGGCCGGGGCGGACGGGTCCCTGGCGGCCGGCCGGCCGCGGCGGCGGCGCCGGGGGTGGGGGGAGGCGGTCGCGCTGCGGGCTGGGCGGCCGCCCCTGGCGGCCCCGCCGTTGCCGCCGCCACCGCCTCCGCCGCCGCGTGCGCCGACGGTGCCGCCCCGCCATCGGCGGGGCGGGGGGACGCGCCGCGGCGGCCGCCGCCGCCGGGGCGGGAAGGCGCGCCGCCGCCGCCGGGGCGGGGGGGCGCGCCGCCGCCGCCGCCGCCGGTGCGGCGGTGCGGGGGGCCAAGGCGCGGCTGGAGGCATCGCGGGAGCTGGGCGCGGAGCCATAGCATGAACGCCGACGTCTTTGACAGGGGCCGCCTCACACGAAAAAAAACCGACGTCGCAGGACTGATCGACTGGGTGGCGCTGGCCGCGAGGCCGCGTTTACTGCCCGGATTGGGCACCCGCGCCGGCCGCATCGCCCGACGCGGCGCGCCGTGCAGCGGTGCCATCGGCGCCCGCATCGCCAACGGCCGCCTCCTCTGGGGCCCGCCCCCCCCCCCTCCCGGCCGCCTTGGCCGGCGTGCGGCGGTAGGAGCGGTGGCGGGAGTCCGCCAGCTCTGACGACTCGACCCCGCCGGCCAGCCGTAACAGCGCCACCACCGCCGTGTAATCGGCCAGTGCGGGCGCGGTACCGCTGCCGGCGCCCTCGCCCCCACCATCCCCACCAGCACCTCCCGCGCTGCCACCACCACCGCCGCCGCCGCCACCGCCGCCGTCGCCATCGCCGCTGCCGTCACGGTTGCCAGAGCCGCCACCGTGGCCGTTCCTTTCGCCGGCACCGCCGCCCCCTCTGGCACCCCCGCCGCCCTCTCCCCCGCCGTCGTCGCCACCAACGGCGCCGTCCTCGCTCTCATCCCCATCCTCCTCTTCTTCCTGCTCAATGATGCATGCCATTTGCAGCGCGTCGTCCAGAGGGGTGTGCCCCCAGCGGTCACGAGCGTTCACCAGCGCGCCCGCCGCGAGGAGGTCCGCAACCACGTCGACGCCGCCCTCGGCAGCGGCCACCATCAGCGCAGTTCGGCGGTCATAATCTACCCATCGAGGGCTCGCGCCGAGCGCGAGCAGCGCGCGCACGCGGGCCGAGTCGCGCTGGCTGGCCGCCTCAAGCAGCTCCCGTGTCGCAGCCGCCACACGGTCAGCGTCGCTGCCGCTGCTACCACCGCCGCTGCCCCTGCCGACGCTGTCACCATCGCCGCTAGACGACTTGGGCGGTTCCGGCACTAGGCCCGACCGCGCCACCGCATCCGCAATGAGTCTACCCGCCTCCAATGGTGAGCTCGTCCGCTGAGCCACAGCGGCGGGCGCTGCAGGCGCCGGCGGTGGCGGCAGCGGCGCCACCCCCGCCGTGCGACCAGTCCCGGCTGGTACCGCCGCCGCACTCCCCGACGCTGATGGCGCGGCGCGGGGGGCGGTGCCAGACGCCGCACCTAGCGAAAAGCCCGCTGACGACACTGCCTCACCACGAACGCGCCTTGCCGCCGCACCTGCCATGCCACCGCTGCGGCGGCTGCGCGGGCTGGCACCCATCGATGCACGGCTCGACCCGGAGCGGACGAAGCCCTCCAGGTTGGTCACACCACCGGGCCGGAAAGAGCCGTCGGCACTCGACGACGCGCCAGCGGGCACAGACAGCGAAGAGATACCGTGAGCGGCTGCCTCCACTGACAGTGCGTGCGTGTTGATGGTGGCCGATTCGAGGACGTCCAGGATGGTGTCAAAGTCGGGGCGCTCCGCGGGAGCCTCCCGCCAGCAGCAGCGGACGAGATCCGCCAGCTCGGAACACCACGCGTCGGCTTCATCCAACGGAGGACGGTTGCCTTCAGAGACGGCAAACATCAGCTGGATTGGCTTCAGGCCCGGGAAGGGCACCCGCCCCGTCCACATCTCCCACAACACCACCCCAAACGAGTAGACATCAGCCGCCGACGTGTAGGGGTCGCCGACCATTACCTCGGGTGCCATGGTGTAGGCCGTACCAACAGGGACAGGAGGGTTGGTCGACCCGCCGGTGCGGGATTGGGAGGCCGCGTGCTCTGATAGGCGAGAGAGCCCGAAATCACATATCACCGCGTGGCTCACCGCCTTGTTGACGAGGATGTTGCTCGCTTTGAGGTCGCGGTGCAGAATAACGGGCGTCGAAGAGTGAAGGTAGAGCATCCCCCGAGCCACGCCTAGCACCAGCGTGAGCGCCTGGGACGGAGCAAACGGGTGACCATTCCGCCCATGCAGCAGCTCGTGCACAGAGCCGCCCTCGTACAGCTCCGACACAATACACAGCCGCGGGACGGAGCACATGCCCATGATGAAGAGCAGGTGCGGGTGCCGGATTTGGGACAGCGTCTCAATCTCACGCAGGTAGTCAGACAGCCGCGCCCGATGGGCCTGTGCCGTTACCCCAGCACCGTCACCGCTGCCACCGCTGCCGCCGCCGCTGCCCATGTCGCCGCTCGGCCGGTCACCGACGCCCACACCATCAGCGCCCCCACCCCCATCAAGCGACGGGTCGTCGAATATCTTGACCGCGACGGCCATGCGCAGCCACGACGCAGACCACACCGTCGCGCACGCGCCGCGGCCAATCACCTTCTTCAGCTTCAGACTCTCATAATCGATTGAAAAAGACGAGTCAAACCCAGTGGCAAAGGTACCGGCATCTCGACCCGTCAACCGCTTGCTACGACGAACGCGGGTATGTTTGGGCCCCGGCAGGCTGCCGCCGCCGCCGATGCCACCGCCACCGCCACCACTCTTGCGGGCGGCCTCAGCGATCGGCTCAGCAGCGAGCGGCGAATCAGGCGCCAGCCGCGACCGGGAGCCGGACGCGGCCGGGACGTCAATGGCGCCCGACGCCAGTGGCGATGGCTCACCGCCGCGGGCAGCCAAACGCAGCGAGCTGCTGCTGCGCACCGGAACGTCGCCGGGGGCCTGCGAAGGGGCGGGCTGAAAACGAGGCGGAAGCGCGTCGGGGGAGGCTCCCAGACCTGCGCCGGCCACGGCGCCGCTGCCAGACACGTGGGGCGTGGGCCCAAGGGTGAGCGTGTCCATGGCGGCGGCCGCGGTCGCCGCCCCCGCAGTACGCGGAGAGGATGTGCGTGCGTCGCCGACTGGCGACATGCCATCGCGACCAAATGGGGGAAGCCCTGCTGCTGCTCCCGCGCCCCCACCTCCAGTGTAGAGCCGTCCCCCATGAATCGATGGAGATGGGGACACAGAGTGCGCGTCGAGGATGCCGCTGCGCTCCAGCTCGAGCGTCACCAGCTCCCTCTCCTTGGTGTCCCGCAGACCCGGCAAGGGCTCCCCTGTCGCGGAAGACAACACGTCCAGCCACGCCGCAGTCGGCACGTGGGCCTCGATCAGGTTTGCAAACTCGGAGAACGTTACGCCGCGCGGGGCGGCGGCAGCACTGCTGCTGGTGCCGGTGGCACGGCCGACGCTGCCGCTGCCGCCGCTGCCACCACCGCGACCGCCACTGCCGTCACCGCTGCCGACACCACCGTCCCCAACGTCGGCGGCAATGGCGGCAGCGACAAACTCAGAGAGGTCTGCCTCGGAAAACTCTTCAAGGCTCTCATCCCCTTCATCCCAGGCGGCAGAGCCCGCGATAGCCTGTGCCGGCGTTGCCGCGGGATGAGAGAAGCTCCCGTCCCCGCCCCCACCTCCACCACCCGCCTGTGCCAACGACGCGGCGGCCGCCGACGCCGCCACCGCCACGGCCATTCGGTTGAGCAGCATCAGCGCCTGTGTGACGGCGGGCAGCTGTAAAACGCCGGCACCGGCATGATCAAACATGTAAAACAGGAAGCGGATGTGCTCCTCCCGCGTCGTGCGGCACAGCAGGCACACACCACAGATGAACTGGCGGATCTTGACGCGACCAAGTGCAGCCGTGTCAAAAAGGGAAAAGAAGGCTGACGAGTCGGCAGCCGTGTACTGCTGCAAGAATTCAGACGTGACAGACGTGAAGGCTTCCTTCTCCAAGCCATGGTCGTAGGGGTCAGCCGCCATGTACGCCGCTTGAAGCCGCCGCACGGCGGCAACATTAAGGTCCAAACCCAGGGCCATCGACCGCGCAGGTGCACCAGGCGGCCGGTCCACGTCAGCACCACTGGCACCTCCGCCGACGCCGACTGATGGGGAGGCAGTTGGGGCGCCCACCGCGGTCGTCAATGCCGTCGTCGTAGCTGTCGTCGCGACCGGTTGTATCCCATCGTCAGCGCTTTCGACAGGCCGCGAAGACGGCTCGCCGCCGTTGTGCTCCGACCCCCTTCCTTGCCCGCTGGAAGACGGGGACACCCTCGGCGACGTGTTCCCCGGTGACGTGACAGCCCCTCCCCCAGGCCGCCCCAACGCTCGTCGCTGAGCCCATGACCGGCCGCCCAGCAGGACAGCGTCATTGACGCCATACTCACTGTCCAGGTTGCTGGAAGAATCGCCCGCCCCTCCCAACGGGCGGGACAAGCCCAACAGCGCCTGCGCCGAGCCGATGCCCGACAGCCCCGGTGACTCGAGCGACGTGCCCGGCGCGGCCACGTTGTGCGCGACCAGGTCAAAGATGGACAGCGCGCGGCCACGACGACGCGTGCGGCCGCTGCGTCGGGTAGTGCGGTGGCCCGTCAAGTCCGACGACAAAGCGGCTGCACCAAAGCTGCCCACCTGCGGGCCAGCACGTCCAAAGGAGCTGCTCCCAGAGCTGCCCGTCCTGCTTTCCGAGCTGTTCACCGACGAGTTCGAGGTGGAGGAGGTGGTGGAGCCGTCGGTAGAGTTGCCGTCGGGCTGCGGTACGGCCCACCGCCGGCCCGCGTCGACGTTGGCGGCAACGTCAATGGCGGGAACGGTGCCCGCCGCGGCACCCGTCGCGACGGCGTCGCACGAGGCCCGCCTGGCCGCAGCGGCGGTCGTCCAAAGGGCGCCCCCACGCTGGCCGCTGCCCGCGGCGGACGCGTCCCCGGCCGCCCATAGATCCAGCCCGACGGCGGCGACGTCAGCGGCGCTCGCGGGCGTCGCCGGCGGCGGCGGCGGGTCGGCCGACTCGTCCGCTTCGGCGCTGCCACCGTCCGCGACACTGGCATCGCCCAGCGGCGGCTGGTGGGCGCGGCTCGAGACTCGCGCCGGGGAGGAGCCAGGTGAGGATCGCATGGGAAGGCACCGCCAGGGACCGGGGCCACGACAGGGCGTCGACGGCAGGGGCCGACTAAGACGGGTGTAGGAAGAGTAGAAAGTTGATACGGCCTCCAAACGCTTTCTTGTGTACTCACCGTCAAGGGGGAGCGGCGGAAGCGCTGCCGTCAGCACAGCCGGCGCGCCAGCTGGCGGCCGGCGGCGGCAGGACGGGCGGCTTCGTCAGGCTGAGGTGTCGCACACCCGTGAGCGCGGTCGTCTGAGGCGGGGTGTCGTGCCCCCGCAGGAGAGTGTCCATGTTGTCCTCGCCTTTTGTAAGCCATGCACATAGTTCTAATTTACATCAAATGAGCGGATTGTCTGCAACAACGAAGACACTTATAATTAAAAATACCATCGCTGCAGTGGATGGATCAATTTCTTGTCTGCCTCAGACTCGCCGACGTAGCGCTTTCCACGTGGCAGTGTGGACTATCAACCGCGGGTTTGGCCGCGCGAACGCGAGTCACTGCAGGCGTTGCTTGTGTGTTTCAACCATCGGAGCAAGAGCTCGTCTCGCGTCATCCGATTGGTTCAGAGCAGTGACAGGCGCCTTCCGCGGCGATCTGGTTGGTGTACAGAGTACAACGGTCTAGCTTTTTTTGTCTGCCAGCTCGGCTGCTGCAAGCTCGTATCGTACCCTTCTCAGAAGACGACTCTTCTTCTCTTCGCCAAAGTCCATGCATGCGAATACCTCCATAGAGATGCGGATGCATTTTCTTTCTTGTAGGTTCTTCACACCCCTCGCCATGCCGTTCCTTGTCCGTTAGCGGCTCTGTCACGAGTCGCGCCCTGCAGCTGCCCGGCGAGCGCCGCGACCGCCCCGCCGCCGAACAAGCTGTTCTGGTGCAAACAAAGGCGCGTTGCCTTCATTGTCGGACCAGGCGTTCCCACGCCGCGACCCTATAAGACCCCACGCACCCACATAGATCCTGATCCAATCTGCCCGCGATCGGTCCGATCAAGGACCCGCACAAATCCCAATAGGACACTGTGTCCCACCCGCGGGGTCACCGGCGTCGTACCGGCCGTATCCCCCAACACAAGCTCGCTGCAAACCAGACCGGGAGGGGTTCCCAGCCACTGCGCCGCCACAGGGTCAACTGACGTTGAACCACGCGGCGCGCCACCCCTCCTCCGAGTGGGCGCCGGCCGCTGGGGCCCGCCGCCTGAACGAAACGCGACCCACACCCGAGCGGGCAAGCAGACACAGCAGAGCGAAAGCCCCCCATGCTTTCCCCCTTGCCGCGCTGGCTCGTTTTGCATCTCGGTCCCGCGGCCGTCACACGCGGAAAGCGCGGCAGAGGGGCTCGTGCTGTACAGGGGGAAACGAGGAGCGGAACGGGGGGTGGACGGTTGAGACAGCGGGGATGCCCGAACACCCGTCACGCGCAGACTTGCGCCCGTAGAGTACCTCTAGTTGCGTGGTGTTCCTGGCGCCCGTCGCCGTTTACGTGGCAGTGGTAGCAGACAGTGGACCGTCCGCGTGGCGCAGCGCTTCCACAACCACCAGAAGTGCAATGGAGCGGGGCGGTCTCCTTCTGCCACCGCACCTTCTCTCCTGAGCCCTCTTCCCTGCCCCCAGAAATATCTACGCGTAGCGCGCGCGCGACTGGGCAGCTGGGCTCACTCATACGTTCTCCCTTGCGGTCCGCCTCACGTTGCCCTGTTGTGTAACTCTCACTGTTGCACGTCGCGCACGCGGTAGGGTCCGGGCGCCACCAAAAATGCGCGACACGTTTGGCCACTGGGGTGCGGATGATCCCGGCAGGAGAGGGGGGGGGGGGCGGAAGGAGGGGGCTCGCGTCAACCTCGCGCAGTCGCCGTCCACGCCACTGCGGGGCGCCCCAAGACTACGGGCGCCCTACGCAACAGTCACGCTGGTCGCTCCCCCCCCGCGCCCCCATGCATTTCCTTTGGGATGTGCTTTGCTGGCCGTAGGATGCCACGCCATCCGCCCTCTGCCGCCGTCCCCTGCAGTTCTGTTTCTCATGCCTACCCCGCTATTTTCGAGTCCGTCGCAGTCCTCCCCATACCCCCCCCCGCCCCCCCCTACCGACCACCTGTGGCGGCCCCCACTGACCGGGATGCGCCGACAGCGGGCCCGCCGCCCCGCGCTCCGCCCACCCACAACGCCCCTGGCGGGCGGGCACCAAAGGGGCACGCGCCCCCCCTTGGACTCGACCCGACCGACCCAAGTTGTCATCAATTGAGGGGGCAGCGCGCATATCCCGATCGACCGATCGGGGGTGTGCCGCGACGGGCAACGGGGTACAGTATTCTTGCCGGCTGTGCCCCATGGGTGGAAAGGGGAGCGGAGGCACCCCGTGAAAAGAGGCGTGCGAACGGCTCTTGGAAGGGCGGGCTTCGCGTAATGGACGCGGGGTGGCGGCTTACTTTATAGACAGCGCGCCCTGCCCCGGCACTCCCACGACTACGGCCCGTCTCCACCCCTCCCGGTCGACGGGGAGCGGCGACATCTCCCAGAGTCAACCGCGGGCCCCCCCTCCCCACACAATCGGCAAGCTCTGTGGCGGGGGTGGCCCCGCACTCGTGCGGAACGGGGTGGGGCGTGGTAGCGCGGCGGCGGCGGCGTGCGGCCGACCCCCTCCAGCGCAAATGAATGGTGAAGAGCGGCCGGCGAGGGCGTTGATTGGCAGAAGGCGCGTCCCCTCGGCCCTCCCTTGCCCCATTGCGGCCCAGCCCCCTGACGGACTGAGTTCCGCACCACCACCTCCCGATCGGAGATGAGCGTCGTTTTCCCCTCGGCCTACCGCTGGCCCCCCTCAAGACAAAGACGTGAACTCTGAGTGGCGGCGGCGGAACACGCGCGTCTGTGTGGGGCTTCGGTATGCGACACCCGTCCCCTTTCCCCCACCCACTACCTCCTCCCTCGTGGACACACACGTGTTTGGACCCAAACAAAAAACGCCCGTCACCCATCACAAGGGAGGAAGCGCGATCGTCCCCCTGATGGGCGACGCTGTTTTCGATGGAGAGAGGGGTGGACGACAGAGGGGCGGAGGGGGACGACCGCGTGCTGCACAGCCGGCCGGCGGCTACGCGCTGCGCCGTTTGCCCCGCTGGCAAACCAACTGTCTGGCGTGCGCGACGCCGGTGGCAGCGGTCCTACGACGTGTGCGCACGGAGTCCTCCCTGGCCCCTCCCCACAGACGGGAACGCGGCTTGCTAGTAGCCTCACGCCGCAGGTACCCCACAGCCTTCCGTCGTGGCCGCGCGCGGTCGTCGCGGCCGCGGCACAGCCGTTCTCAGCTTCTCCCGCTCTGGGGTCCAGATATCCACCCTCGCTGTATATCTCTTTGGTTATCCGGATCCACACCTGCAAGGACGGCGGCAGGGGAACTGCACGCGTGGCTACGCCCTGCCCACAGCGCCCTTACTTGCCGAGGCGACACCCGCGTCGGCCAGCCCTTCGCACAGCCGCCCGCCGGCGGCACGCCAGCATCACAGTCGGCACCCCCGCCGCCGCGGTCGTCGCCAAAGCATGCGTCATCGCTTGACGTGGGGCCCTGAGCTCCCGACGGCGCCTGCCCACCTCCACAGCCCCCTGCAGTGGTGGTGGGCAGCCTACGGCTGGAGAGGTGCTGTGTAGCCAGATCACGACCCATACGGGTGCCCCGACCAGCACCCTACCCCCCCCGCCCTCAACAGGTGGTAACAGTGTCGCTCCGACCGCCGCGCTGTTATGCCATGACCCCCTTTCTGGGCGCCCCTCCGTGCCCCCCACCCCCCCCCCCCCCAGACTACCTTCGCTGATGCGTCCAAAGTGCTTCCGCCCCACCGCCCCCCCCCCCTCTCCATTCTCCTTGTGGCAGGGGTCAACGGGTGGATCCAGGGGCCGCCCTGCGCCCCCCGCCCCGCCCGCCGGGGCACGCCGGCCACACGACTGCACGCAAATCTGGTGGCGCCCTCCCTGCCGTCGCCACTGGGGATACCCCCACCGTCCCCCATACCCCTCTAGCCAACAGCGCGGCACCAACAAGAAGGTAACACAGGGGTGCCAACCGAGCACAGGGCGCGGCGGAGTGAAGCGAGCGAGAAGGGAGGGGGAGGGAGCAGCGAGGCGGGGGGGTGGTCAAGGGGTCGTGGGGGGCGGAAGCGCAGATTGTTCGAGCTCGGCCCCCGCCGAAGGAGGCTGTCACGGCGCGCCCGCCCCCCTGGGCAACCACAGGGAGGGAAGGGAGGGGGCGGGGATGCAATCTGCGCAACCGCCACCCACCCGTACGGGTGGTGGAGGGGGTACGGCGGGAGGGGCGTTGTGCGAGGGATCGACGCGGCAGCTACCGCCGTCTCGGACGGGCAGGGCTCGTTCGGGCGCCTGCAGCGGAGAGGGGGGGTCGTCGCCGCAGCCGCCACAGCCGCTGCTAGAGGGGGACCCGTCCAGGCACTCCTCACAAGGGGGGTCGAGAGCGTATAAGAGCGGCGCGCCGGCGGGCGTCAGTGGTCGCGGCCTCGCAGAGCATCCTCCCCACCACAGTCACAGCGGGCGGCGGCACGCGGCGCCAAGACGCGGCGGTCCACGTTGGCACTGCACCCCCTCCTCCACAAGCTCCTGGCCCTGGCCCACCCCCACACCCATCCCCGCCCTCCCCTGCCCACAGCGACTGAGCGTTGGCAACCAAGCAAGGTGGCTGCGGCGTTCAAGGCGGCTACGTTGCGGCCCGGCGGTCGCCGACGGGCGTACCTGCGCAAGGACAAGTAGATCGAGTCGAGGCGGTGGCGCGTCAGTCAAGGCAGGCGTGCAAGCGGACAAGCAAGAAGGACAAGCAAGAAGGACAAGCAAGAAGGACAAGCAAGAAGGAAAAAACAAGAAGGACAAGTGGGGGTGCTGCACACGCGCGTCATTGTCGGCAAGCCATCGCAAGACCGAGGTCCAAGCACGCAGACGCAGTACCGATACCATGACGGGGCAGCGCGTTTCCATGTCCCCCAAGTCTGAGGAGGAGGCCACCCACTCCCAGCAGCCGACGGCGGGGCGCACGCCCGCGACGCCCACCGCCGTCCACGGCGGCGGGGGCAATGGCAATGGCAACGGCGGGAATGGCGTCGGCAATGACGGAAACGGTGGCGTCGGCGGCGGCGGTGGCGGCGGCGGCGGTACCCCCACCGCTGCCGCCGGCGCGGCCGGCGCGGCCGGCGCTGTCGAAAACCCGCCGACCGCGGGCGTCGACGTCGCCAACGGCGGCGGGCCGCCTCGCGTACCGACGCTGACGGCGATCGTCGATGCCGCCGGCGGCGACCCGTCGGCGGCCGAGACGCCGGCCGGGACGAACGGGACACATGACCCCCTCTTTCAGCGGGTGCGCGAGACGATGCCGCGGCCGACGGCGCCCATCGCGGTGCCGCGGCCGACGGCGCCCATCGCGGTGCCGCGGCCGACGGCGCCCATCGCGGTGCCGCGGCCGACGGAGCAGGCGGCGCCGGCGCCGACGCCGGTCGATCCGCCCGTCGGGTTTCGCACCCCCCCCGGCACCGCCGGCGGGTGCAGCACCGGCGTCCTCTGTGGCAACCGCTACGAATACGCGGACCGTGACGTCCGCGCGCCCGGGACGGCGCCGCCGCGCATCCCGACCGGCACGCTCACGCGGCGCGGCCCCACGGGGTCCGTCCCTGTCGACGAGCCGTCGCTCGGCGGCGGCTGGGTGCTGCCGACGCAATGGCCGCCGACGGGGCGCCACGGCGCGACGCCCCTCCGCGCGGCGCCGTCGCCGCTCAAGACCGGCCCGTGGCGCCGCGGGCCGTCCGCGTCGATCGGGTCGACGCCGCGGTGCGGCGCCGCGCCGCCCGCCGCGCAGCCCGCGCCGGCAGCGGGCGTGACGGCGGCGGTGGCGGGCGTCGCCGCCGCGGCCACGGCCGCCGCGCTGACCGCCGCCGCGGCGGCGGTGGCGGCCACCGCGCCGCACACCGCGGCGCGCGGCAACGCCACGACGGGGGGCCGGCCGCTGCCGCCGCCGCCGTCGCCGTCGACGCCGCCGTCGCCCGCGACGGCAGCGGGGATGGTCACGCCCCCGCCGCCGCCCCGCACGCACAACCGGCCGGGCACGCCGCACCCGGCGCCGCGCCGCGGCTACTGCGCCGACCCGCCGGGCCGCTACCGCGTGCAGGTGCAGCCGCCGCAGCCGCCGCCGCCGCCGCCGATGGGCGCGACCATTGACGCCGACGACGAGGTCGACGAGGCGGCGGGGGAGGAGGTGAATGAGGATGCGGAGTTCTTCTTTGGGGCGGGCGGGGGGCACGCCGCTCCGGATGAGGCCGTCGACCTCGGGCCGTCGCTGCCGCTTGCGGCCGTGACGGCCGCGACGAATGGGGCGGCGGCCGCCGCGGCGGGTACGGACACGGCGGGCACGGGCGGCGCCGCCGCTGGCGACGCGACGGGGACGACGTTTGCGACGCACGGCCGCGGCGGCGGCCGCGACCGCGGCGACGGCGGCCGCGACGGCCGCGACGGCGGCAGCGGCGGCAACCATGGCGGCGGCGGCGGCGACGGCGACAGCTTGGCGCTGGACGTGGCCACCGCGATGGCCGCCGCCGCCGAAGCGGCGGCGGGCATCCTGGCGGCCCAGCAGCGCCGCGGCGGCCGCGGCGACCCGTCCGCCGCCGGCCGCTGGGCCGTGGACGCCGCGTGGGCGCGCCGCCTCCGCGGCAGCGGCTGGCCCGCCGGCCGCAGCTGCGGCGATGGCGGCCCCTTCCTCTGCAACGACTGCCGTCGCGGGCGCGGCGGCCTGCCGGCGGCCTGGGGCAACGCGCTCGCCGTCGCGACGCCGATCGAGGTGGCGGCGGCGGCGGCGGCGTTTCAGGCGGTCGCCGCGGTCGCGCGGGCCGCCGCGGCCACCGCGGCGGCCGCCGCCGAGGAGGACACGTGGGGGGTGGACGGCACGCCGATGAGCCCGACGACCGCGTCGTCGTCGTCGGCGCAGACCGACTCGGACGAGGAGAAGGAGAAGGAGGAGGAGGAGGAGGAGGAGGAGGACAAGTGGGCCGACGCCGAGTGAGGCAGCGGCGGCGACGGGCGGACTCCCCCTCTGGTCTTCATTCCCTCCCTGAGAGGGAAGGAGGGTGAGCGAGCGGGGGGGGGGGGGGGGGGGGATGGAGAGGAGGGAAGAGGGGCAGCGTGAGAGCTGCGAGACGGGCGGAGGGCATCGAGGCGTATTGTGAGCTGCGTGACGGGCGGAGGGCATCGAGGCGTATTGTGAGCAGAGAGCATGAGGGGAGAGAGGGCTGCACGGGGGGGGGGGGGGGGGGAGGGGGGATTGGGCGCACGCCGCCGCGGCGGTGCCCCTCCACCGCCCGCCCGTGCGGCCCGCTGCCAGTGGGGGACCCCAGAACGGGCGGGCGGCGGCGTGGCGGCGCGCCCCCCCCGTGCCCCCCTGGCGACGGCGCCGCCGCCCGGCGGCACGCGGCCTCATGTCTCGTCGTCTGTATATTTGCGTATTGCGTGCATCCGCTTGTGTCCCCTGGCAGCCGCGGCGTGCGCGGCCTGGCGCCAAGGCCGTTTCCCCCTGTGACGACGCCGCCGCGTACACCATCGTGGCGCCCACCCGCGGCGCGGTGGCCGCCACAGAAGTTGGTGGCGGCGCGAGTTGCGTGTCCGCCGCGTGGGCGCCGCCACACCCCCTCCCCCCCCCCCCCCCCCCCCCCACCCCCCCGGGCTCCCGCGTAGGTATCCGCCGCGCACGCGCCAGCGCCGACCGCGTGCGCCGCCGTCGGTGACCCGTAGCCCGCGACAGGGGCACACCCAGAGGACCGCGGCGGCGACGCGGCGGCGAGGGGTGACAGCGGGCCGCGGCGGGGGTGGGACCCAGCCACGACGCCGCCGCCCGCCACCGCCGACGCGGCCGCTCCCCCAACCTTTACCACCTGCCGCCGCCAGACGGAGCGGGGTGCCGGCCGCAGGGGCGGCGGCCGGCGGCCGGCCGACCATGACCGCGGCCGGTGGCAACGGCGACAAGAAGGAGGGCGGCGCCCGGTGCGCCGGGCGGCGGCGTCCCCCCCGGCACGCGCGGCTCACGCCGTCCCCCCCCCCCTTGGACACCCGTCGCCAACGGCGGCGGCGCGTACCACGTCGCCAACACGGAGTACCGGGGCGGTCCCGCCGTCCCCCCCCGCCGCCCACCTCGCGGCCATGAGCAGCCCAAACGTTGGCGGCGGCGGCGGCCGCCACCCGTCGCTGCCGGTCGACGCGCCCCCCGCCGCCGCCGCCGCCGCCGCCGCCGCCGCCGCGCGCAACGCGGCGAGCGGCTGGCCGTCGGGCCGCCGCGCGCCCGCGTCCGCGTCGACATTGACGGCGGCGCAGCGGACGCACGGCCCCACATAGACGAGGCGGGGAGTCGCGGCGGGACGGCGGCCGCCGTCGTCGGCCGTGGCCGCAACGCCGCCGTCGTTGCCGACGCCGTTGCCAACGGGATGGCCGACGCTGCCGCCACCGTCACGGTCAACGCCGCCGCCGCCGGTGCCCGCGGTGCCGCCCAGCACGGCCACCCCGTCAATGGCCGCGGCGGTGTCGGCGGCGGCGCCCGACGGGGGGACCCCCACCGTCAGGGTGACGCCGCCGCCGGCCGCCGCCGCGACGGCCGCCTCGACGGTGCCCACCGGCGCGCCCGCCGCCACGCCCGCCGCGGTGAGCGTCACGTTGGCCCGCCACGCCGCGTCGTCTACCGGCACCGCCGCGGCGGGCGCTGCCGCCACCCGCACCGCCCGCCGCACCGCCGCCGCCGACTGGGCAATGGTCACCAGCAGGGGCGACCGGTTGGCGAGGCCGCCGCCGCCGCCGCTGCCGCCGCCGCCGCTGCCGCCACCGCCGCCGCCGCCGCCGTCGCCGCCGCCGCCACAGTCGGGGCGCCCCCCCTCCCCCTCTGCTGCCTCGGCGCCCGCGACGCCCGGCGGCGGCACCGCCACCAGCCACACCCGGCGCCCAAGCGCGGCCGACAGCCACGCGTCTGGCGACACCCCCCCCCCGTCCCGCCGCCGACGCGGACCACCCGGCGGGTGACCCCCCCCCAACACTCCGCCGTCACGTGCACACGCTCGCCCGTCCACCCCCCCCCCCCCCTCCCCCCCCCCGCCGCCCATCCGCAACGACACGGCCGGGCACGGCAGGCGGGCGGCCACATCCGGGTGGGCGGTGAGGACGAGCGTACCCCCCCCCCCCCCCCGGCGGCGGGCACGACCGTCGCGGTGAGGCGGGCGGCGGCGGGCACGGCGGCGCGGCCGAGCAGCCGGTGCGGCGCCGCCGCGGCGGCGACCGCCAACGCCCGGTCGCTGGCGAGGCCGCCGCCGCGGCTGAGCGGCCACGCGGGGGGGTGGAAGCCGCCCAGCGCCTTGACGGGGTAGACGCCGAGGGCGGTGATGACCGCGCCGTCGAGGGGGTGCGGGGGGGGGGGCCCAGCCACGGCGGCGGCGGCGGCGTGGATGGGAGCACCGTCGGCGGCAGCGGGGGGCAAAGCCGGTGGGGGGAGGGGAGAGGGCGCCCGCTTAACAAGGTTGGCGGTGACAGGGGTGGCGGCGGCGGCGGCGGCGGCGGCGGCGGCGGTGGCGGCGACGGCAGGGGCGGGGACGCCGTCGGCGACGGCGGCTGCTCCCCCCCCCCCTCTGCAGACGCGTCGGGCAGCTCCACCCCCCCAAACGCGTCGGCCAGCACCCGCGCCAGCACCGCCCCGTCCGCCGCCGTGTTGGTATGACCAAAGCTGGCGCGGACGAGCCCCAGCGGCCGCCCGTCGGGCGTCTGCTGGGCCACGCCGCCCCCCCCCCCCCCCCCACACCGGTGCCCGCGGGCGTACCCCCCCCACACGTCCGCCGCGGTCAGCCGCAGCGCCTCTGCACACGCCCCCCCATTGCACGCACACCCGCCGCGGAGGGCGACGCGCGCCGCCGCGGCGGCCGCCACCACCGCCCCGTGCGGGGCGTACCCCCCCCCCCGCGTCCGCACGTTGAACGCAACGACCGTCCCGGCCGCGGCGGCACCGCCGCCGCCGCCGCCACCGCCGCCGCCGCCGCCGCCGCCGCCGCCGCCGCCGGCCGGGTACAAGGTGACGAGCGGCGTGTCGCGGGCGGCGGCGAGGCGCAGCCGCCCCAGCCGCACGCGCGTGGCGGCCGCCGCGGCCGCCGCGCGGCGGGCAATGGCGGCCATGCCGCCGAGGGTGGCGAGCAGGTCCAGCCCCGCCGGCACCGCCGCGACGCCCAGGTAGTGGGGGGTGCCGGCCTCGAGGCCGGCGGGGGGGGGAGCGCCACGGGCGTGCCGCCGCCGGCGCCGGGGGGGGACACCGCGACCGTGCCGCCCGCCCAGTAGAGCGCCGCCGGCGGTGGCAGCGGAGGGAGGGGGGGGGCGGGGGGGGGGGGGGCGGTCGCGCCGCTGCCGCCGCCGCCGCCGCCGCCGCCGCCGCCCACGGCCGGCAGCGGCGGCGGCGGCGGCGGCGGCGGCGGGGGCGGCGGGTAGAGGAGCGCCCGCACCGCGGGGGAGCGCCGCGACAGCAGCAGCGCGCCGAGGCCGGTCGGGTAGCCAAAGAGCTTGTAAAACGAGACGGCGACCGCGTCGGCGGCGGGGGCGGCGGCGAGGTCCACCGGCCGCGTCGCCGCCGCCTTGGCCGCGTCCACCAGCGTCAGCACGTGGCGTGCCGGGCGGCGGCTGGCGCCGCCGCCGTGGTCCCGCGGCAGCACCCCGCCCGCGCGCTTGGCGCCCGCACACAGCGCCTGGACGGGATAGACGGTGCCGGTGAGGTTGCATTCCGCCGGCAGCACAAAGAGCACAAACGGGTGCACCCCGCCGCCGCCTCCCCCCGCGTCCCGCGCGGCGTCGGCGGCGGCGGCGGCGGTGGGTTCCGTGGCGACGGCGGCGGCGGCGGTGGGGTGCGCGGCGTGCCCCCCCCCCCCCCCCCCAGCCGCCCACGCGGCGGCGAGGTCCGCCCCCCCCACGGTCGCGACGCCCCCCCCCCCCGCACCGCAAACGCCGCCACCCCCGCCGCCGAGTGGTGACACGACCGGTGGATGACCGCCGCGTCGGCGGGCGTCCACGGCAGGCGCTCGGCGGCCAGCTTGAGCGCCGCCGTCGCGCCCGCCGTCCACACCACCACGTGCGTCGCGGGGGTGGCGCCGAAAAACGCCAGCACCCGCCGCCGCACCGCGTCCATGGGCGGCAGCGCCGACGGCGGCGCCCGCGGGAGTCCCCCCCGGCGTCGGACGGCGGTGCCGCCGCCATCCCCACCGCCGCCGCCATCCCCACCGCCGCGCCCGTCGACGGCGCCGTCGGCGTCGGCGTCGTCGGCGTCGCTGTCCGCCGCGTCGGTGGCGGCACCCGCCACCGCCGAGTGGGGGTTGGCCGCGACGCCCGCGACGAGCGCCGCCGCGACCGCCCGCACGTGGGCGGCCGCGTAGGGCGCGGCGGCGGCGGCGTCCAGGTACGTCCACCCGCCCAGCCGGGCCACCACGTCCGCGCGGAGGGCGGCAAACGCCGCGTCTGCCGCCGCCGTGGCGGCAGCGTCGGCGGCGGCGGCGGCGGCGGCGGCGGCGGCGGCCGTCGCCGCCGGGGCGCAGCCGTTGGTGCCGCTGGGGGTGGGGGTGGGCGCGGCGGCCGCCGCGGCGGCGGCGGCGGCGGCGGCGGCGGCGGCCGCCGCCGCCGCCGCCGCCGCCACCGACGGGGGGGGGCGCCGGCGGCGGAAGCCCCGCCGCCGCGCGGGGGGAGGGGACGCCCGGCGGGCGCCGCCGCCACGGGCGGCCCGCCGCCGCCGCCACGGCGGCCGCCGCCGTCGCCGCCGTCGGCCAGGGGGGGCGGCGGCGGTGGTGGTGGTGGTGGCGGCGGCGGCGGCGGCGGCGACGGCGGCGGCGGCGTGGCCGCCGCCACGCCGTGGCCGGCCGGCCGGCTGGCAGCGGCGACGGCGGCGGCGGCGGCGGCGGCGGCAGCAGCGGCGGCGGCGGGCATGGGGCGGCGGGGGTGGGTGGGGGTGCACGCCGGCGACGGGGGGAGGGGCGAGCTCGGCAGGTACGCCCCGGCGAGGCGGGCGCCCAGCGGGGACGCGCGGCGGGGGGGGGGGGGGGGGGAGTCGCCCCGCCGTGTCACGGCGCGGGACGCACGCGCCGGCGGCGACGGCTCTGGGGGGCGCCCCAGGGGGTGTGACGGCCGCCGCCGCTGCCGCCGCCGCGCGGCGCGCACCGCGGCGGCGGCGGCGGCGGCGGCGGCGGCCGCGGGCGGGGCAGCGTGGCCGTGATGACCGAGGCGGTGCGCGGTTGCGTGCACGCCGCAGCGGTCGTGCGCTGCACCGCTCGCTCGGGGGGGTGGAGGGGAGCCAGTGCAATGGATCCGTCCGTGCGCCCGCGTGAACCAAGATCCCAATGGTGTCCGTGGTGGACTTGTTGCCAATGGGGATACAGCGGTCCGCTCCGCCCTCCAGATTCGTGCGCGCATGTAGTACGTCAAAGAATCTGGACCCACAACGGATCCGTCGTGTAGGTGGGCTACTAAACCGTTGTGGGTGCTGTCCCCCACACTGTGAGAGGGGGTCTACTTAGAAACTAGTTACACCCAATACATTCCCGACAGCCCATTCCAGCGTGCCTGGAGGGGTGCCGACGATCTCCTCCAGCTCCCCAGATCCACCTCGATCTCTACAGAAACGAGTACATCCCTGGTTCCAACTCCATAGCGGAGTGCATTTGTCCAGTACTGGGAGCAACCGACGGGGGAGCTCCCCCTGTAACGCTGGAGCTCGTTACGCTCCCCCCCGCTGGTGCATCACACATCTGCGATGTTGTACCCAAAATTGCGGATGTGCACGCGCTTGTCACACATGCGGCGCTTCACACGGACATGTGATGAGGGAGGTGTGACAGGGTGGATGCCACAGCGTCGCACCAGCGCGCGCTACCGCTGCCTGGTGGGGGCCCCGCCGCCCGCGCGCCTGGTGGCGTACCCGCCACCACCCCCGCCGGCAGCCGCCGGCTGCCGCGGTCCCCGCCCCCGCCACTGCCGCCGCCACCCGCCACCGCCGCCCCCGTGGCCGCCCGCCCCCCGCCGCCCGCCGCCGCCGCCCGCCGCCGCCCGCCGCCGCCGCCGCCGCCGCCGCCGCCGCCGCCGCCACGGCTGCCGCGGCGAGCGGCCGCGGCCTCCCGCCGCCACCGCCGCAGCCACCGCCGCCGCGGCTGCCGCCGCCGCCCCCGCGGCCGCCCGCCGCCCGCCGCCCGCCGCCCGCCGCCCGCCGCCCGTGGCCCGCCGCCGCCGCCGCCGCCGCCCGCCGCCATGGCCGCCGCCACCGCCGCCGCCGCCCCCGCGGCCGCCCGCCGCCCGCCGCCCGCCGCCCGCCGCCCGCCGCCCGTCGCCCGCCGCCGCCGCCGCCGCCGCCCGCCACCGCCGCCGCCGCAACCGACGCGGCTGCCGCGGCGGGCGGCCGCAGCCGCCCGCAACCGCCGCCGCCGCGGCTGCCGCGGCGGGCGGCCGCGGCCGCCCGCCGCCCTCGCCGCCGACGCCGCCGCCACCCGCCGCAACGGCCGCCGCCACCGCCGCCGCCGCCCCCGCGGCCTCCCGCCCCCCGCCGCCGGCCGCCGCCGCCGCCGCCGCCGCCGCCGCGGCTGCCGCGGCGGGCGGCCGCGGCCGCCCGCCGCCCTCGCCGCCGACGCCGCCGCCACCCGCCGCAACGGCCGCCGCCACCGCCGCCGCCGCCCCCGCGGCCTCCCGCCCCCCGCCGCCGGCCGCCGCCGCCGCCGCCGCCGCCGCCGGGACTGCCGCGGCGGGCGGCCGCGGCCGCCCGCCGCCACCGCCGCCGCCGTGGCGGCCGCGGCTACCGCGGCCGCCCGCCGCCCGCCGCCCGCCGCCGTCGCCGCCGCCGCGCGCCGCCATGGCCGCCGCCACCGCCGCCGCAGCCCCCGCGGCCGCCCGCCGCCCGCCGCCCGCCGCCCTCGCCGCCGCCGCTCCCGCCGCGGCGCTCGCCGCCCCCGCCGCCACCCGCCACCGACGCCGCCGCGGCCGCCGCGGCTGCCGCGGCGGGCGGCCGCGGCCGCCCGCCGCCACCGCCGCCGCCGTGGCCGCCGCGACTACCGCGGCCGCCCGCCACCCGCCGCCCGCCGCCGCCGCCGCCGCCGCGCGCCGCCATGGCCGCCGCCACCGCCGCCGCAGCCCCCGCGGCCGCCCGCCGCCCGCCGCCCGCCGCCCTCGCCGCCGCCGCCCCCGCCGCGGCCCTCGCCGCCCCCGCCGCCGCCCACCACCGCCCCCGCCGCCCCCGCGGCCGCCCGCCGCCCGCCGCCCTCGCCGCCCGCCGCCCGCCGCCCACGCCGCCGCCGCCCCCGCCGCTGCCCTCGCCGCCCCCGCCGCCGCCCACCACCGCCCCCGCCGCCCCCGCGGCCGCCCGCCGCCCGCCGCCCGCCGCCCGCAGCCGCCGCCGCCGCCGCCACCGCCGCCGCAGCCCCCGCGGTAGCCCGCCGCCCGCTGCCCCCGCCGCCGCAGCCGCCGCCGCGGCTGCCGCGGCGGGCGGCCGCGGCCGCCCGCCGCCACCGCCGCCGCCGCCTCAGCCGCGGCCCTCGCCGCCCCCGCCGCCGCCCGCCACCGCTGCCGCCGTGGCCGCCGCGGCTGCCGCGGCCGGGGGCCGTGGCCGCCGCGGCGGGCGGCCGCCGCCGCCGCCGCGGCCGCCGCCGCCGCCGCCTCCCGCCGCCACGGCCGCCACCACCGCCGCCGCCGCTCCCGCGGCCGCCCGCCGCCGCCGCCGCGACCTCCGCTCCCGCCGCTGCGGGCTGCTGCCGCCCCGGCTGCCGCTGCCGCCGCCGCCGTTGCTGCCGGCCGCCGGCCGCCTGCCGCCCGGGCTGCCCCCCTGGCCGCCGCCCCCACCGCCGCCGCCCCCACCGGGTTGCTGCCGCCCGGCTGCCGCTGGCGCCGCCGCCGTTGCTGCCGGCCGCCGCCAGTGGGCTGCCGTCGCCAGCGGGCTGCCGCCGCCTGCCTGTTGCCGTCAATCGCGTGCTTTCTTTGTCAGCTGCCTCTGCCGCCACCGCTCGCCATCGCCGCTGCCGCGGCCCCCGCCGCCGTAGTGGCGGCTGGCGCCGCCGCCCCCGCCCTCGCCGCGGCGGCAATGGCTGCCGCCGCCCTCTGCCGCCGCTGCCCCCGTGGCGGCAGCGGCCGCTGCCTTGCGGGGGCAGGGGTGACCAGCCACGCTGCTTGAACGCAGAGGGATTTTGAAAAACTTACACACCGCGATTGTTCGATGTGAAAACAAAAGTACACACACTTCAGACTTGACACACATCTCTAGGCCTATTTGGCGAATCAAGTGTCACGTACGTCTGTTCTGATAGGCTGTCACACGATTTGAACTGCGAATCTGGAACAATCAATACTACACTTACTCTTGCTGGACATGGGAGTTGCCAGTTGCAAGTCGTTGACCAGGATGGGTGTTCTTCCAACAGTGGTACTCTCAACTGCTGAAGCGCCGGCGCCCGACGCCTCCTTCCACCCCGCCTGGTCGCCCGCTTCACCATTTTCTGGCCACGTAGCAGGCCAGGTGGATACACAAGCCTTATTTACTTGCTCTATCCAGTCTTGAGTGCGGGTCTGCCGACATCTGGGAGAGCACAGCCCCGAACGACCACATGGAGGGGCGCCATGTCCTCACCATTCCCCCTGGGTTCCGTAGCTCAGCGGCGTCTGTGACGGTGAAAGACTGTTCGCTATGGCTCTTTGGACATTTTGACATTTGTAATCCTGCAGAACGCAATCGTTTGTTCAGACAGTGCAAGAAAGTGCCTCCCGTCAGCTTCTTTGTCATCCGCTGTGCAGTATGGGCCTGGATATAGAGTGGATGAGAGCCCCACCGTGGGAAGAGGTAGTCATATCTGGGTAATAGGATCACGCTGAATCTATTGGTGCACACATCCGGCGTCGTGCACCCGTACGGCCGACAGGACTGTCGAGAGGCGGGGTGGCAGAAGCGCAATAGGCACCCGCTCCGAGCGATTGTGAGCATAATGGGTTTGCTTTTTTTAGTGAACGCTGAGGGCAGACGTACCTGTACGCCATCGTGCCGTAAAAATGCAAAGAAAGCACTCTGCGGTTCACTCATTGGTGACTGACTGACTGCTGATACGGTGGTATGCACTGTGGCGCAGCTGGATGCGCCCACAGCGCCGTTGAGAGTGCGAACAGCTGTGGAGGTAGCTGAATACACTTTCTAGATCTGATAGATGTAGTTTTTGAAGGATGAGAGCACTGTGGGGCGTTGGACGGCCTGTCGCGACTACGTGTCCAGAATGGACACTTTAGGGGCCCATATGACCCGCTTCCCGACGTTTGCGACACTTTCTGAGCACATACTCGTGCTCAGCGTCATCGACTTAGTCTGATGGGAACAGCTTGAGAAAATTTTGCTTCACTTTCTGAAACGCGGTGTGGCGGCGTGTGATGCATTGCACCGAAGTGTGCACAGGGCACTTCACCACGTGCAACACGAGTCAGGGACCACTTCACCAACTTTTCTGAAGCATGCTCAATCGACTAAATCGATGTCACTGAGCACGGTCATGTGCTCAGAAGCTTTCGCAAACGTCGGGAAGTGGGTCATACAGACCCCCAAAGTGGCCATTCTGGGCAGGTCGCCTCGACTGGCCGTCCAATGCCCCACAGTGCTCTCATGCACTAAAACCTACATCTGTCAGATCTAGACAGTGTAGCCAGTTACCTTCACTGCTTTTTTCACACTTATCATCACTGTGGGCGCGTCCAGCTGCGTCACAGTGCCCACCACCCCATCTGCAGTCAGTTAGTCGCCAATGTGCGGGCTCCAGTGTGCTTTCTTTGCATTATTACGGCACCATAGCCACCAGGTACCTTTGGATTCAGGGTTCACTAAAAAAAGCAGACCCATAACGGTCACAATCGCTCGGAGGAGTCGATTATAACGCTTCACCCACCCAGTCTGTGGCTGTTCCTGTCGGCTGTACGGGTGCACGACGCTGGATGTGAGCACCAATAGATTCATAATGATCATATTACCCAGAATCGACTATCTCTTCCCGCCGTGGGGCTCTCATGCCACTGTGTACCCCGGCCTATACTTGGCAACTGAGGAAAATAAAGCAGACTGGGGGCTCTTTCTCGCGCTGTCTGCACAACCGGTTGCGTTCTTCTGGGGCATAGACCGTCAGGGATGATTAAAATGTCATAGCGAGCCGTTTTTTCACCGTCACAGGCGCCCCTGAGCTGCGGAGCCCAGGAGGGATGGTGCACGCATTGTGTCTGTCTATGGGGTCGTTGGGGGTTCTGCTCTAGCAGACGCCTGTAGGCGCGCACTCAAAACTGAATAGAACAAGTAAAAAAGGCTTGTGTATCCACCCGGCCTGCTGGGTGGCCGGGGAATGGTGAAGCGGGCGACAGGGCGGGGTGGAGGGCGGCGTCGGACGCCGGCGCTTCAGCCGCTTGTGTCCCAGCAGTCGCGCGAGTCGCTGACCAGGTTACTCGCCAAGTCAAGTATTGTAATCGTCTTTCCAGCAATGATGAATTCGGGATGCACTCCTCAGGTTGCACGGCTGAGATCGTGTGACAGCCTATCACATGAGACGAATGGCGCATTTTATTCCCTAGATATGCAACGAGATGTGAGCCAAGTCGCGGATATACGTATTGTTCTCAGTTGAATAATCGCTATTGCACATTTTACTCACAAATACCTCCTCGTTCAACCTGGGTTGCTGGTCACCAGTTGACTTGCCGTTCGCTCCCCCTTCCCCCCCACCATCGTCGTCTGGCCCTGTCGTCCAACCCTTCGCCGCGAGGTGACGGAGGGGGGCGGCAGCCCGTGGCGCCGGCGGCAGCCGGCCGCGGCGCAGACGGGGGGGGGGGACGGCAGTCCGCAACGGCATGAGGGGGGTGCGGTAGCACGCGACGGCCGCAGCCGGTCGCCCCAACCGGCGGCGGCAGCCAGCCGCGGCAGAGGCCACGGAAAGAGAGGGCAGCCCGCGGTGGCGGTGGCAGTCGGCCGCGGCGGAGGCCGGGGGGGGGAGGACGGCAGCCCGCAGCGGCAGCGCCGGGCCGCCACAACCAGCGTCAGAGGCGGCGGCTGACCACGGCGGCGGCGGCCGCCGGCCGCGGCGGCGTCCGGGGGGGAAGCTGCAGAGCGCGGCAGGGGCGCCAGGCCCCCCTGACCGACAGGGGCAGTGGCGGTGGAGGGCGGCGGCGGCGGCCGCCGCCTCTCCCACGATGGTAGCGTCGGCAGGGAGGGGCAGCCGTGACGGGCGGCGGCAGCCGTCGCCGTGGCGGAGGCAGCGGCGGTAGAAAACGGTGGCGGCGGCCGTCGCGGCCGCCGCAATGACTACGGCGGCCGCGGCCGCGGGCGCTGCGGTGGCGGGCGGCGACGGCCGCTGCCGCCACGGGTGCAGCGGCGGGAGGGGGCGGCGGCGGCGGCGGGGGCAGCAGCGACAGTGGGCGGCGGCGGCCGCCGCGACGGCGGGGGCAGCTGGCCGGGACAGCCGGCAGCCGGCGGGGGCGGCATGGAGCGACGGCGGGGGGAGTGCGGATGCAGGCGGCGGCTGTGGGGGCCATGGGGACAGCTGGCGGCGGCAGACGACAGTCGGCGGCGGGCCGGTTGCACCTGGTGCAGCCGAGGGAAGAGGGAGCAGTCTGCGTTGGCGCCGGGGGTGGCGAGGTTGGCCGGGCGCGGCGTGGGCGGCAGCCGGCTGCGAAGAGTGGAGAGTGCGTTGGGGGTGGCGGCGGCCGGGCTGGCGCCTGGCAGGGGGGGGTCGTGGGGAGTGCCTCCCCATCTGGGGGGGATGCATGGCTCCGCGCGAGCGGGGAAGAGGCAGTTTAGGGCGGGGGGTGGGGGGGGGGGGGTTAGCCAGGGGGGGGGGGCGGAGGGTAGCGGGGGGAGGAGTATGGCGAGCGGCCACAGCACCAACGAACTTGCCCTGAGCATCATCCTCTCCTGTGCGGCGCGCCTCCCCCCGCCCGCGCGGCGCCCCATCCCCGGCCGTTGGGCGCCGTGCACCCCCCCGCGGCGCAATGTCGCGCCGCGTCCGCAGGGAGCAACCCCCCCCCCAGGCGGGATGGCACGCCAAAGCTGTCCCCCAGCCACCGCGGCCCGACGCAGCTGCCCCGCCGTTCGTACGTACCCCCGTGCCACACCAAGACGGGCAGCCGCATGTGTGCAGCCCGCAACTCAGAGTCTGGATGCACACCGTATCCCTGGAGGACAGCTGCATGCCAAGTAGCCCGTCCATGGTGCGCTCGCAAATATCGCCGCCGCAGAGCGACAACGTGGCGGGTCCCACGGAACCACGTGGGAGCCTGTGAGGCCACTCCATCCCCCCCCCCCCCTCCCCCACCCCTACCATGTGAAATTTCACAGGTTGAGGATAGATGCGGATTCCTGCCTCCCCCCCCCCTACCCCCTCTGCTTTTGCAGAGGACAGTGGCCACCGCCACAGTCGTCACGTGTCCCTGGGCCTCTTCGTCAGAAACAGAGCAACACATATTGGGCGCCACATCTGGCAGCTGTTCAGCTGTGATGAGGTCTGGAGGTGTAACGTTCGCATGCTCCCCTAGACAAACACGAGCCCCCCCCCCAGGTCGACTCGCAGGGACGGCGTGAGGGCCACCCTGCTCACGCTGGGCGCGTAACATTTCATGAGCCCCCCATGGGCCCCCCGAGCCCCCGTGGAAACGCGCTATAAGTATCCCCCCCAAGCGGGCGCCCAGTAAATCCCCCCCCCATTTCTGCCCCGTAAATCCCCCCCCCCCCCCCCCCCAGAACCCCCCCAGACGCACCCCCCTCCCCCCCCCCCAAGAGCACAGATAAACACACCAAACCCCGACGCTGTTTCCAAGGCCTGGAGGCACACCGACAGTTTGGCCTGGCCCCCCTCAGAGGAGCAATGCAGGGCCCGTCGGGGTCTCGCGACACACCTTGAGCACGACAGGTCGGGGGGCGCGCGGGCACGTGCCGGCGTGTCTTTCGCCCTCGAGACGTGGTCTACTTAATGTTCCAATAAGGGGCTACGTCAGTACATCGACTTGCCATGTGTACCTGTACATCGGGACAAAGCTCGAGCGATCCGCATTTTTCGCGCGGCCAGCGCTCTGCGTCCGGGGTCGGCCGCGTGCGCCTGGCGTCCCGAGCGCATTGCGCTTCTTTGCGCCTTTTTTTGCTACGGGCACTGGCGCTTCTTCCCGCCACCTCGGATGGGGCTCTTAGCGCCGCTATGGTGCCCTCTCGGAGCGCGCATATGGCGGGGCGGCGAGCGCGGTGGTGGGGGGCACCGGCGCTCCGCCGCCGGCTGTTTCCCGCGATTTCGGCGCTGTGCGTACGGCGGTTGCGGGCGCGGCTGCTACGCGGTGGCTACACGTTCTTTAGTCGTAGGGTTTGGCGGCAGGGCGTACGTAAGCGGGGCGCAGGCTTGCGGGGGTAGGGGGCGGGCGGACGCGGGCCGGGGCGAGTACGCACGAGATTTCTGGGGGAGGGATCGCAGTGTGCTGAGTTCGGGACGGAGCGGGTGCACGGGTGGTTGACGATGGCCTGGTCGCAGGTGAATGGGGATGAGGCAGGCCGGGGGCCCTGGGGACAGGCTGCGTCACTTGCTGGGTCCCAGGACGCTGACGGTCTGATGTCGTGGTCTCTGCCACCGCTGTCGCAACCGATGGTTTCACCTCATGGATGGCGCGGTTCTGTAGCGGGTTTGGATGGCGGGGCAAGCCAGCCTTTCGCTGATGCTCCTGACCAGGGGGCAACTGTAGGGGCTGCGCTGTGGTGCTCTCCTCCGCTCTCTCTTCCCCCACCTCTCTCCCCTGCATTGCCTGCCCTGCCGCGCGCTGCGACGACAGGGGACGTGCCGCCGACTGGGGTTTTTTTCCCCACGTCCGCGGACCTGGGCTCGCCCTGCTCTACCCTCCCACCTATCTCCACTATACTAGCAACCTCGACGTCGCAACCACTGCCACCGCGGCGATCGCTGCTACAAACATCCAAGCCGCTGACGCCGCATCCCCTGCCGCCACCGCCGCGGCCTCGGTCGCCGCCGCCACCGCCGCGGCCTCGGTCGCCGCCGCCACCGCCGCGGCCTCGGTCGCCGCCGCCACCGCCGCGGCCTCGGTCGCCGCCGCCACCGCCGCGGCCTCGGTCGCCGCCGCCACCGCCGCTGTCTCCGTCACAGCCGCTACCGCCGAAGACTCGGTCGCCGCCGTCACCGCCACCGCCGCGGTCGCCGCCGCCCCTTCCGCGGTCGCAGCCGCCGCCGTCGCGGCCCCCTCCATCCTCCACTGCGGCCGCTCAACATGGACGTGCGCTTCCAACGCCTGCGCCGAAGAGAACCCCGCGTCGGTCGTCACCAGCTACGGCGGCGTCGGCCACTCCCGCCTCGGTAACCCCCGCTTTCGTCCTCAAGACGAAGAGGCCGGTGCGCAACGAGGCGAGCAGCGTGGCACATACGCCGGCCGCTTCTCAGACGGCGCCAGCTGAGACTCCGGCGACCAAGGAGGCGGCGCAGCCGCCGCCGGCTACGATGGAGGCGGCGCGGCCGTCGCCGGCGACGGAAGGGGGGGCGCAGCTGCCGCCGGGACGGAGGGGAAAGTTCGATGCCGTGTCGTTGGCGTTGTTGCAGGTGATGTGTGGCGCCGCGAGGCAGTTGCTGGGCTTGGTGGAGGCGTCGCCTAAGTGGTCCAACGTGTTTCTTGTGCTGGAAGCGGGCGACGGGTCGGCTGCGTCGCCGTTTTACGGCCACATCATCAACTGCGGGCATGGCACGGACGCGATGAAAGCGTCCGAGAGCGACGAGCTGTGCGACGACTGGTGGGCATTCCGCGGGGGAAAGCAAGGCCGGCGGCGGGCGTCACAGGCGGCTTCCGCCGTCGGTCGCAGGAACGAAGACAAGTCGGACGTGGGCAGCGGCGGCGGCGCCGCCGTGGATGCCAAGGACGGCGACCGCAAGGCGGCCAGTTGGACAAGCGGGGACGGGGCCGAAGAAGGGGAAGACAACCACGACGGTGACGACGGTATCGGGGATGCGGTATCGCCGGCCGCGGCGACTTATCCGGAGCAGCAGATGCTGACGCGGTCGGCAGTCAAGGCCATGACCGGCGGCGTGATGGGCACCAAGACGCTGACGGAAGACGCCCTCGCTGCGGTGCTTGTCTCTGGGGGGCTTGAGAGCATCAAGGAGGTCACCTACGGCGACATCGAGGAGATCTTCCTTCGAGCTGCCAAAGTGCTGCGGGCGCGATGCGACGCCAAGAACGCCTTCTCCTGGGCGCGCTTTTGCCCGGTCCCCCTCCTGGCCAATCGATGGTCCACACCCATGATGCGGCACATCGTCGACGGGTCCGACTTTGTACCACCCAACCACCGGTCGTCGAAGGGGCAAGGCGTCGACAAGAAGCGGCTAATGGTTTGCGTGGCGGTCCATCTGTCGCCGTTTTATGCCAAGATTTTTGAAGAGCACTTCTCTGCCTGCCGCGCGAGCGGCAGGAAAAAGCGTAAGCGCTCCAACGACCCCTTTCACGGCGCGGAGCAGCAGGAGGGTGAGTCGATCAAGAAGGGGAAAGGGGCCGGCAAGGGGAGGAAGGGGACGAAGGCGGAAACGTGGACGGCGGCTGCCAGAGCGCGATTGGTGGAGATGGATGCCAAGAACGCCGCCCGGGTTGCGGAGGAGAAGGCTGCCGCGGCTAAGGCCGCCGCCGATTCGTTGGCGGCCCGCTCCAAGGCGGCCGCCAACGCGGCCGCAGCAGCGGCATCCAGGACACCCCTGCCGGCCGAAAACCCGACGAACCCGCAAGCCGCGGGTGGCGGTCTGAGTGGCGCCATGCTTCCAATGGCGCCGGCTGCGCTTTGCGTTTTGGAGCGGACGCGTGGGCGTGCGCGCCTTCACGAGGTGTGGACGAGGCAGCCAGTGCCTCTGCTGCCTTCGTCCACAGTGTTGACTGTCGTGTCCCTTTGCGGCGCTGAGCTCTCTGCCGCCGCGCGCGCCAGCGTGTCTGTCCGGGTCGTCCTGCCGCGCTTCCTGCTCAAGCAAGGCTTTGATGCTTTGACCGCTGCCAGTCGCGCGGCCTCCCCCTCCCAATCGGATGCGGCCAGCCGTACGGAGCTGGCCGTGCGCCTCACCCTTGGCAACCACGACCCTGTCTTGGCGTTCGAGTCGACGCTTCTCCAGATGAGCTCCGTTCTGGCGTTCAACGATGCCATCGTGTCGTCGCGCATGTTTTTGTCGTGGATGAGCGGGCTCGAGGTGGGCAACGACATGTTGCCTGCGCCGCTCAATTTCTGTTCGGGCAAGGCGATGGGCGTCAAGACCATGGCAGCAGCGGTCCGCTGCACGATTGCTGGCAGGCTCCTTGGCGACTGTGTGTGGGCTCTTCCGCCTACCCCCGCCCCTTCCTTCCATCGTGCTTTTGGAGGGTACTCAGTGAACGTGCAGGACATGTGCGACGCTGGCCAACGGGCGTTCCTGACGAATGCGCTGCTGGACGCGAGCTTGGCGGAGCTGGACGGCCGGTGCGTGACGAAGTCCCTTCCCGTTGCTGTCTTGTCGTGCTCCCAGTCGGCTTCCTTCACGACTGTTGCGGGTAAGGAGGTGAGTCTCGAGCGCGCCGTCGAGTCCATTTTGGAGGTGCTCAGCACGTGGGATGCGTCGGTCGACCGGTTTGTGATGCTGTTCAACATCGGTAACTATCATTGGATATCTGCTTCTGTCTCTTTGTTGTCTCGCTCTGTGGTCATGTATGACTCCATGGTCGGCACCTCCTCTACCAAGGAGTTCATCCTCTCTAGACTGCTTCTCTTTGCTCGGCAGGCGGAGCTCCGTCGGCGGGTGGTGTACAAGAATGCCGTGCTGGAGGACATCCCGTGGCGGACGGAGAAGGAGGTCAACCGGCCGTTGCAGCAGGACAGCCACAACTGCGGGGTGTTTGCGTTCGCGTTCGTTTGGTGTTCCATCCATGGGGTGAACATCGCATCTTTGAATGTCGTCGGCGACCACCTGCGTTTGTCGCTCTTGTACTTTATTTTGCAGTGTGGTGTGGCGCGCGCAGCGCAGCGGGGGATTGGGCAGGACGCCACGGGATGACGGTGGCAGAGATGTTTTATTGAATGTATTGCGTAGAGTACAGCGTCGCCGCCGACGCCCACACGCGGTAGTCACTGATGATGAGGGGTGGGGTGACCGGCCGCGCCGTCTCGTTGAGCACTGCCGGCCACGCCTCGAGGGCATGGAACTGCAGCAAGGCGGACGTGTAGCGTTGCGGGATGCGCTGCTTGGACGCCGGCAGTCGTGACGCAGTCGTCCACCGCGTAGCCGTGAGGGGCTCGTCCACGCATTGTACCCGCGAGCTGCCGGTGGAGGCGTCCACCGCGGCCTCTCCCGCCAGTGGGGACTGCTGCCAAGCGCCTGGCCTGGTGGGATGTGGGGCAGCGGTCATCACGCGCTGAGACACGAGAGGAGGGTCCGTTTTGCATTTGAATGCCACAATGGTAAGAGGGGACCGTACGGATGGGTCACAGAATAGGTCAGCTGAGTGCACATTGAGAGACGGGGGCAAAGACACGTATCGGTCGCAGCGTCCCTACCTGGACAGAAAAAAAGCCCAGGACGGCTACCCCGACACCCTGGGTCTCACAGCGTCCAACGTACTTGGACACGTGCCCACACCAGAGAGAAAATGGCCGCAACCGAGACCGGCGCGCCACGGCGCCTGCAACCGCCGGTCTCCTCTCTGCAAGTACTATACAGGACTTCGCTCGCTCTTGCCCAGAGCATCAGGTTGTCCGCAGAGGTGTCATACCACCCAGCTGCCGTTGCAGCGCGCCACCGCCCCGCGGTTGCCTCGTAGCCTTCCTGAGGCTCCCACCAGACCGACAGTGGCTCGGGAGATACATACGTTCATTCCTGCAGGCACCACCTGAGAGTCGTAGAACCGCAACCGGTCCACATACCCTCAGAGACACCCCCCTCTGATCAATCCGGAAGGCTGCCATCGCACTGGGGGTCAAGTCAGCAGTCTCAGGCTGCAGGCTGTCTGCTCGCTCTTTGCCTTATCAGGGCTTCTGAGTGATAGCGAGTTCGAGCCGAGGCCCTTTTCCAGCCTGCCAGTTGCCGCATCGGGCCTCACTGCTGGCGGTCCGTAGAGCAGCGGGCGCTGCGGGCACGGCTGCCAGGACAGTAAAGGTAGCCGTTGCAAGACGGGTGTGCACCGCCGTCGCGTTGCCACAGGCACGGACGACGCGGCCAATGCGGCTGCTTGTCCCGGTCGCGACCATACAGCATTCCACTGCCAGCGCCCCCTTGGACGCCCGCGCCACCAAGCCCACCACTCTAGGCGGCTGTGGTCACACAAGTCAGGGCACTCCTCTGACCTCCCCCGGTGCGGTAGTCTGCTGTTGCCGACAGGCGGGGTGGGCGCTGCGAATAGAGGAGTCCTCTGGCGGGGTGCGTGATGAAGATGTTGCAATTGACTGGGGACGTAGGCTCCGAGGGTGGAAAAGGAGACAGCCGGGGCGGTGTGAGCTGACGGTTGGGGCATGCTAGTGGATGAGACGGCGTGCCCGCCGCCCCACTCGGGTGCCCTTCGCCCGGTTGCAGTGCGACGGCTATAAAGCTACCGTCCAGCGACAAAGTCAGAGACAGTAAAGCCATTGCATCATTTATTCTTGGAGGTGGACACGTCGACGTGGGTGCGTCGATACCACTCCGGCCACTTGCACGTCACCCCCATTGTCTTGTTGTCTCGGTGCATTGCCACAGCGTTGGCTAGCACCTGCTGGTACACGGTGAAGGTGATGAACTGGTCTTGCTTCATTTGCCGGAGGTGATGCTGCTGCCGGCGGGACAGGGCGTTGCGCTCCTCGCACGCCGATGTGTTGACGCCGTCCAACGACACATACGAGTCGGGGCTCATGGCGCCCGAGCAGTCCGTGTGGTTCTCCCGCCAGTGAAAGCGGTCGCACTTGAGGGCGACGCGGCGCGCAAGGTAGGGCAACCGCACCAGCGCCGACTTCAGCGTAGCGCACGCAAAATCGTAAACAATCGTCGAAGGCATCTTTACAAACCGCTGCGCCACAAACTCGAGGGGCATCCGCTGGCTCTCCGACCCCGTCAGCACCATCACGCCGATGCACTTCGGGTGGGCACAGCCACAAAAGACGCCGACCGTGCCGCCCGTGTGAGTGTTTTCCTTGCCCATGTCGTGTCTGCAAAATGGCAGGTCCGTGTTGACCGTCGCCGCGCCCGAGAAGCCCGGCATGGGGCGCAGAACGGGGAGGCCGGGCGCCCATATCCCGGTCCGCAGGTAGTCGTCCCACTGGTCCGTGTACTCGCCGTACACGGACCGGTAGGTCATCACCGACGCCGGCGGCAGCAGCCACCCCCCGGTGTAGTCCCTGTGGGAGAACGTGTGTAGCGGGTGAGCGGCAGCCATGGCACCCCTCAGCGCGTCAAGCGCATTGCCCTCGACGGCAGCCGTTCCGTCCGCGTCCCCGACCCACTTGTCGTACTCTGCAACGCGCCTCTTGAGGCCAGACAGCACATCGGCCAGCAGGACGCGGAGATGGGGGTTGGTAACCAGACCCGGGCCCAGGCAAGCGACGGCGCCACGGAGAAGGCGCTGCTCTGCGACGAGAGGCAGTCTCAAAACTGCGGCTAGAGATGGCAAAGAAAAGCTCTCGGAACGCAGCACAGCGACCAGCTTGTCCACCGCCACCCAGGAACCCTGCGGCGCCCACACGACGACGGGGTCAACCACCACAGCACGCACAAACTCGATCACCTTCAACGCGGACGCCGCCGTGCTGGGTACGTGGGGCAAAAGCGGCAGGCTCAACGTGAGCAGACGCGCCGCGCCCATGGCCCCGCCCGTCGTGGCCAGCGCCGGCTCCTCCAACGCCTCCCCGTAGGCAAGCAGCGGTGCATCGCGCTCCCAGACCTCCTTGACTTGCTTGGGAAGAGGCCGCGGCAAGTCAAAGCCGTCGTCGTCCTCGCTCAAAAGGACCTCGGAGCCGCTGGTAGTCTGGGAAGACGAGGACGACTCGCTGCCCGACCCATTCTCGACCGTCTGCCGCACGCGCTTCCGTCCGCGCTCCTTGTCCGCCGCGGACAGCCCTGAGTCGCCGCCAGGGGCGACCAACGACGCGAGGGGGGGGACAGCAGCAGCCGGCGGCACATCAACAACGAGCGCGTGCACTCGCTGCATGAGGGCGACCGGCACACGCCGCCGCAGGTCGTCGGCAGCGGCCTCAATCGATATGGCAATCGACCTTGCCGCCGTCCGCACGTCAAACGCCCCACGGAGAAACGCCACCAGCTCCGGCGAGGCGCCCCCGTCGACCATCGGGTCCCACCCGCGCTCCCCCGACCCGCCATCCAAATGTGGCCTGTCGCCTGCAAAGGACTTCTCGACGCCGTCCACAAAGATGTTGCCGAGAAGCATCGCCAACGCCATCACATGGCCGCGCATTGCAGCCAAGGTGGTAATGGCTTTGGACGACTTGGCGGACAAGACCTCCCGCTTCACAGACAGCACCGAGCCGATGGCTTTCGACATGGCCTCGTCGGTGATCATGCAGGGCACCAGTGATGCGCGCGGCTCAGCGTGGATCTTGATGTCGGTGCGGGTGAACGCCATCTTGTACTTGACGCGGTAGCCCAGCTGCAGGCCATCAAACGACACCAGCGCGTAGCTCCCGTCAGCGCGCCGGCACGTGGCGCACGAGACCGTGTCGTACGGGAGGCCTTTGATGACCAGGGCCAGGTACAACAGCAGCGCGCTCCTCAATACCTTGACGGTCCGCATGCGCTTTGACGCGAGCGGGTACTTGCTGCCGGTGTGCAGCTCCATGAATGCCTCGCGCAAGTAGGACGCCGAGTGCACGGAGCTGCCGTTGCGAGCGAGGTTGACGGCCACCTCAAATAAAAAAGCCTCCGAGTAGGCGGTGTAGCAGGAGTGGAAGACGACCCCTCGAGCCTTGCCGTCGGGCAACACCCGGAAGAGGCATTGGTGACAGCGCCACGTCTCCACCGTGGCTCGTACGACACCGTCCTCAAACTCCACCTTGCATGTTTTGAGGTCGATGCGCGTGTTGTCCGCCCGGCCGACGAGGCAGTACGGGCACAAGGCGCCGGCCCCGTACCTTACAGGTTGCGATGGGTCGCGGAGAGCGCGCATCAGGTCCGCGCGCTCCTTCTGGGCGACTACAGGGGGCACCAGATGTCGGGGGGAGTGAGATCGGGACGACCACTTGAACCGGTTGACCGGCAGAAGGGCCTCGGTGGCACCTGGCAGGTGCGGCGGCAGCTCCACGGCGCCGGCCGCCTCTGCGTCGCCGGCCGCACCGGCCGCGCTCAGACCAGACAGCGCCAGCAGCCGTTCCTCGCTCCCATCCTCCCTCTCCACCTCGGAGTCAGAGCTGTGGTCCGGCCCCTCCAGTTCCGCCTTCGCAGCCGCCACAGCGGCACGAGCGTGGCCACACGTGCCGTCGCCGGTTCGGCAGGACAAGCAGACCCACGAGCCGCCGCGCGTGCAGCGCACGGCGGAGAAGGGCCAGCTGCTGTTGCCGTTCCGAACGACACAAGTCTTCTCCCCGTACAACACGCCCCGCCCCGCCTCGAGGCGTCCGGTCTTAAGCGGCGCGCTCAGCACCATGAAGAGGTCGTCCATGCTTACCCCCATCGCCACGCGTACCTTCTCGAGCGCTCCCACCATCGACGTGCGCATGGAGCACCCGCCGTCGCCGAGGCACCGTTCCTCGGCACTGCAAGCAACCACCAAGTCCAGCCCCACCAGCGATGCCGTAACCACCAGCAGCTCGTGCTGCCCCTTGCCATTGCGTGCACCCAGGCCTCCAAAACGAAGAACGACCCCGATGGCGCCACTCGGCGCCAGGTCCCAAGCACGGCCGCGCAAAGCCTTGTAGGTGATGCGCTCCAGAGACCGCCGCAGCTGCCGCAAGCCCGCCAACGACTGGAAGGTCTGCGTGGTCGAGTCGAACAGCTGTTTGAGGCTTTGCTGGGCCGCTGTCGCAAACATAACGACAAGCACGTCGTCGAGCGACGCGCGCAGCTTCAGCCCCGAGCCCTCCACCCGTCCCGGCCCCTCTTGCTGCCACCCGGTGCCACAGTTCTTGGCGTCCGCAGGGTCGAAGCCACGCTTTGGGATGGCCACGTTGGCGTCGCCCGACATGATGGCATCGGCGTTGGAGTAGTCGATGCTGCCGCCGTCGAATTGATGCGTCGTTGTCATGGAAGGACGCGACGCCACTGAGACACCCGCCCGCGCTGCCCACCTCGATGGACCGCCTAGGTCTGGGAACAGCGAGGCTGCCGACGAGTACTCAAACAAGACGTCGGTCTCAACCTCGACGGTGCGCAGGCCACCGCCATTCGATGCCGCCGAGGGAGCTTTAGAGGGCCCTTCGCCGGGTGCGGCCGCCGCACAGACAGCGACGGCAGCCACCCAAGCGGCCGCCAGCAACAGGGACCACACAGCGCATCCGCTTGCAGCCAACACGCTTGCTGCGCTCACCGTCAGAGGATAGCGCGACATGACGGGCGCCGACGCGGGAAGATGTTTGCGTAGCTGGCACGGCCGGCGACGACCGCAAACGTTGCCGCGGCAAGCGGCGGTGGGACGCGCCGAATCAAGCAGCGGCAGCGACGGCCGCACCCGCCGCGGGGGCGGGCGGAGAGGGCTCACAGCAATGTAGCCGTGGCGGCAACGGCCGTACCCGCTGCGGCGGTCGCCTGACACGGGTAGCACCAAACCAGTCTTGACGACAGCGTCCGTAGGCACCGCGGCGGAGAGGGGAGGGAGGAGGGGGAAGGGAGGAAGGCAGAGCCTCAAAGAGACCGATGGAAGGGAGCAGCGCTGCGAAAACGCGATCCGAGCCGACCCCGGCAGACGCAGCAGTGCCGCCAGGGGACGACCAACAACCCAATAAAACGCCCCGCTGCCGAGGACGTCGCCGACCGCGGCAGCGACGGCGTCGCCGCCGCAGGGCGGGGCGGGGCGGGACCGGGGCGGGCGACCGTAGCGGGGCGCGGCACCGCGGCGAGGATCGGCGGTGGCGGAGGGGTACATTCGGCCCCCTCCCCCCCCCCCCAACAGCGGCAAGAAGCGAGGTGGTCGGTCGCGCAGGGTGCCCCTGCAGTGGCTGCCACCAGACCCGATTGATGCGCAATAAACCCTAATTGTAGAAGGCCGCGGAACATTCAATATCTTCATTTGGGCAGGTGCCAAGTGGAGGCCATCTGAGGACGTCGAGTGATTGGCCAGTAGTGATCCACGTAACAGGCGCGAGACCGGCTCTCACAGCCAATCAGGGCGGGCGAAAGTGTCGAGGTCGACCGGCTCTGGAAGGGCCTTCTCAGGGGGGGGGCGCAAAGTGTCGAGGTGCCCCCACGGCATGGGAAACAGCGTCGGGGTTTGGAGCGTTTCTCCGTGTACCCCCCAACACCCCTCAGAGCGACCCACAACGGATTAGTAGCCCACCTACACGACGGATCCGTTGTGGGTCGTTTTCTTTGGAATACTACCTCCGTGCGCGGATGGACGGCCGGATCTCGTGTGCGTTGTACCAGAGCCCTCCACGGTGCCTCGGCCGATGCCCCTCCCGCCCCTCCGTCAAGAACCGCGCCCGTAGTACTGCACTGCACGTCGATCCACCTTGACCGTCGGCACCCCCCCTCGCACCCCCAGCACACTTTCCCACCTTGCCCTCTTCTACCCGCTTCCACCCTCCCCACGCTGTGGTCTGCTGCGCCTACCAGACCTGCGTGCCACCCCACATTCATCCCCCCAGACTCGCCGCTCGCCACCCCCGCCCCTGCCCCGTCAGTTGCGGACTGGCCCGCGCCCTACTCCCCTGTGGCCCGGCACTCCCTCCCTCTACCCTTCCCACACCCCCAACCCCCCCCCCCCCCCCGCCACCCCCACCCGCCATGGCGTCCACCCCCGCTGCCTTCCTGCCGGCGTCGCCCCTGCCCGGCGCGTCCGCCCGCACCGGCGGGCGTGTCGCCCACCGCGGCGGCGTGGGCGCCCGCGCGGGGACCCCCCCCCCTCGGCCGCCGCCGCCACTCCCCCTGCCGCCGACGCTGCCCGCCCTGCCGCCGCCGCCACCACCGCCCCTGCCGCCGCACGCCTCACCCGCCGGGCGGCGCTGTCGACCGCCGCCGCGGCGGCGGCGGCGGCCGCGCTCGCCACCGTCGGCCCGCCGCCGCAGGCCGCGGCGGCGGCGGCGGCGGCGGCGGCGGCGGCCGCCGTCGCGCCCGGCGGCGCCACCGCCGACGCGGCGGTCACAGACGAGCTGGTGGGCTTTAGCTACACCCCCCCCCCCTCGGCGGATTTCACGCGCGTCGACACGGCCATCTCTGGCGGCCGCCGCCTCACCGTCTACACGCACAAGACGAGCGGCAGCGACAGCAACCTGTCGGTCGTCGCGACGGGCGTGTCGTCAGACTTTACCGCGCTGACCTCGTTTGGGAGCGTCGACAATGTGGCGCGGACGATCCTCGGCAGCAGCGGCAAGGGCGTCGCGTCCGAGATGGTGGCGGTCGCCAAGCGGCCCGCCGACAATGCGTACGTGTTTGAGTACAAGATGCGCGTGCGGGACGGGCCGTCGCGGCGGCTGCTGACGGTGTTTAGCTTGCAGCCGGGCCGGTGGATCGTCACGCTCACCGCGCAGGCGCGGGAGGAGGAGTGGCCGGCGGTGGAGGCGGAGCTCCGCGCCGCGATTGACTCGTACCGCCTGCTGCAGCGGTGAGGGAGTGGAGGTGGGGGGGGGGGGGGGGGGCGTGACGGCGTGGCAGGGGGGGACGGGGGTTGAGAGAAGGGGGGGGTTGGAGTGGGTAGGGTGGAGATTGCGAGGGGCTGGATTCACTGCCAGTGACCGCCGCTGGGGTAGTCTATTGGCGTGTGTGTGCGTGTGACAAGGAGAGGTGGTGGTGGGGTGACGGCGGCCGTGGGGACAAAACGGCCTCGTCCCCCCGTCTTTTTTCTCGCACCCCGCTTGCGTGGCGCGGCCGCGGCGCCCGTGCCAGCGCCGCCAACACGCGCCCGCCTCCACGCACGGATGAAAAAAATAGACCTTTTTTTGCTCCCCACACACGCGCGACCGACGCAGCGCCCGCAGTGGGGGGCACGAAAAAAAAAAAAAAACAACAACAAAAAAAAGGTCGCCGCCGCCGCTCCCGCCGCGCCCCCCCCCGGACACCCCCTCTGTACACGCCCCGGGCGGCGACCCCCCGCCGCCGCACCCCCCCCCCCCCCCCCCCCCCCCACCCCCCCCCGTCAGCCGCGGCGCCACCGCGACGGCAGCACGCCGACCGCCGCGCCCAGCGGCGCCGCCCCCTGACTCCGCACCGACGTTGCCACCGCCCGCGCCCGCGGGTCCGCCGCCCGCTCCGCCGCCGCCGCCGCCGCCGCCGCCGCCGCCGCGTGGCCGCCGCGCGACGCCGCCGCCGCCGCCGCCGCGGCGGCGGCGGCGGCACAAGGCGGCGGCGGCGGCGGCGGCGGCGGCGGCGGCGGCGGCGGCGGCGCGGGCGGCTCGGGCGGGAGGGCGTCGAGGAGCGCCGGGAAGAGCCCCTCGACGGGGGAGCCCGGCGGGACCCCCCCCGGCGGGCCGCCCCCCCCCCCCCAAACGCCACGTACGCATCCCGCGCGGCGGGCGTCGACCGGCCCGGCCGGTCGGCGGCGGCGGCGGCCGGCCGGCGGCGGCCGGCGGCGGCGCCGACGAGCCCCACCCCCGCGCCGAGGCCCGCCGCCACCCGCCCGCCGGGCGGCAGCCGCACATCGTCGTACGACGCGGAGCGGCGCGGGGGCGGCGGGCGCCCGCCGGGCGACGCCGACCGCCCCCGGCCCGCCGACGCGGCGGCGGCGGCGGCGGCGGCGGCGGTGCCGCCGCCGCCGCCGGGGGGGGTGCCCCGCCCGCCGGGGCGGGCCCCCGCCCCGCGGCCCGCCCACGCGCCGCGGCCGGCGCGCGCCGACGGGCGCAGCGGGTCGGACCGCCCCGAGCAGCCACTGTCTGACGATGGCGGGGGGGGTGGGGGCTCCCGGCGGCGCCGGTCGCCGCCGCCGCCGCCGCCGCCGCCGCCGCCGCCGCCGCCGCCGCCGCCGCCGCCGCCGCCGCCGCCGCCGCCGCTGCCGCGGCTACCATAGCTGACGCCACTCGCGCCGCTGCCGCCGCTCGCGCCGCTGTGGGCGCTGCTGCCGCCGCCAACGGGCGGGCGGGGCCGCCGCGGCGACGCCCGCCGCCGTGGCCGGCGCCCCCCCCGGCCGCCGCCACCAGCTGCCGGTCCGCTGTGCGTGCTGCTGCCGCTGCCGCTGCCGTCCGACGCGGCCCACGACGACGCGCCCGACGAGCCCGTCGACGTTACCGCCGACAGGTTTGCGGGCACCCCCGCCGCGGCGGCGGCGGCGGCGGCGGCGGCGGCGCCGCCCTTGACGCCGCCGCCACCCCCCACCGCCGGCGCGTCCGCCTCCCAGCCGACCAGCAGCGGCGTGCCGCCGCCGCCGCGGCGCTCACGCAGGTCGGTGGTGGTGGCGGTGGTGGTGGTGGCGGCGGCGGCGGCGGCGGCCGCCTCGTCCCGCGGGGACAGCAGGCGCGCCAGCCGGCGGCGGGCGCCGCCTAGGGGCGTTGGCGCGCCGCCCCGGTGGGCGCGGCCCGCCGGCGGGGCCGCGGCGGCGGCGGCGGCGGCCGCGGCCGCGGCGGGGTCACCGCGGAACCAGGGCGCGACGCTCGACGCGCGGGGGAGGGGCGGCTCGACGGGGGCGGGCGGGTGCATCATGGTGGGGGGGGGGGGCGGGGGGGGGGGTCGCCGCGGTGCGGGGGGGCGGGGGCGGGGGGGGCATGGGAGACGCTGCCCGCCGCGGGGGGGGGGGGGAGGGGACGCGTCTCACGACCGCAGGGGGAAACGGTGGGGGGGGGGGGAAGACGCCCACGACGGTGGACGGTGGCCGTCAGCCGGGGGCGTCCGTCCGCCGCGGCGGCACACGTTAAAAAAACGGGACCGCGTCGCGGCGGCCGACGCGGCGGCACCGGCGGCACCCGCCGGCTGCGCGGCGGGCGGCGGCGACACGCGGGGCGGCGGCGCGGCGCGACCCCCAGCGGTGGCCGCCGCCCCGACCGGACCAGCCCGCGGGTGCTAGAACCCGCCGCCGGCACGACGGCGACACGCCGCGACGACGGAGGGGGGGACGGCGTGGCTCCCCGCGGCACCGCCGCCGCCCGCCGCCCGCCGCCCGCACCGCGTGTAGCGCGCACGCCGCGTCGACACGCGCGGTGCGGCGGGCGGCGACGCGAGCAGCCGGCGCTCCCGGGTGGCAGGCGGGAGCGTCCGCGGCGGCGGGCCACCGCGTCGGCTGGGGGGGGGCGAGACGCCGGCGCGGGGCTGCCACCACGCCGCCGCCCGCGGCGTGGGCGTCGGCCGCCCCCCCCGCCGCCGCGGTGTGTGTCGTCGAGGGAGTGCGGCGGCGGCCGCAGCTGCCAGTCGCCTTTCCCCCGTGGAGCGGGGGGGAAGGGAGAGAGCGCACGCGGGGGGGGGGAGACGCCCCGCAGCGGTGGGCAGGGTGAGGTGCGAGCGGCGCCGTTGGTGGGGAAGGGGGGCGGTGCGGCGTGGGTGTGCGTGTGGGTGGTGGGGACGGCCAAACGACGGCGCCGCCCGCGGGTGGGGGAGCGCCGCCCGTCGCACGCCCCCACCCCCGCGGCGCGCACCGCACGCACGCGCGGCGGCGGGCCAGACGCACCACCCCCCCCCCCGGCGCCCAGAGCACACGCCCACGACGACGGCCCCCCCCCCCCGGGCACGCCGCCGGCGCCACCGCGGCGCCACACACCCCGGCGCGCGTCGTCGCGACGGCGGCCGGGGGCAAAAACAAACACCAGCGCCCACACACACCCAAGCGCCGGCGGCGACGCACGGCGCGACACCCCCCCCCCCACGCCCCCCCCCCCCCCCCTCCCCATCCCATTCCCTCCATCCAGGGTATGGACGCGGATGGGCGGGCGCGGCCATGGCCCGCCGCCACGCCCGCCGCGCTCGTCCCCCGTTTGGCGTGTCGCCCAGGCGGTGCGTGTGTGTGTAAAGGGGGGGCGGGAAGGAGGGCGGCGCCGGTGTGGAGGGGGTCCGCGCCGGCGGCGGCGGTGGGCGCGCCACCCCGCCGCGCCGGTGGGGGGGGGGTGGGGCGCCGCGCCGCCGCCGCGGCGGCGGGCGCGCCGCTTGACGGCACCGCGCTACCGGCCGGCGCGCGGCCCCCCCCCCCCCGCGTCGGGCCCCGCGTCTGCGTGGTCGGAACCGCCTTGGCGGCCGCCGCCCCCCCTCCACGGCGGCTACCGTTGGCCACCGCACCCACACCCCCCGCACGACGCGGAGCAGTCTCGCCCACAGCCACCCCCCCCCCCCCCCGCCGGCCACCCCCCTCTGTCCATAGCCCGACACTTTGCCGCCACGCGGGGCCGGGGTCCCCCCGCTGGACCGCCGCGGCCGGGGGGGGGGTGTGCGTCCGGCTCAAGGGGTGGCCGCGCGGCGGCCGGGAGCGGCAAGCCGCGGCTGCGTCGCGGCGGCGGTGGCGGGGCGGTCCGCCGGGGGGGGGGTGGGTGGGGGGGGGGCGCGCGTCCGCCGGCAATGCCGCCCGCCATATTTTCCTCGACGGCGACCGCGCCGCGCCGGCGGTGGGAAAGCGCGGCGGCGGCGCGCGGCGCGTCGCTGCCGACGCGGACGCGTGCGACCGATGCGGCGGCGGCGGCGGCTGCCGCCGGCGTGGCCACCCATTGGTAGCCGCCGCCGCCCCGACGGCACCTGCCCCCCCCCCCATCCCCCCCCACCCCCCCCCCCGGCTGCCACGGCGGCCCCGCCCCGCGGATGCGCCCGCACGGCGGCCGGCGGCGCGCCCTACGTACGCGGTGGCTACCAGCGACGAGGCGTGCCGCCGAGCCGAGGCGGTGGGGGCGGCCGCTCCTCCCGCCCCCCCACCGCACCGTTTTGTTTTCCCGTTGGTGGTTGGCTGCCGGTTTGGGGAGGGCGGCGGCGGCCGAGGCGCGCCGCCGGCGTCAGCCGTCGGGCGCTCATGGAGATATACGACCGGGGCCATGCATGGGTGGCCGCCCCCCGCCGCCACTGTTTGCATTGGCAGCCGGCCGCCGCGACGCACCAGGAATGCCAGCACAGAGCGGCAGGGGGAGAAACGAGGACGCTGCGGACGTTGGTTTTTGGGGGGGGAGGGGGGAGGTGGGGGGTGGTGTGTAGCAGGGAGGAGCACGGACGGGTCGCGTCGGCGGCTGCGGGGGGGAGCGGCCCGCCTCGCCAGCACCGCCGCGTCGGCGCGGCGGCCGCCTCGTGCGCGTCGGCGGTGGGGCCGCCCCATGGATGGAGGGCGGCGCGGCTGGCGGTGGCGGCGATGGACCGCCGCGGCCCCACACCCCCCCCCAGTCCCCAACCGGCCGACCGCATCCACTGCGGCACTCGCCGCGCCGGTGCAGCAGGGGCCCCCCCCCCCCCCTCGATCGCCACCCGCCGCCGCTGCGCGAGCGCGCGGCGGCGGCGCTGACAAAAGCCGCGGCGACGACGCGGCGGCAGCCGCCGTCTGGGCGGGCTGTCAGCCTCACTGAACGCGTCGGCTGGGGAAGGGGGGGGGGCCGCGCCGGTCGACCTGTCAGGCGACCCGTAGCGGCCGCTGCCCCGTGTGGGGAAGGGACCGCGCCGGTGGGGTGGGAGCGCATGGACAGTGGCCATCCACCGGGACGTCCTACCTCAACGGCGGCGGGTGGCCCCCCCCGCGGCCGACACCTCTACCGCCCCAGACGGCCGCCCCCGGCGGACACCTCGCCACGGGGGGTGCCCAGGCGGGGGTGGAGTTATGGACGCGTGCCATCCGCCGCGTCGGCCGCCAGCCGACACTGCCCCCACGGCGACCGCGGCCGCCACCCATACGCGGCCGTCAACGTATCGGCCGCACCCGCGGGTGGCGGGCGTCTCCACCCCCCCCACCAATCCCGCCCCCCCCCCCCCGCCCCCCGCCACCAGCACAGCCGCGCCGCCCAGCCGTCGGCGGCGCCACGCCCACCGATGCGCGTGCCGCACGCGCGGGCGGCGCGCGGCCGACCGCCTCGCGGGCGCGCCGCCGCCGCCGCCGCCGCCCCAGTGTCAATGGCGCGCCCGCCGCGGCGCGCGGGTGGGGTGCGGGGGGGAGGAGCGCCGCCCCACCCCCGCCGCCGCCGGCCCGCCGCGGCGGCGTCGTCGGCGTGTTGGCGATGGGAGCAGACGCCGCCGCGGCGGCGCGGGGGGGGGGGGTACCGTACACCTACGTTTGTGTCGGCCGGCGTCCGACGGGCGTGTGGCCACCGCACGCGGCGGGAGTGGGCGGCGCGGTGGTCCCGCCCGCGGCGAGAAAGCAGTGCACGTCGGTTGTCAGGCCGGTTTGACAGGCGCCCACTGTTGGGCGGACTGGGGGGGAGGGGGGGGGGGCGGGTGGGGGGAGCGGCGTAGCGGTGGCTGGTGATGTCCGTGTTGGCAGGACGGCGCGCGCCAACGCACAAAGAGAGGGAGCCGCCGCCACGCACCGGCCGGGTCGCGCTTCCGCGCCCCGGGGGCGCGACGCGCCGCCTCACAGACGGCGCGTGCCGGCCGCGGCGCGCGGAACCCGTTGGGCGGCCGGTGCGTCGCGCGCGGCGGTTGGATTTGCATGACGGTCGGGGTGTGCGCGACGAGCGGCCGCGGCGCGGCGCGCCGATTGATAGGCGCGGGGGCCCCCCTGGCAATGAGCACGCGGCCGCGGTGACGGCGAGATTTTTGATCGCTTTCCTGCAGAGGCGGATCCTGTCGCGCCCTAAATGCGCGCTGGAAAATTATGTTCTGTGGGTGTCGGAATTCTTACTGTGAGAGACACCAAATTATTTACTCTGTCCTAATTATCCCCAGAGCCACGATGAATTGTTCTTTTCTTGTTGGCATTGGCCGGTGAACCAACAAGCACGGCACGGAGCGACGGATCACACGGTGCGAGCGACAAAGATCACAGGCTGGCCGACCAGTGATCACAGCACCTGACAGCAGCCGCTGCTACCAGGTTCGCGTCGGGTGCTCGTCCGCCTCTGTCAGAGAGACTGCTCGCGCTCGCCACAACCGCCGCCGACGCACCGTCGTGCCGCACCGTCCGCACAAGGTGTGAGACCGCTGGCCGCCGCCAGTCGCCGACAACGTCGCGGAGCCTGGCGTCCCGCCACAGAGTCTCGCCCCGTCCGCTGCTGTCGCCGTCCCCTCTGCGCAACGGGTTGACCGATTTGGCGGGACTCCCCGCCGCGCACCCCCCCTCCCGCTTCCTCCGCCCCCCCCCCCCCCCCCCCCCCAATTCCTGCCCCCCATGTTTACCCCCGGCGCGGCCGCCCTCGGCGGCGCCATCATTGGCACCGTCGCCGCCGGCCACGCGGCCACCCACGGGCGCGTCACGGGCGTGTCGGGCGCCCTCGGGCGGGCGCTGACGCTCGACGCTGCCGGCGGCCGCTTTGTCGCGGGCGCCCTCGCCGGCGGCGCCGCCGCCGCCGCCGCCTTCCCGGGCGCCTTTGCCACGCCCGCCGCGGGCACGGCGGCGGCGGCGGCGGCGGCGGCGTCGGCGGCGCTCGGCGGGCCCGCCCGTGCCGCCGCCGCCGGCGCCGCGGTCGGCCTCGGCGCGGGCATTGGCGGCGGCTGCACGTCGGGCCACGGGGTGTGTGGGCTGGCGCGTGGCTCCCGGCGGTCGGCGGTCGCGACGGGCGTGTTTATGGCCACCGCCGCGGTGGTTGCGCGCGTGACGCACACGAGCGCCGCGTTGGCGGGGGGGGGGGGGGGGGGGGGGCGCCGCCCGTGGACCCCGGGCGGGGGCTGCTGGTGCTCGCCGCTGCCGTGGCGGTGCCACTCGCGTCGGCCGTTGCCGCGCGCGTGACGGGCCGCAAGGGGGGTCCCCGCACCGACACTGGTGGCGGCGGCGGCGGCGGCGGTGGCGGCGGCGGCGGCGACGGCGGCGGTGGCGACGGCGACGGCTGCCCCCCCGTGGACGCGGACGGCGGCTGGGTCGGCCGCGCCGCCCAGTTTGCGTATGGCGCCCTCTTCTCCGCGGGCCTGGCGGTGGCGGGCATGACGCGGGCGGCCAAGGTCGCCGCCTTTCTAGACTGGCTCGCCTCGGCCGGCCGCCGCGGCGACCCGTCGCTGCCGTTTGTGTTTGTCGGGGCCCTGCCCGTCGCGGCGGCCTCGTTTTGGCGCCTCCTGTCTGGCCGCGGCCGCGCGGTGTGGGTGGCCGGCGGCGGCGGCGGGCGTGGCCACGACCTGCCGACCGCGACGGCGGTGGACGCGCGGCTGGTGGCCGGCGCCGCGCTGTTTGGCGCCGGCTGGGGGGCGGCGGGCGTCTGCCCGGGGCCGGCGCTGGCCATGACCGGCGCCGCGCTGGGGGGGGGGGGGGGGTGGAGCGCGGGGCTGCTTGCGTTTGACGCGGCCCTGTGTGCGGGGCTGTGGCTCGCACGGCGGCTGTGAGGCTGGTGTGTTGGTGGCGGGACGGGCGGTGGGGGAGGAGTGGCTGGTGGGGGTGACGGGCGGGAGGGGGCGGGGAGGGACAAAAGAGCGCTGTGCTGTGTGATGTGTGTGGGTGTGGAACACAAAGGTGAGGCGCACGCGGGTGGGGCAATGCCACGGGAGGGTGGGGAGCGGCTGATGGGGCGATGGTATGTCGACGTGACAGAACCACAGCCACGGACGGCGGTGCGCGCGGGTGGCGTGCGCATCATGGCCGCGGCGGTCTGGCGGGCGGTCCCGACCGGCGGCGGCCGCCACCCAAAGAACCAGGCGGGCGTCCCCTCCCCCCACGGTAGCCAATTCCCGGCCACGGCGGCGTACCCGGCGGCCGCGGGCCACACCCGCGGGGTTTGCCTCACGGCGCGGCCGCCGGTGGCGGCGGCGGTGCTCCCGGCGGCGGCGGCGGTGGTGGTGCGTCCGCCCCCCCGGCAGGCGCGGCGGTGGTGGTGGCGGCGACGGCGGCGACGGCGGCGGCAGTGGCGGCAGTGGCGGCCGCGGCGGCGGTGGCGCCCCCGTCGTCTGGGGTGTACCCACTGTCAACGAGCACCTGCAGCGGCGGGAAGAGGGGCGACCGGCCCCCCGCGGCGAGGACGGACCACGGCACCCACTCCCACTCGGCCACCTTGGTCGGCTCGCACACCTGCATGGCAGAGGCGTGAGCCGTTACGGGGGGGGGGGGGGGAGGGGGGGGGGGGGGCGGGAAGGGAAGCGGTCACGCGCCGCAACGTGCCGCCCCCCGTGGACACGGGGCGGCACGGGGCGCGGCGGGGGGAGGGGCGGGGAGCGAGGAGCGCGCTGAGGGGAGTGTTGCCATTAGCGGGGGAGCCCGTAAACGACGACGATACCACCGCTGTGGCCACCGCCGCCAGTGTCGCCGCGTCGTGGGGCCAGGACGTCGGTGAGCTTCCACAGAGCGGGGCGTGGCTGCCTGCACGGCCGGTCGGTCGCTGGAGCGGGGGACCACCGGGCGCGCCGCCTCGACCAGCGCCGCGGCCCTCCGCCGCCCCGCCGACAAGCCGCAACGTACCTGCGGCACGGCAGCAGCGTCGACGGCGGCGCGGACAAAGAGGGTGACCGAGTGGCGGCGCTCCGCGGGGAAGAGGTTGTTGGTGGCGGTGAGGAAGGTGACCTCGGGCGGCAGCAGCGTCACGCCTGGCGCGCCCCCTCGCCGCGCGGCGCGGGAAGCCGGACAAAACGAAAAAAAAAAAAGAAAAGGGGACGGGCGGAAACGGGGGACACGAGAAAAAAACACCACCGGCACGACGGACGGGGTACCCGAAAAAAAAAAAACCAAACCGTGGGGCGGCGGTAGCCGTCGGTGGGTCATGTGGGAAAGACAGGCGGGTCAGGGTGGCCGCCACCGACGCCGCCAGAGCGCACCCCACGCAGCGTCATCCCCCCGCCTCCCCCCCCCACGACCCCCACACGGGTGTTCTCGTCACTGCTCCTCCGCCCCTTCCCCCCCCCCCCCCCCCCCCCCACCCCACCCAAGCGGCAAACGCACCCGTCTCCTCCCGCACCTCCCGCCGGGCGCACGCGTCCCACGTCTCGCCCGGCTCGAGGTGCCCCCCCGGGAGCCCCCACGTGCCGCCGCCGTGCGCCGACCGCCGGCGGCCGCCGAGGACGGCGCCGTCGCTGGCGCGGACCGCCACGACCGCGACGCCGACACGGACGGGGGAGTAGGGGGTGGGGGGGGGGGGGGGGGGGGGGGGTGCGACCGCCCATGGCGGTGGCCGCGCCGCGGCGCCACGCGCGGGAGCGGCGGCGGGGCACGCGGCGGGGAGGGGGGCGGGATGGACGCGGCGGGGAGGGGCGGGATGGACGCGGCGGGGAGGGGCGGGCGGGATGGACGCGGCGGCCGGCCGGCCGGCGAGGGCGACGCGGATCCCCACACGACGCGGCATGGACGCCCGCGGCCGCGTGGCGAGGTGCGACTGGCAAGACGGGGGTGTTACTTTTTGGTCGGCCACGCCGACGGCGCCCCGCGCCGGCCCCTTTGGCTTGGTCCGCCCACGACGCGCCGCCCGCGACCGTCGTCTGCGGCGGCGGCGTCGGACCCCTCCCCCCCTCCCCACGCCACCCCCGCTCCCCCCCCCCCCCCCCCGTCGCTGCACCCGCCCCCCGACCGTCTGGCCGCTGCCTCTCCCGCCCCCAACCCCCCCCCACGCGCCCCCCCCCCCCCTCCCCCCCCCTCCCCCTCTGCCATGGTGTCCAAGGCAAAGCGCCGGTCCAAGGCCGCCGCCGCCGCCGCCGCCGCGGCCGCCGCCACCGCCGCGCCCGCGGCGGCGGCCGCCGCGCCGGCCGGCCACGACGCTGCCGCCGCGGCGGCCGCGGCAGCTGCCGCCGCCACCGCTGCCGCGGCGGCCGGTAAGGCCGCTGCCGCTGCTGCTGCCGCGGCGGCCGTCACCGCGGCACCCGCGCCGCCGCGGTCGGCCGGCGCGGCGGCCGCGGCGGGTGCCGCCGACGCCGCCGACGCCGCCGATGCCGCCGCCGCCGCGGCGCCTGCAAAGGGGGGGAGGAAAAGAAAGTCGCGCGCCGCCAAGCGGGGTGCCGCGTCGCCTGCGGCCGCGGAGGGTGCTCCGTCAGAGGCGGGTGTGGCGGCCACGCCCGCCTCCGCCGCCGGCCCTGCCGCCGCTGCCGCCGACACCCCGGCCGCCGCCGCCGCCGCCCCTGCCGCTGCCGCCGTCGCCCCTGACGCCGCCCCAGACGCCGCCGCAGCCGCCGCCGCCGCCGCCGCCGCCGCCGCCGCCGCCGCCGCCGCCGCCGCCGCTACGGCCACGCCCGACGCGGTGGTGGCGTCTGGCCCCCCCCCCAAGCGGACGTTCCCCCCCCCCAAGGTGCTCCTCTTTGCGACGCGCGGCGTCACCTCCCGCGGGCGGCACCTGCTCGAAGACCTGCGGCGGCTGCTCCCCCACGCGAAGCGGGAGCCCAAGCTCGACTCCAAGGACCGGCTGGACGTGGCCACCGAGGTGGCCGAGACCCGCTCGTGCGACACCATCCTCCTCCTCGAGGCGCGCAAGCGCGCCGACCTGTACCTGTGGTTGGCCAAGACGCCCGCCGGGCCGACCGTCAAGTTCCACCTGTCCAACGTGCACACGATGGAGGAGCTCCACTTCCCGGGCAACAACCTACTGCACAGCCGGCCGCTGCTCGCGTTTGACGGGTTTGACAACACCCCGTCGACGCCCGTGTGGGGGCTCCTCCAGGAGCTCCTGACGCACGCCTTCTCCGCGCCCCGCGGGCACCGGCACGTCAAGCCGTTTGTGGACCACATCCTCCTCTTCACCGTCCTGGACGGCCGGGTGTGGCTGCGGCACTACCAGATTACGGACGCGGACAATGTGGAGGGCAAGGAGGACGCGACGGTCGGGAGCGGCGTCGTCGAGATTGGGCCGCGGCTGGTGCTCAACCCGGTGCGCGTCTTTGGCGGCTCCATGGGCGGCAAGACCGCGTGGGAGAACCCGGCGTACGTGGGGCCCAACGAGATCCGCCGCGCCGAGCGGCTGCGTGCAAGCGGCGGGTACAAGCACCGGGTCATTGCCAAGGTGGACAAGGGCAAGCGCGTCGCCGCCAGCCGCCGGAAGCCACAGCCGCTGGACAATATGTACCGGGTGTAGCAAGCGCGAGGTTTGGGGAGGGTGCGGGTGCGGGTGGTGTACGCTGCGTAGACGGGGCTACGTGCATGGTGGCCACCACGGATGACACTCAGCGTGGACCTGGATGGTGGTGGCGCTCGTCTTGCAAAGGCTGGGTCGTTTTTTTGTCTTTTTTTTGTCATTCCTGCGTTGCACCAGATGCACAGTCGTTGGAGCCACCGCTGCAAGCGGTGCTCCATCCGGGACAACACGGCCGCCTCAGGGGGCGGCAGTAGTGTACCAGCGTGGTCACGCGCCGACCGCGACTCACTCGCCGGTGCTTTGGGTAGCTCACATCCATATCCCCCCAACTCTTTGGTTTAGTGGGCGGCGCCTGCGCCAACAACCCGCGCTCCCGTGGAGGAGATACGCGGCGACAGGCGGTGTCCCAAAGTCGAAATAAGGGAGAACAAGCGGAGCGAGCACGACCGACACGGACAGACAAAACGAAACAAGAACGCAAGCCCGGGCAGATGCCCTTCCCCCCTCTTCACTTGTTCCACCGCTTTGCGTTCATCTCCTTGGACTTGCCCGACTGGACGCCCGACCCCCCAAAGTTCTTCTTGCGCTTGGCCTTCTTGTGGGCCACCTGCGGCGGCTCCTCCATGACCACCCTGGGCGCCGACTTGATCCCTGTCACGCCCTTGATGTAGCGCCCCTCCACCTGCTCCCGCAGCGATTGGTTCTTCTCCATGTACGACTTGTAGTCCCCGTCGTACAGCACCAGGTCCTCATTCTCGACCGCCAGGATCTGTGTGGCCACCTGTGACACAAAGTAGCGGTCGTGGCTCACCACCAGGAGCGTGCCGTCATAGTGTTGAAGCGCCTCCTCCAGCATCTCCTTGGCCTCAATGTCCAGATGGTTGCTCGGCTCATCAAACACCAGGATGTTGGCCGGCTCGAGCATAATCTTCGCCAGCGCCAGCCGTGCCTTCTCGCCCCCGCTCAGCGCCGACACCTTCTTGTACACCGAGTCATCCTTGAAGAGGAAGCGGCCCAGCAGCGCGCGCAGGTCCTCGTAGCGGGTGCCCGGCGGCGCCGCCTCCTGCAGCGTCTCCAGGACGGTGAGCTCCAGGTTGAGGGCGTCAGCTTGGTTCTGCTCAAAGTAGGCCAGCCGCGCGTTGGGCAGCTGCTGGCACTGGACGGTGCCCTCGTCGGGGGACTCCATCCCCACCACCAGCCGCAGGAGGGTTGACTTGCCCGACCCGTTGGCGCCGAGCACCGCCATCCGGTCGCCACGCTCAATCGCAAGGTTGACGTCCCGGAAGAGTGTCTTGGACTCGTACCCGTGCGTCACGTCCTCCAGCAGCAGCACGTCGCGGGACGAGCGCGGCGCCGGCGGGAAGCGGAAGACCAGCGGCTTGACAAACCGTGGCGGCGGGCGCACCAGCTCGCCCGTCCGCTCCATCCGCTCCAGCAGCTTCTGCCGCGACTTGACCTGCTTGGCCCGCGCCGGCGAGGAGCGATACCGGCGGATAAAGTTGCGCTGCTCGGCAAGGTACTTTTGCTGCCGCTCGTACGCTACCTGCCATGCGCGGCGGCGCTGGGCCTTGAGCTTCAGAAACGTGCTGTAGTTGCCTGGGTACTCAAACGCCTCCCCAGCCTCCAGCTCTACAATCTTGGTGCAGAGGCGGTCAAGGAACTCACGGTCGTGCGAGACAATGACCATGGGCAGCTCGTTCTCGCGGAGAAACGACTCGAGCCACTCAACGGACTCGAGGTCAAGGTGGTTGGTCGGCTCGTCCAGGCACAGCAGGTCAGGGTCCCGCAGCAGCACCTTGCCCAGCCCGATGCGCACCTTCCAGCCACCAGAAAAGGCGGCGACCAACTTGTCGTCATCGCCCTCCTCAAAGCCCAGCCCAGGCAGCAGCCGGTCAATGCGGGCGTCCAGGTTCCACGCGTTCACCCGGTCGCACTCTTGGCGGAGAGCCTCAAGCCGGTTCAGGAGCCCCTCCAGCGCGTCGAGGTCCTCCCCGGCCGCCGCAACAGCGGCCTCGGCTTCCGCGTACTGGGCCAACAGCGAGTTCTCCTCGGTAAAGGCGGTGCCAAACTCCTCCCGCAGCGTCCGCGTCATGTCCAGCTCGTCCACAAACTCCTGCCGCAGGAACGCAGTCTTGGTCCGCGCCGACGACCGCACCACCTGTCCCGCGTCGGGGATAATCTCCCCAGAGATGATCTTGAGCATGGTACTCTTCCCAACACCGTTCGCGCCACACAGGCCCACCCGGTCGCCGGTCTTGACCTCCCACGTGGCACCCGCTAGGAGCTGCGTGTTGCCAAACGCCAACTGAATGTCCTCGAGCCGCACAGACGTGTACTTCTCGCCACCCGACGAGGCGGCCGCGCGCTTGAGGTTGCCCTGGTTGGCGGCCGTCTTGCGACGGCCAGCGAGCGTAAACGTGGCCATCTCCTTGGAAAAGGCGTCAAACTCCTCCAGCACCTCCGGGTCGGCCTCGAAGGTCTCGTCGTCAGCCAGCGCGCGAAGCTCCTCAGACTCGTCCTCTTCCTCTTCGGAAAGCACCTCCTCCACAGGCGCCGCCGGCTCGACCTCCTTCACCTCCTCCTTCATCACTGGCGACTCTGCTACGGCTGGGGCCGCCTCCACAGGCGTCACTGAAGGCGTGGCAGCGCCGCCGTCCTTTGCCACCCCCCCAACCTCCGCCGCCGGCGCCGGCACCGGCTCTGGTTGCGGGTCATCACCCAGTGCCGAGGCCAGCAGCTCCTCTGGGGACATGCCGACCCCCCCAAACACATCCACCGCATTGTCCTCGGCTTGCGCCAGGCCCCGGCGGCCCTTCTTCTTCTTCTTAGACGCCTTGCCCTTGGTCGCCACGCCGCCGGCGTCCGCCCCGCTGGCCGCCGCCGCCGCCTCGGCTGCCGCCGCGACGCCCGCAGCCGACGCGGCCACAGCGGCGGCCGCCGCGTCCGCCGCCGCCGCCGCCTCCTCCGCCGACGGGGTGCCGAGGGCGGCGGCGAGGAGGTCCTCCTGTGACGCGCCCGCACCGCCAAACACGTCCACCGCGTTCTCATCGCTGTCCACCACGCCGCGGCCCTTCCTCTTCTTCTTCCCCGCCATCATGGTCACCCTCACGGCGGGGGCGGGGGGGGGGCGGCCGCGGCCGGGAGCCCGCCGCCCCGACCGGGAGGGGCCCGCGGCAGGCCGCCGGGCGCCGCCGGCCGGCGCCTCGTCGACGACGAGGCACGGCCAGGCGGCGCGCGGGGGGGGAGCAGCGCGGGTGTGCCGCCCAGGGGCGCCAGGAATGCGAGCACCCCGTCGGCTGCGGGCGGGCCAACGGGGGTGGGGAGGGGGAGGGCGGCGCCACAGCCGAGGGGGGGGGCAGGGGGGCCCCGCGCGCCCACAGCCCGCAGCGGAGTGTCCATGGGGAGGAGCGACAAGGGGCCAACCGACGGCGCCGCGGTGGGGAGGGCAAGGGCGGCCGGCACTGACGGGAGGGGGGCAGTGGGCCCGTCTGGGACGGCCGTGACGCGTTCCACGACCGCGTGTGCACCGTCAACGAACAAAAAAAAAGCCGCAGCGGCGGTAGCAGAAGGCAGGAAGAGGGAGCGTGGGGAGGGCAGGGCCAGTGACGCGGGAGAGGACGCGGCTAAGGTGAGTGGTTGTGGCCACCAAGTGCACGGCGAGTCGACGAAACACGCGGACCTCAAACCGGCCGGCGCGCGCGTGCCACAGGAGGCACACCGGCGCCTCACCTGGGCGAACCGGCAACCACCAAAACCGCCTCCGACCTCCCGAGTGGAATGATCAAAATTGTGGTGGCGTATCTCACACACACAATTGCCGGATCTTGTCTAGTGGTCAAAGAAAAATGATCTCTATATTCATGCTCGTCTGTCGAAAGGTGACTGTACACAGTCGCCACGTGGAGAGGATGTCGTCCATCAGGTTCCACGACGCGGGTGACGCTTCGGGGCGTACAGGCCAGTACGCGTCTCTGGGCATCTATCGGCGGCCTCGATCATGCACGATGGTCGAGTGAGTGCATCAGTCGTCTGTGTAAGCGACCGTTTCAAAGGCCGGGGCTACAAACAAAACAGGGCGCGCGCACGTGGCGCGGCAGCACCCGCGGAGAGGACAAAAAAGATTAAGGACCCGCTTGCTTTCACTTTCCCCGCCCCCACCACCTCCACCTGTGCGCGTGCATGCGCCCAGAACAGTTTGCCATACACCCTTCTTCTCCTCGATCATGGACGCGCAGCGGCCAACCCCCCTGGACCCAGTACCGCCCCAGAGAGCCCAGCAGCGCCCATCGGCGGGTCGAGGCCAGGTGCGCTCGATGGTCGCGGCGGCGGGTAGACTGCCCCGCGGGGTCCTGGCGGCGGCGGCAGAAACGCAGACAGCAGCGGCGCGCCACCGCCGAGCAAAAAGCCCTCTCCATCCGCTGCGCGCAGTGGCGGCAGCGCGCCGCCGCCGCCACCTGCGCCGAACGACGCGGCGGCAGGCAATAGCGGCGCAAGCGACGTCACACCACCAGCCCCGCTACCGCCCGACGCGGCGGACGCCGGGAGGGGGGGCAGCGGCGGCAGCAAGCCACCGCTCATATTGCCCCGGCCGATGCTGCTACCTCCACCGGCGCCGGCACCAGCATCATGCATGTTGCCGTCGGCGGTCAGCCGCCGCAACCCACCACCTCCACTGGCGACACCGTCGACACTGGTCCGTGGAAGGGGCCCCAGCAGTTGGCGCAGGCTAGCCCCCAAGTTGCCGCCGCCACCCTGCGGTGGCGGCGCCTGCGGCGCCGGCAGCGTGGGCCACAACAACGCAGACGATGGTGGCTGCGACACGGGCGTCCCTGCAAGCAGCGGAGCCGCAGGGGCCGCCTCCTCCTCGTCCGAGTCGCCCGTGAGGTCGACAAAGGCCACCCCTGGACGGGGGGGTGGCGCGGCGGCTAGTGGTGGTGGCGGCGGCGGTGACACAGCCGCCGGAGGCGTCGAGATGACAGACGGGAGGAAGCCCGCCGCGGGTGTGCACAGCCCCGACGGCAAGCCAGTGTCTGCCAAACTCGTCCCCTCGCCAGCGGCACCCCCACCAGCGCCCTCGCCCCCACCCACCAAAAAATCCATCGCATCATCCCAGGCAGTGGGCACAGGTTCGGGATGAGTCGCCGGCGGGCTGGACTTGCCCGCCTGTACCCCGGCGGGCAAGCACCGCTTCCTACTGCCATCGTCATCGTCGCTGTCGTCGAGACCGTACGCTTGGACGTGGTTGGCCTTGGCCTTGGCCGCCTCTGCAGCCGCCGCAGCCGCAGCAGACGCGGCCGGCGGCCGCAGCGACCCGTCCGACAGCACCTCCACATCGTCCTCGACGGGGCATAGACGCAGGGCCTCCGTCAGCAGCGGGGACACCCACAGCCGCTCCAGCGACGCCGTCTGGCGGTTGCACACGGGGCAAGCAAACTGCCGTGACTGACGGGTGTACGCCAAGAACATGGCAAGATCAAAGCACTGCAGGTGCTTGCAATCAATCCCCTTGACGGGGACGGCAAGGCGACCCGTCGACAGGGGGCAACGGAGGGACACCTTGGAAGACTCAATCTCAATGTCGCCGCCGCCCATGGAGGCCGCCACGTCGGCAATCGCTACGTCCAGCGGCGTCGTCGCCGAACCGTCCGCGCGCGTGGCTGGCAACCCATGCTGCACCCGCAGCCGCTCTATGTGCGTGGCGGTCTGCGCCTTGACTTGCTGCACGAAGGAGGCGTCGGTGGCCACCCGCACGCGCTGAGCAAACAGCACGTACATGCCGGGAGGCGGGTCCGTAGGCGGGGCCAAAGAGTTTCGCTGCAGGGACACTCGGTTCTCGGGTGACACAACCCGGGGGTTGGGCATGAACGTCGAGCCAAGAGGCCTCGGCTGCCGCGGCTGCGCCAGGTAGGGCGTGATGTCCATACCCACGTCCGGCCCCGACGCCTTGCCATTCAGGTGCCGCCGCGCCTGCGGCACGTTCACGATGCGCCCATTGATGCGGGCTTCGACGGGAAAGGGCCACTCCTGCTTCCATGTCGATGGCGGCCGGCTGTGGTCCATCCGCAGACACCGGAGGTGCACCTGTACATCCCCGCCAACGCCGTCGGGGGACATCATGTCCGCGGCCGGCGGCGTCCGAAAGAGGAGCGTCGGGATCAGCGGGACCACCTTGCCAAACTCTGCGCCCACCAGCAGGACCGGCTCGCTCAGCGGGCGGTTCATGGGCGAGTGGAAGGGGCTTTCGCCCGTCATGTACGAGTCCTCCGTGTACGACAGGCGCGCGCGCTTGGGCTTGGGCTTTGGCCGCCGCGCCGAGCTCGCCGTCAACGACCCCCCAGCAGGCCGCCGAACCGGCGGCAGCGACGACGAGGCCGCGCTCGACCCGTACGGGCGTGCAAGCCCCGCGGCACCACCGACGCCGGCCCCGCTAAACGAGTAAGTCGTCGACGGCCCGTAGGAGGTAGCCACGCTGGCCGCCGCCGCCGCCGCTCCCGACAGCGGCCGCAGCGGGGAAGGCATCCCCCGTGGACCCCGGGCAGGCGCCCACGGCGCCGTCGCCGCCGGTGCAGGCGGGGCACCGCCTGCCGTCGCTGCCGCCGACCCCGACGAGGCGCCCACGTGGCGCCGCCGGTCGGGTGGCGAAAACGCGCGTGCCTCCATGAGCATGAGGACGGGGTCCTGGGCAAAGTCCAGTAGCCGGTCCACCAGCACCTGCTTGGTGCCAGACGCGTCCAGGCCCAGCACAGAGAGCGGCTCTATCAAGTCAGGCCGCATGTACCGCATCAGCCGCTTCCGCTGCGTCAAGCGCGTTTGCGACGCCCACTTGTTGGCTACTCATCGCAAAAGAAAAGTCGTGTCGCAGCAGCGCACGAGACAGAAAAAACAGCAACCAGCACAACCGGAGAGCAATAAAAAAGAAAGAGGCGTTGAGAAAAAGCACACCTTGTCAGTTCTCAAGCTCACAGACTCACCACATCGCCCCAAAGCGCAATCAAACACCGGCCGCTCGCCCCACCACACATGCCGGCGGCAATTCCAAGCCCGCCCCCACCCCACCTTGTCCACCCCTGCCGCCCCCCACGCTCTCCCCTTCCCCAGCACCGTGCTCGACACCATCGCCACCACCCTCTGGCACTCGCACGCCTCCTTCTTCCGCACAGGCGACAGCGGCCCGCACGCCCTCCCCCCCCCCCAACCTGCCCCGACACACACACACACACACACAAAAAACCAAGCACACATGGAGATGCAAGGACACCACTCTCAAAACGTACCCTGCGCGGCCGCCGGATCGGCCGTCCAGCCCCGAAAGTCCAGCACCCCCTGCCGCAGCCGCGCCACGTCGGTGAACCCCGAGCACCCGCACACGCGGCCAAGCAGCACCACCCCCGCGGGAGACAGCTTGGCCACCCTGCGTGCCACGCCCGGCACGTCGGCCAGCCGGCCGGGCGCGGCGGCGGCGCCGCCGCCGCCGCCTGACCCACCCCCACCCTCAACGCCACCCCTACCACCACCCCCACCCCCACCATCACCCACACCACCACCACTACCATGCCAGGCAATTGGGGGGGAGGCGGGGGGGGCACCGGCGGGAGCAAACAGGCCCCCAGCGGCGGCGACGCCAGCGCCCGCGTCGGTCGACATGGCGCTCATCCTCCCCCGCAGGGGGACGCCGGCCAAGGGCGCACAGGCGGCAACACACGGCCGCGGCAGGCGGTCCCGTCAGGGGGCCGGCCCCAAGCGGCGTCTCAACAGCGCCACCAAACGGGACGTCGCCAAGATCGAGGGGACGCGCCGGCGGGCGGCGCCGCGGACGCGAGCGCGAGGCGCCCCCGCGTGCCGGGCGATGCAGGGCGGGACAAAGACGGCCGAGGAGCCGGGGCGCGGCCGTGACGGGAAAAGAGCGGCGGGGACAAAAAGGTGGCGGCGGGGGGGGGGGGGGGGGGTTGACGCGTCCCGCGGGTGAGGAAGAGCACGGCCGCCGCGGCGGCGGCGTCCGAAACGCAGACGAGCGGGACGTGCACGGCGCGACGGCGCTGCGGCACGCGCATGCAGGCCAGGGCGGCGGGTGGGGGGGGGGGGGGGGGGGGGGGGGCACGGGGGGGGGGTTGGGGTGGGGGCGCCCAGAGCGCCGCGGCCCCCGGTCTCCCTGTCACCGCCACCGCGCGGACCGGCACGCGCCGCCTCACACCTTGGGCCAGCTGGCCGCGGCGGGCCGCCCGCCTCGCGCACTGGCGCCGCCCGGGCCCCACGCGGGGACACGCCGCGCATGGCTCTGCGGGGATATATGGCGAGGCGGCCGCCATGCCCCGGCACGGAAGGGGGGCGCCCGGCGTACTTTTCTGGCCGCCCTACGCGGCCGCGTAAACGAGGCCGCCAGCTTGGTGTGGAGGAGTGGTGGAGCCTCTACTGGAATATTCCTCATCCACGTGTGCCATTAAGTGCTGACAATTCTACTATCAAGTCGTCGTGGCAGAAGTGTCTTGCCATCGTCGACACCGAGAAAAACCCAACCGCGTCATGGCTGGAGAAACCGACGATGGCACCGGCCAGCTGGCGGCGGCGGCGTGTCGACGCGGCACACAGCACCGCACGCAGCCCACCCGCCGCCGCTGCCGCCACTCGCTGGTCGACGCCGTCGGCTTGCCATCCTCGTCGGCGGACGGACGAGGCGGCGGCCGCGGGGGGGCGGGCGGGTCGTGGCGAGGCCACCACGGCTCGTGGCGTGTGGCAAGGCGGGGAGGGGAGGGGAGGGGGTGGCGGGCGCGGTCGTCCGTGGCGGCGGCGCCACCACCGCCCGTCCGCCCACACGGGCGGGCGCGGCGGGGGCGACCCACCGGCGGGGCGCTGTCGCTGGGCGTCGCGTGCGGTCGGCTGGACGCGCTGGTGGGGGTAAGGGGGGCGGGAGGCGACCACGGCCGCTGCCGGCCGGCACCCATCGCTACGTGCGACCCCGCGTGTTGCCGCCTTGCCCCCGAGACGGTCAATGTAGAGGTGGCGGGGGGGTCGGGGGCGGGAGCACACCACAGCAATAAGCAAAAGAAAAAGAATGGGAACGCCAGGCCAAGCCGCGCGACGGCGGCGGTCTGCCGCGGCCACATCGGCAGCAGCCGGCAGCCGCGGCTGCCCAGACTCACAGCCACCGTGCGTGGGCGGCGGGGCAGGGCGGCGCGCCGCCGCCACCGCGTCACTGCCGCGCCGCCGCCGCCGTCGCTCCTGCCGCCGCTGTGGGCGACCGCCTGCCGCTCAGTGAACGACCCGCCCGTGAACCCCCGCGTCAGTGCCCGCTACAAAGGCGCGCCGCGCCGCTCCCACAGACAGACGGGGGGCGCGGACGAGTGGGCGGGCGCCGCGGGACCGGCCGCGCGCCGCGGCGGTGGCCGCCGCACAGCGGCAACGGCCGAGCCGGGCGCGGCGGCCGCCGCGGGGCGCCGGCACCGCTCGGCCAGAGCGCACGGCCCCCGCCGCGGCGGCGTCCTGCCCCCGCTCCCGCGCTCGTCCGCCTCGGTGCACAGGCAGCGTGGCCTGCTCCGCGGCGGCGACGGCGGGCAGAGCCAGGACGCCTGGACCAGGGGCGTGGCGGTCCCCGGCGCGTCTGTGTCAGTCCGGTTTTTTCTCCTAGATGGCCCTCCCCACACGCCCTACGCCCACGACGCGCGCGCGGCGGGTGGCGGCGGCGGGCGGCGGCGGCCACACACGGGGCACGGCCCCGCGCCTGGCCACGCGGCGGCGCGGCGGCGGCCGCCGATGGCGGCGGCCGCGCCGTACGGCAGCGGCCACCTGCCGGGCGGTGCGTGGTGTGAGGAGGGGGGTGGGGGAGGGGAGCGGGGGGAGCGCACGTCGGAGGCGGCCCCCACCGACGCGGCACGCGCCGGCGGGAGGCGGGGAAGGATCGCTGACGCCCTGCCCACCGCCTCCCTCCCCCCCGCCCTTCCCATCCCCTGCCCCGCCCACCGCCCCCCGGCGGTTCGCCGCCTGCCCCACCGCCGCCGGGGCAGCGCGCGAGCGGCACGTCGGCATAACCGTCGGCGGCGGCGGCGGCCGAGGGGGAGGGGGGGGGATAACGAGCAGGCGACGACGCCGCTCCCAGGGTCCCCGCGGCAGCCGCTGTGTGCAGGGGAAGGGGAGGGGAGCGGGGGGGCACCGCGAGCGAGCCGGTCGACGCCAACGGCGACGGCGGCAGCGGCGGCGCCTGTCGGCCACCCGGCCCGTCACGCCACGGCGACGGCGGCGGCGGCACGGACGCGGCACGCCCAGCGCGTGGGGCGGTGCGGCCACGCGCGTCCCCTGCCCCCCCCTGCCCCCCCCAACGCCACCCCGCCACCGCCGCCCCACCCCTTCCCGCCCCCCTCCCCCCCCCCTTGACCCGAGCACCCCCCCCCCAGGTCAGTCGGAATCACCCGTCAAGTCCACCACCACCACCCCCGACGGCGGCGGCGGCGGCGGCCGTGGCAGCGGCCGTGGCGGCGCGAGCGGCGCGCCCGCCGAGCCGGGCGACGGGGCCTTGACGCGCGCGTCGGCCGGGGACGCCGCACCGCCGCCGGGCGGCGTCGCGGGCGGCTTCGCGGCCGCAGCAGCAGAGCCAGCAGCGGGGGCGGCACCGGTGGCAGCGACGGTGGCGGTGGCGTCGGCGCCGGCAGCAGCGGCGGCAGGGGGTGGCGCGCCCGCCGCGCGCCCGCTGCCCTCCTCGTCGTCCGCGTCGCACACGTCATTCACATCCACGACGACGCGCGGCCGCTTGGCCGGTCGCTCCCCCCCCTTGGCGTCCCCCCCCCCAACCGGCGGCGGCGCGTCGGCGCCCCCCCCCTCCCCCCCCCCCCCCCCCCCCACCCTTGGCCGCCGCTGGCAGCCGCAGTGACCCGTCCGCGCGGACCTCCACCTCGTCCGCGTCTGGAAAGCGGCGGAGCGCCTCGGCGAGCAACGGGGACACCCACAGCCGCTCGGGCGCCGCGGTCGGCCGGTTGCACACCGGGCACACAAACTTGCGCGACCGCCGCGCGTAGGCGAGGAACATGCCCATGTCAAAGCACTGCAGGTGCGTGCAGTCGACACCCTTGACGGGGGTGGTCAGGCGGGCGAGCGACAGCGGGCACCGGAGGGACACGGTGGCCACCTCCACGACCAGGCCGCCGCTGCTGAGAAAGTCGGCCGCGTCCGCGACCGCCACGTCCAGCGCGGTCGACGGCGAGCCGTCGGCGCGCGTGGCCGCCACCCCGAGCCGCCGCCGCAGCCGCTCCACATGCGCCGCGCCCGTCGCGGCGACGCGCCGCCCAAACGCCGCGTCGCTCACCTCCCGCACCACCTGCGCAAACAGCACGTAGACGGCGGCGGCGGCGGTCGCGGCGGCGGCACCCGCCGCGTCCGGGAACCCGCCGGCCGCGCGGTGCAGCGTCACCGCGTTGAGGGCCGTCGTCGGGTGGGGCGGCCCCGACGGGCGCGGCGGCAGCCCCGCCGCCAGCAGCTGGCCCGTCACGTCTGTGCCGCTGTCGGGACCGACGGCGGCACCCGCGGCGGTGCGCCGCGCCTGTGCCAGCGGCAGTGACTGCCCATTGACGCGCGCATAGGCGGGGAAGGGCCACTCTTGGGGCCACGCGGAGGGCTGCTTGGCGTGGTCCACCCGCAAGCACCGCAGGTGCACCCGCAGCGGCCCGTCGTCGTCGTCGTCCCCGTCGGCGGCGCCCGCCGCTCCCCCCGCCGCCACCACGGGGGCGGCGGCCACAAACGCGCCGCCCGCCGCGGACACAGCCGCCCATGTCAGCGCCGCGGGCGTCGCAAATAGCAGCGGCGGCTGCGGGGCGGCGCGGCCGAGGTCGGCGGCGGCGACGAGGCAGGGGCGGCCGAGCGGCGGCGCGGCGGGCACCACAAACGGGCTCTCCCCCGTCGCAAAGGGGCACGTAAGAAAGTCGAGCGCCCCTGGGGGTAGCCCCGCCACCGCCGCGCCGCCGCCGCCGCCGGCACCGTCCGCCGGGCCGAGCGCGGGCGCCAGCCGGAACGGCACCCCCGTAGACGAGGCGGCGGTAGCGGCCGGCGCGGCAGCGGCGGGGGGCAGCCACGCGGCGGCCGGCGCCGCGGCCCGGGCGGCGGGCGCCCCCCCCGGCCTGCCCCGGCCCGGATGGTGGAGGAACTCGAGCAGCCGCGTCGCAATGACGGCCTTGGTGCTCGTCGACGGCACGCCCAGCGCGGTCGCGAGGGACACCAGCACCGTCCGCGGCCGGGACACCAGTGCCGCGTGCTGGGGGCCGTGGCTCAGGCCAAGGGAGCGGACGCCTGTCGGCCGCACAGCGGGGAGGGAGGGGGATGGGGGAGGTGGGGATGAGGGGGGGGAAGAAGAGGCGCCGCCAAAACGGACGTGGCCACCGCGGCACGCGCCGAGGCCAGAGCAACACCAACACAAGCACAGCCGCGCGGCGGCGGCGGGTACCCACCCAACCGTCCACCCAAACCGCATCGTCGGCGCGTCCGCACAGCGTGGCAGCACGGGCAGCCCCAAAAAAGCAGCCGTCGTCAGGCCCTGGCGTCCCGCGTGCCATCACGTGCGCTCACCGCGGCGCCCTGCGTCTGCTGCCGGCTGGCAACCCCGCCGCCGCACTGACCAATCACCCCGTCCATTCCCACGCTCCTCCCCCCCCCCCAGCTCCCCCCGGCCCCCCACTATCCCCCCCCCCGGCCCCTCACCATCCCCCCCCCCGGCCCCCCACCACCCCACACCCCTCCCGTCGGCCCAACCGCCCACTCCGCCCCACAACCCGCCCCCCCCCCACAACCCCCATCGCTCCTCCAAAAAAAAAACGCACCATCAACGCCGCCACCCCGCTCCACCGCCCACCCCCGAAAGCGGCAGACCGCCCCCAGCGTCGCCGCTGCGGACCCGCCGCGCACGCCCAGCAGCGAGGCGAGCACGACCAGCGTCGACGGCGGCAGGCCGCTCAGACGAGCCGCGACGCCAGGCAGGTCCCCGAGCGCCGGTGGCTCGTAGCGGCCGCCCGAGCCGCCGCCGCCGCCGCCGCCGCCGCCGCCACCGCCGCCGCCGCCGCCGCCGCCGCCGCCGCCGCCGCCGCCGCCACCGCGACCACCACCACAACCGTCACGGCCGCTGCCGCCACCGCCGCCGCCGCCACCGCCGCCGCCGCCACCGCCACCGCCGCCGCCGCCGCTGCCGCCGCCGCCGCCGCCGCTGCCAACGGGCGCGCCGGCCGCCGCCGCCGCCCACCCGGAACCGATCATGGCGCCGTCGCGTGCGGCCGACCGCGGAAAAAAGGGGAGGCGGAGAGGGGGAGGACGAACTGCAGGGAGGTGGGGCGACGGCGTGGGGGGGACCGGGCGGAGGGGGAGGGGCGGGGGGTTCAGGGAGCCGTCCACCGCACCGTCGCCGCGGCCAGCTGTCGACCCGCCGCCGCGCAAACTGGCGGTCGCGGTTGCCACGGCCGCGGCCGGGACCAACCACGCAACGCCAGCGGCGGCGCACGAGCTGTGCGTGCGCGCCGCGCTCCCGCCAACGCGGTGGCGCCGACTGGAGCGTGTCCCCCCCTGATTTGAACACAAACAAATGCGGCGTCGGCGACCTACGATCGTGGGGCAATTCGGATGCATCTCATTGGTCGAGTCGCCGGCAACCGGAAAGACGCCCGAAAGAGACACGAAAGAGGAAGGTGCGGTGGGGGGGGGACCGCGGGGAGGCTGGGGGCGGCCCCCCCAGCCCCGCCAGGGCTGCTGTTGGCTAGAGCGGCGAGCTACGCGGACGCGGCCGTTGCGGCGCGGCGGCAGCGGCGCGCGGCTACCGTACCGCGGCTCGGCGGCTGGTGCCCGCGGCGGGAGGTCCCCACCGCCGCCGCCGCCGCCGCCGCCGCCGCCGCCGCCGCCGCCGCCGCCGCCGCCGCTGCCGCTGCCGCTGTCGCTGCCGCCGCCGCCGCCGTTGCCGTCGCCGTCGCACAAAGCCGCCGACGCCGCTGACGGAGGCGGCCGCTGCGGCCGCCTCCCCGCGGGTTGGGTAAGGGACGGCCACCGCCGCCAGCACGGGGAGGCCGCGGGTGGACACGGGCGCCCCAGAGGACCATCGCGGCCACCATCGCGACTACCCGGCCTGATCGCGACGACTCCACCGCAAGATCCTGGCGCCTGCAGATGGCTCCTCGCATTCGCGCTGCGGCGCAAACATGCGCGCCTATGTGCTGCCGCGAGCGGGCGGGGCAGCCGTGGCGGCGGCGCGTCCACTCCCAACGTTCAGGAGAGTCCAGAAAGGTCGTCGTCCTTTAAGGGTGGCAGGGGGCACGCAGCGGCGCTCGCGGCCGCGGCGGCGCCGCTGTCGGTGCGTTGGTATCCTAGCTCCCCGTCCCGCCCTCGCTCCTCTCACCCTAGACTCGGGAGGACTCGGGAGGCAAGCAAACTACCGAGCAAAAGAAAAAAAAAAAGTATACAGGGTCACGGCTGCTGCAGAGCCTGCGCCTTCGTCGCACCCGCGCACCCACGACGGAAGAGGCAGGGGGGAGAAGCGAGCAGGGAAAGGCTGCCCCGCGTGTGGCGCGCGCACCCCCACGTCCTCCAGCCGCCGCGTAGGAGGAACCCCGCCCGCCGCCGCCGCGCGTGGCGCCCCCCTAGCCGCCCGCCGCCGCCGCCGCCGGGCCGCCGCGGTCACACCCGCAGTCCCCCCACCGCGCGTCGAGCGCCTTGATGTCCTTGCACGGGAAGGGCGCCTTGCGCTGCCGCGCGTTGACCGCGTTGTGGGCGGTGCATGTCCACTGGAGGATCGAGTCGCGCGAGGTGGTGCTGTGCAAAGGAGGCAAGGAGGGGTTGGAAGGGGGAGGGGCAGGGGCGCAACCGGGGGGGGTGGGAGGGTGCGGCAGGCACAGAGCAACACCAAGAGAAAGACAAGAGCAAAAAGAGCGGCCGGCAGTGTCGGGGCGTGTCAGACAGCGAGTCGAGGAAACGCCCTGCCAGTAGCACCGCGCGGGTGACGACCACCGCGGCGGGGGGGGCGTCCCGGTAGCGGTGCGGCTCGCGCGGCCGAGCCACAGCCCGACGGGCAGCGCAGCAGGCGGCTCGGTCACGCCGCCGCCGGCCAGCACCCCCCCCCCCCCCACACACACATGTGCACCAGCCTCCCCTGCCCATCAGTCCCCCCACCGCGGCGGACGGTCGCCGAGGCTGGTGGTGGCTGTGGTGGCGGCCGCTGCGGCAGCACGACCGCCGGCCGCCACCGCCGCCCCAGCGCGCCGCGGCACCCCACCAGGTGGCCGCTGCGCCCGCCGGCGCGACCGCCCGCAGCGGCGACGGCGGCCTGGTCCACCGGCCGCGCCGCACACGGCCCCCCCCCCTCAACAGCAGCGACCGCACCCCCCCCCCCACCAAAACGCACTCGACGGGGTGGGCGGCGACAAACGCAGCAAAGTGCTCGCGGCACTCGACGCACGGGTAGGTGGCGGCGACGGCACGGATGAGGGCGACCGCGCCCGCCCGCGCGGCGGGCGTCAGCGGCGTCGGCAGCGTCGCGGCGGTGGTGTGGAGGAGCGTCCAGCCGGCGCGGCCGAGCTCCGCTTTCTTGGTCACCGCCGCCGCCGCCGTATCCGTGCCGCCGGCCGCCGTCGCCGCCGCCGCCGCGGACCGCGCCGCCGCGGCGGCCGCCACCGACGGGTCCGCCCCGGTGTTCGTGACGCCCGCGGGGGTGGCGAGGCGGGCGGCGGCCGCCCACGGCGCCGCCCATGGCGCGGCAAAGACGGCCAGCGCGGCGGCGGCGAGCAGGGCGACAAACGCGACCGCCGCGGCGGCGCGGCGCATGGCGCCGGGCCGGCGGGCCGCCGACGAGAGGCGGCGCAAGACGCGGCGCGCCGCCCGCCGGGGGGGGGAGCGCCGCCCGCCGGAGGCAGCGGTGGCGGCCAAGGAGGCCAAAGTGGCGGGGAGGGGGAGCGACGACGAGCGGCGGCCGCCGGGCGACGACGCCGCCGCCGTCGCCGCCGCCGCGGCCGCCGCCACCGCCGGGGAGGGGGGGTCGCGGCGGGCCGTGACGGCTGGGGGGGCAGACGGGAAGAGTGGGGGGGAGGGGGAGCAGGGGATAGATGGAGCGGGGGGGGGGGCGCCAGGGAGGACAGCGTGCGGGCGGGGGGGGGGGGTACCGTGAGAGGATGGAGGGGAGTGGGCAGCCACAGCTGAAGCGGGCGGAGGAAGACGGCCAAGGGTGGCCGGCGAGGTGGCAGCAGCCGGCAACCGCCGCTGGTGCGCAACGGCAGCACGCAGTGCGAGCACCCACCATTGCAAGCGTCCAAGAGGAATTGCTGTGCTGTTTCACACGATTGTCCAACCACACACAAAACAAAACATGAAAGCTCCCTGCAGACGATCCGACTTTTCAACCAGAGTGTCGAGGCGTGCCCTCCTTCGCGACAGGAGTAGCCGCGCCCGTGCAGGGGCCCAGGCAGAGACCGGCCGAGCCTGCGGCAGGGGACCCTGCGGGTCACCTTGGCGTGCCCAACCAGCCGCGTGGAGCTCGCAACCACGTGCGTGCCCCCAAGCGCGGGCAAGCGAGACGGAGCGCCCCCGCCACGGCGCCGCCGTGTCGCGCTTGCCCGCCGCCACCACCGCCGCCCAGCCCCTCACGCGGGCACTGGCTGGGCGCACGAGGACACCCCGTCAATCTCAGAGAGCGTGCAGATCGGCTCGCACTTCTGCCCACAGTTGGTCGCGCACACCGTCGACGTGCCCGCCTGCAGCTTGTTCTTGACGCACTTGCTGGTGGCGGGGCAGCACTTGCCGCGGCCATTGTTCAGCCCCGTCGCGTCCATGTACGCCTCGTCGCAAAGCGAATTCTTGCCGTCGCTGCACGTGCCGCCCGCCTCGCACGTGCCCGACACGCACACGTCGCTGCCTTCGCAGTCGTCGTTGTCGGTGCACCCGGCTGGCTTGGTCTGCACGGGCACCAGCGTCGGAGTGGAGGGGCCCGTCAGGGGCGTCGCGGTGCACCGGCAGCCCTTTTGATAGGGGCTAACGCGGCCCTTGCACGCAATGGCCGAGCCGCTCCCCGCCTGCGCCAGGCACACGTGGGTGTCTTTGCCCTTGGGCACGCACGCAAACGCCGGGCCGCAACGGTTGAAGCTGCAGACGCCCATGTCGGGGGGGCCCGACTCCCACCGGATGCACCGGCCGCTGCCTGCGACCTTGGCGCACGGACACGAGTCGCCAATGTCGATGGCGTCGGCCGAGACGGCGGCGAGGAGCGCCAGGGTCAAGGCGGCAACCACAGCGCACACGCGGATGGCCATGGTGGGAAGCGGTCGGAAGAGAGAGGTGGGGGAGATGGAGGGCACAGCCGCCGTGGGAAAAAGAGAGGATGTGAACTGCGCCGCGCTCCCAAGGGGTGTGGAACTGTGGTCAGGCGGTGAGGTGCTGGAGAGAGGGATCGAGGAGCGGGAAGTCGGTCCACACAGGCCTCTTATGCGGACCGTAGCCGCGCCAGGGGGCCGCTCCAACCGCGTGTCGGGGTCTGTCTCCTCTGCCCAGGGTCGGGCCGCCCGCCCCACTCTGCCAAGCCCCGCGTGTACCAGCGTTTGGGAGAGGCGGCATCAGCGGCAGTGCGCGGCCCGCGCGCGGACGGCCCGGCCCGTGTGGGCTACCAACCGACGCCGAGGTGGGCGACGCGGTCCCCCACACGCCGGCCGCACGAGTGGGACGACGCGCGAGAGGGAGGCACTGGCGGGCACGGGCACGCATGAGGCACTGGTGGGGACAGGCACGGGGCGAGTCGGCAGACACTGAGGGGGCCACCACCCGCTTGCGGGCGTGGCGGTGATGTGCGGGTGGGACCAGCGCAGGCCGTGCCGACAGACACGGACTGGGGAGATGCCTCCCAGGGGGGCTGCGGGACAAGGCGGGCGGCCGCGTGGGGCGGCGCGCCCGTCTGGTGCCGTCCCCGCGGCGCTCTCCTCCTCGCGCCAAACGGAGACGCAGCGGAAGGGCGCATGGGACTTGAGGGGCGGGGACGCACCCGGGGCGTGCCGGCAGACGCGGGGCAGACGGGACGGCTGCCCCCGTGCGGGCGTGCGAGACAGGGGCGGCGGGCGTGCGCCGCGGCGGGCGCGCACCGCGGTGCGCGCGCCGGGTCGGGTCCCCCTTTGCATGATCAGGTGTCATGGATTCGGGAGGTGACCGAGTGAGGCGGCGATGCGCTCATCAGCTGGGCGCCGAATGCGTGGCCGTGCCCAAAGCGTGGACAGCTGGGGCCAAAACCGAAACTGGCTTGCCCAGCATGGTCTGTGAAAGTGACACACTTTCAAGGCGCGTGCTGGTCCTTGACAGAAAGCGCGTACCGCTGTACAGTACAGGCACACACCTGTCCCCTTTTCCAGCGGCCCGCCAGACCACACCCGTGAGAGGCCCCTGCCGAGCGCTGCGCAGTGGGTGCTAAACCGTCTCAAAATAAAACCTGCTTTTTCTTTGCGGGGCCCCTTGCGGGCTTGCGCGGGATCTTGCTTTTCCGCAAGCCACTCTGTTTGTCCAAGCAAGATTTTTGTGCGGAGTCTGCGTGCGTCCGCAAGTCTGTCATTCTTGCGCGGCGCTTTGCAAAAATCTCCCACGTCGCGACGGTCAACGACCGTCGGAGTGTACCCAATCAGAGGCCGGGACGGAACAGGTGTTCGAAGCCCTGGGCCGTCTTGGCTACCTGGACCAGCGCAGAGTTCTCGCTCTTCCGCTGAGACAGCAGCTGCTCGTTTACCTGCGCCAGCTCCGCAGTGGAGCCGCACACCTCAAGGCGGAGTATCACCACCACCTGCCGCAGACAGCCAGGGGCCGGCTTCTACGCCTCAGCGGATGCCGCTTCCATCGCGATACCTACCGTCGAGAGTGAGCGGGAAGCGCAGGAGAGCTGAGGGGAGAGGGAGGCGGGAGAGAACGTTACTATCGGCTGAAGCGAAGTTGACGGCGGGCACTATCCCCGCGCCGCGCCACAATTTCTAGTCACAACAGCCTGCAGTAGCTGCCGCTCCGCAGCGCCTCAAAAAGCCGTCATGACTGCGGCACCCACGGACGAGAACGGGGGGGGAGCGGACGGGCATGGGGGAGTAAAGGTGAGGGGGCCACGTGCAAGCAGAGAAGCGGGTGAGTGGAGTGAAGGGGGGGGGAGAAGAGAGAGCCACCCCTTGAGCCTTCGCAATCCACCCTAGCCGGGTCGTCAAGCGCGTCCTCAAAGCGTCTCCCTCCACGTCACTTTTCTTAGTCCCGGGCCCTGCAGAGTGCGGGAGATTTCCACCGCAATGGCCCATGTAGAGGCGTTTCCGCAAGGTACTCTGCGGTGACCTGCAAGCCACCTTGCGGTCGTTGGCAACCTTCCCAGACGCGGATTGCATGGAGCACTACAGTGAAGCGTTTCGGTCCGTCGACACGGGTGATTTTGTAGGCCCAGACAGCTCAGCTCCAGACGCTTCTTTCAGTAGGAGATGCACTCCGTCGAAGGCCCGAAAGGCACCCATGTAAGTCAAAAACAAAAAAACCGAAAAAAAGCAGGCCTCACACTGTCAAAACAGGCGTTGACAACCGCTTGCGGGCCGGGCCAAGCAACGGAAAAGCAGGTTTTCTTTGAGACGGTTTAGCACCCACTGCGCTGCTGCTCGGCGAGCGCAACCGTCAGGGCCGCCGCCGACGGAGACCCCTCCGTGGGGGGTTGGCGGTGGCGGCCGCGGCGGCATCGTCGTCGCCATGGACGGCGCCCGCCGCGGCATCGCCGTCCCCCCCGCCCACCGCCTCGGCGGCAGCGGCGTACGTCGCGGCCCCGTCCCGGATGTCCCCGATCCGTGGCGTGCACTTTAGGCGGCGCGCACGCGCGGGTCCGCCCCGCTCCTATCGTTTGCTGACGGCGGGGCTCCACTCCCCAAACCGCGGCGTCCCGGTCCATCGTGATGGCCGCGACGGGCCGCGCGCCTCCAGACAGGGCGACCGTCTGCCAGACGCGGTAGGGGTCACGCGGGACGGCGGCCGGGGAGCGGTGCGCCGGCGGCGCCGCTGCTGGCCGCGGTCGCGGCGGCGGCGGCGGGGCCCCGCTCCCGCGCGCCCCTCTTGACAGCGGCCAGGCGCAGCAGCGTCGTTGCGCCAGCCGCCGCCGCCGCACCGTCGCCAGTAGCCACGGGTTGTCGCCACAGCCAAAACCGCGGACCGCGCCACCGTCGCTCGCCAGGGACGGCCACACGCGCCACAGCGGGTGGGCGTGCCTGCTGCGCGCGGCGGCCGGCCCTCTGTCGCCCAGGACAGCGAGGCGGCAGCGGCGCCCTTCCCCCTCCCCCACCCGCTACACCCGACCGCAACCCCCCCCTCCCCACCCCCTCTCCCCCCTGCCCGTGGCCGCGGCTGCACGTCCGCGGCAGTCATTCCCCCCGCCCCCCCCCCCCCCCCCCCCCCCCTGCAGCGCGCGGCGCCCCACCTCGAGCGCGCCCACCACCCCCGCGGCGTTGCCAAACCGGGAGCGCACAACGTACGCGGCGACCCCCCCCGGCGTCAGCGCCGGCACGTCGAGGTACCCCTCGTTGGCCGCCACCGCCGCGGTGCGGACGGCGGCGAGGAGCGCCGGCCGCTGGAGCACCCCCCCCCCGAGCACCACCACCTGCGGTGACAGCACGTACGCGAGGGACACGACGAGGCCGCCGAGGTAGTGCGCGGCGATGCGCCAGACGGGGTGCCCGTCGGGCACGCCGGGCAGGTCGGCGACGGGGAAGGTCGGGCCGCCGACGCGGTCGGCGAGCGCGCGGGCGCAGGCCATGGACTCGACGCCCGCCGCGTGGGTGGTGAGGCAGCCGGGGTAGGGGTCGTTGGGGTGGCGGCGGACGGGCAGGTGGCCGGCTTCGGGGTGGAGGAGGCCGTGCAGGGGGGCGCCGTTGACCACCGCCCCGACGCCAATGCCCGTGCCAACCGTGATGTAGGCAATGTTGGTGGCGGACCTGTGGGGGGGGCGGGGGTGGGAAGACGACCACGCGCACCAACGGTAAGACGCGCGGGGACTGGTTAGGCCGCGTCCGGCGAAGCGCACCGGCGCGCCACGCTCCCTCCCCCGCCGCGCAGAGCGCCGCCACGGAACACACGCGCCGAGACGGCCGGCCGAGCCACCCTCGCCCTCCCCCACCGGTCCTCCCAGGCACCATCACGCCGGCCGGGCGGCACGCCCGCTCCCCCCCCCCCCCCCCCCCCCCAAGACCCCCCCCGCGCTGCCATACCCGTGCTCCCCGTAGCGCAGCTCCGCCAGCGCCGGCGCGTTCACATCCGTGTCCAGCCCGAGGGGCACCCCAAACCGGCGGAACGGGGCGAGCACGTCCACCCCCCGCCACGCCGCCTTGGGCGTCTGCCCGATCGTGCCGTACGCGGCCGCCGCGGCGTCCACGACCAGCGGCCCAAACGACGCCACCCCAATCGCCAGCAGCGGCGCCGCCGCCGCCGTCGCGTCGCCGTCGCCGCCGTCGCCGCCGCCGCCGCCGCCGCCGCCGCCGCCGCCGCCGCCGCCCACCCGCGACGCCACCCACGACACCAGCGCCGGCAGCGTGTCGGCGGGCGCGGCGGTCGGCACGTCCAACCGCTCCACGACGGCCGTCGGGTCTGCCAGCCGCGAGCGTGCGACGACGCAGGTGGTGCCGCCCAGCTCCACCCCGACCAGCCACCCGTCGGCGGGGGCGGCCGGGGGGGAGGCGGCGGCCGCGGCGGCGGCGGCGGTGGCGGGGGTGGCAGCGGTGGGGGGCGGCACGCCTGCCGGCGGCGCCGTCCGGGGCGGTGGACCGCCGGGGGGGGCGGCCAGGTGGTAGGCCGCGGCGGCGGCGGCGGCGGCGGCGGCGGCGGCCGCCGCCGCCGCGACGGGCAGTGGCACGGTCGCGTCACGGAGGGGCATGGTCGGCCACGCGGCGGGCGCTGTCGGCCGGGGGGACGCGGGGAGGGGGGGGGGACGGGCTGCTGACCGCGCCGGCCACAGGGGGGGGGGGGGGGGGGGGGTTGCTGAGCGGGGGGCGAGAGAGACACAAAGCCGGAGCGAGGTGGGGGGGGGGGGGGGGGAGCGACAGGTGGTGTGCCGCGGGGCGGGCGGCCAATGCCAGCAGCGGGCCGCCCAGCGAGGCCGCGGCCCGCGCGGGGCGATGCAATCTGCCGCCCGCCGGCTGCCGCGCGCGCTGGCCAGATCCGGCCGGATCCGCGTCGCGGCGGACGCCGCGGGCAGAGCACCGAGAAAACAGCCGAGGTACAAAAAAAAACGAGAAAAAAAAAAAAAAAAAGGGGAGGCTGGTGGGTCCCGCCGTTACACCCAGGCACGGCGTCTGCCTCCCCCCCCCCGCCGACCCGCACACGCGCCGTGGCCGCGGGCGGAGGCGACGCGCGTGCCGTCTCGCCGTCACGACGCGGCGCGCGTCCCGCCCCGCCCCGCCCCGCCCCGCGCGCGGCTGCCAGCCAGGCCCTATCGGGGCGGGCGGACGGCGTGCCGCCGCGACGCCCGCTCCTTTGCCCCCAACCCACCCGCCCGTCGCGCCGCCCACGACCCGCCACCCCTACCGCGTCCCCCCCTCATGGTGTCTTGGCGGTTTGCCCGTGCGCCGCGGTCGCCCGGTCCACCGCCGCAAACACCGCCGCGTTGACGTCCTCAATCCCCGCCGCCGCGTCGATCGCGGCGAGCACCCCCCGCCGGCGGTAGTACTCGAGCACCGGCGCGGTGCTGGCGTGGAAGGACGCGAGCCGCTTGACGAGCGTCGCCTCGTTGTCGTCTGATCGGCGGATGAGCGGCTCCCCCGTCACGTCGTCGGTCATGGCCGCGGCGGGCGGGTTGAACTCGGTGTGGTAGCTCCGGCCGCTGGCCGGGTGGAACAGCCGCCCGGTGATGCGCTTGACCAGCCGCTCGTCGTCGACCTGGAAGTTGAGCGCCGCGTCCACGCCAGGCACCGCCGCGTCGGCGAGCATGTCGTCGAGCTTGCGCGCCTGCGGCAGCGTCCGCGGGAAGCCGTCGAGGATGAAGCCCTTGGCGCACGCCGGGGTGGAGATGTTCTCGCGGATCAGGCCCACGACGATTTCGTCCGACACGAGGCCGCCCGAGTCCATCACCTTTTTGGCCTCCTTGCCGAGGGAGGTGCCCGCGCGGACCGCCGCGCGGAGCATGTCGCCGGTCGCCAGGTGGCACAGGCAGTACTTTTCCACCAGGCGGGGGGCTTGGGTGCCCTTGCCGCTGCCAGGGGGGCCTACGCAAATGGGCGTGCGTCAACAGCGTCCGGAAGGCGGGGAGCGCAGGGGGGGGAGCAAGAAGGGGGGGAGGGGGGTGGTGCCGGGGAACAAGTGATGCCCGCGACGCAGCGTGTCGCCAAATACGAGGGAAAGAGAGCGGCCCAGCGGGCAGGATACGTCCGTCCACAGTGGACGAGAGGCCGACACAAGGGAAACGCGGCGGCATCAAAAAGAACCACGCACCAGACGGACAGCACGGAGGACAAGGGCCAGCGCTGCCACACCGCCCAGGAGACAAGCAACGGAGACACGTCAGGACAGAGTCGAGTGGCCGTGCTGCCAGCACCGCGCGTGCCGCACGGCCGAGCAGACCGCCTGCACACAGCACGCACTCCGTCCGATGCACGACGCCCGAGTGCTGGCGCAGTGAGCGCGCGCGCCAATGGAGTGGTGCGCTGGGATGCACACCCGCAAAAAGAGAAACGGGACACCCCACCCGCCGCCCCTCGGTCGAGCGCGGCACGTACCAATGAGGATGATACGCTTCTTTCCATCATGCGCCGGCGCGTCGTCAGAGCCAAACGACGCCTCCAGCATCCCACTAGCGGGTCGACGGGGCCACGTCACCCACCCACACCACAGCCAGACAATAAGACACGGCACCGGCAGCCAGTGCCCAGGCCTGTCAGCACCTTCCCTTCCGTCCATCCAGACGGGCGCGAACAGAGCGCCCTCTTCCGACAACACCATCAACGTCTCCAACCGCCCCACCCCCGCCTACCTGTGCCCGCCCCCCTCCCCCCCCCCCCACCCTCCACCGCCCACCCCAGACGAGAACCACACTGGTCGACCCCACGCACCGGCGCTGCATCTCGGCCTTGAGCGCGTCCGATGGCACGTGCGACAGGAGCGCCCGCACGAGCTCCGATGGCGGCTGGGGGGCGGCGGCGGCAGGCGCCATGGCGGGCACTCCCCGTGGGCGCGACGGTGCCCGCAGCAGCGTCTGAGAGGAAGAGCGAGGAGGAGCGGGGAGGGAGGAGGACCACACAGGGGGCAACAGGGGACGATGGGCTGTGGAGAGGGTGGGGGCGAGCGATCGCAGTGACGGGGGGGGGAGGGGGGGACGGGGACGCCAGAGTGCCAGCCAGCGCCGGAGCCGATCACCGCCCGCCCGCCCGCGACACGACCTGGCGCGCCGAATGGCGGTTTCTTTGGTTGTGGATGATTTATTCCTCCCCGCATTTCCATTCCCATTTTGCGCAATTCATGAAAGTATCCGCTTTCATGGAACGGTTGTGCATGTTTGGGCGGCTGCCGCGCCTCGGCCCACATGAGCGGTAGCCACTCAGACGTGTCACGGGTGTGGCCACCGACGCGTCAGTCCAAACAGCGATGACCATGCTCGGCCACCGGCAGCGGGGGGGGGGGGGTTGGAGACGGGACTCCAACGGAGGTGGCGCCAACTTGCTGTCTTGTCCGCCTTGAAAGTACTCCTCGGTTGTCGACTGGCCAGGTCCCTATGGCGGCGGGAAGAGACTCAGCACAGGACATCCACCAAAGTGCCGTCGACCCGTGTGTAGGTAGACAGGGTAGGGCGGCAGGACTCCTGTCGCTCCTCTGCTGTAGCGGCGGCGTGACGCTGAGTGCGCGTACCGCCTGGAGGGTATGTGTCTTTTCTCCTTCCCTGTGCGTAGCATAAGCTGAGCAAACACGGTCGGCGTCCCAATGGGCGCACGTCACCCGCTCCAACCGTCGTCGTCTGTGGTCGCGCACGGACACGGTGGGGCTGGAACTGGAACGCCTCCCCTGCAGGACACATCAACCAGCCCAATTCTGCATGGGAAGGTTACTCAGAGAGCAAAATCGACTTACTCAAGAGCACCCCATTCCTTACATCGAACACGTGATACTTTCTCTGATTTATAGGAATGTCAAAACCTTCTTGCTTTCCATCACGACTAGATTTCGTACTAATTTACGAGAAAAAGACATCACGACCAATAACGCTGCGGGTGCGGGCGGTCACCTCACGGGTTGCCTGCGTGATTACACGTGTGAAAAAGTAAAAGAACAGTGCGCCTTCCGAGAATCGAACTCGGGTCTCGTGCGTGGCAAGCACGTATTCTACCACTAGACCAAAGGTGCTACGTGTTTCACAAATTTCCGATGGACATGGAGGTCTTTTCAGTATACTACTACTCTGTGTACATCGCTCACAGCGTACTTCTGTCACACTCTCCACGTGTGGTCTCGGATGAAGCTGAACAGGCGCTGCCGCTTCCGCCGTCACCGCGGCCACCGGCACCGCCGCTGTTGCCTCGCCAGTAGCCGCGCCCGACAGCCCCCCGCATCGTACCTGCTGCCCCCCTCTCGCTCCCCTCACTCCTTCGGACTGATTAGACGAAGTCAATCCCCCCATACGACTTCGAGGTGGGAACGCAACGGCTTGCAGTGGCCGCATCATGGCGTCCATCGTCGCCGAGACTTCCAAGTGGCGATCCATGATGAACCGCCGCGCCCGTCGAACTTCACGAGCTGGTAGAAGGACGGGTCGAGCAGAGGCTACCCCTTCGTCCTCGTCGTGCTCTTTGACCCAGTTCTGTACGTTCCAAATGGCCTCTAATTCTGGCTCAGCATCTGGGACAACGTTGTCGTTGTCCGGAGAGCGTGCCATGACAGCTGCTATCTGTTTCTACAACGAAACAAAGGAGGGACCAATCCAGTACACGGAAGGAAGTGCAATTCAGCAACCAGACCGATACAGTGAATCTATGAGAACGTTGGCATGGGGAGGGACCCGGACGACAGAGGGGACCAGGTGTAGCGGATTATATGACCCGCCTTGTCGCCCTCCACCTGATAGATATGGCTGTTTCCCCTCGAGAGGGCACTGCCGGCTTGCTCTCAACGTCTTCATCCATCCAGGGCTTGCAGAGGAGCACCTTGGCGTGCGCAATGTGGTCCACAATACCTGGAAAACGGAGCTCGTGCATCAGGAGCCCATCGTCTACGAAATCACCATGCAGAGCGTAAATGTATCTTCCAAAAGAGGTTTCGACACGGCCACAGTACTCGGTAAGACAGGCGCCTCACGATTATCCTCACATCAGCAGCTCGGCACGACTGTAACCTCCACAACCAGTACGCTGACCGCGACAAGCAGCAGTACCCGCGGCGCTCGCAATACTCGCAGCGGCGGCACGGAGCTGAAGATCTATTCCGTATAGATAGTCTCCTGGGACGACCCAACACCAGGTTCCCCGCATGGCTCTGTGCGTCACGGGACCGACCAATTCATGTTTACTGTCAAGTACAGTACTCGTACGCATCAGGTAGCACTATTCATCTGTCTTTTGGGGGAGGGCCTCGTACGCTGAAAAAAAAAACACTCTGTATATGGGCACGACAGCCGCAAGGCGCTGTCATAAAACTCGGGAACTCCTCTGTTTTTCCCACTGTTGAGTTCCTTCTGTACGGCGCATGGTGCTTTTGTAAGCTAGAGGTCATGGATGAGCTTTTCCTCTTCCGTTCAATACTGTTGTGCTTCTCCCGCGAGACAGAGAAGAACACGGAGGGCGTTATTCTTGACCGCCGATCGGACGTAAACGACCGATGGGGGGCTACCTTTAACGTCCAGTGACTTCAGTAATAAGTAACATGGACTGAGGTTCGTCGAGCTGAAGTGCCGTGAGACATGCCACTGCCCTGCACTCCACCCCGATCGCTGCTGAGACGGCCGTTGCTTTCGCTCCCAGCTACCATATCTGCCCCCGAATGCCCCGTGCGTATGCAGGCCCAGCCTGCCACTACGTCATCTGCGCGCCAGATTGCTTCTGATGATGACCCCTCGCGGCGGCGCCGCTCTTTTTATCGTTTCATCGAACAAGCGGGGAATGCGCGGTGGCCGAGAGCAAATAGGATGGACATAGTGCGGGCAAGTCCGAGGGATGAAAGCGAGGCAGGGGAAGGGACAGACTTCAGCGACGGATGCGTGATGTTCGAGACTGGGTGTTCACAACCACTGTTAGCGTCTCACGAGCAATAGTCGCACAATGTCAGAACGATGAGCTGTCTGTAGACTATAAAATGGTCACCAAGTGCTATCCGTGCCAGGTAGGGCGGCTGCCGCGCTTCGGCGATGGCGGCAGCGGTGCGTACTGCGATCGCCCTCCCCGTAGCCGCAACGACAAGATTTTGAATGGGTGCGACAGTGTCGTCAGTTGCAACGAAATTATGAACTCAGTGCCTTGTTTGTGATTGATACGGGGTTGAGGACGCTGGCATTCATGCCTGGCTCTTCCTCTTTATTGTACCTCTCTGGACTGGTATGTACGAGTGTGCGTGGGATCCGGGGACTCGGTTGCCCGGTATCCGGTCCCACCACGGCACATATCCGCGTCAGGGAAGGGAAGGGGTGGGCGCAGGGGGATTCCGCCGGCCTCTGACAGCCAGCACGTTCGTTTGTCCTCGCGCGCCCGCCCCCCGTCCCTGCTTCGCCGTCTTGGCGCTGCTTGCGACTGGCGCCTGCATCCTTCTGGCTTTCATTTCTTTCTCTTGCTTGCCTCCGCCTGCGGTTGCACGTTGATTTTCATCTTTGATAGGGGCACGGGCACTTACCTGCGCCCCAGGGCCAGCCAGCCGACCTGTGGTGTCGTCCTCCAGTCCCTCCCTCCCTGTGCGTAGCACAAGCAGAGCAAACACGGATTGCGTTCCAATGGGCGCACGTCACCTGCTCCAACCGTTGTCGTCTGTGGTCGCGCACGAACACGGGGGGGCAGGAACGCCTCCCCTGCAGGACACCGCAACCTGTCCAATTCAGCATGGGAGGGTTGCTGCGACAGCGAAGTTGCCCTGCTTGAAAGGTCCCTTTGCTTTTATCGAACACGTGGTACTTTCTCTGATTTATAGGTATGTCAAAACCTTCATGCTTTCCATCACGACTAGAATTCGTACTAATTTACGAGAAAAAGCGTCACGACCAATAGCGCTGCGGGTGCGGGCGGTCACCTCACGGGTTGCCTGCGCGATTACACGTGTGAAAAAGTAAAAGAACAGTGCGCCTTCCGAGAATCGAACTCGGGTCTCGTGCGTGGCAAGCACGTATTCTACCACTAGACCAAAGGTGCTACGTGTTTCACAAATTTCCGGTGGAGTCAGCGGTCTTTGCAGTATAGTAGTAGTCTGTGTACACCGCTCACAGCGTACTTCTGTCACACTCTCCACGTGTGGTCTCGGATGAAGCTGAACAGGCGCTGCCGCTTCCGCCGTCACCGCGGCCACCGGCACCGCCGCTGTTGCCTCGCCAGTAGCCGCGCCCGACAGCCCCCCGCATCGTACCTGCTGCTCCCCTCCCGCTCCCCTCATCCCCCGACCAGGTCAGGCGGCAACGGAGGCCGCTGCAAGGACGTCTCCCCAAGCTCCACTATGCGACTGCTCCATCTCTACATCTAGGCCGCGGCAGCGGCAATGGCCGCCCGCCGCTGTCGCAGTCACACGCACGCCTCGTTCTCCTTCCTCCCCTGGCGCGCCTTGTCAGTCTGCACCATCAGCAGAACAGAGGGGGAGGAAGACGGTGACCACCCTCACCCCCCCCCCCTCCAAGTCTCACTCAACCCCGTACGCCTCCCTGCCACTGTGGTCGTTATCCGCCGCAAACGCGGCAGAAGCGACACTGACGACGCGCGTGGCGCTGAGGGGCGGAACGATGGCCTCCACACGTGCCTGATTCTACGCTTCAATCAAAACACAAGAAGTAGGTGCACGCCCGCACGGCCCAGGCGCTACGGCCGCTGGTACCCGCCGGACGCACGGTGCCGCCGCGCGCGAGACGAGGGTCGGGCGCGCTCCATCGCCAGGCGGGTGTGGCGGTGGCGGCGGTGACGGCGGCGACGGCGGCGGTACTGCTGCGCGTCTCGCCTGCGGCGCTCGTGGCGTTCCCCACGCTGGCGCGCCTCCACGACGACACCGCCGTGTGGGCCCGCTATGCCTCCGCCCGGTCGGCGGTGGCGGCGGCGGCCACCTTCCCCCGCGGCGGCGGCGGCACCAGCGCCAGCGGCAACGGCAACGGCACCGGCAACGGCAACGGCACCGGCAACAGCGACAGCGACGGCAACGGCGAAGGCGACGGCGATGGTAGCGCCGAGGACGACGAGTACGATGAAGAGGGCACCTGTCTGCTCGTCGTGTCGTGCCACAAGCGCGTCCGCGCCGACCTGGACGCAGCGGGCGTCACCACGGTCGCCCGCGACACGCTGCTGCGGAGCATGGCGCAGCGGTGGAGTGATGTGGTGTGGGAGGACGTGGACGACCTTCACCCCGCATCGGTGCACACCGCGCTGTGGTCGCCGCTGGCGCTGCCGACGGCCGTAGAGCTGTCGGGGCGGTGACACCACCGCCGCCGCTGGAGCTCTGTCGAGTACTGTAGGCTCCTCAGCGTGCGGTCGCGGCCGCCGCTGGCGGGGGGGGGGGCTGGCCCTTTGGGACGGCACGGACGCGGCGGACGCGTGGCCGCTCGCGGCGGCGCGGGCGCTGCCAACGCCATTCCAGCGGGGATGTCTCGCCGCGCTGCCGCCGGCGCTGCTGCAGGCGCTCCTGCGGAGGGGTATGCTGGGTGACGATGCCGACGGAGCGGCGGCGGGGGCGGGGGGGGGGGGGGGGGGGGGCGGGTGGCTGGACGTGCGGCGTCGTGGCAGCACGGTGCGGCTGCAGTGGATGTTTGGAGCGGAGCGGGAGGGGGGAGGAGCGTGGCCAAGATGGCCGCCGACAGCGGCGGCGGGGCGGGCGCGGCGCGCTGGCTATCCTGTTTTTCTCTCCCACGCCCACGCGTCGGCACTGGCCGCGCCCGCCGTTGGCCAAACAGGCCGCCGCACCTGTTGGGAGCGGGAGCCGCTGGCCACCCGACGCGGCGGGCGCAGTCGCCAGGGCGCTCCCCGACCCTACTCCCGTCGGGGCGGGCGTACCACCCGCTTGGAGGAGGGGGCGGCCGGGAGGGGTGGCCGGGTCCGGGCGCGCTCGCCCGCCCCCCCGCGGGGACACCAGCCACGTCGCCACCGCAGCCGCCGCCGCCGCGGCCGCCGCGGGCACCCGCCGCCCGTGGCGCCCGTGGCACCCGCGGCGCCCCACGCGCGGCCGCCTTTCCCACCGTCATCGCTCCCCCCCCCTCCTCCCGTCGTAGCGATCGCACCCGCCAGCGTCTGCATCCACTGGGGATGGGCGCCCCCTCCCCACCCCCCCGCGCAGCCGGAGCAGCAGCCCCCTATTCCCCCCCACCCCCCCCCCCCCACCCCCCCATCCCGCCACCCGCTTTGGTTGCCGAAATTCCACCCACCCGCCGCCCCCGCGCGGGGGGCCGCAACCGCCCGCCGCCGCGGCCCGTTGGCCACCCCCATCGAGGCGCGGCGGCGGCGGCGGCGGCGGCGCGGCCCCGCGGCGGCGGCCGCCACCGCCGCCGCCACCGCCACCACCGCCGCCTCCCGCGGCTCGCTCCGCCGCGGCGACGGCGCCCGCCCGCCGAGGCGGCGGGGGGGGGAGGACCCGCAGCAACACGCACCGCCGGGGATGCGGGGCAGGGCGGCGGCTCGGGGGCGACGCGGCCGCGGCGGGCGGGCCCCGCTGGGGGCCCACACGCCCGCCCCTGGCCGTCCCCCAGCCCCGCCGCCGCACCGCCTGCACGCACGGCTTTTGCCACGGCGTCGGGCAGCCGTCGCCCTTCCTCGTTCCTCCCCCCCCCTGTTCCCACCCACCCACGTACCGGTTCGAGCCGCACCCACCCCCTCTGCCCTCCATCTCCTTGGCCGCTACGGCGCCCGGGGCGTTCCCGGTCTCTCCCCCCCCCTCCCCCCCCCCCGCCCCCCCCCATGGCAAGCATCACCCTCCGCGGGCGGGCGTGGCTCACCCACATCGCGGCTGGCACCCCCCGCGGCGGCGCGTTTGCGTTGACCCTCACCGCCGCGGCGGTGGGCGAGCCGTGGCGGCCCGTCAGCGCCACCTCCCGGCACGCGCTCCCCGCCGACGCGCGGCAGCTGCCGGCGCCGCCCCTCCCCCGCGGCGACGGTGGCGCAAGTGGCGGCGACGGCGGCGGCGACGGCGACGGCGGCGGCGGCGGCAACGTCGACGGCGGCGGCGACGGCGGTGGCGGCGGCGGCGGCGGTGGCGGCGGCGACAACGGCAACGACGGTGACCGCCGCGGCGTTGGCGTCGCCGACGGCGACGGCGACGGCGACAGCACCGGCGGCGGTGTCGGCGATACGGCGGGGAGAAGGGGGGACGGGTCCGTGCGGGACGTGGCGCTCGGCGACGTGACGCTCGCCGTCCCGTGGGCGCTAACCGGCCGGGAGGTGTTCTCCCTCGCGCTCACCCAGGACGGTGCCGACCCGCCGGGCGGGGCGTGCGCGGTGTGGGTGTCGAGCACGCCCGCACCGGTCGAGCTGCCGTGGCACAAGCGGGGGTACGCGGGGCGCTTTTCCCTAGAGGTTGCCATCATCGAGGGGTGACGGGTCCGTTGCGGTTCCGCCCTCCCCCCCCCGCCACTCTCCAGCCGCCCCAAGACGTGGATTACGAAACGTGTCCAAAGAGCAAAAATATGAATACTGTGGAAAGTTCGCACGCAACAAAGCACATCCACTACAGTCTGTCTCCAATGTTGAGCACCCTTTGTGGCGATCGTCAGCCCGCGGGCCGCACACGACTACGCCTTCTTAGCTGGAGGGATGGTCGGGATGCCAAATTACGCAGACTTTATCGCATGACTAAAGCAAGTAGACTATTCAAGCAGTGGGGAGAAAACCCAAGCACAAACAAGCCAAAGGGCGCCCGACTGGCTGCGCGCAACCCAGCGCGGGGAGGAGAGGGGCGCGGGGCAAGCCAAAGGACGCTGCCGACCCAGGCGGGGGTCGGCCTCGGCCCGCAGGCGCCCCTTATGTAGAAGGGCGCCGGCGGGTGCCGGTGTTGCCGGCACGGCGGGCAGGTGCCCGCGCGGCGGGCAGACGCAGCGGCGCAGCGGCAGTGGCCACGGGCAGGCGCGGCTGCCGGGGTGGCGCTCGGCGCCGACACGCCAAAGAGAAACGGCCACCCACAGCGCGCGGCGGTGGCAAAACCGCCGCGGGCGAGGCGGCACAGCGTAACCACCGGGGAGCCGGTGGCGACGCCTGGCGGCCACGGCGGGTACCAGCCGCCGGGGTAGCCAAAGGAGGGGCCGAGACGAGGGAGAGGGGCAAGGCGGCACCGCTGCCGGCTGCGCACAGCTCCCCGTCTCACGCAAAACGCCTGCGGACAGCCCCCTGCCCGGCGGCTTGACCCGCCTTCCCGCCAGCACCACATAATTCCGCCAATCCGCCGCCGCCGCGGGCCGGGGAGTACCCAGTTACCGGGCTGGTCCGTGGAGGAAAAGGAAGGTACATTGGTCGGTGAAGACGATCGGATGCTGACATCAGCGATGATCATGCCAAGAAACTTTTGACAATATTTCGTGAAACGTGGCACAACGTGGCACCCACATACCATAGAAATATATTCCATAGAAAAAAATCTTGGCATGTACAAATCACGTTGCGCAGAATCGACCACTCATTTGCGCAGTAGTTGTGTGCTTTGCGTTTCTCCTTCACTTCAGTTGTTGCCGTCCTGTCGCCTCGGAGGACCGTCTCACTTGACGTTGCAGCGTCCGTGGACGTCACCGTCCGTGAGTGCACCGTCACGCAGGAGAAAGAAGGGCAGAACTTTGCCGTGCCGGGCAGGACGGTGGGCGCCGTACGGTCCACCGCCCCACCGGCTACACAGCCCCGCTCGGCCGCGCAGTGACCACGCGTGCAGGCGCCGCCTGCCCCTCACCCCCTCCAGCTTGTCCGCTTCATCTAGTGCCACCACCTCGTGCGTACCCGTCACACCTGCGCCGAGTTGGTGGTGAGTCTGCCCCTCCGCCCACCCCCAGCAAGTACGGCAGCACCCCCACGGCGGCCACTACACGACGGGCGCCAGCCCACGGCTATGCTGCTGGCGTGCCACCGTCAGCCCCGCCGCGAGCGCCGGCCGCCGCGTCACACTTTGGTGGCACTGCAAGTACGAAACCGTCCACGCCGGCGGTGGGCGATGCCGCCGCGACGACCGCCGCCGCCGCCTTGGCCGCCGCCGCCGCCGCCGCCATTGCTGCCGGCGGTCCGTGGCGATGGATGGCGCGGCCAACACCCTTCGAGGCAAGTCGGGCCTGGTCCGCAGAGTCTGGCCGTCCTGTCCGAGGAGGCACGCGCATCTGGCCGGGACCTCCGTCGTCCCTCTCGGTTGATCGCACCGTACCGGTGGCGCTCCCCCCAGCCCGAGACCGGTCGACACCGCACGCCTGGAACACCGCCACTGCGCTGACCACTTACTGGGCGCCGTTGCCGCTGTCCTTGCAGCGGCATGTCGCGTGACACGGCTGGCAGAGGACACGGGGGATAGAGAGAACCGAATAAAGGTATATAATGGTAAGAGATGGACAGGCACGGGGGGGGAAACGGCCGTAGCTGCGGCCGGCCCCCCCTGCGGTGCCCTCCGTACGGCGCCCAACCGGGCGCGCCGGGCCTGGTGTCCCCTACTCACAGGGGCACTGGCCTCGCGCGGCGAGGGGCGCTCGCGACGCCCCCCCCCGTCTTCTCTCTCTCGGCGCTTCCCCTCCCCCCCCCCGCCCCTCCGCCCCACGCAGCGGCAGCGGTCGGGCGCACCCGAGCGCGGCGCCCCGCGCCCCCCCGCGGTCTTCTCACGCGGCGGCCAGCGCCGGCACCCCTCCCCCTCCCCTCCGTCCTACTCCCCCCTCCCCCCCCCCCCCCCCCCTCATGCCTTGGTCGCAGCCTCCACCGTCTCGAGCGTAGCGGAGAGCGCCTCCATCGCGTCGGCGAGGCTGTTGCGGGCGGTGCTGAACGTGACCAGCAGCTGCTGCCCCGCCTGCGCGGTGGCGAGCAGGCTCGCCGACGATGGCCGCGCCGCGGCGGCCGCGTCCAGGTCCTCCACCGTCAGCGCCACGTTGGCGGCGACGGTGCCCCCGAGGGAGCCCTGCACCTCCACGGCGATGCTGAGCGCCGCCTGCCCCTGCCGCGTCGGCCCTGGGTAGATAAAGTCGCGGACGTAGGGCGCCAGCGGCGGCGGCATCGTGGCGAGCAGCTGCGTCAGGCCCTTGTGCTGCGCCAGCACCGCCGCGGTCTGCGCGTCGAGCTCCGCCTGCGCCTGGGCCACGCTCGGGCGGAGCGCCGCGAGCGACGCGGCGGCGGCGGCCTCGGTCTCGGCGATCGACTTGGGACACTTGTGGCTGCCGCGGACGCAGCGGAGCGTGTCCTTGGCCTGCGACAGCGCCCGCTCCACGCCCGCCTGGATGGTCCGCCCCAGGTCGCGCACGTCCCCGACGCGCTTCTCCACAAACCGCCGCACGTCCTTGCCGGCCTTGCTCAGCGCCTTGGCCGCGTCCTCCCCCGCCTTGCGCACCGCCCGGCCAACGTCGCGGACGGCCTTGGCGAGCTTATCCCCCGTCCGCTTGAAGAACTTGCCGACGTCCTTCACCCCACGCCGCACGTCCCGCCCGATGGACCGGAGGTTGCGGTCGAGCCAGCCACGGGCGGTGGGCGTCAGCACGCCCGCATCGGCGGCGGCCGCCGCCGCCGACAGCTGGCCGTCGGCGGCCGCCACGGTGGTGGCGGCGGCGGCGGCGGTGGCGGCGGCGGCGGCGGCACCGCCGCGTGCCGCCGACGCCGGCGCCAGCGCCGCCGCGTCGACGCGGGGTGGGGCGAGCAGCAGCGTGCTCGCCACGGCGGCGAGGATGGTGGCGGCCGCGGCGGCCACCGCGGCCGGCCGGCGTGGACGGGGAGACCCCATGGGTGGGGGGCGGAGGGGGGGAGCGCGCCGCGCGGGAGGGCGGGCAGAGGAGGTGAGCGGCCGGGGGGGCGGGGGGGGGAAAGGAGCGACCGCGGGCTGCCGTGCGGTCGTGTCTGCCGGTGGGGTGGGCGGCCTGAGGGGGATACGGCAGCAGGATTGGGAAGCGGGGGTGGCGGCGCCCGCTCTTAAGCTTTTTTTTTTCCGGGGCGGCTGCCCTCCCCCGCTGGGCTGCCGCCCGACGACCGCCTCCTCCCCTTCCCGGCCGGCACGGCCGCCCTGCCACCCCCCGCTACCCCGCCGTCCAACACGGCAGACGGTGGCAGCCGGTCGGCTGGGCGGTCGCCCGCCTCTGCCGTGCGCGCGGCCGTCCTGCCATCGTCGACGGCGACGTGCGTGGGGGGGGGGGGACGCGGGTGGCTCACTCGTGGAGCCTGTCGCCTAGGCCACCACGGCCGCCCCCGCGTCGTGCTGAACCCGCCCAACGCGGCTGTTTACTCTCTCTCTCCCCCCCTCTGCTCCTCCCTCCCCCCCCCCCCCCCCAGTCCCCCCCTCTCCTCGCCCGCATCCGCCCCCCCCCACCCATCCCCTTCCCAGTGCCGGCCATCCCCTTTCCGACGCGTGCTGCCCCCCCCCCCCCCCGGCGCCCCGCGGGACCTCCCCAGCGCGTCTTGCCCTTCCAACGCCCCGGCCGCGGCACACGCCCCCACCGGCGCGCGGCGACGCGCGGCGCGCTCCGCGCGCGCCCCCCACCCCCCCCCCCAACCCACACGCTGCCGCCCCGCCGCGGGGCCACCCCGCCGCGGCCCGCCCCGCCTGGCATCCCGCCCGGCGGGGGGGGGCGCCCGCCCGCCCGCCAGCCCCGCTCCCCCCCCCCCCCCCCCCCCCACCCCCCGGCGGCCCAGTGTCAGGGGCGCCACGCGGGCCCACGTTACCCCCCCCCCCCCCCCCAGCGGCGGCCGCGCCACCCCGCCACCCACCCACGCGCCGCCGCGCCGGCGCTGCCGCGGTCCCCCGCCGCGCGGCGCGCGTCAACGGGACACGGCAACACGCCGCGCGCGGCGCGCGGCGGTCGCGTGAGGCGGCGGCCGCGTCGGCCGCGGACGTCGCGGCTGGCGGTCACGGCCGGCGTCGTCTCTCTCCCAGCGCGTGGCTCGGCGGTTTTTTCTTTCCGTTTTTTTTTTTTTTTTTTTTTTTTTTTTTTTTTTTTTTTTTTTTTTTTTTTGGGGGGGGGGGGGGGGGGGGGGGGGCGGGGGGGGGGCTCGTGCTGCGGATGGTGAACGTGGGGGGGGGGGGCGACGCGGCTGGCGGCCGGCCAACCGCGCTGGTCGCGCCCGCCCGGTGGCGGCGGCCGCGGCGGCCGCCGCGGGCGGACCGACGCGGCGGGCCGGTGGCGGCGGCCGCGGCGGGCCGGTGGCGGCGGCCGCGGCGGCGGCCGCGGACGGACCGACGCGGCGGGCCGGTGGCGGCGGCGGCGGCGGCGGTGGTGGCGGCGGCGCGCGCGGCGGCCGCGACGGCGGCGGCCGGCAGCAGCGGCGGTGGCGGCAGCCGTGGCGGCGGCGGCGCCGCCTGCGGTGGCGGCGCCAACGGGCGGCGGGACACGCAACGGCGCGTCGGCACGGCGCCACGCTCGGCGGCGGCGGCGGCGGCGGCAGCGGCGGTGGCGGCGGCGGCGGCGACGGCGGGTATTGGCACGGGCGCGCCCGCTGGTACTGGCCCGGCCGCCGCCGCGGCTGCCGCCGCCGCGGCTGCCGCCGCCGCGGTGGCCACCGCCGCCGCCGCCGCCGCCGTCGGGCATCATCCCGCGACGCCGGCGGCGCTGCTGCCGTCGGTGCGAGCCCCCCCCCCCCCCCCCCCCCCCCCCCCGGCCTTGCAACACCCCGGCGGCCGACCCGGCGGTAGTCGCCGCCGCGCGTGCGCAGGGTGCCCGCATCCGTCTCGTCCGTTGCAGCGGCGGCGGCGGCGGCGGCGGCGGGGGGGGGGGGGGGGTGGCGGCGGCGGCGGCGTTGGTGGGGTCACTGCGGGGGAGGGGGGGGAGGGGGGGGGCGGCCCGCCGCCGGTGGCGGCGTGGCGGCGGCGGCGGCGCGGCGCGCGGCGCGCCCGGTGGGGCGGCCGCCGCCGCTGCGGGCACACCGCCCGCGGCGGCGGCCGCGCAGGCCGCCGCCAGGTGCTTGCCAAGTGCGCTGGTGGCCGCTCTTTGGACCCCCTCGCCCCATCCCCATTTACCCCCCCCCCCCCGTCCGTCCCAACCCCCGCCCCCCCCGCCCATCGTCTCCAACAGTTACAATGGTCTCCGCCGCCGTCCCCGCGCGAGCGCCCCGCCGGCGTCGGCGCCCCTCGATGTGCGCCGCGGCGTGCCGTGCCAGCCCTCCCCACTAGGCGGGCGTCCCCGTCGGCGCCGGTTGTGCCGCGCGTCGTACGAAGGTGTTGTGGCCAGGATGCGACGAGCGCACTTGTTGCGTGCACCATGCGAGGTCACCAAGGACGCCGCTTGCACGCGCACAAGTGAGCACCCTGGATGGCGCCGCCGCACTTTGTGTCGTACGCTTCTTTCAGCAACCTGCTATGTCTTTTTCGTCATTGGCGTCCTCTGCCACGGCGCGTACTCTGCCCCGCCAGTGGGATCGCTGGCGTGGCGTCGAGCTCCCCCGTCTCTGGTGGTCGGATTGCTCCTCGTCTGTACTACACTTAGTGGGGCTGCTCATACTCACTTGGAGGGTCGCTGACCCCCTTGTTCCGTCTTGATCTGCTGGACCACCACGCTCAAGCGTCTTCTCGTTTCCCAAATCTCCATGCTTCTCCCCATTCCGTAGACAGGCCGCCACGGGAGCTGAGCTGCGTCACAGCGACACTGTCCTGGCTGGCAGGCCGGCGGCCGCTGAGCTGGCATCAAAGAAACGTGGGCGTCCCGCCTTCGAGTGCTCGTCGCTCTACGAGCTGGTCAAAGCCTGCCGCAAGATGACGTGCCGCGCATTCCTCGTCTCCTTGTCCTGGGAGTGCAAAAAAAAAGTCGCATGGAATCAATTAACATCAATTTAACTGTGTGTAAACATTAAATTATCTCTCGCGGTATTAACATCAAGGGGTGATTTACCTCACATTAAAATCAAGGGCTCTACGACCTAAGTCACACCTCTGGCTGGGTGAGTAGCGAACGGCAGTGGCGCGCCCTGTCGCGACCGCCGCCGCCGCCACCGTCGCCGGGGGACACCCGGCTCGGCGAAATGGGGGGCTACCTTGATACGGTCAGCTCACCGTATATCGTGCATCCAAACTGTGGCACGCTCGCCTGCATCCGCTGCGGTCCGGCGGACGCAAAGGACACCGCTGCATCCGTGGACTGTGGCTGCGGAGCACTACGTACTCTCGCGGTTGACGGGGTGGCCTACGTACCCTTCAGGATACAGCTGCGCAGTGCTTTTTCAACGGTGGTCCAAGAACGCGTCCTTTGTGGGCCCCACACGCGCTTGCACTGCGCTCTGCTATGTACCCGCACGTACACGTTCATCCCTTCCCCGTCTTCAGCGTTTCAGGACGCCCGAGTGGCGCCTACCGCCCCCGCGCTGAACCTCGCTATCGAGTCCTGAGAGTGCGTGCAAGTGACCGTCACTCCGTCACACCTTCGTACGCACTGCTCCACTCTCCCACCGCCAGGCCCGCTGTCCTCCTGGCTCCGTTGGGGTCCTATCCACGCCCGGGATGGCCCCCCCGGTGGCCTTGCTCACCAACCCCAACGTCCTCACCGTGCTGCTCCGCCTGGGCTTTATCTGGCATGCCCACCTGGCCGTGCGCATGTCCGTGCGGCGGGCCCCCCCAGAGACCTCCCCCCCAGCGGGGTATCCTGCCAACACGGAGGTGGTCCACGTCACAGTCGCGGCGGTCAAGCGGGCAGACTACCTCGCCTTCCCGGCCGCGCCCGACCCGTACAACGACCCATCGTCGGATGACTACTATGGCGTTGGTGACGCGGACGCACCGCTCGTCCACAACGTGTGGGTGGCCTACGCCCACATGATATCCGAGCGCGGGCAGGAGCGCATCTGGGGTCCCGCCGCTGCCGCCTCTGGCCTCCCCCTGATTGACCGCTGCGCGGAGGCGGCCGCCACCTACGCGGCGGGTGGCGCGGTGGACGTGTACCTCGACGACCTGGCCAGTGGTGACGAGTTTGGGTGTGACGGCGGCGACGTGCACGGCCTGGCGGCGGGCCTTGGGCTGGTGGGACACCTGGCCGGCCGCGTCGCGCCGAGCGCCGGGGGGCCCCCGCCGCTCGTCGACTGGGCGGCCGAGCCGCCCGTGACGGTCGTCCTGGGCGGGGGGCTCGCCGCCACCGTAGACGACCGCACGTGGGGGGTGTCCCGGGTGACGTGGGCGCCCGCCCCGCCGGCGGGGGTGTGCCCGGCACCCGCAGAGGCGCTGTCGGGGCTGACGCTGTCACCCGACGGCGGAGGCGGCGGCGGCAGCGGCGGCGGCAGCGGCGGCGGCAGCAGAGGCGACGGGGAGCCCCCGGCCGATGCGGCGGCGGCGACGGCCGCCGCGCAGGCGGTCGCCGACGCCCTCCTCACCGTCTCGTTTCTGGACATTGGCGCGGCCGTCACGGGCCCCGCGGTTGACGAAACGGCCGCCCCCCTGCCGTCCGCCCCCCCGTCCACGCACAACATCTACGCGTGGGCCTACCCCGCGTCGGCCGTTGGGCGTGCCGCGACCGCGGCGGAGGTCGGGCTCGCCCCCCACGCGGGCGCCGCGTGGAATGGCGCGGTCCGCCGGCTCGGCACCCCCCCCCAGCGGGCCGCCGCCACCGGCGGCTACGCGCGCCTCGCCGGCGCCGCCCTCCGCGCCGCGCTGACGCGGACCGCCGCGTGGGCGGCCGCGGAGGGGGCGGTCCCCGCCGACGGCGTCGGCCGCCACCTGGCCGACTTTGTGGGCGTACGGGCGGCGGCGGCGGCGGCGGCGGTGGCGCCCGGCGGGGGGGTCCAGCGGGGTGTCGTCCACCTGAGCTACTCGGCGTGGACGGCCGCGCCGGCGGCGGGGGGGGGGGGGGACGTGTCCCTCGCCGCGCGCGTCTCGTGGCTCCGTGACGCGGGGCGGCTGGGCTGGGAGAGCAACGTGCTGGAGGTGGGCGCCGCCGGGGGGGCGGCGGGGGTGGGCGGCGGGCTGGGCCGGCGCCTGGTGGTGGCCGCCCCTGGGGGGGGGGAGGGGGGGGGGGGCGCCGGCGGCCCCACGCTTGTCACCATTCCTTTTGACGCGGCGCGGGTGGTGGCGGTCTGCCTGGACGGCGACGCGCTCGTGATGTAGGGGCCGCGCGCACGTTCCGACCCAATCCCCCGCAGTGCACTCGCTTTCCTACCTGCGTCGACGGCGCGCGTCGTGCCCATCCCCGGCGGGTCCGTGCGGCGCGGCGGCCATGCGCACCCCCCCCCCCGCCCCTGTCCTGTACGCTGCCTCCACGGGCGGCGCGGCGTCTGCCGAGGCGGCGGCGGCGTCTGCCCCGCCGCACCCGTGGCGCCTCCCGCGGTGGCTGTTGCGCCGCTGCCGCCGCCGCCGCCGCCGCGCCGCCCTCGCACCCGTGGCGGGCGTGGCGACGCCGCCGCCCCTTCCTCGGCGACGCGCCACGCACGCCGGCGGCGGTGGCGGGCGGTGGCGGCGGCGACGACCGCCGGGACGGGGCGGGGGCGGCGCCAAACACCCCAGATTCCGTCCCTCGGAGGGGAATCCGCGGTTCCGTGGCGGCGGCGGCGGCGGTGGGCGGCGGCCGAGGCGGCGCGCGCGTGGCGCGCGGCGACTGGGTGGGGGCGCGGCGGGTGACGGCGGCGGCGGCCGCATCGGTTGGGTGGCGGCTGTCCCCACGCAGAGGGGCACGGCGACGGCGGCGGGGGGGGGCGGAAGCGCGGGGACGGGAGGGGAGCGGCGGGGGGGGGGGGCGCCTCTCCGCCTTGCCCGCCTCCCCGCGTGCCCTCGAGGGACCGTGCGTGCGGCGCGCCTCGACGGCGCCGGTGGGATGGGGCGCGCCGACGCGGCCGCCGCCGCCGCCGCCGCCGCGCTGACTGCGGTTGCGGGCCGGCGGGACGCGGGTGGCGACCGTGACGGATGGCGCGGTCGGTGCGACGCGCGGACGGGGTCCCCGTCTACGCCAGCCCGCAGCTGCAAAGGCGTTGGGGTGGACCGCGGGGGGGGTGACGCTGCCGTGCCGTGCCTCGATGGCCGCGTCGATGGTCGTGGCGGGTCGGCTGGTGCGTGCGATGGGGGTGGCGGGCGACCCCGCGGGCCGCCGCCCCGTCGCCGCCCACCACCGCATCTGCGGTGTGGTGGTCACGGAAGCGTCCGCGGTGGTGTCGCGGGGGCAGCCGTGCGGTTTATCCGTGAAGACCGAGGTAGAAAAAGCACCGGTAGCAAGGGAAGATTTGTACAGTCATGTGCACCGCATCTGCCTCCTCACCCGCCTCCTTCCCTCCCCCTGCCCGCCTCAGACCAATCCCGGGATGACGCCAGTCGACAGCGCCCAGATGATCACCGCCGGCGGCACAATGATGAAGAGGACCCCAATGATCGCCCACACATCCACGACGCGCCCATTCTTGGCCGCCCACGCGTCTTGAAACGACATGGACTCTTGGCTCTGCGCGGCCTTGGAGATCTTCTTGGGGCCCACCGTCCGGCGGGCCAGGGGGTCATCCAGGACGGGAGTCACCTGCAAACGAGCGGGGCAGCAGTAGCGCAGGTATGCAGCAGCAGGGGGAGGCGTTAGCACGGGGGGCATCAACGCGGGGGGGGCGCAGCGCGACGATGCAGTAGCGCGGCGGGAAAGGGGGTCAGGGTGAAAGCTCCAAGACAGCAGCGGAGCAGATGTCCACACGGCAGTGTCAGAACAGTGAGCAGTTACGACCAAGGGACGGACCCCAGCAGAGGCCCCCCCCCTTCCATCCCGTCACCGCCGCAGCGCCGCCGCCACTTGCCAAAACAGCAGCGCGCGTCTGCCCACACACAGCGCCGCGCCACAGAGACAGTCGCCGCCCCCTCCTCCTCCTCACCAGCCCCCTCTGCTCAGCTTCTCCTCCCCACCCTCCCTCTTCATCCCCTCACAGTCCCAGCACCACGTACCCGGAAGCGTTCCCTGCGCGCCTCGACGCTCTCCCCGCCGCCACCCGCCGCCGCCCCTTCCCCCCCCGCGCCGCCGTTTCCCCCCCCCTCCATCCGCAGCGCTCGCCGGGGCGCGGCGGCAGGGGCGGCCGGCCCGCGGCACAGGGCGGAGCGGCTGCTGCCGCGGCGCGCTACCACGGGGGCGGCGGCCAGGCCGCCGACAAAGGCGGGCGCGGTCATGGTGGTGGGCCCACGCGTGGGGGGATGCTGGAGGTGGAAGGGGGGGGAGGGGGAAGGAAGCGGGGGGGGGAGGGCGGGATGTCAGCCGTCCAGGGGAGCGGGGGGGGGGAGGAGAAGCGGTTGGCAGCCGGTGGGTACTAGGCGTGGGGGGGTGCGTCCAGGAGCGGCTGCGGCAAATGGACCAGGGTGGCGATGGCTGCAACAGCTCCACGCCTGGTGTAGGTGGTCATGCTGGTGGGGGCGGGGGGGAGGAGACGAGCGGCAATGCATCGGCCACGTCTGCGACGCCCGCTGCGGCGCGTCGTGGGCCCCACGCACGACAAGCGGGGGCTCACGACTGACACATGGCAGAGCGGCAGCGGCACCCGCACGCGACCGCGTCGTGAGATCCCGATACAGCGGGTTTGTGTGGCTGGAAAGAACGTGTGCCATCCCGTTGCTCCTCCTTGATCTTGGTGTTTCCACCCAGGCAAAGGGACCGACGAGGCAGTCCCTGCGGCGAGGCGGGCGCCGGCCAAGCCACCATGGAGGCGCCACTCGGCGGCCGCCGCCGCCGCCGCCTGAGGGCAACGGCCATTGCGCCGCATCCGCTGCGGTGCCAAGAGAGCAGGGCGCCGCGTGGGGATGCGGCCGCGTCATACCGATCGGCCCGGGGAGCTCCTGTGGACAGCTCCACCGGCCATGCCCGGCGCCGACGTGTGGCTGGCCTACACAAAGCAACGTCGGCGACCACCGTGACGGCCGCCCTGGCAGCCCATCAGTGCCACCACGAAACACAAATCCAAGAGACGGAGGCCAGCGAGAGGGCAGGGGGGTGTAACCGAGCGCAAACACGTCGCGCAAAGTGATGAACAGAAGACGTTGGTGGTGGGCAAAATGGCGACCAGGTGGGCAGGCGGGCGTGGGGCCGGGTGGACGGCGGACCGGGTGTCAGGGTGGATGAGGGGGCGGTAATGGCTTTTGGTGCAGGCGTGCAGTTGGGGAGCAGCTAAGACGCGCTGCGGCGCGAGCGCCGCGCGCGGCCCCACGCCGCCGCCGCCCGGCCGCGTAGTCCGCCCACTCGCGCAGCCGGCCGCAGCATCGGCCGCCGTCAAAACGTGGCCACCGCGGCCGTTGTCGCGGCAGTACGCTCTGGAGAGGGGAACCCCACGCTACCGACCGCACGCCCGTCGCTGGTCACCCACATCGTGGGCCTGTGCCGCTGTCCGCCCCAGTTGCCCGTCCCCGCCAGCCGCCCCCGCCGGCCGGGGCGTCCTGCTGCGCACCCTGCTACGCGGCGGCCGGTCCCTGGCCGCGTGTCCGCCTCTTCTCGCCCTCTCGCTCCTGCCCGCCCGCCGGCCCGCCCACCCGCACGTCCTGTCCTGTTAACCCACAGATCGGGTCCCCACAAATGGCGCCGTACAGGGTTGCCACCAGCAAGCAAATGGGGGAGGAAAGGGAGAGGGAGGCGGAAAGGGATAGAGGTGCCCCGGTCAAAGAGTCGCAGGTACGAAAGGACAAATTTGAAACACGCCACTGCAAGTGCGTTTCGGGCGGCGCGGCGACGGTGGAAGCAGCCAGCAGAGGGCAAATGGGGCCAGGAGGCATGGTCACTGGCCCCAGGAGGAACACCTTTCCAAAACCCCGCTGCATAGTCCCGAGGACAAACAACGGGCCTCCAAGGTCTGCTGATGCTCAGTGAGCGAGCACGTAGTCTGCGACCGAACAGAGTAAACGCATCTTGTCCAGCTGAGGTGAAGGGACAGTGCCGCTAGGAGCATGCACGGCCTGCGCCGCGGATACAGACACGGACAAGGATAGGAAGAAAAAAAAGGGGGGGAAAGATGGGAAAACAGCAAACAGGAACAGCGGCGCAAAACTACACAAGCGTCGCCACGAGCGCCGACCAGGACCCAACGGGTCACCTTCGGTGAGCCGCGGCCGCGCCCACGCAAACAAGGTCCACGCCAGAGACAACAAGAGGGCGGCAGGCACACGAGGGGTGGCGACGAACTCGACGAAGCGTACGCCATAACCGACAGCTAGTGGTCACCCTTGTGCTGGCGCTCGTACGGGGTACCAATAAAGTTCTCGTCGCCCCACGGGAAGCGCGGTACCTGTGGGAGACAAGAGGGCGGTCACGACAGGACACGGGGAAGTGCCAGGGGGCAAGGGAAACCAGTTGCGGTCAGCAACTACCCACAGAGCAGAGCACGCCCTTGCACTCCATCCCGTGGCGACGTAGCTCCAAACCCGGCGCCGGCGTGAGCGCGGCAAGGCAACGTCCGACGAACACGGCGACAGACCACGCAGAGGCCGCGCACCAACATGGCGGTAAGTTCGGCCACCACCTTCACATAGGGGCGCGGATACAGGGAGTGGACCACAAACCCGAACACGAAGGCACCATACGTACGCGAGAAGTGATTTGCATGAAAGGGTAGGCAGGCCCTGGTTCCGGATGGGGGTGATCCGCCATCATCTGGGTTACGTGCAGGAGAAAAACCGCAAAGGGGAACAGCCAATGATGAAGGGAATGCCAGAAAAAAGAAGAGATGTGTAGAGGGACACGGAAGGAAACATCAGCAGCACAAGAATGGCAAAAGACATCGGAGACAACCAATCATTCAAGCATGCACAGGATAAGGACACAATGAACAACACAACGAGGCAAACTGGGCATGCCCAGGGAGTTAGAACCCGAGCAGGTGGACAGGGCACATCACCACGTCGTACAGAGCAATAGAGAGGCGCCCAAGAGAAGACAACATGGCACAAGGACAGCCCAAGCCGCGGACAACCGTGCAGTGCGGAGGTGCAGAAGCGGCGCATCGCCCCGAGCACAAATCACGAGCCACTACCAAAGAGAAAGAGACCTCACAACCCACCCTCTACACGGCACACCGGCAAAGAGATATCGATATTGCAACACACACCGCAGACAACCTAACCCAGCTCCGCGCAACGTACCTGCAGGCATAAGTAGCCAAACACCGGGACAGACGCCACACCCGTCACAAACCGCCAGCGCCACATATCCGCCACAGCATGAGCCTTCGGGTGGAATGCTGCCGGGTCCACACCGTCGGGCATGCGGGGAGCGGGCCGCGCGGCGGCCGCATCGGCCGACGGGGCGGCCGCGTTGGACGCGCGGCGAACGGTGGCGCGGCCAACGGCAGCAGCCGTCCGGGCCAGCGCGGACATGGTGACAAGGGAACAGACAGCAACGGGATGCACAACCGGAGCAGGAGATGGTCGGGAGGAGCACAAGGTGGTCGGGAGGAGCAGAAGATAGTCGGGAGGCGCAGAGATGGAGCGCCGGCACCGGTGCGCTCGAGCACGGTGGTGAAGTCGGTAGTGTTGTGACGCACACACCGATGGGCCATTCAAGAAGTCAAGATGGGCGGAGAAAACAAGTCGACAAGTGGTGAAGAACTTGGTGAAAACCCCGCTTTGAAGTCCTTGAAATTTACCCGGTGCGTGTTCTAAATACTACGGCATTGTTCTTAGCATTCAGCTCTTAACCCTGGGCTGGCTGGCATGTCGATGTTACATGGTCTGCCGTTTCATCCGCGCCGTCGTCCGCAACGGCGCTGTCGTTCCGACGCGTAGCGCAGCCACTTGCCCTCCTCCCATACACGCCAGGGTGGCGTCACCTGGGCCACGATGAAGGTCAAGGTTCTTAGCCGGTCGGATGCGTCCTGGAATGGCACGACGGACGGCGCCGGCGCGGTGCGCCGCACCGGTCGCAACCCCGCTGCGCACCTGCACCCACCGTCGCGGCCGCTCGAGGCGGTCCGCGCGCTCAACGCTGCCAAGGTCGGTCGTATGCTCGCCAGGCCATTCCTCTTTTCCCTCGAACCTGGTCACGTGGACGGGGTTTACGGTCTGGCGCGGTCACGAACGACCACCTCTCTGGTTGCGTCTGCGAGCGCGGATGGGGAGCTCAAGCTGTGGCACCTGCCGTCGCAGCGCGCGATTGCCGTTCGCACGCCGTTGCCCCGGGCCTTTATTCGGGACGTTGCGTTCTCGTGCGACTCCTCTCGGGTGCTGGCCGTCTCGGACGCCAAGCTAGTCTACGCCATGCGCGTTGCGGCGGATGGGGACACGCTCCAGGCACGGGCGGGACCCGTCGAGGGCGTGGGCGGCGTGCAGGGTGGCGAAGAAACTCCTGCCGGTGCGGCAGCCGCGGCGGGTGGGGAGATGTCCTACCTGGCGTCAGCCCCCCTGTCGGCTATTGACGCCCATTACAAGCGATCCGTGTTTGCTACCGCCTCGGACGCGGTGGAGGTGTGGGACGAGACACGGAGCGAGCCGATTCAGCGCCTGGCGTGGGGTGTCGACTCCCTTCACACGGTGTCTTGGAACCCGGTGGAACAGGACCTGCTGGCGTCGGCTGCCTCGGACCGGTCAGTGACCCTGTACGACATCCGGGAGCGCACGCCACTGCGAAAACTGGTAATGGCGCTGCGGGCCAACACTGTGGCGTGGAACCCGATGGAGGCCTTTAACTTTACTATTGGCTGCGACGATGGCAACTGCTACTCGTTTGACATGCGCCTGCTGGGCGGGTTTAGCGGCGGCAAGGCCGCTCGGCCTGTGGCGGCTGGTGCACGCCGGTCGCGCGACGTCAAGGAGCCCCCCGTCCGTGCCCGTAGCGTCCACAAGGACCACGTTGGCGCCGTCATGTCTGTATCCTACTCGCCCACGGGCCGGGAATTCGCGTCGGGCTCCTACGACCGGACGGTGCGGCTGTGGGACGTGCAAGGCACCCGCTCTAAGGAGGTGTACCACACCCGCCGCATGCAAAAAGTCTTCTCTGTGCTCTACTCGGGCGACGGCCGGTACGTGCTGTCTGGGTCCGATGACTCGGATGTGCGGGTATGGAAGGCGGACGCGGCGAGGCCGATCAAGCCGCTGCTGCCGCCAGAGCAGGCGGCCCTCAACACTGCATCGGCGCTGGTGGAGCGCTACTCGGCGTTACCAGACGTGCGGCGCATTGCCAAGAAGCGGCATGTGCCCAAGCCTATCAAGGCAGCTCAGCAGATGCGGGCAGAGATTGCCGCCAATGAGGAGCGCAAGCACCGGAACGTGGTGGCCAACAGCGGCAAGGGCAAGGTGCCAAAACGCAAGTCGATCAAGGAGAGGTCGATTGTCACTACGTTGGAGTAGGGTTGCGTGTCTCGTCTGTATATTTCTTCCTTCTGCTTTTCCGTACACGCGCATATGACGCTACATCTGTTGCTGCAGTCTGTTGCGGCAGGGACTATCTGGTTGGCAGATCAGCAATGGCGCTGTTTGTCGCGCGAGACGTACAATCCAAAAAGGGAGGCACAACCAACTGGGAGCCGGCACAACTAGCACGGGACGTACAGACAACCTGTGTCGCCACAGTCCACCCATCACCCTTCGCGTGCAACCTGCGGGAGCGACACATTCCAGCAGCCCCCGATGCTGTTACGGTTGTAGATCCCTCCGTTGAATTGGTTCCTAAACGTTTGCCCACCGACACGCACTGAGTCAAACCGCACCCGGTCATGCACAGGCTTGCGACATGCTCACGTGCTGCCGACCCGCCAAGGGCGGCCATGCGCACACCACCAAGCAAAAAAAAACAGACTAGCCATGACGAGCCAAAACGGAACGAGCCGCGAGCCACGCCACAGTGACTGAGAACCCGCATGCACACGACTCACACACATACACGTGAACACACCACACACGTACACACAGGCGGAAGCGAAAAGAAAAAGAGGATACACACGCAGCCCACACAAACGGAGCCAACCTGGCAACCCACCCACCCACCCACCCATCCACTCACCCACCCATCCATCCACCCACCCACCCCTTCACCCATCTCCCGCAACCCGTGCACGCGACCTGTTTCCCGCTTGCGTTACGTCACACCGGCCATCCGATACAACAGGAGCATTGGCCCCCCACCAGTGGGCACATGTGCGTGACCAGGGCCAGCCAAAAAACCGCACGAGAAGAGCAAAAACCGAGTTGATATTACCCAGCCATGAGCCCAGCCAACCGCCCGGGTGCACAACTGCACCGGTGCGTCCACCCGAAAGAAGAGCGGGAGCACACGGCGAGACGAGTCACCCAGCTCAGGCACTGCCCAGCTGCGTGGACAACCAGTCCAAGCCCTCAAACAGACCCTCGCCGTTGGTCGCGCAGCAAGACATGATGTACCAAGTGCGCTGGCGGAGGGAGGGGAGGCCCAAGGCGTTAACAATCTCCGCCGTCTTGCACGCTCCGGGCAAGTCCTGCTTGTTAGCAAACACCAGCAGCACCGCGTCACGGAGCTCCTCTTCCGACAGCATCTTGTGCAGCTCCTTGCGCGCCTCCTGCAGGCGCTCCTGGTCCTGGCTGTCCACCACAAAGATGATGCCTTGCGTGTTTTGGAAATAGTGGCGCCACAGCGGCCGGATCTGCATGGAAAAGCAACACAGTAGAGAGGCAGGGCAACGATAATTTGACGCACACAAAAGAGACACGCAAAACGAGAGGAACAACCGGTTAGTCTCGTACAAACAGGGAGCATTCTACATGCTGAGTAGACCGAAGGAAACCTGCGCTCAATGGCGCCCGGCACCAGAGGCACAAGACCTCGGACAACACCCAACAACGCACAAAAACACCGGACTGATGCACCCGTGCTGACGAGCCGCCGCCAGCAGGCTGGCAGAAACAAAACCCGATCCCCCCACGAACACAAAGAACATACCCTGTCCTGACCCCCGACATCCCACACGGTGAACGAGATGTTCTTGTACTCAACGGTCTCAACGTTAAAGCCTGTCCGGGGTAGACCAACATCAACAAAGAACAAAGAGCACAAGGCACAACACGACTGTCAGTCAACAGTCGCGCGCAAGACAACAAGACGTGCAGCCCGCACCTCGACACGTGCCAGGAAGATCAGGCGCATGGAAGACCATGCGTGCGCAGACGTTCATCGCCGGGAGCCAAACGACGATGGCAGCACAACGCAGCACCGCGGCGACACGAACGTGCCACCGCAGCGAGGCATCGACACGTACCAATGGTGGGGATGGTGGTGACGATTTCTCCGAGCTTCAGCTTGTACAGGATGGTAGTTTTGCCAGCCGCTGCACCACCACGTCAAGTGTCAGCAACCCACCGTCGGCAGCCGCATGGTGAAACAAAAGGGGAAAAAATACCACAACCCAACCATCAAAACAGCCCGCGCACGATTTCCAAGCACAAGCACCCATATCATCGTCAGACGTCGCCCCACTATCCTTCCCGACCAGCACCCCCTCTCCTCTCCCGCCAAGGCGCATGCACGCAGCAGCCCAGAGAGCCACTCGCCACCTTCCACACACCGAGCCGCACAAGAAGCAGCGTCCGCAAGTAACGGCACGACCGCTTCCCGCCACTCCCGACTCATCCCTCAAAAGCAAAGCAAGCACGACACCACCCCAAGGCCACCCAGAGCACAGCACGTACCGTCCAGCCCCACCATCAGGATCCGCATCTCCTTCTTGCCAAACAGGTTGGCAAACACCTTGGACAGAGACATCCCCATGGTGGGCGACGGTGTGGTGGGGCTCGCGCCCGCGCGCGCACACGGTCTAGGAAGGGGGGGGGGGCAGGAGGGGGGAGCGTGGGGGCGCTGGAAGAACAGCCGCGGGTACCGACGACGGCGGCAGCGCAGGAGTACACGGAGAATAAAGGGGGTCAGCGCAGGAGCCGCGTCACTGCCAGCGCGCGCCGGCACCGCGGACAGGGACCGACGGGTGGCGACGGACGCGGCAGGCCGGCGATGGGGCTGATGTGGGTCTTGCAGCCAGCCGCCGCCGCACCACACGCCCCGGCCGCCCGCACACCACCCCCCCCCCACGAGCGCGCTGTCTGTGTCGGGTCGGGTGACGCGAGGGTGCCAGCGAAAGTGCGACGGGCCCCCTCCGACGGTGTCAAAGCTGGTGTGGAGCACGCCTGCGGATGGTGGATTGGGGGCCCTTGCTGACAGCAAGCCCTCGCATTGGCGGGGACGGAACAGAATTCGAGTGCCCCGTCGTGACACAGCACCACCTGTTTCGCGGAATGCGCCGTTGCGGCGGTTCCCTCGTCCGGACAGAAGTCCACTTGTGAAAGAGGCAGTCACGGACAACTCTTTTCGTCCCGTCTGCCCCCGCCCAGAGTGGTCCATCCATGGGCCCCTCTGCAGGCAGTTACCTCGAGAGGAGGAGAGCCTTACAACGTGGGAAAAATGGGAAGAACCATTACACAACAGACTGAAGATAGATTGCCACCAAACAGCTCCAGCATCGTCTGTCGCACTGACAACAAACTTATGTGATAACACGCCGTTTACGGAAAGTTGACTGCCCTAAACCACATATACTTCTGTTAATTGGTGGCTCCCCCCGCCCCAGTGAAGAAGAAAACGACACCGCCTGCTGAAGCGCGCGCCGCAGCACGCGCTGTGCGGCTGTGCAGGGCGGCTCGTCACCGCCGAAAGTGGCGACCGGCCGCGTGCGCCGCCAGCTGCGCTGCCGTCAAGAAAATGGCCCCACACACCGCGCACAGGGGCGTGCCAGGCGCCACGGCCGACGGTGGCGGCGGTGGCGACGGGTAGTAGGGGGGCGAGGGGAAGGGGGGGCCACTGCCCCCGGCGGCCGCCTCGCTCGCCGCCCCCTCCTCTGCTCCTGTCACGGTGGGTGACTGGGACGGTGGATGCGATGCGGCCGACGCGCGGCCGCCGCCGCCGTCGCCACCGCAACCGCTTGCTACCGCCGTGGAGAGTGGCCCACTGGTGACGCCGCCGCCGCCGCCGCCACCAGCTTCGGAGGAGCCAATGGAGGTTCGGGAGCCGGCGCGCGGCCGCTTGCGCCGGCCAATGCCGTGGACCGCGCGGCGGTGCTTGTCTGCGTGAAACCATGGGGTAGGGTCAACCGGTCGACGGTCCAAGGTGGTAAACGCGGACGAGGGTTCATACAAACGACACCCCGTGGCGAGCAAGCACACTCAACGCAGTCCATGCAAACCGGTACGCACGAGAATCTCGATGGTCAGTACCAGAGCGCCTGTGCCAGATACGGCGGTCGGAGCGGCCGATGTCGCCCGTGAATCGCCAGACAACAGCCAGTGGCGGCGGCCGCACAATGACAAGGCTCGGATGTCTCGATGGGACACACCCGCAGGTGCATAGCGGAACGTACCCAGGTCGGACGTCTCGGCAAAGCGGGCGTCGCATTCGGGACACTCCCACGGCCGCTTCTGTTCGTGGACGGTGCGCTTGTGTCGGTTCAGGCTCGAACTGACGGGAAGAAACAGGGGGAAGCGGAGGGAGAGCGGGCATAGAGAGAGTCCCAACCAAGGTGCTGTGCGTGTGAGCCGTCGGTCTGTCGCACCCGCGCAGGCGTCTCCCACCGCCGCTCATTGCCGCGCGTGTTGGCGGCGGCGGAAAGCCTGGCTCGCGCCTTCCCCCTTCCCACCCCCCCCCCGCTTCTCTGACACTCGCGCCCACCCCCCCTCGGAACAACCAAACGTACCTGTGCCCAAAGGCGGACTCACACACGTCGCATACAAACCGCCGCTTCTTGCGGTGCACCGCGTCCACGTGGACGGTGCGGTGGCCTGCGCGGTCAAACGTTGCCTCACAGAGGGTACACGCAAAGCGTCGAGTGGGCGGGGGGGACGACCCGCCAATGCCACCGCCCCCGCCACCGCCGCCGCCACCACCGCCACTCGCGACGCCGCCGCCACTCGCGCCCGCCGCCGTCGACGAAGATGGCGACGGCGCGCACCCGCCGGCGACGCCCACAAACGAAAACGGCGGGTGCAGCCGCTGCGGCGGCGCCGCCGCCGCCACCGACAGCGCGCCCGTCGCGGACAGGGGCGGCGACGCAAACAGCGGCCGCCGCACGGCGGCGGTCACGGCCGACGCGGAGAGGCCGCCGCTGGAGCAGGGCGGCGACAGCGGCCAGCCGCCCGCGGCGGCGGCGCGGGTCGCTACGGGGAAGAGCTCCGCCGCCGGGTAGGCTGCCGCCGCAGCAGCAGCGGCGGCCGCCGCGGCGGTCGCGGCAGCCGTGCCAGACGCGACGGCACTGGTGCCGGCCGACGCGCCAGCAACGCCGCCGGTGGACGCACCCGCAGCCGAGTGCCAGCCGCCGCCGCCGCCGCCGCCGCCGTCGGGCGCGCCCGTCGACGACGGGCGCGAGAGCGACGCGACCAGCGGCCGCAGCGGGGAGGTGCCGGCACTCGACGGCGGCGGCGGCGGCGGCGGCGGCGGCGGCGGCGGCGGCAGCAGCCGTGCCGGCAGCCGCGGCGCCGACGGCGTCGGCGTGCCGCCGCCGGCCACGCGCGTCGCGGGCGTGACGGGCGTGCCAAACGCGGCAAAGAGGGAGCGGGGGGTGCCGCGGGCGGTGGCGGCACCGCCGCCGCCGTCGCGGCCGCCGCCGTCCAGCCGCCCCCCTGGCGACACGCCGCTCGCCGCCGCGGGCGTGCCGCCGCCGCCGCCGCTGCCGCCGCCGCCACCTCCGCCGTCGGCGTCGCCCCCGCCGCCGCCACCACCGCCGACGCCCGCCGCCCGTAGCGGGGACACCCCCGTCAGCCGCAGCGGCGGCAGTGGCGACGGCGTGGTCAGCTCGAGCACGCCCGCCCCTCCCCCCCGTGGGAGCGGCTCCCACGGCCCGCGCAGCGACGCTGCCGCCATACCCGACGGCGGCGGCGGCGGCGGCGGTGGCGGGGGGCCATCACGGGCGGTGGCCGCCGCCGCAGCCGCCACCCCCCCCCCCCACTGCCCCCCGCGACGCGGGCGGTCGCCCCCGCGTCGGCGGCCGCTGCTCGCCGCGACGGGCGGTAGCGCTTTGGCGGCGGCTCTGCCAGCGGGGGCGCCCCGCCGGTGATGGCGGCGGCGCCCGCGTCGACACCTGCCTGCGCGGCGCGGGGCGAGGGCAGTAGTGCTGCCGCCGCCGCCGCCGTCGGGGCGGCTCGGACGGTCGGCGGCGGCGGCGGCGGCGGCGGCGGCGCCGCCGCCACCGCGTCGGCCGCAGCGGCGGCGGGCGGCGTTGGCAGGCGCCAGCGGCCGCCGGCGGCGTCGCCGTACGGCGGCCGCAGCGGCGGGAGGACCACCCGGGGGGGGCTCACCGCCGCCTCGGGGTCGCCCCGGCGGGCGGCCCCGGCGTGAGGTCGCCGCCGCAGCGGCGTCGGCGCGAGGAGGGGGGGGTGCGGGGCGCCGCCGCCGCCGCCGCCGCCGCCGCCGCCGCCGCCGCCAGCCGCCGCCGCCGACGCCACCGCCGCCGCCGTCAGTGGCCCGCCCGGCCATTGCCCGCCGGCCGGGTGGCCGCCGCCACCGCCGCCGCTATAGTCGTCAAAGCCACCGCCCGCCGGGCATACCACCCGCACCCCGTCCACGTACACAGCCGGCTGCGCGGCCGCCGCCGCCACCGCCGCCGCCGCCGCCGCCGACGCGGCGGCGGCGGGCGGCGGCACGGCCGCCGCGACGGCGGCCGGCGGGGGCAGGTGGAAGAACGCGCTGCCGAGGCGGACGCCCGCCGCGGCGGCCACGTCGGCCGCCGCGGCGGCGGCGGCGGCCAGCACCGCCGTCCGCGGGTCGGCGGGCCCCCACGCGGCGGCCGCGGCGGCGGCAGGGGCGGCCACCGTGCCGGCGGCGGCGGCGGCGGCGTCGGCGGCGGCGGCGGCGGCGGCGGCGGCGGCGGTGGCGGCGGCCGCCACCCGCGGCGGGCCGCCGCGGCGGGTCCTTGGCAACGGCGGTGGGGGGGGTGGCGGCCGCGGCGGCGGCGGCGATGGGGGCGCCGCCGCCGGCGGCGGGGGGGGAGGGGGGGGGGTGCTCGCCGCATGGGCGGGGGGGGGTGGCAGCCGTGGCGGGGAGGGGGGCGGCGGGGGGGACCCGCCGCCGCCGCCGCCGCCGCCGCCGCCGCCGCCGCCGGCGCCCCGCAATGGGGGCTCGGCAACCTCCATGGCCGCCGCGGCCGGCGGCGGGGGTGGCCGCCGCCGCGCCGACGAGGCCGGCCGGCCGCGTCTGTCGGCGGGGCGGCGCGGCGGCACGCGCGGCGGCGGCGGCGGCCGCAACGGCGGCGGGGGGGGGGGGGAGTGGTGGCGCCCCCGCCGGCGGTCCGCACCGCCGCCGCCGGCGGCCGCCAATGATACGCGCGGTCGCGGCGGCGGCGGGGGGGGGGGGGGGGCGGGGGGGGGGCGCGCCCGCACGCGACGGCCGCCGCCCTGCCGGCCGGTCGGTGGCGGGGCTCGGCGCGCCCCCCCCCCCCCCCCCCTTCCCCCCCCCGCCCACCCAAAAGGCGCCGCCGATCCCGGCCGCCGCCGCCGGCGGCCGCCGCGCCGACCAGCGACAATCCCAGACGGAAGGGGACGACCGCGGCGGGCGCCTGCGCGGGCCGCGGCCGACCCGCCGAGGGGGGTGGGTGGGGGTGACGACGGCGGCGGCGGGATGGCCGGCGGCGGGTGCCCCCCAGCGGCAGACAGGTGGACGCGGCGCGGCGCCCCCACCCCCCCCCCCCCCCCCTCCTCACGCCGCTCCTCCTCCGCCGTGCCCCCGCCCACCCCCACCAGCCGCAGCCGCCGGCTCGGCCGTCCGACAGCGGCGTCCAACAGCGCGACGGGAGCCCCCCCCAAGCGGGCGTCACGCACCGCGTCGGCGGTCACGCCCGCCGACCGGCGGGTGGGTGGCGGCCGCCGGCGGGCGCTCCCCCCCCCCCCCTCGCGGAGGAAAGAAGGAGCGACACAAGAACGGGTCCACACGCGCGCGCCCTCCGTCGCGCTACACCCCCTCGCCGCTCCCCTCTCCTTCCCTCTCCCCTCTCGCGTCGCCGCTCCCTCCCCCCTCCTCTCCTCCCCTCCTCCCGCACACCCACCCACGGGCAGAGGAGGGGGTGGACGCTAAAACGGGGAGCGTGAGTGAGTGCGCGCGCGGGGGGGGGTACAGTCTGTTACGAATGACCGCCCGCGTCGCGCCCGCAGCGTGGCAACGCGACGGCGACAGGGGGAAGGGGGTGGGCGGGTAGGCGGAGCAAGGGACGCCGCCGCCGCCGCCGCCGAGCGACAACGCCGGCCGGCCGCGCCGAGGCGCTGTGGACGCCCTGACGAGGAGTCGCGCCCGCCGGCTCGCGACGGCGGCGACGTGTGCGGTGGGGGGAGAGGAGAGGCGGTCGACGCGGGAGGCGGGGAACGGGCGGGGGGAAGGAGGGGGGGGGGGGGTGCGGCCGGAGAAACCGCGGCCGCGACGCCCGCGGCCGGCTGCAGGGGCGGTGGCCAGCCGGCCGGCCGTGCGGCCAACAACCCCACCCCCCCCCCCCCCCCCTTCCCCTCCCGGCCGACCAGCGCCACCACCACCACCACCACCACCGCCACCACCACCCGTCGCCCGCGGTCGCAACGTCGGCGGACCGGTGACGGCCGCGGCGGGTGTGGCTCGGCGGCGGTGGCACAAAGATGGCAGGCGTGGGGGGGGGGGTGGGGGGTGTGTGGCCGCCCCGCCGCCGCCCGCGCGGTCGGCACCGGCGGCGGCTGGGGGGGGACGCGTCGCGGCCAACGCCAACGCCGCGGTGGCGGCGGTCGGACCGCGCGGGCGGGGGGGGGCCGCGGACGACAGCGCCGCCGCGCAGCCGCAGCGGCCACAAAGCCGCGGCGCACCCCACGGCGGGCGGTCGTGGCAGCGTCGGTCGGCAGCGGGGACGGCGGGGGGCGGGGTGAGGGGGGGGGGGTGGGGGGGGGGGGGGTGGGGGGGATGGCTTCCGACAGCAGCCGCTGCCGCTGCTGCGCCCGCCGCGGCGAGGGTGGGGGGGGGGGGGGGGGGGGAGGTGCGCCGCGTGCGACGGCGGGCGGTGGCGGCGGGGAGCGGCGTCAACGTACGGGGACGCCAGCCGCCCCGCCGTCAAGACGGTTGCATGGGTGAGACCGGGAGGTGGGGGGGGGGGGGGGGGGGGGGGGACGCCGCGAAGCCGTGACCGCGGCCGCCGCGGCGGCGCGCGCGCGCGCGCTCGCCGCCGGGCGGCCGGGTGGAGGGGCGGTGCGCGAAGCGGTGGGGGGCTGCCAGCGGCCGCGGTGGGCGATGGGGCGGGCGGGGCGGGGGGGGGGGGGGTGTGGGGACGGGTGGGGGGGTCGCGGACCGCCCTTGGCGTGGGCGCCCGCCGCCACCGTCGCGCCGGCCGGCGGGGCGACGCCAGCCGGTCCGCGCGGGCAGCCGGGCGGGGCGGGGCGGCCCAGGCGGGGACACACCCCCCGCCGGCCGCCCCGCCCGCCGACGCGGCCGCCGCGGCCGCGGCGGTGGGGTGGCCGCGCCCGCGAATGGCCGGCGGGGCGGCAGGCGGCACGGCGCGGGTGCCTCGGGGGGAGCGCGCCGCCGACAGCGGCGCCGCCCGCGCCGCCGCCGCCGCCGCCGCCGCCGCGGCCGCCGCCGCCGCGGCCGCCGCCGCCGCCGCCGCTGTCAATGGGGGGGCCGCCGCCCCGCCGCGGCGGGGGGGGGGGGTGGCCGCCGCGTGTGGGTGCGCGCGTACGTTCCGCGCTGCGGGGGGCGGCGGCGCCAGCCGCGGCGGCCAGCCAGCCACACTAGCCGGGGAGGCCGGGGACGGTGGGGGGGGGGGGGGGGGGGGTGGCGACTACGTCAGACGCGCGCTACGTGTGCCGCGGCGAGCGGCCGCTGGCCGAGATTGCCAGCAGCCCTGGAGGGAGGCCGGGAGTCGCCCGTGGCCGCAGGCCCCCCCGGCGGGCTCCTGCAGAGCAGCGTGGCGCGCGCAGACGATGCACGCCTTCAAAAAAAAGCGGCCGGCGTGCCGGTCGTCGCGCATCCTTGGGCGCGGGGCGGGCCCGCCAGCAAAGGGGCTGGCGGTGGGACGCGGGCGCGGCGGCAGACACCCCCCCCCCCCCGCCCCACCCACATCCAAAGCGTGCGGCGGGCGCTGTTGGCAAGCCGCTCTCCCCCCCCCCCCCCCCCGTCAAAGGAGGCGACGCGGGGCGGCCGCCTCCCCAGCGGGGCGCGCCCGCTGTCGGACGCGGACGGGACACGCACCCGCTGCTCGTGGCCGGGGCTTCCACGGGGGGCGCAAGTGGGTGGAGGCTCGCCGGCTACGTCGACCGCCGGCAGTCTCGTTTTTGGGGCGGCCGGGCCGTGGTTTTGGGGGGGGGGGGGGGGGGGGGGGGGAGCGGCTGGGAGCGGTGGCGCTCTGCTCGTGATTCAAGGCGGCGCTGCACCGTGCGCGGCAGTGGTTTAGGGGGGGGGGGGGGGGGGGGGAGGACGGTGTCCCAGCCGGGGCCACAGGCACACATCCCTTGGGCCCTTGCCGTCGGCGATGCGGCCGTGCAGGGGGGACAGGCGCCCGGACGGGCGGGCTGGCGGCGGCGGCAGGCCCCGCCCACGGGGGGGAAGGCGACCGCTGACGGCGGCTGACGGAGCGGCCTGGCGCGGCCGCGACCGGGGCAGCGCGCGGGGGTGTGGGGATCAAAGCCCAGACAGCGGGCAGCGTGCCCCATCAGGGCGAGGCGGCGGCAGGGGGGCCACCGGCAGGGGCGGATTTTTGGGGTGCCCCGCCGGCGCCAGTGTGGGACGCCCGCCCCCGCGCCGGGCCCCTACCGCCTTGCCACGTGCACCGCGCGGGGCGGGGGTGCCCCCGCCGCCTGCCCCTGCTGGTCCCCGTCTCATACATTCCAGGCCGGTTGTCCCGCGGGGCGGGACCCACACGGGGGGGGGGGGGTCGTGCCCCCCCACCCCCCCACCCCCGCCCCGCCCCTCCGCACGCCACCCGTGCAGAGCCCACTGGTTCAAAAAGAGAGACAGGCGGGGCCCGTGAGGGGGGGAGGCCGTGGTTGGCTGGTGGAGCGCCGGCGCGCCGGTTGGCAACGTCAGCCCCACCACCGGAATGCCGCGGCGGCGGGCGCGACCCCCCGATAGCCTCTGCCCATGGGCGGCGCCACTTGCGTGGCCGGCAGCGCCGCTGGCGGCGGCGGCGGCGGTCAGCTGTCTTTCCCAACGGGTATCGTCCCGTCGGGACGGGCGTGGGCGTGATGCAACGCTGAACCGGCGGCGGGGATGCAATGGCGTGTGGAGGCGCAGGCGGGCGGCCGCGGACGACGCTGCCCGTCGGTTCCCGCCTGTCTCCCCGCCTCGACGCTGCCGCGGGATTGGACGAGGGAGCGGGGGGGGGGGGGGGGCGAGGAGAGGTGACGTTGTTGCAGTGGCGGGCATCGTCAGCCGTCTAGCAAACAGCCGACGCGGCGGGGGACCTCTCGCGGCGCCGTGCTTGGGATGGGCTGGGCGGCGCGGCGCGGGCGGGCGTCCAGCCCCCACGCTGCCGCGGACGGCTGACCCGGCAGCCAGGCGGCACAGGGGCGGGGGGGTGGCGGCGAGCCCCCGCGCGTCGCCACCGACGACGCCGACGGCGGCGCGGATGCGCGGCGCCGCGGGGGTTGGGACGGCCAGGGTGGGGGGTGGGGGGGGCAAGGCGGCACGTGCCGGTGTTGGGACACGACCGCCCTCCGACGGGGAGCGGGCGGTGGCAGGGGGGGGGGGGGACAGGGCCACAACCACGTAGTTAACCGCTACTGCCACGGTTCCAATTGAGCGAATCGTTCGGTTGTTTCTCCAAGTGGAATTGTTGTGCAAGGTGTAAGGAGGAGTCGGACATCTGCAACATAATTTCTCTGTTTTTGAGGTCAGACTACGGGGAGCTTTCGAGCAACTTTGATGGTTCAGCGCAGACTGCCACTCGACGCCGCGAGAGAAACGCGCGCGGGCTTCCGGAAGAACGTCCACCGTCGCGCACGCGGCCGTCATGAGCTTGCGCGCCTCTTTCTTGCAGCTTGAGTTACGTACGTACTGTCCGTGCGCACAACTCGACTGAGACAACCACCCCGTCGGACAAATGGTGCCGTGACTGCAGTTGCAACAGCGGTCCAGTGGTTCTCGCAGCTCCCGGGCACAGCAACGATAGTAGACGGCAAAGTCGATCCCGCACGTGAAGTTGACGAAAGGTCTCATCTGCACTCTCCCCACACCCAGCGCTGTCTGCATATGGCGGCGAAGTGACGATCACCTATACGGTAGCGGCCTGATGACGGCACCCGCTCTCTCTTTCCCCCGTGGGTGCGCGTTCTCGCCGTGGACATTGGACGACATTCGAGTCAGGCTGTCCACGCGGCCACATTCAGCTCCAAAAATCCAATGTATTTATACAGAATAAAATCTGCTACTCGATCAGAAGCTGAATACGTTTCCCAAACAGGACAACTCTGTCGACCGGTGAAAGAGGCGGGATTGTCGACCGCGGACCTGCTGACACACACCGCCCCTCCCCGCGGCGCATCGAGAGGTGGGGAGCTCTCGGCACCCCCTGCTGGTGAGAGCAGGTCAGCTGGCGTCCCGGCAGGCGGCACCGACTACCCCCCCACAACACCGGCCTCCGTGGGATTCTCGTCTGGGTGCACAGGCACCCGCCCCACCCCCCCACCGCGCGGGCCGGTTGTAATTGGGCCACAGCGTTGCTGCCTCGGCGCGGCGACACGCGCGCAGTGGCGTGTCTCGGAAAGGCGGTGCTCCGCCCCGCTTTGCAGCCACCATCAATTGAGGCAGTGCAACGCAGCGGACTTGGAAAGGGAGTAGCCAACACAGATTGAAGTGCTGACACTTGCGCACGCGTGCCTGGCGTCTGTCAGGTGCGTTCACACGTGTGGGGTTTGCCACGTGGAGATCGGTCGCAGAGACCGGCGCTCTTGTGTTCTTTCTCGAGAGGTCGACCATCCAGTCGCACCGTCCCTTTGACCATGTCCGACGCCGCTCCATTGTTCCCCCGGGGGAAGGTCCGCACCTCGCTGGGTGCATCGGTGACGCCGTGTTTGCCGCCGCGGCGTCGCGGTGTGGCTGCTTTTCACCTTCTTTCCGCACTGCCAAACCCGCCACTTCACGACGGGTGCCCGCCACCGCGACTGCCTGCACCACCCGACTTACCGTGGGGGTTCCACCGGCCACGGGCGGGACACCACAAACGGCCGTATCGCCCGCAGGCAACCACAAATTCCGTGGGGAGAAATAGAACAAGTGAACCAACGAGGAGAGGCGCGCGCGTGCGCGCGTCCGGGACGGTGCCGACCAGGCCAACAGGTGCGCACGGCGGGAGAATGTCGGCGACGTGGCTGCGCTCCGCGACGGCGTCAGCGGCGACCAACGACAGGTGGTGGCGGGGTGACGACGGCTGGCGACGGGTGGCAGCGAGTGACAGCGCCCGTCGCAACGACGCAGGGGGGGGGGGGCGGGCCGTCACCGGCGGCGGCGGCGCCCACTCCAGGCCCCCCGTCCCTCCTCCGACAGCGCATAGGCGGCGGCGGCGCCGCCGCGGCGACGCGCCGGCCGCGAGCGCGGCTGCCACGACGGTGCTGCCTCCCCCCCACTTCCCTGCCAAGAGCACCCCCTCACCCTTGATGCAAGAGCGGGTGCTGTGTGGTGGGGTGCCCCGACGGCAACCATGCTGCGGTGGTCGTTGGCAGTGGTTTTTCGTTTCTGCTCGTGCCGGCCGCCGGTCGATGGCGCCACCGTTACGGCAGCGTCGCGACCGCCGCCGCCGCCACGGCCGCCGCCACGGACGGGGTTGGGCGTCGCCAAGACCGTGGCTGCGTGCTACGTTTTGAGTCACCGGGGACCGCTATCGTGACGTCCCTGGGGGAGAGACTGACCTGGCGTTGCGCGTGCGCTGCCGACGTCCGTCCCAGGTATCATCCCGGCAGCCGCTCCGTCAGCAGCGGCGGAGCGCGCGGCCAGCTATCCCCGCCGCGCAGGACAGGGACGGCGCAACGTGCAGCCAAAGTGCTTTCTTTGCTGATCTACGGCGCCCTTTGCTGAGTCAAGCGGTTCATGGATCAAGTGCCGTCCATTCAAAGAAGAACCATTGATGTACTTGTTTTTCGCGCCAATCGGCATGCTCGCTTTCTGGCGCCATTTTTTTTGGATGGTGGCCCTTCGCCTGCACGGCCGGCCGAGGTCCTGGCGCGGCCGGTGACGCACACGTCGTCGTCCCCGCGCACCCCCGCATCCGTTCGCTCGCACCGCCCTTGACCCCCGCGCACACCTCGCTCCCCAGTCCGCACACCCCGTGGAGGCGCGAAGTCCTATCCACACTATCGCTCACGCCCCCTCCTCCCCTTCCCCCTCTGGCCTACCCCCCTCCGTCTCGCCTCCCGTGCACCCGCCGCCGTCGCTGCCGCCGCCCAACGTTGCCCGAGGTGGCGGCAGGCATGGCCGCCGCGGACGGTGGCACCGCCGGCGGCGACGGCGCGACCGCCCCCTTCATCAAGCTCTCCGCGTGCGCGGCGTACGCCAACCAGTTTGTGGTCGTTGCCGGCAACGTAACCGCCGTCGCGGCGGACGGGACGGGCTACACCGTTGGCGGGTGCCTACGGGTGGTGCCGTTTGGCCCGACGGACGAGGTGGAGGTGGAGAGCAACATGCTGCTGGCGGGGGTGCTCGACTCGACGGGCTCCACGCTGACGGTGAAGCGGTTGCCCACGTCGCTGGGGCCCAACTTTGGTACGTGGACGCGGGCGGCGTCGGGGGGGGGGGGGGGCAGACGGTGGCGGTCGTCCTGGTTGGTGGGGGGGATGTGGGGGGGAGGGTGGTAGTGCCGGACGTGCTGGGCGTGGCGTGTGGATGCGTTGGACGTGCTGCCCGCACGTGGTGCCGTTTGCCATGATGCGATGGCGGTCGCCATTTGCGGGGTGTGGCCTCTGACAGTGGCGCGACCGTGTGTGACCCCTGTTCTTGTTCCTTTGGTTGTGTCTTGTCCTGTGTGGCCTCCCCGCCCCCGGAATGGCAGATCAGGACATATACAACCAGACAGCAGACGTGACGTGCATGCCCACCTTTAAGCACCTCTTTTCCTGAATGGACCACTCGTTGGCCGCCGCTCCGTGCCTGCCTCTGTTCACCCCACTGCTCACGGTCGTGGCGCCCCTACGGCCGCCACCCTCTTTCCGCTACCGACGGCTGCCATCCCTACCACGCGCTGCTGCCTACCACTCTCCGCGCCGCGCCTCGTTGCGTGGGCCCCGGTTGTGAGACGACGCCAACGGGTCGGGTCGTCCCCAGCATGATGCATACGAAAAAAGAAAAGAACAAAGAGAAAGAGACAAGCACCCACACAACACCAACACAAGAAAGCGTGCGCGCACGGGTCGGTGCGGTGCGGCGCGGTGCGGGGGAGCGCCCGCGCCGTGCCGACGCCGCGGCAGCTATACAATCTCCACCGCGCGCCCGCACCCGGCCCGCCGCCACCGCCGCAGCCGCCGCGGCCGCTGTCGCCGCGCAGGCGACCGCGGCCGTCCCGCGTGCCATCGGGCGCTCCCCCACGCCCCCCCACCGCGTTGCGCGCGCACCCGCCTCGCCCCCCCCCCCCCCCCCACCCCCCCCGCCGCGCGCCCGCGGCAGCGTCAGTGGCCCGCCGGCCGGCCGTCGAGGTCGGCCTTGCACACCGGGCACACCGCGCGGACGCGGAGCCACGTGTCGATGCACGCCGCGTGGAAGGCGTGGCGGCAGCGCAGGTCCCGCAGCGCGTCGCCGACGGCAAAGTCCGCGAGGCAGACCGCGCAGGTGCCGTCCGTGTCGGGCTGGGGGGGGGGGGGGAAGGGGGGCGGCTGGGGGGGGAGGACGGCCGCGGCTGCGGGTGGCTGGGGGGGTTACCGGGGGGGGGGGGGGGAGGGGGGGGGGGGGTGCCCCGGCCGCGTCGGCCGCCGACGAGGATGGCGGCCGCGGCGACGCGGCGGCGGCCGCGGCGGCGGCGGCGGCCGCCGCCGCCGCCTCTGCCCGGGCGGCCGCTGCCGCCCCGGCCGCCGACATGCGTGGTCGCCCGTCGGCAGCGCGTGCCGGTGGGGTGGTGGTGGTGGCGGCGGTGGCGGCGGCGGGGGCGGCGTCTGGCGCGGCCGCGGCCGCCGGCGGCGGCGCGGCCGCGGCCGGCGCGGCCGCCGCCCCCACCGTCCGCGTCGGCAGCGCCGCGATGGCCTCCTCTGACGCGCCGCGCCCCCCCCCCCCAAGGCGCTCGGCCAGCTCGGTGAGCTGCTCAAAGGTGCCCATCGCGTCGCCGAGGCCGCCGCCGGCACCAAACAGCCCGAGCCGGAGCATGTTTTGGGCCAGCTCGGCAAAGTTGGCCGCCGGCCCGCCGCCGCCGCCACGGCCGCCGCCGCCGCCCCCACCCGCCGCCGCCGCGGGCGTGTCACCCCCCGCGCCGCCGCCGCCGCCGCCGCCGCCGCCACCGCCGCCGCCACCGCCCACGGGGCCGCCGCCGCCGCCGCCGCCGCCGCCGCCGCCGGCCGCCCCCCCCCCCCCCCCTATCGGCCCAAACTCAAAGTTGCCCGCCCCGTCGGCAAAGCCAAACAGGCCGGTGACCATCGGCAGCCCGCCGCGCGGCGGGCCGCCGCCGCCGCCGCGACGGCCGGCCGGGCCGTCACGCCCACGGTCGCCACCGCCACCGTCGCCGCCGCCGCCGCCGCCGCCGATGCCAGCGCCACCGCCGCCGCCGCCGCCGCCACCGGCACCACCTCGAGCGCCAAAGTCACCGCCGCCGCCGCCGCCCCTCTCCGTCGCCGCCACGCCCGCCAGGTGGCGCAGCGCCGCGGTGGCGGCGGCGAGGATCGGGTCGGCCCCCGCCGCCGTGCCCGCCCCCCCCCCGCCCCCCCCTGGCGGTCCCCCCCCTCCCCCCCGCCTCCTCTTGCCCCCCCGCCGCGGCCCGCCCGCCCACATCCTCGGCGAGCGTCGCAAACATGCCGAGCAGGTCGCCCAGGTGGCCCACCGTCGCCGCCGCCTGGCCACGCCCCGCGTGCGCCGCCCGCGGCGGCGCCCCCCCCCCGCCGGGCGCGGCGTCCCTGCCACCACCACCACCACCACCACCACCACCGGCGGGTGCCACACGCGCAGACGGCGCCGCGGCCACCGCCGCGTCGCCGCCGCCGCGGTCCACCGCGGCCGCCGCCGCCCGCGGCGGCGCGGCGGCCAGCCGCCCCACCCGCTCGGCGGCGGTCGCGGCGCGCCGGTCGGCGGCGTAGAGGCCGACCTCGGCGTCGACGAGGCCCGCCCAGGCGCGCCGCGCGTCGGTCGACGGCGGCGGCCAGCCGTCGCCGCCGCCGCCGGGCAGGAGGTCCCCGTGGGCGGCGCGGAGCTCCGCCGCTTGGAGCTCCATCGCCAGCGCCTCGTCGGCCGCCTCGGCGGCAGAGAGGGGCGCGGACATGGTGGGACGGGCGGGAGAGAAACGAGGGAGGGTCAAAGGGGGGGGAACGAGGGGGGGGGGGGGGGAAGCGGACGGAAACGAGAGAGGGGGGTGACCACGAGAAGGGAAAAGCGTCAGGCCAAGGGAAGAAGAATATGCCGAAAATACCGCGGCAGGCACCGCCGCGCTGGCAGCGGACGATGGGTGGCGGCTACAGGGGGGGGGTGACGAGGGGGGATACGCCACAGCGGCACCAGCCAAGGGGGGTGCGTCGGACACAGGCGCGGAGAGGGCAGGCGACGGGCACAAGCAAGGGGGTAGGCAACGGAGTGGGGCTCGTCAGTGTTGCCGAGCTGGCCCGTTGGACAGCGCAGGCCATACCTGGAGCATACTTACTTAAGTTGACACGTTTCGTACTTCTCTGCCGCAGTCTCATCCACTTTATAAATACGGCGCTGTCTTTTGGATGAGCATTGTAATCTGTTGACCGTTTCCATTGGTCGAGACCGAGGTCCTCTGCGCATGGCCTGAAACCGCTGGTTGGTGGAGTGGACACATCGTCTACGGCAGGGGCGGCGAAGGTTGTACGCTCTGCTACCATCGTAGCACCTTTGCCTCGGTTCTGAGGAATGGCCACGTTGCCTATAGCCTTGTATGGTATTGTACTTGCCGTGAAGAGGTAATCGCAGATCCAGTCGACATGTCAATGGGTGGGTTCCTTTGCAGGTCATCTTGCGTATAGATGATGGGGCAGCCTACCCCCAGGGCAGTCTCCCAGGCGACGTTTTCAACTGATGCAAGCAGTGCTTTTTCCGTTCTCAGCACGAACGCTGGAGTGCGTCGCTCGCCAGTCATGACGCGTCGACAATGAGAAGGCCATCTCGCTGGTTCGGTATCAGATGGCACCATCAGGTCATTCTGTTACCAGCAGTAGCAGGAGCACCAGCAGGTATGCTTCGAGCGGCACAAGTTGTAGACAGGTCACCCAGCTGCCTCGGCTGCGCCAACCCGTGTCTATGGGCACGGCGCGCCGGAGGGCAGCCGCGTCCCGCGTGGATTGCAAGCCAAACCAGTTCCATCTGCCACGCTGGGAGGCGTGCAGTCGGGGGGATCCTGGGGAACGAGTGACCAGAGGGGGCCATTTATTTGCCTCGTGCGTCCTCTCCCACCCACAGATGGTCCGATGGGTTCATCCTGGTGTTCGCGCCTCCTCGATGCACGTGTCTCCGTTTAGCAGACCACGCGAGTGCCGATACCCCGTTCGAAAGAGCCACGTGGGCCCTGCCGCGCCACCAAGGTAGGGGCCGTCCCAGGAGGAACAAAAGGGGGACCAAGAGATAGCCAACGTGGGGAGGATCTCCCTCGCCACGTTGCGTCGCGATGAAACCGCCCCTGTGGGCTGTTCCATCAGCACCGGGGGCCGAGGCGACGGCGTCTGGCGTGGCGAGGGCGTGCGGTACGCATACCTATCGAACCATGGATGAGACGGGAGGAAAACCCGGTGTGACCATGCCGCCGCGGCACCCGCTTCTCGCCCAGAGCCCGATGCGTAGATGCCGCACGCCGCTTCGCGGCCCATTTTCTACGCTGTTTCTCCACTCACGTTGGTCAGACGGTTTCTCCGCCCGGCGTCACCTGGAGAATGATTCTGAATTGGCCCGGATCGGGCATGGCCCGTGCAGACCGGGATCAGTCCGCCTCCCTCTTCCAATCAAGTCACATGCCAAGAGCTGTGCTGGAGTGGGAATGAAGCCGCCACCGGACCCACCCGCGGCCCGGGCCGCCTGTCGAATAACCTTACAGCCATGGCTCATCGATGCGGGCCAATGGCCTGGCCGCAACGGAGATCACAGCACCCCCCCCCCCCCCTGACAGCAGCGAGAGGACCCCACCGAGCCACGCCGCGCCCGGCGGTGCGCGAGTCACGCCACGGCCCGTGGAGTTGGCCCGTGGCCCCGCCGCCCCCCGCCTGGCGTGCGAAAAAACCCCGTCGCCAAACCTCCCGAGCGGCCCCGCGGCAGCGGCCGCCGTGCAGAGATACCCGTTGCGAGCCGCCACCACCTGCCGATTCATGGGGGCCCCGCGCGCGTCCGCCGCCCGCGGCGCGTGCCGCCAGGCCACGGCCGCCGCCATCGCGGCCAACCTCTGCCCGGCCCGTTGGCTGCGGGCCCCGCCGCCGCCTTGCGCGGGGGGGGGGGGGGACGAGGGGGGGGAGACGACCACCCCCCTCGGGCAGGGGCGTGAGTGGAGAAATGAGTTTCTACCCTCCCCCCCCCCCCCTCTGCCCAGCCGCGCGCGGCGTAGCGCGGCGGCGCCGCGGGCGGTGCCTCTGTGCACGCGCCGCCGGCCGGCGCAGCGCGCTCCCGTCCACGCCCCTGGGCAGCGGCTGCCATCCGCTCCCACGGTGGGGCGGTGTGGAGGGGGGGGGGTCGGCGGGCAGGTGTGTCGGGGCGTCGCGGCTGGCCGCCGTCCTCGACTCCGTCGCCGCCACCCCCCTCCCACCCCCCGCTGCGCCGCCACCACCACATCACCACCGCCGCTACGCACGCGCCGGCCGCGGCGTTTGGGCACCCGCGGCTGCGCAGTGGCGGCGGGACGCGACAGCGGCGCCCACGCGCCGCCGCCGGTGGCGGGTGGGGCTGCCGCCGCTGCGGCCGCGCGCGCGCCGCACGCCCCCTTTCCTCCCTGTGGGGTGCGGTGGCGGTGGTGGTGGTGTGGGGGGGCGACGACGGGCGTGCCGCCCTCTCCCCTCGCGGCGGTGGGTGGCGGGTTGGTCCTCCACCCCCTCAACATCCGTCGCCGGCCGTCCCGCGGCGCGGCTTCTCGACGCTGCCTGCGCTGTCGGCCGCCGCGCCTCCTCTGCACCCGCGCCACCCCGGCACGTGCCTCGGCGATTGGCGCTCGGAGCTTATATACCCCCACCGGTGGCGTGCGCCCGTTACTTGCCCCCTCGCCCGCCCTCCATATACGCGCGCAGCGGTGCGTGGCTGGGCGTGCCCCGCTGTACGTGGTGGGGTGCGTCACGGCTGGCGGGCGTCGCGGGCGGACGGGAGCGTTCCCCGCCGCAGCGCGTGGGGTTGGATAGGGAGTGGCGAGGGGAGGGGGGGAGGGGTGCACGCGCGCAGGGAGGCGGCCGCCGCCGCTCGATTATTTCTACGCCGAGCATGCCCGTGCGCCGGCAGCCGTTGCGTCGGCCGCCGCCGCCGCCTGCGTCGGTGCGGGCGGCAACGAGCGCGCCCACCACCACCGCTCTCACGACCGCCACCGCCACCACCGCCAAGGTCACCGCCACCGCTACCGCCTCTGCGGCCGGCGGCAACGCCATGGCGTCGGTCCCCGCAGAGGGGTCTGGCGCGCGGTCGGCGGCGGCGGCGACCGCCGCCGCTGCTGCCGCCGCCGCTGCCGCGGCGGTGGCCACCGCGACCGCCACGGTCCCCCCGTCTGGCCACGGCGCGGCGGCGGCTGCGGCGGGCGGGGTGGCCAAGCGCCGGCCCGGTCGCCCCGCGACGTACGTGTTTGACAAGCCCGACGAGGAGCTCAACGAGAATGAGCGGCGGCTCAAGCGGGCGATTGAGAAGCGGCGGCTGCGGCAGAACCGGTCGTACCACCGGCGGCGGCTGGAGAAGCTGCAGGCGGCCGAGGAGGCCGAGGGGGGGGGCGGGGGGGGCGGGGGGGGCGGGGGAGAGGACGGGAGGGCCCCGCCACTGCCCCCGGCCGCCGCCGCTGGCGCCGCTCGCCAAGGGGGGGACCGCGTCGCCGCGGCCGCGCCGCCCGCTCCCCGCGAGGGCGGCGGCCTGGGCCTCCCGCCGCCGCCGCCGCCGCTGGTGCCGCCGGGCGCGGTGGCGGACGGCTTTGGCGATGGCGGCGGTGGCGGCTATGCCGACGCGCCCGCCGCGACGGCCGCGCGGGAGGCGGCGGGGGTGGCCGCCGCGGCGGCCGCGGCGGCCGCCCCCGGCGGCGTGCCGCCCGTGCCCGTCATGGCGCTGCCGCCGCTGGACCCGTCGGCGGCCGCCGCCGCTGGCGCCGCCGCCGCCGCGGCGGCCGCCACGTCTGCCGTCGGGGCCGGCGCGTCCCCCGGCGACGCGGGCGGCGGGCAGGGCAGCGGCGGCCTGCCCCGCCTGCTTGGCTCGTACGAAGGCTGGTCCCCGATGGTGCCGTCTCTGTCGGCGCTCCCGTCGCCATCGCTGCTGCCGTCACCGTCGGTGCTGCTGTCGCTGCCGGGGCTCGCGCAGATACCCGCGTCGGGGGGGGGGGGGGGCACCCGCCGCCGGGACTGGTCGGCGCCACGACGGGGGCGGCGGCGGCGGGCGGCGGTGGTGGCGCGACCGTCGGCGACGCGTCCCTGTCACGCCTCTTTTCCGCGCCGCTCATGTCGGACGCGGGGGGGGCGGGGCCGCCCCCGCCGCTGGGCCGCCGGGACGGCCTCGACGGGGCCACCGGCGGCGGCGGTGGGCGAGGCGGCGGTGCCGGTAGCGTCGGCACCCCGCCTGGCCTGGGCGGCGGTGGTGGGGGTGGGGGTGGTGGCGTCGCGGGGGGTGGCGCCGCCGGCGGGGTTGGGGTGGCCGTCACGCCGGGCGGCACGCCGCTGCCCCTCCTGGACGTCCGCGCGCCGCTGATGCGGCAGTCGTCACCCGGGACCGCGTCGGCCGACGGCATGCTGCTCCCGTCGGTGGTGCACGGCTTTTCGCCGCTGGTGCGTGCGGCGGCGGCGTTTTCCAGCCCATCGCCGGGGTTTCTGATTGACGGGGTGCTGGCGGGCGCGCCTCCACCTCCCCCTACCGACGTTGGCGGCGGTGGCGGCGGCGGCGCGGGCGCCGGCGTTGGCCCCGCTGAGTCGGTGTACTCGTCGTCTGCCGTCACGGCAGCGGCGGCGGCGGCCGCCGCGGCCGACGACGAGCGGCTGGCCGCTGACAAGCCGCTGCTGCATCGACCCGCCGGTGGCGGCGCCGGCCTGGATGGCGTCGAGGACGACGAGGCCGACCAGGTGCAGCGGGCGGTGGAGGACGTGTGGCGGTCGGCGGCAGCCGGCGGCGACGGCGGCGGCGGCGTCCGCGACGACGCGCTCGTGTCGGTGGCGGACCTCCGGCGCGTCACGGGCCTCCGGCGGGTCGTCTTTGACAGCATCCGCGGGCGGGTGTCGGTGCTGCCGGCGGCCTCGCAGCGCGCGTTGGTGCTGCTGTCGGTCTTCCCGCGCACGTTTGACCTCGACGCTGCCGCGTCGGTGCTGGCGTCGCGCACCGCGCCGCGGGAGGTGCTGGCGCCGCTGCTTGGCGCGCAGCTGCTGACGTCGGTGGACGACCGGCTGGAGCTCAACGCGGTCGCCAAGCTGTTTGTGTGTGAGGAGCCGCTGCCGCTCAAGCACCTCACCCTCACCGATGCGGACGCCGCGACGGTGGCGGCGCGGGAGCTCGGCGACCCGCCGCCGACGGGCCTGACCGCCGGCCTTGTTGCCGCCGCGCGCGCTCGGTTTGTGGCCTATTTCCAGAGCGTCCTGCGGTCGCTCGACGATGAGAGCATCCACAAGCTCGGCTGGGCGCGCGAGCGTGCCATGGCGGTGTACGACGTGGAGCGGGACAATATGGACGCGGCGGCTCAGATTGCGCGGGCGAGCCCGAGCGAGCGGCCGCTGCGCCAGTTCCTCACCGCCGGCGCGTCGATTATGCGGTACTGCGTGCCGGCATTTTCGCGCGTCGACTACCTGTGCAAGGCGGTCGAGGCGACGGACGCGGCGTCGACGTCGCCGCCGATCAAGCTGGACGCTGGCATGGACGGCGTCGACGCGGGCGGCGACGCGACGATGCTGCCGCCGCTGTCCCCGCTCCGGGCGGCGGCGGCCAAGACGGAGCGCGTCGCTGAGGCCACCGCCGCGGTCGCGCAGGTGGTGGCGGCGCACAAGGCCGCGGCGGTCGCGACGGAGGCGGCGGCGGCCGAGGCGGCGGCCGCCGCCGACGCGTCGGCGGGCCCCCCCGGCGACCGGCTGCTGCCGCTCGACGGTGCGGCTGCGGCGGCGCGGCGGCAGCGGGAGGAGGCGGAGATTGAGCGGGCGCGCGCAGCGGCCGCGGCGGCGACCGCCGCGGGTGACGGTGTCCGGTCGGATATTGGCGTCGCCGAGGCGGCGGCTGCGCCCGTCGGCGTGTGCCCCGAGCTCCGCTCCAAGGCGCGGCTGCACCTGGCCCTCGGCGAGGCCCACTGCGACACGCTCAACGTGGAAGCGGCGGAGGAGCCGCTGCAGCGTGCGATGGAGCTGATGGGGGAGGTGTCGCCCGCCCGGTCGTGCCTCCCGGAGCTCATTGACTCGGTGCTGGTGCTGCTGCTCGTCGCGTCCATCCGGATGCAGGCGACGCCGCCGCGGACGCGCGAGGCGCGCGCGCTCCTCGTCCGCGCGCTCCGCGTCCTCACCGCCGCGGGCCTCGGCAAGACGACGCTGGCCGTCAACGCGATGACCAACCTGACGCAGATCCACCTGCGGCGCGGGGAGCTGCTCAAGGCGCGCTCCGTCGTGTCGCAGCTGCTCGACGTGCTCGACACGATGCGCTACTCAAAGATGCCCATCTACGCCGACGCCCTCGGCTCCCAGGCAATGGTGTCGCTCGCGCTGGGCGACGCGCCCGCCGCGGAGCGCCAGTTCTCCGCCGCCCTCGAGGTGGTTGCCGAGTGGGGCACCAAGACCTGGGGCAGCCTCCCCGTGCAGCACTGCCTCGACCTGGACCTGTGGCTGCTCGAGGGGCTCGCCCGCGCCATGCGCGTGCAGGGGCGCGTCGAGGACGCGGCGTACGTGACGCAAAAGGCCCGCGAGGGGCGCGTCTCCCGCCAGCTGGGGCCGCCCCCCAGGGGGGGGGAGGACGCGCGCCGGGGCGCCGCCGACGATGCCGCCGCCGCCGCGGCGGCGCCCGCGTGTGGCCGGGCGGGCGCGGCCGAGTATGGCGGCGGCGGCGGGGCCGAGTACACCCAATTACGGCACATTTATTGATAGGGGGGGGGGGCGGGGGCGGGCAGGTGGTGGCGTCGGTGTCGGCTTGGCGGGCGACGGGGCGGGGGGCACGACGGACGGGCGGTCGCCCGCCGCCGCCGTCGTATGCCCGTGGCGCTGGGGGGATGGGAGGGAGGAGGCTGGCTGCGTATGGGAGGCGGGGGGGGGGGGGGGGGTTCTCTCTGCTTGGCTCCCCAGTTGGGGCCCGCCGCCGCGCGTGTCTGCCGCCCTGTGCCCGCCGCTCGCGGCGTCCCTTTGTCTTTGGCCCTTGCCCGGCCGCGCTCCCCGCGCCGCCGCCGCACGGCGCGGCCCCCCAGCCGCCACCGCCGCGGGCACGCGCGGCGGGGGGGTGGCCACGGGCGGGCGCGGGGAACCACACACCCCAGCGCCGCCCGCGCGCGACGGCGTGCCTCTTCCCCCCCTCCACCGGCGGCGGCAGCCCCCTATCACCGCCGGCGCAACGCACGGGCGGCGGCGGGCGCGGCGCGGCGCCGTCCCCCCCCCAGCAACCGTCGCGCCGCCACCGCCGCCGCCACCACCATCCCCACCCCCACCGCCGCCAGCCCGCGCCGCCACGACCCACCGCAGGTGGCGGTCGGCGCGGCGCCGCCCTCCCCCACGCGGCGGCGCGCCCCCCCCCCCCCCCCCCCCCCCCCCCTCCCCTCCGCCACGGCAGCGCTGAACGCGCAGAGGGGACCCGCGCCTGGGGAGGCGCCGCGCGGGCGCGGGCGGCGACGCCGTCCCCCCCCCCCCCCCCGCCGCGCCGCGCCGCGTGGCCGCCCCGCCCGTCGTGGCGGCGGTGGCCGCCGCCGACGGGGCCGCCGGCGGCGGCGGCGGCGGCGGCGGCGGCGGCGGCGGCCCGCGGCGGCGCCGCCGTCGACGGCGCGCGCGGCGGCCCGAGGCGGGCGCGCCCGCGGCGGCGGCCTCACCACCCCCCGTGCGCCGTTGGCGGCGGCGGCGGCTCGTCGCGGCGCCGCCGCGGTGGCGGCGGCGGCGGCGGCGGCGGCGGCGGCGCGGCGGGCGGCGGCGCGCGACCGCGTGGGTGCGCCGACGACGCGGCGACGCGGTCGGCCGCGCGGGCCAACGGCTCGCGGCAGGCGGCGCGCCGCCTCCCAAATTCCATGGGCCGCCCCGTCCCCCTGCCGGCGAGCCGCGGCGCGCGGGCACCCCCGTTCCGTCTGGAGGGGGGGGTGGCGGCCACGCTGTTTTCCTCTGCGCGGGGGGGGGGAATGGCGACCTACACTGCTGTGACGGGCGCGCTCGCCGGTCCCCTTGTGCTGCCTGGTCTCCTTTTCCCCCCCCCCATCCCCACCCCCCCGCCCCAACTTTGTCGCGCACTGCTTCCTCTTCCCGCCACCCCCCCACCCCCCGACCGCTCCCCTCTCCTCCCGCTGCGCGCTCCCCCCCCCCCGCCCCTGCCGCTGCGGCCGTCGACTCGTCCCCGCTCCCGATGGCGCCCTCCCGCCTCCTCCGTCGCCTCGACCGCGCCGTCCCCGCCATTGCCGCCGTCGCCGCCGTCGCCGCCCTCACCGCGCTGGCGCTCCGCGCGTTCCCGCCCGTTCCCGCCCACGTGCGCCTCGCCACCGCGGCGGCCACGCCCGCCACCGCCACCACCCCAACCACCGCCACCACCGCCGCCGCCGCCGCCACCACCGCCGCCGCCGCCGCCGCCGCCGCGGCGGCAGCACCACCGCAGCCGCCGCCGCCGCCGCCGCCCCGCGCGGGCGGTTCCCCGCCGCGGCGCGGCGTGCTCGTCCCCCCAGACCCGACCGGCGGCATGGCCCCCCCGCCCGGCACGCGGCTCGTCTTTATCGACGCGACCGTCGCGGCGACCGCGACGGCGGGTGTCGACTGGTGGGCCCGCGCGCCGCGGTCGGTCTTTGGCGCCCGCGCGCACGTCACGTCCGCGGCGCCCGCCGACTATGACGTGTACGTGTTTGCACCCGACGCCGCGGCGGCGACGGCGGCTATGGGTGGCGGCCGCGTGCACGTGGTGCCCGCGCTGCCGGCGGCGGTGGACGCGCCCGCCGGGGCGCGGTCGTCTGGCAGCGGCGGCGGCGGCGACGATGACGGCGGCGGCGCCGCCGCGGCGGCGCGGGTGGACTTTGCGGCGTGGCTCCGCCGCACCTTCCCCCCCGACGCGTACCTGCTGTGCCGGCTGGACCTGGAGGGCGCCGAGGCGGCCGTCCTCCGCCGCCTCCTCGTCACGGGGCTGCTCTGCCGCTGCGCGCGGCTGAGCGTCGAGTGGCACATGTGGGTCGGCACCACCGCGGAGCCGCACGGCACCCACTTTAACGACCCCGCCCAGCTGGAAGCGGACGACAACGTGTTGGCCGCGGCGGCAGCAGGGGGGAAGGGCGCCACCGATGGGGGGCAGGGCGGGAGAGTCGCGTGTACCATCCCGCACCTGCGGCGGGCGCTCAGCCACACCGAGTGCGTGCTGCCGCGGGTGGTCGCGTGGGCGCGCCGCGCGTGCCCGCCGCCCGCGGCGCCGATGGAGCGGTGGCTTTGACGGTTTTGTTCTGGCCAGTCGGGCGAGCGGAGCGGGGGGGGGGGGGCGGGGACGGCCGCGGCGCACCGGCGAGGGGGAACGGGCCACCGGCGTGGGCGGGCGGGGCACCGGCGAGGGCGGGTGGGGGTTGGATGCGCCGTGAGGGGGGGCGGTCGGGTCGGGGTCGGGCGGCGGGGGGGGGGGGAAAGGGCGGTGCCGGCCCCGCTCGCCCACCGCGGGCTAGAGAGAGACGCCACGCGCCGCCCGATGGGGGAGCCCCAGGGGGGTGCGCTTGCCGGCCGCGGGTGCCGCCACACCCCCCCCCCCGCCGACTCCCCTCCAGCTTCCGACCTCAGCCCGCGGTTTCCAGCGCCCCCCCGCTTCCCACCAGGGTGGGTAGGGGAGCGTGATGGCTCCTGCGTGGTACGAGCGTGTTGACCGCGTCGGGAGGGGGGGGGGCAGTGCGTCGCCACAGCCGGGCAGGGGCCCCGGGTAGGGCGGGAGGCCTTGCCAGTCCCGTCCCACCCAAACTGCCGGCCGCCGCTCTTGGGCGACGGGCGTTGGCGGCCGCGTCGCGCAGCCGCCGGCCGTCCCCCGCCCCCAGCGTCCACCGCACGGAAGGGGCACGCGCGGCGCTTGCGCTGGGGGGTTGCCCGCTGGGCACCACTCCCAGCGGGTTTCCTCCACGGTAGCCGACGATGCTCCGTGACCTTCCCACCCGCCACTCCCCCCCGCCCACGTTGCTTCCCCCCCCTTCCGCTCCGGGCCGGGGCGGGCGCCGGCTGCCCGCTCCGCGCGGGGTAGGCCCTGACAATGACAAGGGCGGGGGCGCCGTCGTGGGCGGTCGAGGCCGCCCGCCGTGCGCGTGTGCGGGAAAGAGCACGTGCCAGCAGGCGGCCGCGGCGGCGGTGCGGGCGCGGCGGGGCGTCGCCACTGGGGGGCACGCCGGGGGGGGCGGCCGCGGTGGCGTGACCAGCGTGGTTGCGCGACCCGCAGCGGGCGACGTGGGGTGAGGGGCGACGGCTGCCCACGCGCCGCCCCCGCGGTGCGGCGGGGGCAGGGGGCGGGCGGCGCGCGGGGCCCGTCGCCCATGCTACTGGACGCGCCGCGGCCGTGCCGCGGTGGGTCCGCGGCAGCGGGCGCGCGGGGGAGCGGGGGGGGGGGGGAGTGCATCCCGCGGGCGATCCACTCGGCGGCCGCCGATGCCGCCCTACCCCCTGGCTGCCTGGCGACCACGCCCCAGCGGGGCTCGTAGCGGCGTATGGGCGGCCGCCAAGCGGGGCGGCGATCGCGGGGCCGACGGCGGTGGCGGGCGGCGGCGGTCCGAGTCCCGTGCGGCTGTACCTTGCGAGACCGCCCAGCCTGGCGGTGGCCACCCGCCGCCCGCCGTGAGTGGGCGACGCGAGCGCCGCGCCGCCGCGGCGGCCGTCTGCTCGGCGCACCCGCCCCCTGCGCCTGACAAGGCGGTCCAGCGTGGCGCCCGGCCGGTCCCTGTGAGTGGCCGACGCGCACGGCGCGGCGCCGCCGCGCGGCGCCGCTCCCTGCCGCGCCCGCTTCTTGGCGAGGCCGCCCGGTCGGGGTGGCTGGCGTGCCGTCGGCCGCCGCTGGTCGTCGACGCGCGCCGCGGGTCACCGCCGACGGCGCGCCGCGTCGCCACCGCCGGCGCGCCCCGTCGCCGCGCCGGCGCGGCCTGTCCCGTCCTCTTCGTTCTGCCAGAGTGGGGCTGTCGACCGCGGCGGCCGCCGGTGCGGTCGTCGGCACGGGGTGGCGGCGCCGGCACCGGCGCCGCCGTGGCCGGCACCCCGGCACCGCCGTGGCGCCTGGTCCTTTCCCGCCCCGCTGTCCGCGGCGCCGTGGCCGTGGCCGCCCGCCCACCACGTCACGTCGCCGGCTGCAGGTGTGAGAATACAAAAACGTGTACTCAACCCTTATGCCAAGTCGGCGGTGCTCATGCTCGAATACCTCTCGCTGTGAATACATGTGCAAGGACATTACTCGCATACATCCATGGTCAGCAACAGGAGCGGGGGCTGCAGCGCCGCCCCTGTTCTCGTCAGGCGCCGAAGGGACGAGGCTGCCCCGCCTGTCCGCCCGGCGCAGCGCAGGCTAAACCGGGACCACGGATTTCTTGCATTTTTGGTGTAATCCGGGGATGCAACGATTTGAGACCCCCCAGCATCACATGTTCCGCCCACGTTTTCCGTGATTTCTCATAGCATGCGCTTCAGGAGTAGGTTCCGTATGAGTACCGGGGACAACCGTTACACCAAAAGAAGCGCCGTTCTTGGGGCTACGCTGTCGCACGTCGGGAACAAGCGTTATTATAACGGAGCGCTGTGTACAACGGATCGAAAAAAACTGCTGCGGGGAACAGCATTTTTAGACAACGCTTGTCGCGTTTTGCTCAAGAGCTATCAAGGCCGCTCCGGGAAGACGGCCGTGCAGCCAGAATATCTCCCGTTGTCGAGTCAGTCAATACACCTGCACATGAAGGTGGGGAATAACAAAAAAATTGGTGCTTCCCTCTTGCCGCCTTTCTCTCGTACGACAACGTGCTCACGGCCGACGCGTGCCGCTCTCCCGCCGTGCGGATGTCCTCGTTCCGCCCACGGCGACCAAAACGACCCCTCCCGAGGAAGTGCAGACGCGTGCCCCCCTTCGTGGGGCTGCGACCGCCAACCCCCAGGCTACTCGCGCCGCCACCGCTGCTGCCGGCCGAGGCGGACAAGACGATCAAGGTGTGGAACGCGGTGGATGGCGCGACGAAGGCCGACTACTCGCTCAACTGGGCGCGCGACCTCAATCCCAAGCGGGACTAGCTCGCCGCGCGACGAGCGGCGGCGGCCGCCGCGGCGGCAGACCCCGCCTCGCGGTCCGCCGCGGCCGCCGCCCGCCCGTCGGCGAATGCGACTGCGGCGGCGGCTGCGTGGATGTGGGTACGCGCATGACAGAGGGGTTCGTTCTCAACGCTGCGCTCTCCAAGTCAACCGAGAGTTTTCATTGGACACCGTCCGACAAACCGGCTGAATCAAACGCGGGAGATTTTTTGTTCTGGACGACAAGACTGCTTGACTTTTGCACCAGTGCAAGAATCGTGCTTTGAGCAGCAAACTCTTGGCAAATTTCTTGCTGCCAACAGGGGTCGAGCACCGTTGCCGTGCAAGCAAGAATCGTGATGATCGGCTCCGACCCCTCTTGCACGTGGTCCCGGTTTAGCACCCACTGCGCGGGCCCCAGTCCGCTAGGGCGGCCGCCCCGCTCCGCCGTTCATCTGCTCCCGACGGTTCCACCCGCAGAGGGCCGTGGAGGGCGTCGTGGTTCGCGGGGGCGCCTAGCCAACTATGGGCAGGCACGGGGCGGTAGGCCGGGGGCGGCATATGGAGGAGAATTCGCCGCACGCCATTGTGAACAGGGGTGCTCGCGCGGTGTAGGAGACACCAGCTGCTAAGGGAGACGGCCAAGCCTGGTCATCGTCGGAAGGGGGGACACTCGGCTGTCACATTTGTTCTCGTCCGGCGGCCACGCAGTGCAGGCAGTGGGGCCCGGTGCAAAGGCAACGATGCGGGGAAGGAAACGGGTGGTGGTGCGCCACCTTGTGTCAAGGCCCGGAGGTCAGGCGGATTGCAACACCCAAGAAGCGGTTGGTCGGTTGAACGGCTCGCAGGAGGGAAACACGCAATTGACAAGGACGACCCGGCCATTTTTGCCCACATTTCTTGCTGCGGATTAACGATGATTCAAAGACAAAGTTGTTCCGGCGGCAAATCGTCCAAGGTTTTTGCTGCGGCGGTTGAAGGGCATGGTGTGCATCCCTCGTCGACCTGGACGGACAGCCCCTACCCAGACGCTCCTCCATCTCGGTGTCGTTTCCCCTCTGGTTGTATGGGTGCAGTATGCCGTTTCCGCTCCCCCTCACCGTCATTATGTGACGCCTTGGGATCCTTGTTCTACAATGTTCTCCATCTCGTGCGAGGGTTTCTTCCACTCCCAACCCCGCCTTTCACACCCAGCCCTCGCTCGCACTAGCCAACCGCACGAATAGAAAAGAAGACGCAGGGCTGTGGATGCTGCGCCCGGTATGCCTCGCAGTACGTGAATACTACTTGGAGAAGCGTACGACCGCCTCGGTGGCGGTCGACACTACGGCGCGAGCAGCGCGCAGGATGACGAGAAGCGTGTTGGACTGCTCGCATGCAGATGCTGTTGGAGAAAGAAAGAACTAGTGAGGAGGCTGGACGGGAGAGAGTCCCCAGTATGGGTGAGCATGCGCACCAAGGAGCGGCCTCCACGGCCCGGTCGCGACGGGTGCTTGACAAGAGTGGTGGTCAACACGAGCGGGGCAGATCCAAAGTTTGTAGTCATGAACGCCCGACTGCGTCAATCTGAAGCATTCGATCGGAGCGAACTGTATGCAAACAGAAGGTCACTGTACGCGACGAGAGACAGGCAATTGTGTGGACGAGGAGTGCTCAACGGTATCGGGTCACACAGTAGATCGTAGCCGGTTTGGCGGGCCTCTGAGGTGGGCAGGATCCGCACGGCACGGTGGCCGGCAACCAGCACCCCAGAGGTGGGGCCCGCAGCTCTTTGTCTTTGAGCTCAAGCCCCCTCTGCTCAAGAAGAGCCCGATGGCCAGGACTCGTGGAATCAGCCAGGGCCAAGCAGGTTGTTGTCGTGCATCGTCCTTCCACGGGGCCGGTCAGCTTGCTGCCTAGAGAGACGTGGCGAGCCCGCGAGCACCGCGCCTCGTTAGGGATTTGTCTCCGCTGCTCTTCTTTGGCCACAATCAGCATCCGCGACCAATCATCCTCTCCTTCGTAGCTAATGCGTGACCAACAGCATATAATGAACAAGCACAGAAAAATTCACATCCCCTGGGTGTCTTCCATGAAAAGGTTCTGCACAACCCGCCGCCAAACCACGGGCGGTGGTTGCAGCCGTCCCAAGTCTCTTTCGGAGGAGACCCCCCTGCCGAAGGCCAGCCTATGGAGAAGCGCACGCATGGAAATGAGCGCACCACCGTTGCGGCCGTACGGCTCACGCGGCGTGGTGTTGCCACAACATGAGTGGCCCATGGCCAACATCCCCGCCTCCCTTCAACTCCTTCTGCTACAGCTGCACCACGGGGCCTTGCCTTGCCGCTACAGTGTGGGGCCGTTGCTTTGCGTCTCATTCCACTTTCCTCCCCTCCTCCCGTCCCCCCCAACGCCACACTGGAAGACAGACACTGTGTGGCAAGCACCACCATGCAGGCAGTCGGCGAGAGAGGTGGCCAGGGGGGATGCTGGAAGCCTGGAGCCGCGCTACACCTAGCGCGATGCTGTGTTACGGGGTTCAGGGGGGCGTCGGCACTGCGTCGGCGCCCTCCGCGACCTACAAGAGGTTCTCGTGGCGGGCACGCCAAGGCGATGGCGGTGGACTGCGCGCGCCGGATGCCTCACCCGCTAAGGTGTAGCACGTAGGTTGGGAGGCGTGCGCGTTGTGCTAGACAAAGGGCACTCGGCGGAATGGCCTCGGCGTAGGCAACTCGATATTTATAGCAGGCGATTCTCTATCTTCAATAGTGGGGCACACGGGTTCCCTCTGCCACCTAAACCGTCGATGAAGCTCACAGTGTGACCCCTCCAGACAAGGCTATCTGCCGCACGAGGACGCCTCGGCTGCCGCGTGCGCCAGCAGGTCGTCAAATGGTCGCGCCAGGCCCATACACGTCCTGGGGTTGCGGGGTCCTTGTTGGCCAATCCTCCCGCCTCTTTCGCTTTCTGCAAAGTCCAGCGCATGTGCTGGCTTGCTGGCCAACCACCGCACGCCCGGGAAGCAAGCTCCCTCCCTCGCACGCGGACAAGGTGTTCCGCGTGTGCTCCAGGGGAGGTGTACGCAGCGTCCTCTGTGTACAACCTGCCATCGCGGCACGACGCGGCGGTGCAGCTGGTCGCTACGTACGGCCACGCCGACAGTTAAGCGAGCGGCCGGACGCGAGGGGCGTGGAGGTCACCAGCTTGCGAGCGAGAACGTGGCATACTTGGTCGTGGTGATGGGTACGCGGTCTTTGTTTCTCGTCCTTCGGGGCTCTGACTGCTGCCGAAGGAGGGGTTCGTTAAATTTAGGCGGTAGCCCGCAGAAACCTCGTTGGGCCGTAGTGATCTGCATTAAACATCCAAAAGTGCAACGCTGTATCATTTTCAAAACGGTGATTGCCACGTTTCTAAAAACCTGGTCAGTGCGTCTTGAGTCTCTGTTCCACTGCCCGATCGATTGAGCGTCTGCGCAGCGCGGCTGCATAGGTTTCAAAACCTCAACGGACCCGGCTGCCTCCGCGTTGTGACAAGGACCGCAAAACTCGTCGAATAGGTCGGCCCACCCAGACGCTGCCTACAAAAGCCCTCAGCCGAGCGGCTCCATGTCGCTCTCGTCATGGTCACTTCGCCGGGGCGTTCCCGGGCCTCGCCTTCCTGCCAGTTTGCTCCCCTGTGCCCCCGCCTTCGAGCCCGGCGTCTCCTTCCCTTGGCGGTAGCTTATGCATCGTCAGTGCTGTCTGTCGGCTGCGCTCTGGCTCCCTCCTTCCAGTCTCCATCTTGCCAACCTCAGCATCTCGTTCCCTGGGCGGTAGCTTCTGCTTCATCCGCCTGCTGCCTGTCGTCGTCGCCCCCGCACGTTCCAGCCCCCTCCGTCCGTTCGCGGCCAAAGCAGCTCCTTCCGGCCTAGCATGACGGGCCATCCGAGCCGTACCCACAACGCGTCCCCCCCCCCCCGGGGGAATGGGCTCACGCCACCAACACCCCCCTCCCGTCGGCGTGGCGGGGGTATCCCCCTGGGGTCACGCCGCCGCCAGTCTCCACCGCCACCACCGAGGCCGCCGCCATGACGGCGATTCATAGCCCCGGATTGCGGCCCGCCCACATTCACGTTGCCGCGTTGGGGGCGGCGGGGGGGGGCGGCGGCGGTGACGGCGGCGCCACCGCTGCCGCCACGGCGGTGACGGCCGCGTGGGTGGCCGGCGTTGGTGGCCACGCCAGCGGTTGTGCCGCCAGCGCGCCCGTTGCCATGGTGGCCACCGCCGTGGCGCCAGCGGCGGGCTGCTACTGCGACGGCGGTGGCTTTCGCGGCGGCGGCGGTGGCGGCGGCAGTGGTGGTGGCGGTGGCGGGGGCGGCTTTGGCCCCGGCGTGAAGGTGTCCTATACGGGAGCCGGCCACCCCTCTGTCGCGGCGTCCACCCCCTGCGGCCGTGCCATGACGACCGCCCCGGCGGCGCCCCCCCCCACCGCGACGGCATCGTCAGCGGCTACGCCGCCCCCTCCCCCCAACCCGCTTGGCGCCACAGCGGCGGCCACGGCCACCGCCGCCGAGGCGGCGGTGGTGCCCCACCCCCCCCTCCGCAACCGCGCTACGGCGCCGACGGGCGACTGCTACCGCTGGAGTTGTCCGCGGCGGCGATCAACGCAGCGTGGGCCAACGCCCCCGCGCCGATGCCGGCCTTCTCCAAGTGGGATGCCGGCAAGGGCGGCTACATCGGCACGCTCCTGGAGTGGCACCGTGAAGGCCGCCTCGCCCTCCGTGACGCCGTGTCGACCGTGACGGTCAAGGCCGAGCGCATGGAGATGTGAACGACCAGCGGATGGGAGAGGGGGTGGGAGAGGGGAAAGACAGGGGAACGGGGACCAATGGGGGGACACCCGTACGGGCAAGGTAAGATTGGGACGGGGGGGGGGAGCGTGCTCTTGCGCGGCATGACTTCGGGGTTCTGCTCTCGGGGGGGGAGGAGCAACGATGGGGAAGCTGCAGCGACAGAAGGGGACCACCTTCTTCCCCGCCGCCGCGGCGGACAGCGCATCCTCCTTGGGACTGGTGGGCGCGCAGGCGCGCAGCACCCACACCGCCTTTTTTTTAGTGTAGTACCCACTGTGTGACTCGGGGATCCCGGCGCGGCGGGATGGGTCCCCCCCCCGCTGGTCCGCAGTGGGTACATCCCGGTCGTCCCGCCCCACCGAGGCGGTCACGACGCGGATGCACGCAAGGGAAGGGGAGGGGGTGGGGTCAGCGAGGGGGGGAGGGTGTCAATTAGGTAGCAGGAGCTGCCCGCCTTTCCAGGCGACAGTGCGCGTGCGCCGACGGGCGCATCCCACGCGATGCAGCGGGGGCAGCCCGCCCCTGCAAGCGGGCGTGCGGGGGAAACGGGAGGGAGAGGGAGAGCGGAGAGCACCAGCGCCGTAGGAAAGCAGGGTCTGGTGGGGAAAGGGGGACAGCAACAGAGCGGATGGGATGTGACGGGAAGCGGGAGAAGCAGAGGGAAGGGGTGGCGCCGACCCCGCGCGGGGCGCGGCATGGCATGGCTCCGGCTGGGGGGCGCGCCGCCGTCGTGGGGGGGGCATTTCGTCGCGGAGACACCGCCAGGATGGGGGTTGCCTCCCCCCCCCCCAGCTGGGCTCTGCCGTTCGGGTCTGGCGCCCGCACTGCGCGGGACAAGCCGCGCCGACGCCGAGCGGCCGCGGACCGCGCGGGTGGCCGTCAGCCCGAGGGCGGCGGCGGCGCGGCGGAGCCGCTGATTGCAGGCGGGACCGAGGCGGCACCGCGGCCGTGGCGCGGATCACCTGTATCGTACGGCAGCACTTGTTCACGTACGTGTCTGCTCGGATGTAACGGCCGCCGCGATGCGTAGCCTTGCCCGAAACGGCAGCGCGGCGGACCATCGACCACTAAATAGGGCCTCTGTTTAGCATAACATTTGAATTTGGCCTGATCGCCATAGCCGGCAGTGTTCCGCGCGCTACTTCTATTGAATTACTACGTGCTTCCTAAATTTAGGCATCAGACGATGAAAGTCGGTTGTCAGCAGAGTCCGCCACCAGTGGAACGGCAGGGGCGTGACAAGGTCTCCCAGCGACGAGGCAGGGCACACGTGTGTGCAAATTGTCAACGATGAACAGACCTGGTCATGTGCACATCATGTCCAACAGTGGCTGGCGAATAGAATGGAAGCTACATCAAAGCTGTCCTTACGTTGCGCTGCTCTGTCATAGCCTGGGATACAACGTACATACATCACGAGCCCAGTGCTCGTCTGCCACTTTGGTTACAAGTGGAACCGGAGGGCATTGCCAATCACTGTAGCGCCTCTCACCGGCTCGTGGACATCGCTGGCAAGTGCTGCAAGGTAGCACAAGACAGAGGACAGGGATAACCGTGCTGGCATGGGAGGGGATGGAGACTACATGATGTTGTCCTCCGCGCGTTCGAGACCCTGCCACGGACAGTCCCATCACCAGCGCAATGGAAGCGGCGCGCTGGTCATTGTTGACTTTCCCGCCGCGCATCACCATCGGACCCACCAGCGCATTCCCGTCCAGCGCATCCCAGCGCCGACTCGTCACGACTATAGCACTTCACACGAGGCCTCCATCATCGCGACCAACGAATGGATGCAACGCCGCCTCGTCTCCTCCCCGCAGCCCGGCGCCCGCCCCGCTAGCCGCCGCCCCTAGCAACAGGGACGCACGACACATGAGACAACAACGCCCACCGCACACGGGGGACGGGTCCACTCCGCAGTAGCACGGTGTCCAGAACGACACAGCGGGTGTCCGGTGTCCGCCGCGCTTGGCGACCCGCTTGCGCCAGCATGAGGCGCCGCTCGCGCTGATGGGGGGGGGGGACAGGTCTGGGGGCAACAGTATCGCTTGGGAGGGGGGGGGAGGAAGCAGGGCACGGGCGGAGCTCGTCGCTGTCCGTCGCTGCTGCACAGCCGTGTCAGGCGCGCGACCATGTCGCGGGGGGTGACCGGGATGGCGTTGACGCCCCGCCGCTCCAGCGCACAGGCCTGAATGTCTGGACGACCTGCTGCGGCGACGCTGATGAGACTTTGGCAAGCAGACCGGGAGAGGCCGCAAGCGAGTGCCGCCACGAGCGGACGTGTTGGAAAAAGGTTGTTGTCCCCAAGCCATCGCCACCATCCGCCCACCCTCCCCCGCCGGCAGCCGCGGCCCAGCGGCAGCCGCGGCCAGTAGCGGCTAGGACCGCAGGTGCGCCGCCGCAAACGCCGCCTCTTGCCGCACCGCCTGCGCGTGCACCTGCTGCGGCGGCAGGCCCGGCGGGCCGTGGCGGTGGGCGCCCGCCCCCTGCGGCGGGTGCACCTCCGGCTGCTGCGGGTGGTAGGCGTGCTGCGCGGCGGGGTGTGGCTGCTGCTGCTGGTGTGGCAGGCCGGGGTGGTGCACCCCCCCGCCCCCCCCGCCCCCCACCCCCAAGCCGCCGCCGCCGCCGCCCCCCCCACCGCCGCCGCCGCCGCCGTTACCGCCGACCCCCACCCCCCAGGCGGCCGACGAGGGCGGCGAGCCGCCCGCCCGCGCGTCCGCGTGGGTGTACACGACCTGGTAGCGCCCCGACGGCAGCGCCGACGAGATGACCACGTCGTCCCCGTCCGCGTCGAGGATGGCCACCTCCCCCTGCCGCGGCAGCCCGCACTTGCGGCGGATGGCACGCTCCAGGTCCTCCCCGCCCGTGCCAACGTACCACACCAGCGGGAGGTGGGCGCCCCGCCAGAGGAACTCGGCACGGTACTTGGGCGGCCGCCGCTCGTCGCCCCGGCCGCCGCCGTTGCCGCCGCCACCGCCGCCCATGGCGCCGACGCCAACGCCGCTGCCGCCGCCACCGCCACCGCCACCGCCACCGCTGCCGCCGCCGCCGCCACCACCGCCGCCACCACCGACGCCACCACCACCGACGCCGCCTCCAAAAGGCATGGACGGCACAAAGCGCATGGGTGCCCCCCCCCCCCGGAAGCCATTGCCGCCACCGCCGCCGCCATCATAGGCCGCACCGTGCATGCCAGGGCCGCCGGCGGGACCGCCCATCCGGTGCATGGCGTGCGCCGCGGACATCCCGTGGACGCCGGCCATGGCCGGCATCCCGCCGCCGCCCCCGTTGCCACGCACGCCACCCCCGTGGGCGTGCGCACCGCCAGGGCCGCCGCCGCCCATGCCGCCACCGCCCACGCCACCGCCACCGTGGCCGACACCGCCACCGACGCCGCCGCCATGGCCGACGCCACCGCCGCCGCCACCGCCGCGACCGCCACCGCCGCGACCGCCGCCGCCGACGCCACCGCCGCCGGCGCCGTCGCCAGGGCCACCAGGGCCACCACCACCGCCACCGCCGCCGCCGATGCTACCGGCAGGCACGCCCATCTGCGGGCCGGCGCCCCAGCCTGTCGAGTCAGCCGGGGCACCCCCCCCCCCCCCACCCCCCCCCCCAGGCCCATGGCCGAGTGCGGCGCCCCATACGCCCCCGCCGCACCCGCCGCGGGCGCCAGCGGCACGCCCACCCCCCCCAGCCCGCCCGGCGCGCCGCGCGCCGCGCGTAGCCGGCGGCGACCACCTAGCAGCTGCTCTGCTGTCGGGGTGGCAGCAGTGATGGCGCCGCCGCCGCCGCCGCCCCCCCCGCCGCCGCCGCCCCCGCCGCCGCCGCTGGCGCCGCTGGCAACAGCCCCCCCCCCCTGCCCCCCCCCGCCCCCCCCCCCCAGCTGCGCGCCGTTGGCCACCCCCCCCGCCGCAGACGTGGCGCCCCCGTCACCCCCCTCCGCCGGCCGCGCGCGCTTGCCCGCCGCCGCGCCACCGTCGCGGGCGGCGCGGCGCCCCCCCCCCCCCCCGCGCTGAGCAGCCGCCCCTGGTCCGAGATCCACCGGTACACCGTCCGGTTCGAGACGCCAAACTTGGCGGCGATCGCGTCCAGCTTGAGCGCCCCCTCGTCGTACGCGCGGACCGCCTCGAGCCGCCGCGCGAGCGGGTTCTCCTCAATCCCCACGGGGCGGCCGCCGTGGCGCCCGCGCTTGGCACAGCCGCCGCTGCCGCCGCCGCCGCTGCTGCAGCCATCCCCGCCGCCGCCGCCGCCGCCGCCGCCGCCGCCACCCCCGTCCCCACCCCCACCGCGAGGCGTGGCCGCCGACGCCCCCGCCGCCGTCGTCGCGGTCGTGGCGGCGGCCGACGCGATCGCGCGGGCGGCGGCGGCGACGGCGCCCGCGCGCGCCGCTTCGGCGGGCGTGACGGAGGGGGTGGCCCGCCCGGCGGGCACGCCAGCAGCAGCGCCCGCGACGGCGGCGGCGGCGGCGGCGGCGGCGGCGGCGCCGACGGCGGGGACGCCCGCCGGCGCAGGCGCAATCGGCCGCGGCGCAATGGGCAGCGCACTCGGCGGCGCGGCGGTAGCGGGCGCAACGGCAGGGGCCATGGCCGTCGTCGTCGATGGCGGCACCGACGGCGGCGCCGTGGCCGCCGCCAGTACAGGTGCGGGCGCGCCCGCCGGCGGCACGGCGGGCGCACTGACGGGGGAGGTCGCCGGCGCGGCCGCTACGGCCGTGCCCCCCGCCGAGGCCGGCACGCCCCCACCGCCGGGCACCGTTGCCGCCTGGGGAGGGGAAGGGGAACCCGCCGCAAAACCCGCCTGCACCTGCCCCGCCGCGGCGGCGCCGAGCCCTAGGGAGGAGCCCCCAGGGGTGGCCGCCGCCACTGCCGCCGCCGCCCCCGCCGCCGCCGCCCCCGCCGCCACTGCCGCCGCCGCCGCCGCCGCCGGGTCCGCCATGGACCGCGCACGGGTGCGCACGGCCTCTGTGGGCCGCGGCGAGACACGCTCCGCGGCAGGCGGTGGCGGCAGCAGCGGCGGTGGCGACACGTCGGGGGGCGGAAACGGCAGCAGCGGGACGGCGGTGACGGCGGCAGCCACCGCCGGGGGGACACCCGCCACGCTATCGGCGTCGCCGGGGGCGGCGCGGCGGGCGGCCACGGGGGGAGCCGCGACGCTTGCAGCCGCGGCGGGTGCAGCAGGCGTCGTCGACGTCGTCGTCGTCGCCGCCGCCGCTGCCACCGCCGCCGCCGACGCCAGTCGACCGACGGGCGCCGCGCCGGGGAGCCGCCACCGCTACCGCCCCTGCCGTCGCGGTCGCCCGTCGCCGTTGCTGTCGCCGTCGCCGTCGCCGCCGTCGCAGCCGTGGGCCCGGCGGGCGGCCGTCGTCGGGGGCGACGGGAGGGAGGAGACGTAGACCACCGCCGGGCCAGGCGGGCGACAGACCGCCGTCGTGCGGACCGGCCAGAGGAAGCGGGGGGACGGCGGCGGTGGAGGCGTCGGACGCCGCGACAGTAGCGCCAAAGGGGGGTAGGCGGGGGGGAGGGGGTGGGGGCAGGAAACAAGCCGCGGCGGCGGGCGGCGGCGGGGCCCGATGCCAACGTCAAGGGCGGAGACGACCAGGCGGGCCGCAGCAGCGTCGGTGTCGCGGCGGGTGCCACCGGCGGTGGGCGACGCGGGCACGACGGGCGTGACGGCTGTCGGCGACCGACGGCCGCCGCTGTTGCCTTGGCGCCGGACTCGGCGCGCGGCGCTGCCCGCCCAATGGGCGACGCGGGTAGGGGGGGGGGGGGGTTGGTGGTCTTGCGGTGACAGCGCCTCGCCAAGGAGGAGGGGCCGAGGGGAATGCGGGGGATGGTGTTCGTGCGTCGTGCCAGCCCCGGTTCCCGCGCTGGGGGCGTTCGCGCGCAACCCCAGATGGCCCAGCGTCGGGCGGCGCGGGGACCGTGTCAAGGGGGGCCGAGCTGTCAACGACGGCCGCGCCGGGGGGTGTGCTGAAGGGGGGCGGGGGGAGGCGGTCTGGAGATGGCGTGTGTGACAGCGAAAAATCGATTGTGACACTGTTGACGCGCGGGGAAGGGGCACCGCACACACTGTCTGTTGGCTGCAACCGGCGCCCGGCAGAACTCCTCTCCCCCTGCGAGGGGCGCTCACGCGAGGGGGGGGGGTGCGGTGGCAACCGTCACGACAGTCGCCAAGAGGCGGCAGCGAATTGGAGGCCATCGCCCCGCCCGAGGGACACACGATACGCCAACCCGATAGCAGGATCGGCAGTCGCCACAGCAGAGTCGACGGGCGGACGAGGTATGTCAACGTCGTCATGTGTCGCGGCGAGGTGCTAGGAGATTGGGGACTGCGTCAGTACTGTGCAGTAGCCCCCCCTTTAGACACTCTGATTGGACATCACAACACTATGACGGCCGCGCAGAAGGGAACGGGTGTGCAACCGACAATGTAGTTGTCGGGGTCACTGCAGCTGTGATGCATCCGAGAGGGGCAGTGCCGCGATCCTCCACCTCTGTCGACCGCCAGTCACGGTGCGCCGGCTACACCAGGGAAACGCGCTGCCGCACACCTGTCGCAGGGAGCACTGACGACACAATCAAGTGCATGGTGAGAGAGGTTCAGAGCTACAAATCGAGAATAAAAGGCTGGGGTAGGGCGGGGCGGGTGCACCTCGAAGACACACCCACCGCCGTCAATTGCGGTGGGACCACAACGCTGGCGGTAGTCTGCTACCGAAGCACGCACAGGTGGGAGGAAGAACACATTAAAATCATAGCCAAAGCGCGACGCACGCGCGCGTTGACCACCCACGCAAAGAGAGACGAATGAGTGAAGGAAAAAAGAGTCGGGGGAAAGGGGGGAGCGCCCCACCGGCGGCGCGCTCCCCCCCTCCACACCACCACCCCAGCGGCACGCACACACCACACCACCCACCACCCGAAAGGGCCACCAGCGCACCGCACAGACAGGGGAAGGAGCAAGTAGCAAAAAAGAAAAGAAAACGAAGCAAGCGATATATTCACACGTGGACGGACAGCCCCGCGCCGGGGGTGGGGGGGCTGACACAAGCCGCGGTGCAGCCTCAGTGGGCGGCGCCCGCGGCGCCGGGGGTGACAGACCCCAGCGACCCCCCCCCACCAACGGCGGCGGGAGCGGCAGCGGCGACGGGGGCGGGTGAATCGCCTCCACCCCCCCCGGACGCGGCGACCGACGCAACGACCGCCGCGGAAATGTCGGCCAGCGCCGCCGGGTGCGGGTACGCGTGGCCGGGCCAGACGCCCATCGGCGCACCGCCGCTCACCCCCGGGTGCACGTGCGGCGCGTGGGGGTGGTGCCCCGCGTGCCGTAGCGGGTGCGACGGGTGGGGCGGGTGGTCGACCGCGGCGAGGGGTCCGCTCAGCGGCGGGTGCGGGTGCGGCGAGCTGCCCCGGCCGCCGCCGGCCGGCGGGTGGGGTGGTCCTGCCGGCGCGCCCGGCGGCGGCGGCGGCGGCGGCGGCGGAGGCGGCGGCGGCGGCGCACCCGGCATGAGCGGGTAGGCCCCGTGGGAGCCAGGCGGCGGCGGCGGCCACCACCCGCCCGCCGCTGGCGGGCCGCTCGGTACGACGACTGCCCCCGGCGGCGGCGCCGGCGCCAGGCTGTGGACCGCGCCGCCCCCCGCACCCCCCCCCCCCCGCCCGCCCGGCACCGCCGCGCGCGGCGTAAACGACCGGGGCAGGATGGTCGACGCGCGTGGGGGCCCCGCCGCGGCTGCCGCCGCGGCCGCGGCGGCCCGCTCCTTGCGCGCCACCGCCCGCGACTGCTTCTTGATGACCGGCTTGGCCTCCTTGCGCCGCGCGCAGCGGGAGCACGCCAGCCGCCGGATGTGGTTGTCCTGCCCACACACGCACCGCACGTACACCTTGTCGCGGTCGCTGCGGGCGTTGCGAGCCGCCTCGGCCGCCGGGGGGGGGGCGCCCGCGTACGCCACCGCTCCGTGCGGGGGGTGGTGCGCGCCAGGGTACACGAGCGCGCCCCCGCCGGAGTGCGGCAGCCAGTAGGGCGTCCCGGGCGGCACCCCGTACGCGGCGCCATGCGCCATCGCACCCAGTGCGTACGCGCCGGGGGGGGGTGGTACGCCGGCCGCTGGCCAGCCGCGCTTGCAGCGTGCGCCGCGTAGACGGCCGCATAGCGCGGGTCAAAGACGCCCGGAGGGAGCTGCCCCGGGTGGCCACCCCCACCGTGCGGCATGTACGACGGTGGCGCGTGAGAGGACGGGGGCATGCCCGGGAAGCTGCTGCCGGCGCCATGCGGCCCCGCGACAACTGGAACACCGACGACGCCGTCAGGCGGTCCCGGCTGGCTGGGGATCGCCGAGGAGCTCAGGTGGTAGGGAGACGTCGACACGGGCGGGAACGGCCGCGACTCGACCGACGCCGTTGCCGGCGACGTGGAGGAGCTGGGCCCAGACGAGTGCGCGCCGCTGCCGACCGACCGCCCCGCCGCCAACGCCACCCGCTGCACGTCGGGAGCGGGCGGGATCGAGATACCCCCCACCGGGCTGGTCCGGCGGCAGTTGAGGCTGGCCGCGGCGGCGGCGGTGGCGGAGGCGGGCGCCACCGCCGTCGCGAGCGGGCGGGCAATCGTCTTGCCCGCCCCCCCTGCCGCGGCAGACCCCCCCGCCCCTGCTGCGGCTGGCACAATTGACGCGCCCGAGACCACGTGCTCCGTCTTGGTCCCCCGCGAGGCGGCGAGGCACAGGATGGGCACCAGCGATGACAGCGACACGTCGGGCGACGGCGCAAGCGACAGGCCCAGCGGCGGGGACAAGCAGAGGCTCGGCATGGGCGACAAGCACACGTCCGTCGCTATGCCCGGCACGTCTGGCGCACCCGCCGCCGCCGCGTCGCGGTCCACCGTGGTACTGCTCGTCGACCGCGACAAGGAGCGGCGCGCCGCCGCCTCCCCACCCGGCGCCGCCGCCACAGCCGCCTGGGGAGCCGCTGCCACCACCGCCCCGGCCGGGGCCACCACCACCGACGAGCCATGGCCGACGGTGGGGGGGGGAGCAGCCGGCCGGCCGCCACCACACAGCCTGCCAGGTGCAGCAACCGCTGTCGCCGCGGCGGCAGGCGCGCGCGCGCTAGCGGGGCGGCCGTTTGGATGGATCGGCCGCGCGACGGCAGTGGCGGATGGAGCCTTCGCCGCCACCGCCTTTGCCGCCACCGTCTTTGCCGCCACCACCGCCGCCGCCGTGGCCGCCGGGCCGCCCGACGTGGCCGGCTGATGCGCGAGCGGCGCCGCCGCCCCCACCACCCCCCGGAGCAGCAGCCCCGCCGCAGACGACGGCGCCAATGGCGGTACAGAGGTGGAGGTGGCGGGCGTGTCCAATGGCGACGGCGCCGGTGACGGCGCCGGCGCCCCTGGCGTCACGGGCGGCTCGGGCGATGGCGGGAGCGGCCGCGCGGCCGCCGCAGCCACGGGGGGTGGCGCCACGGGCGGCGACGCCACCGCCGGCGACGGCGGTGGTGGTGGCAGCGGCAGGCGTGGCCGCGACAATGGCGGCGCCACGCCTGCCGGCGCCTTGCCCGCCGGCGCACGGCTCTGCTCGGACGACATGTCGCTGCTGCTCGTGGCACTCATGGACGACGGCCCCACGCTCTGCGGCGCCGGCGCGGCGAGGACCCCCCCCCGGGGCGCGGCCGTCGCGTGCGCGCCTCCGTGGTCGCCGCGGCAGCCGCTGCCGCCGTTGTAGTCGCGGCGGCAGCCGGCGACGGCAGACGTGTCCATGTCGTCGACCGGCCGCTCTGGCCGTGCGCCTGCGGCCGCGTCGGCGTCGGCCTCCCCCTTGGTATCCCCCTCCCCCCCGTCGGCGTCCGCGGCGCCGGCGACGACGGCTCCGACTCCTCCGACCGCCAGTCATCGTCCATCGCAAACGGCACACAGATGGCGACCGCGCGGGTGATGCCGCCCATGGACGACGCGCCGCACGGCTGCGGCGGCCGCAGCAGGCACGAGCCGTGCGGCGCCGCAGCAACGGCCATGGACAGCACGCCCCGCCGGTGGGGGGGAGATGCCAGCGCGCCGCCGCCGGCGGTCACCGCTACCGCCCCCGGCCCAGCGTCGTCCAGGCACGGGCTGTCGGGGCCGAGCGGGTCCCCAATGCTCTCCGTCACCGACGCGGACAGCGTCGGCACGTCGCTGCGGTCATCGCCGCCGCCGCCGCCGCCGCCACCGCCCCCCCCCGCGTCCGCATCAACGGCGGAAAGGTGGCGCGGATGGTGACCGGCGTGGGGGGAGAGGGGCCCCTTGGACGGTGGCGGCGCCTGGATCAGGTAGCTAAACAGGCGTTCATCGTCCTCAGCGTCGGCCGGCGGCAGGTGGGCGGCTTTTGGGTTCTTGGCCGCCGCAGCCGCCGGCCTCAGCGCCGCTGGCGCCACCGCCAGAGGCGCACGCGCCGGCCGCGGCGGCACGCCCTCTCCCCCAGCCGCCGCGGGCGGGGCGTGACCCGCGTGTGCGCCGCTCATGCCACCAGCACCACCCGCCCCCGCCGCGGCGGCGGTCGTACCTGCCGCGGCGGCGGCGGCGGCGGCAGCGGCGGCGGCGGAGGCGGCGGCGCCCTTCGGCGTTGCCGCCCCGGCAGAGTCCCCCCCCCCGTGCAGGTGCGGGTGCTCCGACGCTCGGAGGAGGGCGACCAGGTCGAGCGTCGAGCCGGTCATGATCGAGTCGCCGGGCGCGCCGTCGGGGCCAGACCGCCGCAGCGGCCGCGCGGCAGTGGCAGCAGCGCCTTGATGGGATGGGCCTGCTGGGAGGGGCGCGGCCATGTCCCGCCCGGCCGCCGTCACCGCCGGTGTCGCGGGCCCCGAGCCCGCGCGCCGCCGATGTGCGTCGCTTGAGGAGAGGCAAGAGGGGGGAGGGGGGGCGGCCCTACGGTCGGCGACACTGCGGACCTCCTCTCCTAGCCTTGCGTGTGGAGGAGGGGGTGGGGGAGGTCCGAGCAGCGGCGCGGGCGGGAGGTCGGCGGTGCCGCCGCGGCGCGCTGCCTACCTCATAAAAAAAAAAAGCACACACACCCCGTCCACTCTCCCCACCACCCGCCGAGCTGCCAGCAACAATCAAGAAGAGAGAAACACGGCACACACGAGCGACGAACGGAGAGCGGGATGCAACCCGCCGCCCAAGAGGGACAGACCAACCACAAACACCCCCGCACCCACCACCTCGAGTAGGAGAGAAGATGAGGGGGAGGGGCGGTGCCGGCGGGCGGGGCGGAGGGGTTTGCGGGGGGGGGGGGGCACGGATGGCGGCGCCCGCCAGATACGACGTGCGGCACGCGTGCGGCAGCAGCGACAAGCGAGATCGACCGGCGCGGAACAAAACGTCGGTGCTACGCTCGTCGACACGGACCGGATGTCCGCCGAGGACACCGACGACCACCACGGCCGTCGGCGGTGAGGGCACGGGGGGGTGGCGGAGGGGAGAGGGGGGGAGGCGGCGGCTCGCCCCCTCGACGGTGGCGGTGTCCCGCCCCGCGCGGGGTTTGCACCCCCCCGCTGGCCGCCGCGGTCTCTCTCCCGCCCGCGTGCACGCGCTCGCGCGGTGGGCCACGGCGCTGTGGTCGCGGGGCGTAGAGGGGGCGCGGCGGCGACACAAGGCGGAGATACAAGCAAACCCACGACCCCCCCCCCCCTCACCTACGTCGACGCGGGGGGGGCGCACGCCGCCCCCACGTGCACGGGCGGCGGGCGGGCGGCGACGGCGCCAATCGTGTGGTGCGGGGGGGTGGGGGGGGGCGGGGAGGTGGGCGTGGGGGGGGGGGGGTCGCGCCGCAGCGCGGCAGCCGTCAATAGCTTGGTCGTCAACGCCGACCGGTGTGGATGCGGCGATGGTGCGAGCGCGCCCAACAGATTGGGGATGGCAAGGGTGGTGGTGGTGGTGGGTGGGGGGGAGGAGACAAAGGAGGTTGGCCGGCGCACCAGCTAGGCGTCGGGCGGGGGGGCGCTGGTGGGCGGGGCCGTGCAAAATGGAACAGTCCAAGGGGATGACCGCCGCCCGCGGCGTCGTTGACGCGGGGGTGGCGGCGGTGGAGCGGAGCGCCCGCGCGTGGTGGGGATCCCCCCGCGCCGCGACGGCCGACAGCACACTCAGACGGGCGCGCGGGGTGGCCAGCGCCGCCGCCGAATCCCGCCGCCAGCCGCTGCCGCCCCCGCCCCGCGGCTGTGTGCCTCCCACTCTCCGGCGCGGTCCCCCCCCGCCCACGAGGCGCGGGTGCCGCGCTGGGGACACGGCCGCGACCGCGGCAGAGGGAACCAGGGAAGAAGACAAAAAGGACCGCGCGCGCGGCCGCCCCACCCCCCCGCACGCCCAAAGCCACACCCGTGTCCGGCAGGTCGTCGTTTGGGTGCGAGCGCGGCCCTGCACGCGCCCCCCCCAGTCCCCCCTCACTCCGCCGCCACTCTCCTCCGTCCCCGTGTCGGCGCCGGTCCCCGCCTGCCCGCAGCAGCTGCAGGGTCGGCCGCCCACCAGGCCGCGCCCTACCTGCAGCGTCGCCCGGCCGGCCGGCCGGCCCCTTGTCCGTCTGTCTCGCACACGAGCCGGCGTCACTACTGGCAACGGGCCAAGTTGGCCGCGCGGCGGAGGCGGCGGCTGCGGGCGGCGGGGTCTGGCGGTGGGGGGAAAGACGCAGAGGGGGTGGCTGCAGCTACCCGCGGTGGTAGGGGGGGGGGGGCAGCGGGGCGTAGCGCGACGAGGGAAGAACACACCAGGAGGGGGGGGCGAAATTAGACCACAGGGACAGGGCGAGGGGTGCTCTGCCGTCGGGCGACCGCGGCCGGCGCGCACGCGCCTGACGCATGCGCAACCCCGCCCGGGGGGGTCGACGGCGGTACTCGGCGAGGCAGACCCCAGCTGGAGGGGGACACATCAGGCAAAACCCTCGCCGCGGACCCACTCTGCCCGCCGCTAGCTGGGCGCCCGCCGCGGCAGCAGCACGCCGCGGGGCGGCGCCCTCGCTCGTGTGTGGCTGTGCGTGGCCGTCGGTCACAGAGCAGAGCCGCCGCCGGCCACGAGTGGAAAGGCGCCTCCCAGCAATCATGGCGAAGGGAAGGGTGCGGGCGGGGGGGGCCAACGGTCCGCCTTGTAGAGCCAGACTGGCCTCAAATGGCTCACGCAATGGCTGGACGACCGCAGGCAGCGACCAACCAAATCGGCGGTGGCTGAGCTGAAGCCACACAGCCGAGATGGCCACGTGTGACGCCACTCGGCGACATAAAAGCGGCCCGGCCGTCTCCTCTCTCGCTGCAGGGACCTCGCCTCGGCGACAGTGACAAAAACTTCGTGCTGGCAACACGAATGCAGAGACTGGCACGAGAACAAACCTCGGCCCCCGTCCGCACATTCAACCAACACGGCTCATGACGGCCATCGGCTGTCGAGTAAGGTGGCGCGACGCCTCGGATCCGCCACCCAGATCTCCCAACCCGCCACCAACACCACCACCACGGGAGGGGACACCACAGCCGCACGATGGCGAGAATGGTCCAAAGCGGAGCCCGACCGTCGCGCCCTCAGGCACACCATTCTGGGTGTTCACTTCAGTCCCAGATTTCTTCGTGTCATACAGAAATCTGATTGGAGGACAGAAGAGTTCATACACTGGTGTAGCAGCAGCGATTGTGCGGCCGAAAGAAACGACACCGATCTGGAAGGTAGCTGACAACTGACACGAGACTGAGTCCGGAGAATTCTCAACTCTTTGGGAACGCGTCTCCAACGGGTTTCTTCTTAAACGGATCGTCACAGCCTGAGCGGTCATTGAGAGAGACAGGCGCGAGACTCCGCCATCCTCTGGGCTATGAGCGGCGGAAGGTCGATGGAGACGTGTCGTAATCCCGGAGGATCTATCCAGGAGGATCCACAGGGGCCACTGCATCATGAGCTCATCGGTTGGGGCCCGGCCCTCATTGGCTATAACAGACCAGCCATTGAATGTGTCCGCAGGCACGATCTCGAGACGTATTCGCACGATGCTTGGTTCGCGGTGGCTACAGCAAGACCACACCGCAATCAGGGTTGTGAGGGTGATAAGTATATATCTATAGCCATGACTTCACTGAATTCATTGAAGTCATGGGAGGCCTATTCATAATTATGAACAAGATCGCCACGTGTCTCCATCTCCAAGGTTGGATCGGGCACCCTATCGCCGGACAGCGTGTGACAGCACGGTAGTGACGCCTGGCGCGCCGTACGGGCGCACGTAAGGCCATGTGCGGCGGCAGATGAGGTCCGTCTGCAGACGCGGAAAGCTGCGGGAGGAGGACCCCCTAGCCTCAACCACGACAGCGGCCGCCGCCGCCGCTGCGCTGCTCAGCCGCGACATCCGCCTGACGCGCGCTGCGCCGGCAGCTATTTATAAGACTGCTGAGTTGATATACGAGTGGCCCGTTCCAGCAGGTCCTGCTCGCGATCCTCCCCGGCACTTTCATCGTTCCACACGTCTTCCTCTCCCCTTCCCTCCCCACAACTGCCCTCCCGCTCTTCGTCTCCCACGTCCTCTGGCTCATCTGCGACCTCCTCCAGCTCGACGTTGTGCAACTCGAGCTCCGAGGAGCCACGGGCAGGCATCTCTGGTGTCCGCCCAGTCTTCAGCCGACCCGCCCAGCTTTGACCTTTGCCTGCACGTGCCGTTTGGTGCGCGCACGCGCGGCGCGCGCGCCGCCGACTGGGTGATGTGTAATAAGCTACACTCATTCGACGTGGGGGGACCGGCACCCCCCGAAATTGGGCTCTGGGGGGGGGGTCTCCCCGGTCCCCCCACCAAGTGTCGGTCCCCCCACTATTTTTCTCTATATTCTTAGAGCCATCTGATGTTGTCGAGCATAACGTAGAACACTAAGTGAGGACGACGAACGAGTTCGGACGGAACCAGTCAAGTCCGCGGCGCGCGCGCTTCCACATTCCTAGCGGGAGGCGGAGGGGGGTGTTGGGGGGCCGTGGTGCGCGTCGCGTGCTGGGGCAGCCGCCGCCACCACCGCGGGCCGAGGGCCTTCCCCCCCCCCCGCGCGTCGCCCCGCGCTGCGGGGTCAAACCCATGACCCCGCCGTGGCGGGTGAAGGGCCTCAGAGAGGCCGCGGGGCGAGTGCTGTGTCGCACGCAGCCGCGCAGGGAGTGCAGTTTTTGCACTCGAGCCGTACAGTGTTTGCGCCTTGTAGCTCCCAATGTGGAGCCGCACTGTATCCGGTGACCACGTCTTCGACGACCAGGACGTCGTCCACCCCCTCCATCAGTATGAGCAAAAAAAGCGCTTCGCACACTGTGCAAATTGACCTCTACGCGCGTGTGCGGCGGTGTACAAAAAAAAGGCGGTCCGTGGGGGCTCACGGGGCGATTCGCACGACCCCGCGCGGATTCGCACTCGCTCAGCGTGGCCCAAATCTGCTCTCGTCGGGATCACGGGTTTGACCGCGCTGCGCCGGCCGCGGCCGTGGCACCCGCACTGCAGTGCACGCCCCCCACCCCCCCCCCCCCACCCCCCCCCTCGCCCCCCCAATACAACCCTCAAACAACCCCACCGTTGGCCTCCCGCTGTCCCAAAATCCTGCCCCCGCCTTGCCCCCAACCCCCCCCCCACGCCCACGCCGCCGCCCTCGCTCGCTCCCCACCGCCGCCGCCACCCCCCCCACCGCCCGCCGCGGCGATGGACCCCCCCCTCCCCCCCCCCCCACCGCCACCGCCACCGCCACCACCGACGCTGACGGCGACGGCGACGGTGGCGGCGGCGACGGCGGCGGCGGCGACGGCGGCGGCGGCGACGGCGGCGGCGGCGACACCGTCGCCGCGGTGCTCGCGCGGGAGGAGGCGGCGGCGCTCGCCGCGGTTGCCGCCGACGCGGAGCGCCACGCGGCGGCGCTGGCGGCGGGGGCGGCGGCGGTAAAGGCGGCGCTGGTGGCGGCCGCGACGGGGGGGGGGGTGCCGCCGGTGACCGCCGCGGCGGCGGTGGGGGGGCGAGGGGGGGGAGGGTGGTGCCGGCGGCGGTGGCGGTGGCGGTGGCGGCGGCGGCGGCGGCGGCGGCGACGGTGGCGGTGGTGGCGGTGGCGGCGGCGGTGACGACGGGCGGGGGGGGGGCGGCGAGGGGGGGGACGACCGCGGGCCGCCCGCCGCCCCGTCGGTAGCGGGGACGCGCCCCGCGGCGGCGGACGCGCCCCGCCCAGACGCGTCCGCCCCGCCCCGCCACTGAGCCGTGGCGTGGACGGACACGGGCATCCGCCGGCGCGGAGCGGGGGACGGCGGCGGCGGCGCGGCGCGCCGGCGGCGGCGCGGCGCGCCGGCGGCGGCGCGGCTGGGTGCGCCCCGCGCTGTGCGCCGCCGCCGCCCGTCCCCCAGCCGCCGGCGACCGCCCGCGGCGGCGGCGGCGGCGGCGGCGGCGGCGGCGGCAGCGGCGGCGGCGGTGCGACCGGCGTGCCGCCGCCGACCCGGCGGCGGGGCGCCGCCGCCGAGCGGTGGCGCCGCCGCCGTGGCGGGTGGGGTGGCCACGCCGGCGGCGCGGGCGTCGCCGCGCCGCCGCTGCGGGCGGTGCGGCCGGTGGACGCGGGCGGGGGCGGCCGCGGCGCCGTCGCGTGGGCGGGCGTGGGGGGGGGGGGGGGGGATCTGCGCGCGGGGGGGGGCCGCCCCGTGGCCGCCGCGGCCGCTGCTAGAGGGCGCGTCGCCTCGGGTGGCCGCCGCCACCGCGTCGGCTCCCGCGCGGGGCACCAACGACTGGCGCCACCGTCGACAAGCGGATACCGCCGCCTCGGCGGGGTGGGGGTGCGGATGATGCGGCTCTTGCATGGTTTGGGCCGCCCCGGGACGGCCAATCCCCCGGTTACCCAGTCGTCCCTCTCCACCCACTCCCGCGGTCGGTGGCCGCCGTCGAGGCCAGGGGCGTCTGGCTGCCGACGCCCCTGCTGGCGGAGCAACCCCCCCCCCCCCCCCCCCGCCAGCAGCACCACTCCCCCCCCCCCGGCTTGTTGGCAGCGGCGGCGCTTTGGCGGCGCCCGCCAATGGCCACCCACCCCCCCCAGCAGCAGCCGCTTCCCCCCCCCCCCCCCCCCCCTGCGGCGGCCGCCCAGCCACTTGGCCGCGGACCCCCCGCTCCCCATACACGCTGCAGCGGGCGGGCCCGACCCGTCCGGCCGCCGCCGTCCACGCCCACCACCCGCGTCGTCGGCCAGCACCGACGCCACACAGGCGGCGGGCCCGCCCCGACACGGCGGCGGCTGCCGGCGGTCGCGGCGGCGGCGGGGGCGTCCCCCCCCCCCCCCCCCCGGCGCATCCCCCCACCGCCACGAAACCCCGCGACGCGGCCGCCACGCCCAGCGCGACGGTCTGCCGGCGGCGGCGCGCACCCCCCCACCGCGTCGGCGGCACGACGGCGGCCGCCGCACGGCGGCCGCCGCGGAAACGCGGCCGACCGTCGCCGCCCGCGGCGGCGGGCGGCCGCCTCCACCACGGCAGCGGCGACCGCCGGCCGCGTCACGCCCCCGTCGCCCCGCGCGGCGCACCCCGTCCGCGGCACGGGCGTCGACGCGCCGCGACGGCGGCGCGGGGCGCGACGGGCACGGGCGTCTCTGCGGGGGGGGGGGTGCGTGCGCCCGCCCGCACTACCGCACGGAGTGGCGGCGGCGGTGGGCGCGTCGGCGGCGGCACACGCGCCCGCGGCGGTGCGCGGCGACGGCGCTGCCCGACGCTGCCGCGGCGGCCGTGTGGGCGACGGCGGCGGCGGCGGCCTGCCGCGCCGGCGGTGGCGGCGTGGCCGCCACTCGCCACGGCGTCGTCGCCACCCGCCGCGGTGACGCCGTCATTGGCGTCGGCAGCGTCGGCGCCATTTCCCCCCCCTCGCGGCACGACGCTTCCCCCCCCCCCCCCCCCGCCCCGCAACGGTCGACACCTCCAGCGCCGACGCGGCCAGCTCCCGCACCGCCCGCCCGCCACGCACGCGCGCCTCCAGCCGACCGCGCCGCCGCGCGCCGGCCGCGGCGGCAGCCGCCGCGGCCACCCCCACCGGCGGCTCGTCCGGGTGCCGCCCGTGGCGGTCGCCGCGCGGGCCGCGTCGCGCCCACCGGCGGCGCCACGGAGACGGGGGGGGGGGCGCGCGGCCGGTTTTTTTTTTTTGTTTTTTTTTTTTTTTCGCCGCCCCCGCCCCGACCCCCGCCGCGGCCGCCGGGGCGGCGCCCACGGCGGGGGCCGCCCGCCCGCGGCCGCCCCCGTGGGCGGCAACCCCGTCGCGGCGGCGGCGGCCGCGACGCCCGGTGCACCCGCGGGCGCACCCCCCACGGGCGGCTGCGCCGCCGCGGCGGGGGTCACCGCCTCGCGGCAGCCCGTCGAGGCGCGCCGCGGCGTCGGCAGCACCCCCCCCCCGCGCGCCCATCCCCGTCGCCCGCGCCGCCCCGCCGCCCCGTCGCACGCGATGCCGTCCGTCCCCCCCGCGCCGCGGGCGGCGGCGAGCGACACGGCCAGCCGGCGGGCGGCGCGGCGGCGACGGGCGGCGCGGCCGCCGCGCCGCGACGCGCGGGGAACCCCGTTGGAGCCGGCGCCAGCGGGCGCGCCACCCCCCCGGCGCGGCAGACGCGCCCGGGCGGGGTCGCCGTGGCGGCCGCGGCCGCGCAACGCGGGCCGCCCGCCGCGCCGCGCCGGTGCGCGGGCGGCGGGTGCGGCGGCCGCCGCCGGCGGCCCGCGTCGCCGCCGCCGCCCGCACGTGGTGGGTGCCGCCGCCGCCGCCGCCGCCGCCGTCGCTGCCGCCGCCGCCGCCACGCGGCGGGCCGCCGCGAGTGGCGGCCGCGGCGGCCGCAGCCGAGGCTGGCCGCCGCCGCGGCGCGTCGGCAGCGTCGGCGGCCGCCGCCGGCGGCGCGCGCCCGCGCCGCCGGGCGCGCGGCCGTCGGCCGTGCCGGCCGGTCCCCGCCGGCGCCCCCGCCGTGGCCCGGTGCTCGACCGACGCGAGCAGCGCCGCCTCGACGCCGAGCGCGTCGGCGCCGGCCCGTGGGGGCGCCCTTCCCCCTCCCCCCGCGGGGAGCGCGGCCGTCAACGCCGGTGGCAGCGCGCCCCCCCCGGCCCCCGCCGTCCCCACCTCCGCCCCCCTCCCCCGTCGCCACCGCCGCCGCCGCCGCCGCTGCTGCCGTCGCCGCCGCTGCCGGACGGTCGAGCAGCCGCGACGTTGTCACCGCCGCGGCGGCCGTCCCCCGCCGCGCGTGCACGGCGGTGGCGTCGGCGACGCCCGCCGCGAGGCGCGCCACCCCCGCCCGCGCCCACCGCCGGCGGCGTCCCCGGCATGGCCTGCAGACGGCAGCACCATTGCATGCACGTCCCGGCGGTGGCGGGGGACCGTCCCGGCAGCACGCCGGGGGTGGCCCTCTGCCGGCGGTCCCGCCGCCCCCGCACGGCCCGTGGGGGGGTGGGGCGGCCGCGGCGGCCACCCCCGCGGGGGCGCCCCGCGTCGCCAAGGAGGGCGGCGGCGGCGGCGGCGGCTGCGGCGGTGGCGGTGGTGGCGGCGGCAGCTTCGTGCGGTCCCTCTCCAAGGGGGGCTCGGGGCTGGTGCGGTCCCTGTCGCGGGGCCGGGGGGTGGCGGCCAAGGCGGGGGGGGGGGGGGAGGGCGCGGGCGGGGCGTCGGGAATGCCCGCCGACACGCCGGCGGGGGAGCTCTTTGTGAGCATCCTCCGGTCGGGGAGGGAGGTGGGGGGCGGCAGCCGTGCCCGAGGTGGCGGCGGTGACCGTGGGGGCGGCGGCAAGGGCGGCAGCGGTGGGCGTGGCAAGGGCGGCGGCGGTGGCGGCGGCGGCGGCGGTGGTGGTGCCTTCTCGCGCGCCGTCTCTTGTTCACGCGCCGCCCCGGGGGACACCCCCGACGCCGCGGGCGGCGGCAGCGGGGGAGCGGGCGAGCTCGCCTTGAAACGCGCTGTCTCCTTCGCACGCCCCTCCTCGGGGGACGCCCCCGCTGGTGGGGGCGTCGGCGGCGACCGGGCGCCCGTCCAGCCAGATGCCCCTGGGCGGGCGGCTGTGACGGTGTCTTTCCGGGGGGGGTGGTGGGAGCTCCGTCCGCGTCTGACGATGGGGGGCCGCGGGGGATGGCCGCGGCCAAGGCCGCCGCCACCCGGGGCGGCGACGGCGGTGGCGGGGACGGGGCGGGGACTTTGGGGGGGGGATGGGGGGGGCGGCAGCGTCATCCGCCGCCGCCTCACGTCTTTTCGGGCGACGCCGCCCCGTCCGTCGCCCCAAAGCCCGTCACGTAAAACCCGTGCGGCCGCCCAAACTCCCGGTTCATCGCCACCGGCACCACCCCCGTCCGCACCGCGGCCGCCTCAGAGGGCGGGTCCGCCAGCGTCACCACCGCAATGTCGTGCACGTCCCCGTCTGGGTTGTACCCAGGGTGGGGCGTCACCTTGCCCACCTTGAACGTCAGCCCGTCAAGCAGCTTGGCGCCCCCGACGCGCACCACGTCCCCCGGCTGCACGTGGCACCCCGCCCGCGTCAGGATGTGCGAAAAGGACACGAGGGAGCCCCCGCGGAAGAACCCCTTGCCGTCCCGCATAAAGAACTGGGAGCCCGTGTCGGGGTCCACGTCGCTCACCGCCCTGCCACCGACAATGCGGCCGCGGCGCGTGGGGGGGGGGGGGGGGACCACCAGCGCCGTCGTGCGGTCCCCGCTGTGGGCCGTCAGCACCTCGGCCGCAGACGACATCGACGCCACCCCGACCGCCGCCACCGCCGCCAGCGCGGCCACCGCTACGGAACGCACGCGGCCCATGGTGCTGGTTGTTGGGGCGAATGAAGAAACACGGGGGCAGGAGGGGGACGGGAGGGCGGAGGGAGAGGTGGGAGAAAAGCGCAACGGAGGAGTGGCCACAGGCGGAGCAGTGGCCACAGGCGGGGGCGGCGGGACAAAGCCGAGAGCTGTGGGTCGGGGCGTGTGGTTGAGGGCGCGCTCGGAGAAGGGTGTGGGTGTGGGCGAGTGTGTTGGGGCGCTGGTGTGTGCTGGTTCGCGGGTTGTGGTGGTGATGGGTGGGGGAGGCGGCGGACCAAAGAGCGACGGCCGCCGCCTGCTAGATGAGGGGCTCACCGCCCCCAGACCACCCACCCTGCCCCTCCCGCCCGCCTCGACACCCCCACCCCGTCCGCCACGGCCCGCACAGCACCCGCTCGCCACACCCCCCACACGCCGCCGCCCACGAGGCGCCCCCGCGCCACCCGGGCGGCCACAGCAGCCGCGCCCACGCCAGGCACCGGGCCCGCGTCGCGGGGGGACGCACCGCCGCCCCGTCCGCAGCCAACGCCCCAACCCCCACCCGCAGTCTGCGGGTGAGGGGCGGGCCGCCACGGCCGGGCGGCGCGTCCCCGTTGCAAGGGGGCGACGGCGTATCCACGCGGAGGGGGAGGCCGGGATGGCGGCAGCGGCGGTGGCGCGGCGCCCCGCCAGGTCCCCCGCCCACCCCCCCGCCCGTCCGCCCGCCCCCGCCTCCTTGCACGGCCCACCGGCGCCGCTGCCGGCGCCTCGTGCGCCAACGGCCGAGCCGGGTCACTCCGCCTCCCCGCCACCCCACCCTCCCCACACACATGTGGGTGTGCGGGCGCGCGCCGGCTCAAAGAGGCCCACTCCGCCGCCATCCGGTGCGCGGCGGCGGCGGTGGTGGTCACCCCCGTGGCGGTTCCGCCGCGGCCGGGGCCGCACGCCACGCCCCCCATCGCCCGCGGGGGGCGCCGCACGCTACCGCGACCGGCACCCCCCCCTCCACTCTCCCCCCCCGGCAGACGACAGCACGCCAACGTGCCGACAACGGGCGCAGGCGGGGGGGGGCACATGCCTGCCTCCGCCACCTGGGTCCTCCCCCCCCCCCCCCCCCGCCGCCCCGCTGCCGGCATGACGTCAGCGCAGGGCGGGGCAAGGGAGGAGGAGTGAGGGGGAGAGGGGAGGAAAATGGGAAGGGGGAGGGCGGGATCACCCGACCTGCATGATGCCGCGCCAGGGGACCGGTGCCGCGGCGGGGGATCCGCGGGGCGGTACCGCCGCCGCCTCCACACACAAGGGGCGGACGGCAACAGGCGTGGTCGGCGCGCCGCGTGATGGCCAGCGTGGCGGCGGTGGGAGTGGGGACGAGACAACAGGGACGCTACCTGCCGGCCACCGTCTGACGTGACAGGCCGTCCCGCTGAACCTCGCCTTGCACAGTGCCAGCTGGATCTCTTGTTCCGGTGTACCTGGGATGGACCACGTTTCCTGAGGTTGCCGCCCTCATTCCACCTCAGAAAAAGAATCGGATGACTTACGTCAATATCACGCAGTTTCGGGACTGAAAAAATTCATCACAATCATCGTGATGCATAATCATTTGGGCGCTGTGGTGGCGGCCCGCTGGCTCATGGGGCGCGCCTCCTGCTGCACACCGCGCGCGCCTGCCGGCGTGTCCACGCCCAGTTCAGACCCCCTCTGAGCGGACACGCGGCTTTCGAGCGGGTCCTTGCGGCTTCATTGGCTACCGGTGAAGTTCTCAAGTTCTCTGAGCCTGGTGATTGGTGACGACGCACGGTGTCAGTTGTCAGGCACGAACCTTCTACAGATCCTCGGAACCCTGCGACGTGGTTGGCTGCACCCTCCCGTGTAGTGCCTGAGTGGGGCCCCAGCTGTCGATTCACGAGGACAAATCTAGCAGCACAAAGACCCGTCGAGAAAATTTTTTCAAATGCCTGCCCAGGGCAGAACGTGACTCGGAACAGCACCAAGACAACGTCTGCGGGGGTAAACCGTGGCTGTTCGTGCAACGTCCACACCATCCACCCGCGCTGTCTCTCGAGGAGGGGGCGGTGGCCCGTAAAGGCAAGACGGGCGCGCGGTCTCAAGCTCCTGGCCCCAACCGCTGGGCCTGTCCTTGGCACCGCGCGACGTCCTCTTGCAGGCCCTCAGATGGCAAACTGAGCAGATTCCCCGGGGAACCCAGCGACTGTTCGCCGGGCCTGATACGGCGCACTTGCGCAAAGGCGCGGCGACTACGAGCGCATCAGAGGGTGGCTCAACTTTGACCCCTGACGTCGTTGCTTGCCTTCACGGTCGACTGGCCTGACTGTCTCGCACGAACAGAGACGCGCACAGGTAGCAGCAAAAACGAGAGGTGTACCTCGTAGGGCTTTATGAACGAGAAGAGAGGCTTGAGACTTGGATCAATCAGTCATGGGTCGTGGGAAGCAACGACAAAGGGAGGTCCATAGTGAAAAAGTGAGCAACGCTTCCAGGCTTTCCAAGACGTTGGAGAGGGTCAGGAAGCCATCCTGGTCCCACTCAACTCGGCAGTTGTCCAAGAATCGCGTCGGGCGGGACCGTTTGCGGGCGTTACAGTACATACAGGTCGGGTCTATTTCGCGAGCAATCCGAAATGGCCTCAACTGGCATCCTCTTCCCTGCGAGGGGCTCAGGGATGCACTGCATGTTGGTCCGGGGGCGTGCCGAGGCGTAGCGGTGAGACAGCACGGGCGATGGAAGCGCGTAGGGCGTCAGCAGCACCGTCGGCATTCTTCACTACGACGACTGCGAACACGTGCCTTATCTTTTGGAAATATTTGTAAATCTTTTGATCGTGGCACTGTAATGGACAAATACGGTAAGACTACCCTTAACTGGGTTTGTGTCCCTCGACTTGGGCGATCCCGCCTGCCCGCGCGGCGACGCGCACGCCACGCACGCTACGGTGGCGACGGCGCGGCTGGCGGCGTGCCCCTCCCCCGCCCCGCCGCCGACCCCTCACCCCGTCGCAGCAGGACGGACCCCTCCCCCCCCTCCCCCCCCCTCCTCCCCGCACCGACTGGGTGTCGGCGGCACCCCCGCACGGACGGTACCCCGTCGGGACGGTGCGGGTGGGGTGGCCGCATCGCGCCGCGGCGGCGGGGTGCGCGGCCCGTCGCGGCCGCCGCCGCGCGGCGTGTGCCGGCGGCGGCGGCGCCCCCGCACGCCGTCCACAAACGGCAAGGTGGCGGCACGCGGTCACGGCGGGGCGCTCCCTACCCCCTCCCCCCCCCCGTCCCCCCGCGTCCCCCTCTGCCCGTCGCGCCCACCCCGTACTCCCCCACCCCCGCCTCCTCACCGCGCCCTCCCCACGGCCACTGCCCGTTCCCCACACCCCCCCTTACTCCCTACCGACGCTGACCGCGCCCCCCCTGTGGGTGGCCCACGCACCGCGCGAAAAGGAGCAGCTCCCGCCAACCGGCCGGCGCCACTCCCCCCCCACTCCCCCCCCTCCCTCGCGTACCGACCCGTGGGGAGGGGGGGGGGGGACCGGGTGGGACGGCGGGTGGGTGGGCTGCGCTGTGTGCGCGGCCGAGTGCCGTGGCCGCCACGCGCGTTTAAGAGGGAAGACGCGGCGCGGTTGAGTGGTGGGGACCGTCGGTCCAGGCGGGCAGCGTCGGCGCGACGGGGGGCGCTCGCCGTCGCGCACGCGGCGGTGGACGGGCGTCCGCTATACCCCCACGGCGGGTGCGGTCTGGCTGTCGGGCGCGGCCACCCACCCCCCCCGCTGCGCCGCGCCGTTGACCCAGCCGTTTTTGACGCGGCGGGAAGTTGCCACCACCCAAGCACGGCGGCGGCAGTGGCGGTGGCGGCGACGGTGACGGCGGTGGGGACGGCGGCGGCGGCGGCGGCAGAACGGCGGCGGCTGACGGCGGCACGGGCCAACCCCCCCCGCCCTCGCCGCCTGCCGCCGTCGCCGCTTCGGCGCGTGCGGGCCCGGCCAGGCCGGCACGGCTCCTGCGCCGGCGCTCGCGGTTTTGGACGGTCGTTCCGGCGCGCACGCCAACGCCCGCGGTGTGCGGCGGCGGCGCTGCTCGCGCGCGTCGTCGCCTTTGCCAACGGCGACGCCGTTGCCAACGCGCGGCGGCGACGGCATCCCCGACGCCCGACGTTGGGATCCCGGTAGAGAGCGACGGGCAACGCTACCGCGGCGGGCTGCGGCTATTCTCCCCCCCCCCATCCGGCGGCGTCCCATTGCCCCCACCCCCCGTCACTCTCTTTTCGTGTGCAAGGGGGCGCTGCCCAAGCCACCATGGGGGACACGGTCCCCCTCTCCCTCCCCCCCCAACCCCCACCCCCCCCCCCCCTCGGTCCGCCCCCCCCCCCCCCCCCTGTCCCCCGCCCGTGGCGTGGGCCCCGACCCCCCCTGGCGGCGGCCTTCCACCCCGCCCTCGCCGCCCTCCCCCCCGCGCCCGTCTACACCCCCACCCCCACCGAGTGGGCGGACCCGCTCGCGTACATCCGGCACGTGCGCAACACGGGCGGCGCGGCGGCGGGGATTGCCAAGATCCGCCCGCCGCCGGGCTGGTGCCCGCCCGCCGTCGTGCCCGACAACCTGTCGTTCAAGACCCGCCTGCAGGCGGTGCACTCGCTGCGGCACCGGTCGGGGTCGGCCGAGGCGTACGAGGATGAGGTGTTGGAGTTTCACGCCCGCCGCGAGGAAGGGGGGGCAGCGGCGGCGGCGGCGGCGGCGGCAGCCGCCGCCGCCGCCGCGGCAGCCGCCGGTGGTGATGAGCGTGGCAGGCGGCCGGCGGCGAGGAGGGGCGGCGGCGCCGGCGGCGGCGCGCCGACGCGGCGGCGGCGGCGCCCCACCCCGATGGTGACCTCGTCAGACACCTCTGCGTCCAGTGACGAGTCGGATGCGGCGGTCGGGGGCTCGCCCGCCCCCCCCCACTCGCGGCGCGCGACACGGACGCCCCTGTCGTCTGGGGCGTTGCCGCCGCCGGCCGCTGCCGCCGCCTCTCGCGCCTCAGCGCCGTCCTTTCCCCCGCGGGTGGCCGTCGCGGGCGTGCCGTCGGCGGTGCGGGAGGTGGACCTCCGCCGCCTCCGCGACGCGGTCGTCTCCGCGGGCGGCATTGCGGGGCTGGTGGACCGCCCGGAGCAGTGGGCGGGCGTGCTGGCGCACCTGCGCCTCGCAGGGGGGCGGGTGGGGGAGCGGTGGGGCGGTGGGGGGGCTGGGGGGGGGGAGCCCACCCCAGACTCTACCGACGCGCTCATCAAGTTTTACGCGCCGCAGCTGTCGCGCATCTACCACCGGTACCTCGGCGCGTTTGTAGCGACGCAGCGGATGGCAGAGACGGCGCGCGTCAAGGCGGTGGCGGCGGCAGCGGCAGCGGCGGCGGCGGCGGCCGGTGCGCGGGCGGCGCGGCGGGACGCGGCGGCGGCGGGGAATGGGGTCCACGCGGGCGGCCCGCCGCAGGCCGTGGCCACCTCCCCAGCAGTGGGCGACGGCGCACAGCACCCCACGGCGGCAGGGGCTGGCGTCGACTCCGGCGGTGGCGCGGCGGCGGCGTCGCCGCCCGTCCCGTCACCCAACGGGCTGGCGTCGCCCGCGGGTGGCAGCGGCAGCGGCGTGCACCCGCCGTCGGCGGGCTCGTCCCCCGCCATTGCGATGCTGCCACGGCCGCGGCGCGCGCTCGCCACGCCACCGCCGGCCAAGCGCCCGCGCGGGGCGTCGGGCAGCCCCCTCGCGGCGGGCCGCGGGGATGGCAGCTCCGGCCGGCGCCGGTGGAGCGTCGGCAGCGACGCGGAGCGCACCCCCGACGGCACGCCCGGCGGCGGTGGGGTCCACCAGCGCGCCGCGGCGCGGCGCGCGACGGCGGCGGTGGCGGCCGCGGCCGCCGCGATTGACACGTTTGACGCGTTTGTCGGCGGCGCCGACTGTGGGCGGTGCGGGCTGGGCGCCGACAAGGAGAGACTGCTGGTGTGCTGCAAGTGCGCCGTCTCGTTGCACGCGCGCTGCGTTGCGGCGGACGGTGGGGAGGTGCCACCAATGCCGCCGATGCGGCTGCCGCTGCCCGGGGCGGTGGGGCCCCCGTCCGAGGCGCCCCCGCGCTGGACGTGCACGTCGTGTGACCCGCGGCGGGGGGTGAACTTTGGGTTCCGCGACGGGGAGCGGTACACGCTCAAGGACTTTCGGGAGGTGGCCGCGGCGTTCAAGGCGGACATGCTCGGGCCGGGCGCGTACGTGCCAGACCCGCTGGTGAATGGCGGCGGCGGGGGGGTGCCCGGGGGGGGCGTCTACCCGCCCGACCTGGACCTCGAGGCCATGTACTGGGCGCTCGTGGATGGTGCCGACGAGGCCGTGTACGTGCGCTACGGGTCGGACCTGGACACGGCGGTGGTGGGGAGCGGCTTCCCCAACCCGCGCGCCAAGGCGGGCCGACGGGAGGCTAGCGTCGGCCCGGCCGGTGGCGACGTTCCCCCGCCTGACGCGAGCCACGAGACGTACGAGACGAGCGGGTGGAACCTGAATCTCTTCCCCATGCTCCGTGGCTCCCTCCTCGACTACCTCCCGTCGTCCATCCGGGGTGTCACGGTGCCGTGGCTGTACGTCGGCCAGCTCTTCTCCTCGTTTTGTTACCACACCGAGGACATGTCCATGCTTTCCATCAACTACATGCACGTCGGGGAGGGCAAGGTGTGGTACGGCTGCCCCGGCGGCTATGGCGCGGCGACCTTTGAGAGTGCCATGCGTGCGGCGGTGCCGCACCTCTTCACCGCCGAGCCCGGCCTCCTCTTTTCGCTCGTCACCATGGTGCCGCCGACGGCGCTCGCCGCGGCCAACGTGCCCATCTGCCGCACTGTCCAGCGGCCCGGGGAGTTTATCGTCACCTTTCCCCAAGCGTACCACGGGGGTTTCTCCCTCGGCTATAACATCGCCGAGGCGGTCAACTTTGCCACCCCCGACTGGCTCCCGTTTGCGCGGGCGGCGGTGGGCAAGTGCCGCCTCTACCGACGGCCGCCTTGCTTCTCTGTCGACCGCCTCGTCTATCGCGCGGCGGGGGCGGCCGGCCTGGCAGGCCGCCTCAGCCCCGACGACACGGCCTACCTCGCCAGGCACATGGAGCGGGTGTGCATGGACGAGGTGGCGCTCCGCGCGGAGCTCGTGGTGCTCTTTGGGGAGGCCAAGTGCGCGTCCAAGCCGGTGGCCGGGGGCGGCGGTAGCGGCGGCAGGGACGTTGCGGTGGTCCGCACCGCCGCCACCTTGGCCGCCGACCTCCTCAACCAGTCGGGGTGTGGCACGTGCGTCGAGTGCCGGCAGCCCGCCTTCCTCTCTGCCGTTCGCTGCGGCACGCGGCCCGGCAGCAGCGGCACGAGCTCCGCGTCGATGTGGGCGTCCCCGCGCCGGTCCGCGCGGCGGGTGGTGGCGTACTGTGGGCCGTGTGCAAAGCAGCGGCCGTGGGTGGTGCGACGGGCGTTTCCGCGGCCCGCCGACCGGCGGCTGGTCGTGTCCCTCACCGACGCGCAACTGCGGGAGGCGGTGGTGAGGTTGATGGCGGTGGCGGAGAGGGGGCGCGGTGCGGGATTGGGGGGGGGGGGGGCGCGGCAGGCTGACGAAGCGCAGGCGGGCGGATGACGGCGGGCGCAGGGGGGAGGGGCCCGGCGCGTGTATTACCGCGACGTGTCGGCGTCGTCAACAGCCGCGACGCGGTTGTCTACGTATCTATCCTTATGAGCAATCTTTTTTTTGTGTGTAGCCGCGACGGCGTGGCCCATGCTGTTGCCCTGGCGCTGTTGTTGTCGCCGTGAGACGAAATTGGGGGAACTGCAACACCTGCCAGCAACGAACTCGCGGCGATACGGCAAAACTTCGTACGGCACGCTGCGACCCGAGGACCCACCGTGGCTACAGAACGACATTGTACGTCTGGCCTTTGAAATCACAACACCCTCTTCGCCATAGCGCTGACGTTGAAGACGCCACGCTCCAGGTGAAGCGTGGCGGGCCACCTTACGGGGACGGAGTTGAGGCTCGACAGCAGATGCATCGGCTCCAACACATCCATTCCGTGTGCCGGGCCGAGGCCTCCATGTTGTTCACCCTCCCCCCTTGCGCTCACAGTGACGCCGATGGTCCCCCCGCCGCGCACCTTCCTGCCTGCGTCCACACACAGCAACTGTTGCCTGATGACGCCGCAGTCGCTGTGGGGAACAACATTGGGAGTCCGCCATCGGAGATAGATGAGCCAGCTTAGGACTGCTAGGCACCCTGCTCTTGCCTGGCCGTGACGCACAACACTGCTGGTCTGTGCTTGGGGCTGCACTACGTCCAGTACGAGCTGGTGACCTTCCTATCTGCCAACGAAAACATCCAGTAGGCGGTCCGGGACATGGACTCGGGCCTTCTTTCGCTGGGCCGTGCGGTGATGGGGGAGTGGCGGAGGCTCGGCCATGTCCCCGAGTGGCGGTCGTATGGGAATGCAACAGTGGTTCTCCGCGTGTCCCCGTCGGACGAGCCATTGGGTGGTCTACCGCCCGGCATGGACAGGAGAAGCCCTTGGCGTATGGGCGGAAGAGGGAGCAGCGTCACCAGCTTGACCAACTGGCGCACGTCCATCGCCTACGTCTTTTGCCTGCCGCCAGCGCGGGCATTTGTGCGGGACCAAGATCGGCTCTACGCGGGCTTGCCGCCGGCCTCGCCGCCAGTGCCGCCGGGGAGCCGTGACTGCACCTCGTCCGTCAATGGGGAGCCCTTGTCGACTGGAACGCGCGGGTCGTCCACGGCGGGCCGCCTCACCTGGTGGTACTTCTACGGCCGTTTGCGTAGGAATCTCGCGCAGGAGGCGATTGACATTGTAGACCTGGGCCTGTCGAACGGCACGCTCCTCGAGCGCCCGTGCTGGCTGGCGGGCGTAGGCTCCCGGGAGCTCAACGCGGACAGCCATGAAGAGGTGTTCCTGGCGCGTCGGCTGGGCACGTCGGCCTGGAGCGTCAACGCGAGGCACCCGCTTGTCGCATCGCAACCGCAAGACCGGGGGAATCCCTACCGGTGCGGGCCCTGCTCGTACACCATCAAGACGAGCACGGACTCTACAACGGCGCTTTCCCGAGACGATGACCGTCCGCTGTTTGGGGTCGAGCGCTCAAAGCCGCCCGCCGACGACGGGTCGGTCCTGCTGGCCGATATTGTGGTCTTCCCTGAGCTTGTTGCCCTGGTCGTCATGCTCGTTAGTACCTCGGTATAGCGCCGGCGGGACCTGTGGGCGCTCCTGTTTATGTTTGTAGCGGGGCTCGTGTCCATGGCGGGCATCGTCGCGCTGGCCGTCTGGGAGAAGGAAGGTAATGGCTGGACGGCGGCGGGGGTCAAGTCCGAGCTCTGCGTCGAGGACACGGGCCGTGGCCACCCAACGGTCCGCACCGAGTCCCTCTACCTCATCTCCTGCGAGGGCTACCAGGTGGGCCTGCTGCGGGCGCTTGCCATTGGCGCGGCCGTCACGTACGGGACCGCGTCGGCGGCGGCCGCCGCCGTCGCGTACGCGCTGCACCGGCAAACCATGGGGCAACCGGCTGGCGGCGGCGGCGGCCGCGGCGGCGGCGTCGAGGACGCCCCGCCAGTCGCTACCGCCGGCGCCATCCCCCAGCGGCTGTCGCTCGAGACCGAGCCGTTGGTGGCGGCGCGGCGGTGGCAGCGGCGGTGGCGGCGGCGACGACGGTGGCACGGCGGTGGCACGGCGGTGGCGGCGGCGGAGGCGGTGGTGGCGACGGCGGCAGCGGCGTCGGTAGCGGCAGCGCCACTGGCCGGCCCGGCAGCATCCCCCCCCCGACGCGGGCCGTCGCCGCCACCCCGTGACGCGCCCGCGGCGGCGGCGGCCGGTCGGCGGGGGCGGCCGCCGAGCGGGCCGGCGCGGCGGCGGCGGCCGCCGGCGTGGCGCGCGCCATCGGCGGGCGACCGCGGCGACGCGCGTCGGCTGGCGCGCCGCACGGTGCAGGCCGGCCAGGCGGGCAAAGGGCAGTATCCCAGCGGGTCCGTCGGCGCAGCGGCGCGCGAGCACGTGTACGTCCCGCATCCGCGACGCCCACCGCGACGCATCCGTGGAAAACGCCATGCAGAAAAAAAAAATAAAAAAAGAGGAAAAAACGACACGAAAGAGCGCACCGGCGACGGCGGGCATGGAGAGGGCGGGACAAGCCGCGCCGCCATCCATCCCCCCTTCCCACCACCCCTCCCCCCCCCCACCGCCCTTGCTCAGTCGACCAACGATAGCGAGGGCGACAGCGGCGGGCTCGCCGCCGCTCCCCCCGACGGTGACCGTGGGGGCGTGACCGGCGCCGGCGCCGGCGCCGCAGGCGCCGCCACCGCCGCGCCCGCGGCGGCAGCCGCCGCCGCCGGCGGGCCGGCTGGGGGAACGCCGCCGACGCCCGCCGCGGCGGCGCCGTCGGCGGGCGCCGACAGCGGTGAGATGCCCGCCGGCGGCGGCGCCCCCGCCGCGGGGGAAGCGCCGCCGCCGCCGCCGCCGCCGCCGCCGCCGCCGCCGTCACCGCCACTCCCGGCGGCGGCCGTCGCCTCTGCCGCCGCGGCCGGCGCCGCCGCGGGCGCAGCGTCGCCACTGGCGGTCGCCGCTGGAGCGGCGGGCGCCCCCCCCGCCCCCCCCCCCGGCGCCGCCCCCGACGCGCCCGCAGCGGGAGCCCCCCCCCCCCCCCCGCCCCCCCCACCGGTGCCATCCCACACTCCACACGGAACGCGTCGAGCTCCACCGGCACCCGCCGGCGGAGCGCCGCCTCGATCGCCGCCGGGTCCGCCCGCTCCTCGCGCTTAAACTTGAGCTTCACCTGCCGCCGGCTCCGCGCCGGCAGCCGCCGCGCGACGAGCGCAAAGTCCGTGCCAAACGTGGAGAGCGCGTCGTAAAAGGTGGCCGTATCCGCCGCGGACCACCGCGTGCCGCGCTCCCAGTTGGTAAACGACGCGGACGTGACGCGCGCGTCGGCGGCAACCTCGACGGTCGGCAGCGCCGCGGCGGCGGCGGCGGCCGCGTCGCCACCGTCGGCGGTGGGGGCGACGACCAGCGACGCCTCGTCGAGGATGATGTTGCCGTCCGCGTCGAGGCGCATCTGCGGCGCCAGCACCCGCGTGTCGCCCGTGTCGTACTGCGGGGGGGGGACCGGCAGTGCCGCCGCCGCCGCCGCGAGCGCGTCGTGGCCACCGCCACCACCGCCGCCGCCACCGCCGCTGCCGCCGCCGCCGCCACCGCCGCCGCCGGCGGCAGCAGCCGGCCGCGGGGCCGACGGCGGCGACTTTTGGCGGGGTGACCCACCGGCAGACCCCCCCCCCCCTCGGCTTCGGCCGCCGCCGCGGCCGCCCGCTCTTCCAGCCGCCGCCGCTTCCGCTCCGCCGCCGCCGCCACCGTCGACGGCATGCGGAGGGCGCCCTTGCGCTTGCGCAGGCTCCCAATGATGGACGACAGCGTCGCGTCGCGGTAGCTCGTGTCGGCCGCTTCCCCGCCGTCGCCGCCGCCGCCGCCGCCGCCACCGCCGCCGCCGCCGCCACCGCCGCCGCCGCCACCGCCGTCGCCCTCCTCGTCCACGTCGGTGCCGCCGCCGCTGCCGTCACTGCCGCTGCCGCTGCCGCTGATGCTGCCGCCGCCGCCGCGCCGTCGCGCGCGGCGACGGCGGGGGGTGGCGGGTGCGGCGGCGGTGGCGGCGGCGGCGGCAGCGGCCGCGACGACAGGCGCGGCGGCGGCAGGCGCGGCGCTGCCGGGAGCGGCGGCGGCGGCGCCGCCGCCGCCGCCCCCACCGTCCGACGACCCATCCCCATCCGACGCGGCGGCAAGCGCGGCGGCCGCCCGCTCATCCGCAGCCGCGGCGGCGGCGGCGGCGGCGGCAGCAGCAGCACCCCCGCCGCCGCCGCCGGCAGCAGCGGCCGCCCCCTCCCCGCCGCCGCCGCCGCCGCCGGGCGGGGTACGCCCCCGCCGACGCGGACGGGGCGGCCGCGCGGCCGCCGCGCCGCCGCCCGTGGCGGCGGCGGCGGCGGCGGCGGCGGCGGCGGTGGCGGCGGCGTCCGTCACAGGCGCGGCGGCCGTCACGGGCGGCGGCACGGGCGGCGGCGGCGGCGGCGGCGGCGGCGGCGGCGGCGGCGGCGCGGCAGCGGCGCCCCCCCCGGCAGCGCCCCGCGGGGGCCGCCGGGGAGTGCCGCCGGCAGCGGGTGGCCGCCGCCGGGCGGCGGCGGCACCGCTGGCGGTGGGGGTCGGGGTGGGGGTGGCGGCGAGGCGGGCGGGTCGTCATCGTCAAAGAAAAAGTCCATCGGCGGCCGCCGCCGCGGGGGGAGGGGGGAGGGCGGGGAGAGCGGCGGACGTGGGCGGGGCGGCGGAAAATGGCGGGGGGGGGGGGCCGCGCACGCACAGCGTCGCGGGCGGGCGGTTGGCTGGGGAGGCGAGGCGAGCGCAGGGGGTTTGTCGGCGATGGGGAGGGGAGATGGGGCACGGAGGGAGAGGGGAAGAGGCAGGAGGGAGGGGGTCGGGGTGAGTGGGAGGGGGCAGGGGCTGGGGGAGAGGACGCGCGCCGCCTACGATGACCGAGGGGCGGGAACCTCGTCGGCGCCGTTGCTGACCGCGCCGACCACCGGACCTAAGTGGACAAGCGTGACAAAATCGAATCACTTTTCGTTCGAGACATGACTTAAGTTTGTGGCTCAATCTGCTCCAGTGGACTAACATGATTTACTGGAGAGGTTTCGTGTTGAACTTATCTAGAATACAATACAACCAAGATGAACTTTCCCCAGCCGTCGATACAACATGGACATTACAGGTCTTGCAGCTGTCTGAGGGCGCGGGTGTGGCAGTCTTTGTGCGGCGGACTTTACATATTCAATCGTGGCACTTCTTGGTCGATGACTTGGGCTAGTTGCTAAATCGAGTTGCTAGCTAGCCGAGCCCAATGACATGGCGCTGGCGGACGGAGTCGCAGCCGTGATCGGCAGCTACGCGTCGGTGCAGTCGCCGTGGCCGAGGGGCCGCCGCGGCTCACGCCGGATCACCGTTGCCGCGGCTCACGCCGGATCACCGTTGCCGCGGGAGGCGCACGTACCAAGTGCCCCGCGGACGACGGCAGCCGCCGGCGCAGTGCTACCAAACCCGTGGACCCCTGGCGAGCGTGCGGGACGTGAAATCAGCACGACTCCGGCCCGAAGTTGTGCATGTGCGGCACGCGAGGCGTGTCAGCCTTCGTGAGCGCCGCGTGCCGCCGACGTGAGGGGGCGTGCAGGAGGCTGCTCCTCCTCGTGCAGCGGCGTGCCTCAACTCGGTATTGCCTGAGCATTTTCGGTCTAGTGCGGGCCAAGCCCTCGAAAGGCACACTGCGACTTGGGCCAGCCACAGCCCAAGTCTTCTGAAGCTATACTGCGACCCCACTGCACTTGAGTTGCATTTATTGCCAAGGTCTCCGACAGCACCAGCTTCGCCAGAGATATACACTTCATTGTACGCTCACATTCGTCAATAATGGGTGCCACATACCAGCCGCTGGTAGCTGCCGCTCCGCCGTCGGGGGTGCGGCGGGGGCGCCCACCCCGCCACGAAGGGGGGACCGGTGGGGGCGGCACCGGCCGCCGGCAGCTGCCGCGCCGTCGTCGCAGGGGACGGCAGGGGGGTCGACCCCGCCGTGAAGAAGAGACCTGTGGGGCGGCACTGGTCGCCGGCAGCTGCCGTGCCGTCGTCACGGGGGAGGGCGGCGGCGGCGTCACTTCGTCGAAAAGACGTCGGAGGAGGCGGCACTGGCGGCCAGGTGCTGTCACTCCGCCGTCGGGCGCGACAGGTACTCGTGAGGGAGACGCTGGCCGTCACGTAGCCATTGACAGCAGAAAGCCGCCGGGGGCAGGGGAGGGGCGCCGAGGGGGTGGGTCTGCGTCATCTACAAAACTGCCGCCTTGTGGGGAGGGTCTTGACGGGGGAGATGCTTGCGACTCGATGTCTTCTTGTCGCGGTAGGGTCGTGGTCGTGTAAAGAGCACGGGCGGTGTCGGGCGGTCGCTCAGACAGAGACGGGTCGCGGGGGTTGGGCCTTCATTGGTGGGTCGGCTGCAACGGCAACGCAGGTGCTGGTGACTTCCGCGCCCAGTCAGTTTGCTGCACGAGGTATGCGTGTGGTACGGGTGGGGGGGAGTGCTTTCACATGTTGAGTCGACTTGCGTTTTGGTATGAGGTCACAACAGATTTTGGAAATGGGAGGGTATGACTGTGTGAGGCCGTAACGTCCTTGCTGATTGGGCAACCGCCGTGCAATGGGCTTCCTGTGTGGGCCATCTGATGGTCTTAAGATCGAGTCAGTCCATCATGTCGGACAAACAGCACGGAATGAAGGGCTCTCTGGTCGGGTGTACCCAGTAGTTTCTGGAAGGCCTGCTCACATGGCGACGCATTGTCGCGAAACCGTGCATCATTCCGGGTTAAATGTGACCGACTTACGCACGCGTTGCACGATCCTCGGCTGGGCCGCGTGCGGAACTCGTGCATCGCCTGCACGACTCCAGAATAACTTGTGCATCGGCGGCACGAGTTACAGGCGTCCGCGTGCACTGCGATTTGTCGTTCGGCGGGGAACGACGTGCACGCCCTCCGGTGATATGGTCGAGGTCCATCACGAGCTCCAGTACGCCCTCCATGTATGGGTGGAAAAAAAGTGCACCGGAGCCCGTGCACGGACGACTGAGCGGCGCTATAGGGCAGGTGTTGGAAAAATCGGCCTCTGCGATACCGTAGAGGGGGGTTTGCACGCCGCTGCACGCCCGCGCACGCCCGATTCCGGCCAAATTCTGTTCTCCAGGGGTCCACGGGTTTGGTAGCACTGCGCGGCCGCCACGTTGGCCGCGCGCGCGCCGGCCGCGGGCGGCGGCGCCCGCCCCGCGCCGACCCCACGCCGCCCCGCCCGCGTCGCGCTGCCGCGGCGCGGTCGGCGGCGGCGGCGGCGGCGCGGTCGCACCCCCCCCCCCCCCCCCCCCCGCTCCCCCCGCCGGCACCACCCCCGCCGCCCTCACCGCGACCGCGCCGGCCGGCAGGGCCACCCGCCCCAGCGGCAGCGCCCCCCCGCCGCGGGGCGGCGTCGCCCACGCGGCCGCCGCCGCCTGCGTCTGCCCGCGCCGCCGCCGCCACCCGCCGCGCCGCCGCCGCCACCCACCGCCGCCGGCGTCCCCACCCGCTGGTCGCCACGCGGCGAGTCGCCAGCCGCCGCCGCCGCGGCGCCGCGCGCCGCGTCGGCCGCGGCCGCCGCCCGTGGGGTGTCGCCGACGGCCGCGTCGCGGGGGCGCCGCCGCTCGCCGGCGCGGCGGTCGGCGCCGAGGCGGGCGTGGCCGCCCGCGACGCGGCGGCGGTGCGGGTGGTGGCGCGCGGGGGGGGGGGGGGGAGCCGCCGCGCGGCGGCCACGGCCGGCGTCGGCAGCGGGCTGGTGGCGGCGGTCGTGGCGGCCACGCGCGGGGCTGTCGGTGTGGCCGCGGGGCTGTCGGTGTGGCGGGGGGCGGCGGCGGTGCGGGGGGGGGGGGGCACGGGGGGGGGAGGGAATGTTGTCACCGTCCGATTTGGCGTCATCGTCGGCGCCCGCGGCGTGGCCGACGCCGTGCCGCCCGTCGCGGCCGTCGCGGCGGCGTGTGGGGTGGGCGGGCACGCGTACGGGCTCGTCGAGCGCCGCGGCCGGCTGGCCGGGCTGGCGCCGGTAGGCGCACGCGCGGCGGCAGGGGGGGGGGTGCTGCCACCGCCCGTGGCCGGCACCCTCGACCCGCGGGGCGTGCGGGTTGCGGATGGCCAGCCGCCGCCGGCGGCCGCCGCCGCGGCAGCGGCCGCGGCAGCAGCAGCAGCAGCAGCAGCAGCAGCGGCGGCGGCGGCGGCGGCGGCGGCGGCGGCTGCCGCGGCGGCGGGCGCCGCCGGCACCCGCCGACGCGGGCGGCGGCGTGGCCCCGCCGCCGGGGGCGCCCCCCCGCCGCGTCCGCCGCGGCGGCGGCGGCCGCGCTCGGCGGCGACCGCGGCGGCGGCACCGCCGCCGCCGCCGCCGCCCCGCCCTGGACAAGCCGTCGGCGGCGCACGACGCGGCGCCCTGGACAAGCCGTCGGCGGCGCACGACGCGGCGGCGGAGCGGGACGGCGCGGGTGGCGGCCGACGCGGCCGCCGCGGCGCGGCCGGCCGCCGCCGTCGCGCACCCGCTCGGTACGGGCCGCCGCGCGGATGGGATGGCGGCTGCGCAGCGGGGGGTAAGGGGGTGTGGCTCATCGCGGCGCGCAACGACGCGTCGCTGGGTCGCCGCGGGGCGGGATGTGCGCGTCACTGGTGGCGCGCCCAGACCTTCGGGGGGGGGGGGAGGGGAAGTGGGGGGGACGCCGCGCCGTGACGGTCGCAACGGCGGCGGCGGTGGGGAGCGCGCGCGGCGGCGACGGCGGCGCCACCGCCGGCCGCCCCCTGCGTCGGCGCCGGCGGCAGCGGCACGCGGCGGCGCTGCCGCCGCTGCCGCGGCAGCGGCAGCGGCAGCCACCCCCGCGGGCGGCGCCACCGCCGCCGCCGCCCCGCTCCCAGACGGCGGCGCCGGCCGTGGCGACGGCGGCCGCAACGGCGGCAGCGGCGGCGGCGGCGGCGGTGGCGGCGGCGGCGCGGGCCGCGTCGCCACACCCCCCCGCGGGCGCTCCCTTGCGGCGGCCGCCGCCACCGGGCGTCTCGCGGCGCGCGGCCCAGTGGCCGCGGCCGACGGCCGCGCGGCCGCCCGCCGCGGCGGCCGCGCGGCGGCGGCGGCGGCGCGGCCGCGCCCACCACCGCGGCGCGCGGCGTCGGCGGGCCGACCGGCACGCCGGGCGGGCACCCGCCGCGGGCGGGCGTGCGCACCGCGACGCGGGGGGGGTCGGCGGGGAGGGCGACGCGGGCGGTGGCGCGCCGCGCTGGGAGGTGGGGGGGGGGGGGGGGGGGGGCGGGGGGGGTCGCCGCGCCCGCCGTCGCCGACACCCCCACCACCCGCGGCGGCAGCGGCGGCGGCGGCGGCGGCGGCGGCAGCGGCGGCGGCGGCGGCAGTGTCGGCAACGGCGGCGGCGGCGGCGGCGGCGGCGCGCCGCGGGGGTGCCGCGGCCGCCGCACGGCGCGGCCGCCGCGCGCGCCGCGCCGCCGCGGCGGCGGCGGCCGCCGCCCGCGCGGGCGGCTTCCCCCCCCCCCCCCCCTCCGCCCGGCACGGCGGCCGCCACCGCCGGCGTGAGTGGCGGCGGCGGCCGCGGCAGCCGCCGCGCGGCGGCCGCCGCCGCGGCGGGCCCGACGCGGGCGCGCGCGCACGCCGGCGGGGGGCGGCCGCGGCGGCGGCGGCGGCCGGCGGCGCGGCGGCGGCGGCTCGGCGGGACCCGCGACGGCCGCGGCGGCCGTTGCCGCGTCGCCGCGGCGACGAGCACCGCGGCGGCGGCGGCCGCCGCCGCCGCCGCCGCCGCCGCCGCCGCCGCCGCCGCCGCCGCCAGCACACCGCCCGCCCGCGACGGCGGGACGGCGGGACGGCGGGCGCCGCGGGGGGCGCCCGCGCGTCGCGCCGGGCGGCCGGCAGCCGCCGCCGCGGGTGGCGGCCGCGCGCGCGGCGCGACGCGCGGGTGCGGGACGGGCGGCTCGCCGACGGGCCGACCGTCGTGCTCTGACGTGGCCGCCGCCGCCGCCGTCGCGGCCGCGGCGGTGGGGGGGGGGGGGGGGGGGACGGCGGCGGAAGGGGGAGGGGGGGGAACGCGGGGTGCTGGCCCCAGCGCCGGCCGCGGACCGCCATGGCCGACCGTCGCGGTCGCCCACCGGCGTGCGTCGGCGCGTCGCGCGGCGGTGGTGGCGGTGGTGGGGGGGGGGGGGGGGGGGGGTGCTGCAGGGCGGGCCGCTGGCGGAGCTCCTCTGCCAGGACGGGCCGTACCAGCAGGTGGTCCAGGCGCAGGCGCTGGGGGGGGGGAGGTGAGGGCGCCGGGGATGCTCCAACCGCCGCCGACAGTGGCGGCGGGTGATGAGGCCGGGCAGTGGGGGAGGGGGGGGGAGGGGCGAGCGATGCTCTGGACAATGCCGAGGGGGGGGGGGGCGGTCGGGGCGCGGCCACGGCACGCCCGGGCGCGACGGCCGCCGTTGCGGGGCAGAGTGGGAACCACGTACGGCAACAACAAGAGTGGACAGGCGCAAGAAAAAACAAACCCCCGATGCAGCCGCGCCGCGCGGCGCGGCGCGCGGGTCAAGCGGCCCCCCCCGGCCCGCCGGGCCGCTGCGGCGGCGGGTCCCAGTCGAGCCCCCCCCCCCCCCCGGCCGGGACACCCCCCCGTCCACGCTCTCCCCCCCGCCCGGCCGCGGCGGCGGCGGCGGCGGCCACGCCGCGACGGGCGACAGGTCGAGCGACGAGGCGAGGTAGGGGGAGCCGAGCAGCGACCGCCCGCCGCCGCTGCCGCCGCCGCTGCCGCCGCCGCGGCCGCCGCTGCCGCCGCTGCCGGCCGACCACAGGCCGAGCGACGCGGCGCTCGCGCCCGGCCGCCGCGCGCCGCCGGCGCTGCCGCTCATGCTCAGGCTGCCGCTGCCGCTGCGGCCGCCGCCGGGGCGCGCGAAAAAGGGGGTGACGCTGCCGGCGAGGTTGATGTCCGCCGGCGACACGAGCGCCACCGCCGCGACGTTGCTCTTGACGACCGCGGTGGTGGCCAGCCGCGCCGACAGGGTGTTGACAAACGAGTCGTCGGGCGGGGAGCGCGACGCGTAGCCGCCCTCCTCGATCCGAGACAGCGACCGCATGATGCTGCTGCCGCGGCGGGAGGAGGAGCCCCCGCGGGTGGCCGACGAGGTGGGCGTCGGGAACGCGTCGGGGAGGTCCGCGACGCCGCCGCGGTCGCCACTGCCGCCGGCCACGGCGGCGGCGGCGGCGGCGGCACCGCCCGCCGGCTCGTCCCGGCCGCCCTTGCTGCACGTGCCGCCGCCAGTAAAGAGCGCGGCGGGCGGCTCTGTCCGCACGCTCCGCTGGCGGATGGCGTCGGGCGGCTCGCCGGTGCGGTCTGGCAGCTGCGCGAAAATGTCGCTGGTGGGAAAGGGCGACGACAGCGTCGGCGGCACCGGCGACGCGACGCCCTGCTCGTTGAGCGACAGGTCCGCGGCGCTCTCGGCAAAGTTGGTCATAAAGTCGGGCATCCGGCCCGAGTTGAGGAGCGCCATCAGCTCCGCCGGGTTGGCGCTCAGCTGCGCCATCAGCTCGTCCGATATCGACCCGCCGGCCGCGTCGGGGGCGCCGACGGCCGCCCCCACCGCCGCCGCCTGCTGCGCCTGCTGCGCCTGCTGCGCGGCGACCGTCGACAGCACGCCCGACATCATGGTGCGCTCAAACTCTGACTGGTGCTCCGTGCGCGACGCGTCGGCCGCCTGCGCGAGCGCGTCAAAGATGCCCTGCGTCGGGCGGGGCGCCGGCGCCGCCACCGGCGCGCCGTACCGAAGCCGCAGGCTCCCCGCCGGCCGCACCGTCCGCGGCGGAGCGCCCAATGGCAGCGGCGGCAGCGACGGCAGCGGCGACAGCGACGGCAACGGCGACGGCAGCGCCGGCGTCAGGGGGGGTGCCAGCGGCGGCGGCGGCGGCGGCGGCGGCGGCGGCGGCGGCGGCGGTGGCGGCGGCGGTGGCGGCGGCGGCCCGTCGACCGGGCGCCCAGCCGCGCCTGGCCTGCCCTTTCCAGACGGGGGGAGCGACCCGTCGGGCGGCGCCATCGAGCCGTGGCCGGGCCTGCCGCCCGGCGGCGGCGGTAGCGGCGGCGGCGGCCCAAACGGCTGCCACAGCGACGCGTCGGCACCCAGCTGCGCAGACGGCTCCTGCTGCCACGGCTCGGGGGGCATGTAATACGCGGGCACGCCGGCGGCGCCAACGTCACCGGCGGGGCCGTCGCCCAGCCCAGCCGGCAGCCCATACGCGGCCGCCCCGTCGGCAGGGCCACCCACCCCATAGCCGCCGCCGTCGCCGCCGCCGCCGCCGCCGCCGCCGCCGCCGCCGCCGCCGCCGCCATAGCCGTACGCGGCGGGCACCCCCGTCGCGCCCGCCGCCGCGGCGGCCGCCGCCTGCGGCGGCGCCGTCGCCGTGCTGACCGGCGACATGGAGCCGCCGGCCTGCGGCAGCGGCGGCGGCGGCGGCGGCCGCGTCGCCCCCGACGGCGCGTACGACGACGGGGTGTCGGAGATGATGGGGGAGCCGCCCCCGCCGCCGCCCGCCACGGCCGGCGGTGGCCGCGGCGGCGCCATCTGCGGCGGGGGCGCGTCGATGAGGCCCGGGTAGCCCGGCGGCGGCATTGGCGGCAGCATCGAGCCGACCGCGTACAGGCCGCCGCCGGCAGTGTGGTCCATCAAAAACGCGCTCGGCAGGTCACCCCCGTCGTCCTCCTCCTCCTCCTCCCCATCACTGCACGCGGTGGTGGCGCCCGCGTAGCCCAGCGGGGGCGGCGGCATCGACAGGTCCGCCGCCGGCGGGTAGGCCAAGTCGTACGCCACCGCCCCGCCGCCGCCGCCGCCGCCGCCGCCGCCGCCGCCGCCATTGCCGACCCCCGGGTCGGTGGTGCGGCCCTCGTCTGGGCCGCCAAACACCGAGGACAGCGGCGGCGGCGGCTGCAGCGGTGGTGGCGGCGGCGGTGGTGGCGGCGGTGGCGGCGGCGGCGGCGGCGGTGGTGGCAGCCCGCCCGACGAGGACGGCGGCAGCATGTTGGGCGGCCGCGGCAGCAGCGGCCGGAGCGCCAGCGGCGGCTTGCCCACCCCGCCCCCCGGCCCGCCGCCGGCGGCGGCGGCGCCAAACCCCGCCGCGCCCGCCGCCGGGCGCGCCCGATCGCGGCGCGACGGCGCGGCGGCCGCCGCGGCGGAGCCGTCATAGACCACCCACGACTTGTCTGCTTTCTGGCACGCCGCCATCGCCACCGACTGCCGCCGCAGGTGGGTGCGCTGGTGCGAGTTGAGGCACGACTTCCACTTGAAGCGCTTGTCTGTTGGGGGGGAAAAGGGGGGCAACAGCAGGGGAAACGGGGGGGAGGGGGGGGGGGGTGCGCGCCCAGCAAGAAACGAGAGCGGTCAGCGTTGGGCACTCGCGTCAACGGGACACCGACGCGCCATTGCCCCACCACCACCACACACACGGCCGGTAAACGGCCACCTCCCCAACCCGTCCTGCTGCCACCAACGGCACAAAGAAAAAAACGAGAGCACAGCAACCCCCCCCCCCCCACCACGCAAACGTACAGCACGCCGGCTCCAAGCACACGTACGGCTCCAGCCCCGAGTGGATGCGCGCGTGCGCGCGCAGGTTGGACCGCCGCGTAAACGTCTTGGCACACCCCGGGTGCGTGCAGTTGTAAATGACGCCCGCGGGCTTGGTCACACCCCCGCCCGCGCCGGCGCCCGCGGCGAGGCCGCCGGCGCCCGCCGTCCGCGGGCGGCCGCCCATCGTCGGCCGCACCGACCGCACAACAGCAAAAAAAAAAAAAAAAAAAAAAAAAAAAAAAAGAGGGGAGGTGTCGGGGACGGGGGGCGGCGGAGGGGGGAGCGGGAGGACCGTCAACAGCGGGCAGGAAACACAGGGCAGCAGCAGCAGCAGAGGAGGGGAGAGCGAATCCGCAGAGGGAGGGAAACGAAGGGCGCAGCGCAGCGAGGAGAGAGTTGGGGAGGGGGGCGGAGCGGCGACAGCGCGGGGGGCGCAGAGGCAGGGGGAGCGGCAGCGGGGGTGAGGCGGCCGCTCTGAAAAGAACGTCGGCGCCGGCCGCTGCCCACCGCCACGGGCCGCGACCGCACCGACCCCACCCACAGGCGCGTGTCGGTCACTCGGCGCCCCCGACCTCCCACCCCCTCACCCTCCCCCCCCCCTCTCCCCCCCCCCCCCCCCCCCCCCGCCGCCGCTTCCCACTCCCCTCACCCGCCCGCCACACCGTCGCCGACGCAGGCGGCCACGCGGCGGGGTGGGCGGGCGGCCGACGGGGCGGCGGCGACGGCGGCGGCGGCGGTCTGCTCGGCCCGCGCGGGCGCGCGGGGCATGCCGCCGCGGCGCGGCTCGTGGCTCCAACGCGGGGAGGGGGGGGGGGGGGGCGGGGGGGGGGAAAGCGGCGGCGCGGCGGCGCGGGAACGGCGCGCCGCAAGGGAAGCGGGGGGAAGGGGGGGGGGGGCCGCGGCGGCAGCCGCGAACCGGATGGAGCGGATGAGCAGGGCCGGCGCGAGGACGGGCGGCCGGCCGCGGCGGGCGGCCAAATGGTCTGTGGAGGCAGAGAGACCGTAGCGGGTCGGTGGGGGGGAGGGGGGGGGGGGGGGGGGGGGCGGGGGTACGGGGGAGCAAGACGACGGGACAGGGGAGTGAGCGGCCCGCCGCCACGGCGCGTGCGAGGGAGTGGGGGGACGGGGAGGGGGGGGGGGCGGAGGAGGGGGGGGGGGGAGGGGAGGGGGAGTAGACGCAGGCGCCGGGACGACACGACGCACGGCCGCCAGGGGGGAGAGGGCGGGCGGAGAGTGGGGAGGCGCCGGGGGGGTGGTGGCGTCGGGGGGGGTGCCAGGGGGGGGGGGCGGGGGGGGGGCCGACCGCGGGTCGGGTGGGCGACGCGGCCGCCACGGCCGGCGGGCGGTCACGCGGATCCGGCGGCGGGCCGCCGCCGGCCGCGCCCGGCCGCCGCGCCGCCGTCGCAGTCGCGGTACGGTCTGGTGGCACGCGGCGGGCGGGCGGGCGGGCGGGCGGCGGCGGCGGCGGCGGCCGCACCTCGCAGCGGGTCGGGTCGGGGGGGGGGGAGGGGGGCGTCGGCAGCGTCTGCAAGGGGGGGGGGGGTGGGGGGGGGGGGGACACAGCGGGCGTCGCGCCGCCGCAACAGCCGCGTTGGCAGGAGCGGGGGTGGGGGGGGACGGGCGGGTGGAGGGGCGGTGGGGGTAAGGATGGCACTTAACGATCGTTAAGAAAAACCTTACCGAGTTAACGATCGTTTCACGACTTTAACGATGTCGTTTAACGACTTTAACGACCCACCTTACCGACGTATTTGTTAACTACTTACATTGTACTCCGAAAACGAGTTTGTCACTTGCAGTCCCTCACCCCAACTCTACTGGGTGCGCAGCTCCCGCCAGTCTGCTGATAGAACGGACACTTCCGCGGGTGGGGGACCATCTTGTCTCTGCGGCCGTGCACCGGCGCGGCGGGCGGTACAACCGGCAGCTTGGAGAGGGCGGCCTCGTCCCCATCGCACGCCTCCGCGTCCCGCAGGTACTGTTGGTGGGCTGCCTCGCAGGCGCGGCAGAAGGCAACTCAATAGTTGGTCGCCTTTCCATCGCCGTCCAGCACGTGGTCGCTAGTTTTGCGAAAGGCAGCCCACAGGTCCATGTAGCTGCTCAGAGGCGCTCGGAAGCGACGACAAGGAAGAGTAGTGGTGCAGCCTGCGCCAGTGGCCTCGTTGGTCGCAGGAGCGCTCGGAGGGCAGCCGCGCGAAGTCAGCAATCCGGACCCTCAAGTCTTGGACTGAGCGCGCACGTGGCACTGTCCTCCAGAAATGCACTGCCCGATGTGTAAATACACAGGCACCTGGAATTAACTACTTTAACGAGTTTTCGTCCCTGGACCTTAACGATTTAACGATCGTTATAACGATCGTTTAACGACTTTCGTTTAACGACTTTTCTTAACGACTGACAACCTTAGTGGGGGGGGTCAGTCACCCCGCTGGCGGCCGCCGGTGGTGGTGGCACCGCGCGCGCCGACCGCGGCTCGGCACAGCAGGCGGGCCGGCGATGGGCACACCCACACCGCGGTGCCGCGCTGGCGGCGCTGCGCGCGGCGGGCGGCGCGCGGCCGCCCGTCGCAGCGGCGGCGGCCGCGGCCGGCGGCCGACGCCGGGCGGCCGCCGTCGCGGCCGCGGCCGCCGGCTTGGCCCCCGTGCTCGAAAAAAAAAAAAAAACGCACCGCGCAATCCAACACCGAATCGATCGAGCCCGCGTGGCGCGGGCGGCGGCACGGGCCCGCACAGACCCGCCCGCTGTCACCGGGTGCGCACGGCGGGACCGCCACACTTGCAAGTCCTTGATGGGGGGATTGGGAATTTTTGTTGTGGGGGACTCTGTGTTCAAGTCGTGCAAGGCTTGTTTCCCGGGCGCGGCCTCCCGCGCGCGTGGCCGCCCCGCCCGACGCACACACACACGCCCGCCCGCCTCCCGCGCGGGCGCGCCGGCCGCCGCGGCCCCCCCCCCCCCCCCACCGTCATCCCCCTCCCGCGTCCGCGGCGTCTCCCCCCCCAGCCCCTCACCGCCCAACGCCGTCGGCCGTCGCCGCCCGCCCGCCCACCCGTGCCCCGCCGCGGTTTTTTTTTTTTTTTTCGTTTTTTTTTTTTTTTTGTTGTTGAGTTGTCGCGGCCAACTCCGCACCCCCCCCCCCCCCCCCCCCCCCCCCCCCACCGCCGCCGCCGCCCCCCAACCCCCCCCCACCCACGCTGCCGCGCGGCGGCGGCGGCGGCCATGGCCGACGGCGGGCCACCCGCGGCGGACTTTGTCGACCGCCTCCGCCGGCTGGCGCGCGCGCTCGACGCCGCGGGCGGCTGGGCGCGGCTGCCGCCGCCGGCGCTGGCGCGCGCGCGGGCGCTGTTTGCGGTACGTTTTCGGGTGGGGCTCTGGTGGGGGGGGGGGGGGGGGGGGGCTGGTGGAGGGGGTGTGAGCTGTGGGGGGGGGGGGGCGGAAGGAGCGCGGTGGGGGTGACTGTCGACCCTGTCACTGTCTGTTTTCGGGTTGGCATCGCGCTGGTCAAACCCGATGGGCCGGCCTGCCCGTCCCTACCGCTGCCGTTTTTTCGATGCCGTAGGGACCTGCTTGGAGTGGCTGTACTCACGGGTCGTCATCCCCCTCTTTGCTGCTCTGTTGCTTGCCTTCTTTGGTGCTGGTCGGCACCCACCCCTCTCGCCGCGCCCGTCGTCGGTCCCGTGGCCGCCCTTCCGCTCCGTCCACTGGCGCAGGACGCGGCGGCGTGGCGGGAGTTTTACACCCACCCCGACGCAGAGGACGGCGGGGACAGCTCGGGCGGCTCGGGCGATGAGGCGCCGCCGCTGCCGCCGCCGCCGCCCGCCACGCCGTCTGGCGGCGGCGGCGGCCACGCGGCGGCCACCGCAGCCGCCGCGGCGGGCGCGTCGGCGGGCGGCACCGCTGGGGGGGGGCACGCCCTGCCGGCCACGGCGGCGTCGGCGGCGGCGGCGGCGGCGGCGGCGGCAACGGCCTTCCCCTTGCGCGCCGTATTGCAACGGGAGCTGACGCTGCGGTCCATCCAGGCGGGGTTCGCCGCCTGGGGGGGGGACCCCGCCGCCGGGGTGGCGGCGCCGGCGACGGCGGCGGCGGCTGGGGGTGCTCCCCCGCTCTCCTCTGGCGGCGGCGGTGGCGGCGGCGGCGGCGGCGGCGTCGGCCGGCCCCGCGGCGACCGGCCACCGGCGGGCCCCGCGCGCGTCCCGCCCGTCTCGGACGTCTTCCAGTCGGTGGAGGCGGCGGCGCCCCACCGGCCATCCCCGTACGTGGACGATGAGATTGACGTGAGCGACGTTGTCGCGTCGCGGCCCGGCTCGCCAGGCAGCAGCGGCGGCGCCGCGCCGGCGCCGTCGCTGCCGCCGCCGCCGCCAGTGTACGTGCTGATGGACGGCTCGTCGGAGCGGTTCTTTGGGCACGGGGGGGAGAGCCCCAGCGGCAGCAGCGACGCGAGCGACGGCGGCGACGGTGGGGATGGGAGCGACTTTTCGTCGAGCGCGGATGGTGGGGATGCCGGGGATGGCGGCGGCGGCGGCGGCGGCGGCGGCGACGGCGGCGGTGCCGCCGCCGCCGCCGCCCGCGGGGGGGGGACCCGCACCCCGCGCCGTGCCGCCGCTGGGACGACCCGGACCGGCTGGCCGCCCTCGCCTGCCGCCTGTGCGCGCGGCGGTCGCGGCTGCTGCCGCCGGTGCCGCCGGCTGGCGGCGGCCCGCCGCGCGGGGGGCTGGCCAATGGGGACGGCGCCGCGGCCAAGGGCCGCCGCCGCGGCGGCCGCCGCCGGCCGGGCGGCAGTGACGCGGAAGGGTCGTCGACCAAGCGGCCGCGGACGGCCGCGCCGGCGGCGGCGGCGCCCGACGCGCCGATGGCTGGCGCCGGCGGGGGTGGCGGCGGTGCCGCCGCGCCGGCCGCCGCCGCCGCCGCCGCCGCCGCCGCTGCCGCCGCCGCCGCCGCCGCCGCCGCCGCCGCCGCCACCACCAGTGACGACCCGAGCGGAGACGACGCGGCGACGCCCGTCAAGCTGCCCACCTCCCTCTGCGGCGCCGACTCGGATGAGGGCGGCGGCGGCGGGGAGGAGGACAGCCCGCTGGACTCTGCCGACCGGAATAAGCAGCGGATGGACGATGCGAAGGACGCGCTGGCGCACCTGGTCGGCTCGGATTCTGGGGAGGACGAGCCGGGGCCGGGCGCCAAGGTGCTGCCGGTCTTGGCGTCGCGGCGGGCGGCCGCGGCGGGCCGGCCGCCGCCGCGGCCCGCCGAGTCGAGCTCTGACGATGAGCCGTCGCCCGCCAAGGCCGCGGCGACCGTGCCGCCCGCGGCGGTGGCCGCGGGGCCGCCGGCCCGGCCGGCAGTGACCGCCGCCGACGCGGCGGCGGCCGACGAGAGTGGCTCGTCGTCGTCGGACGAGTCGGACGGCGCGAGCGTCGCCGCCGCGCACGCGGCGGCGGTGGAGCACGAGGCCGCCGCGTGGACGGCGGCGCTGGTGGCGGAGGTGGGCCACCACGCGCGGCGGGGTGGCGCGGCGCCGCCGGCCGTGGCGGTCGCCAACGGGGGGGACGCGGCGCCGCCACCCGCGGCCGCGGCCGCGGCCGCGGCGGATGCCTCGGCGGCTGCCGCTGCCGCTGCGGCTGCCGCTGGTTCCGCTGCGCCACCGCTGTTGCCTGGTGGACACCCACCCAGTAGCGCCGCCGCCCCGCCCTTGCCGTACGTGCCGCACGGCGAGCGGCGGGTGCTGGCGGCGTACGTTCGCCAGGCGCTGGCGTCGGCGAGCGAGCAGGCGCGCGGCGCGGTCGCGGCCGCCAGTGCCGTTGCGCCTGTGCCCGTGGACCCGACCGCAGCCGCCGCCGCCCCGCGTGGCCTAGATGCCGAGGCCGCCGACGGCGGCACGCCCAATGGCGGCGCCGCGGTGGACGCGAGCCACGCCGTCGCCATTTCCGCTGCGGGCGTCCTTGGCGCCCTCGCCGGCCTCCTCCAGTCGGTGCGCCACGGGCGGCTGGCGTCGGCCGCCGCGGTCGTGGCGCGGGTGGGCGCGCTCCTGGCCCGCGCGCCCGCCGTCTTTGCGCCGCCCCTCGCGACGGGCCCGGCGGTCGCGTCTGCGCTGGCCACGTCGGTGCACGGCGTGCGCCGGCAGCGCCGGCACCGCCGCGCTGCCGCCGTCGCCGCGGCGCACACCGTGGCGGTCACGTCGGTGGAGCAGGCGGCGGCGGACGTGGCGTTTCGGCGGCGGCTGGCGGTGGACATCCACCGGGCGGCGCTGCTGTCGGCGCGGCCGCAGTGGCGGGCGCTTCGGCGGCGCACCGAGGCGGGCACGCGCGTCGCGCTCGCGGCGGGCGGCGGCTGCGGCGTTGACTGGAGCCGCGAGCCGCCACTCGGCGGCCTCGCCGGCGAGGCGCCGCCGCCGACCGACAACGCGTTTGTGTTTCCCGAGTATGGGGACGTGTGGAACGCGGTCGCGCCGCCGCCGTCGCTGGCGGCTGTCCGGGAAGCGCAGGCGGCGGGCTGGAGGGGGGGTGACAGCGCCACCGCCGGTGGTGACGCGGACGATGATGACTGGACGCCGCTCTGGGGGGGCCGCTCGCCCAACCCCTTTCGCCGCAACGTGGACTCGATCGCGCGGATGCGGCGGCAGCGCCGACGCCTATCCGCCTACGCGCGGTCGGTGGAGCCGACGGCCGACGCGTTTGACCTGGTCGCCGCCGGGGAGGACGACGCCGACGATGGGGCGTCCCCGTTTTGGCTGCCCTCCCGCGGCGACGACGGGCCGAGCGCCGACGGCACGCCCGGCCACCGGGAGCACACGGCGCTGCGTTCGGTCGTGGCGCTGCTGCTCTACCACGGGGGCTTTGAGGACGCCTCGCTGGCGGCCCTCAACGCGCTCACCGACGCGACGGCGGCGCTGTTTGAGCGCGTCGCCACCTCCCTCGCCGCGGCCCGGTCCGCGCCGGCCTCCCTCCCCGCGCCGCCGGTGCCGCAGTCGCCGCCGTCGCGGCTGCCGTCGACGATGATGGTGCACCCGCTGCAGCACCCGCTGCTGTCGCCCCGCGCCGTCCGCGGCGCGCACGTGCCGGCGCGGCTGCGGCACACGCCGCCGCCGCCGCACCCGCACACCGCCTTGTCGGACGTCGTGTCCGTGACGCAGCGGGTGCTCGCCGCGTCGGGCAACCGCGGCGGGCTGCCCGAGATCGCCACGTACCGCGCGGCGAGCGCGGCGCGGGTGGAGAGTACGCTGCGGGACTCGGCCATGCGGCTGGGCATTGTGTGCGGGCGCGTGTCGGAGAGCCGCGTGCGGTCGTCGCGGGCGGCGCTGGCGGCGGCGGCGGCGGCGGGCGCGGGCGCCAAGGTGGACGCCCCGCCGCCCGCAGACACCAACGTCGAGGCGCTGCTGGCGGGCACGCCCGGCCGTGCCAGCGCAGCAGCAGGCGGTGTGGGTGGTGCTGTGGGCGGGGCGTTGCCGCAAAGCGTCGCCAACGGCACCGCTCAAGAAGCTGGTGCGGCTCCCGCCACGGGCGCGCCCGACAGCAATGCCGCTGGCGCAGAGGACTTTTCGCCGGCGGCACTGCTGTTTGGCCTTTTTGGCCCAGCCGCCGTGGTGGACGTGCTGTGCCTCTCCCGCCTGGGGCTGGGCGCCGCGTCCGTGCCGCCGCACATGGCCGCGTGGGCGCTGGCGCCGTTTGCGCTGCAGCCGCCGCCGCCGCCGCCGCCGCCCGTGCCGGCGGTCAAGGCCGAGCCCGGCACCGCCGCAGACGGTGGCGGCGGCGCCGTCGGCGGCGACGCGCGCTCGGCGTGTGGCATCGACGCGGCCGCGGCGGGCGGCGGCCTCGATGCGGACGTGGCGGCGGACCTGGACGGGATGGACGGGGTGGACTTTGCGGGCGTCGCCAACGGCCTGTCCATTGTCAATGGCGGCGCGGCGGGCGCGTCGGCCGCCGGCGCCGCGGGCGTGCTGGACATTGTGGATATGGACGATGACGAGGACGGGGTGGCGGCGGCGGCGGCGGTCGTCCTCGACGAGCTGGACGTGCCGCTCACCGCCCTGGCCAGCGTCGTCAACCCGGCGGCGGGGGGCCTCGGCGCCGGCCTCCCCGCCGCGGCGTCGGCGGCGGGCGCGGCGGGGGCGCCGCCGACGGCGCCCGGCCCGGTGGCCGCCAATGGGGGCGGCTTGGAAAAGTCGGACGGGGCGGCTGGCCACGCCGGCGCCGAGCCGTCGGCGGTAGATTACGGGCTGTCGTGGGCAGACGCCGCGGGGGGGACCAGGACGCGGAGCGGAGCGTGGACCAAATCACCGCGCTCTTTTAAGCGGCTGTGTCGGCGTCCGTCCGAGCCCCCTCCTGGCCGAGGCCGTCGCTGGGTGCTCCTGCACGGTGGCATGTCGGTGCACCTGTCGTGGCGTGGCGTGTGCTCGGACAACTGGTCCAATCTCTTCAAAGGTGACAGGGCGTGGAGAGGGCAAGAGCCCAGCCGGAATGCGCCGCGTCTCTCTTCAACCAGAGAGCAGTGCCAGCGGTACGTGACGGACTGATCAACGACCTAGAGATGAAGTCATCACCCAAATGGCCCGTAAACAAACCAACAAGCCCACCAAACCGACCACCTCCCATAAGCTGCCATGGCGCATGACATCACGGTCTACAGGCGATACACGCACACGGTTCCCGCCCATCCGCACAACTGCTCCGCACGCGTCACGCAGACGCGGAGCGCACCCAGCCATCATGCAGACAGCCAGAAGCCGATGCGAGAGAACAGGCTGCTCTCCAACCGCAGCAGTTGAAAAAAAAGTGGGATAAAGAAGCAAACCGGGCCCCCCTCCCAGTGCAGTGTTTACTTCTTCTCTGCCGCCTTCGCCTTTGCCTTCCCCCGCATCTTCTTCATCCTGTTCTTGCGCTCCTTCCGCTGCTTGCGGGAGCCCGTCGACGCCGTCGCCAGGCCCTGGCGGACCAGTCGGTACTTGGGCTCAAACTTCTTCGCGTAGTCCAGCGAGTCGTAGATCACACCAAAGCCAGTCGACTTGCCGCCACCAAAGGCGATGCTGAAGCCAAACACAAAGATGGTCTGTGGGTCCGACACCTTGTACATCTTTGCCAGCTTATCCTTCAGCTCCGCCTTGGGGACGGACCCCCGGCCAGGATGCAGCACATCAATGATCTGCGTACGGAAAGTCAGAGAGGGGGGGTAGGTACATAGTGTGCGAGAGGCCCGAACAAGACGAACGGGCGCAGAGAGCGGTGTACCGGGACGAAGGAATTCGCAGTACACGAGGCAAACGCGCGACAAGAAACAAACATCACGGTGGCACGAACGGCTCGATCACGACGGCATGGACCGAAACCATGGCGGTTAGAACGCCAGAAAATAAAACAGCAGCGGTACCCGTCGGCGAAACACGAGCACGGTGCCGCCTCACCCAGCGCTGCGCACATCACATCGACGCCGAGATGCAGAACCTGGCGTATCGCGCAGCAAGCTCACGCAACACTTGGCAGATGCCACCCCCACGCGCATCGATGGCCATGACGTCGCCAGCGGCTGGCCCACCAGAATCAACGACCCAACCCGCCAGACGCCCACTCGCACGCCCACACCCAATGCTCCGAGATGCGTCCAAGAACACCGACGCCTTTGCGCAGCACACTCATCCGCCCTCACGAGCCCCCACACCCACCGCCTCAGACAGCGTAACGGCCACGTACAAACTGCTTGCGGAAGAGCAGGCGGTTGGTCAGGAACTTGCGCGTGCGAATGGTGCATGACTTGGTGTCCGACATGGTGGGCACGCGCACCGGGGCTCACGGCCGCACACACGACGGGGGTGACCGACAGATGCACGATGAGGGGGACAATCGGCAGCGGGAAGGGGATGTGAGTGCGGCGACCGGCGGCAGGATACCAGCGCTGGTAATGCGGATGTGCCCACAGCGACGGCGCGAACGCCCGCGACGCCGCCAACCGATGGGATCGACTCGGGGGCTACTATCATTTGGACCGACCGGTCAATTGAGCATCGACAGGTGTGCCGTGCTTCTTCAGACGACTTGAAAAATACTTGATCACCACTACAATAACTACTCTGTCGAGGGCGCACATGGCCACATACTTGTCATCGTGGTGGACAAGTCCTGGCGGTGGGAAGATCAAATGGAGGACTCTTTGATCTGCACCCTCGACCTTGGCTGATGTGGCTTCACGTCGCCGTCGTGGGTCGCCAATCCCGAGCGCAGTCACATGGATGTCCACACTCCCGGTCCCGACATCTAGGCAGCACGGGTGTGTCTTGTTCTGTGACCCCAGTGTCGCAAGATGTATCTCACCCGCCGTCTTCATGCCGTGTCCCTCGGCCGGCTACCCTCTTGAGCGTCATCATGGATGATGATGGACTTTGTCAAGGGTTCGCTGGTGTTTTCCTCCCGTGTGCCGGTCCGTGTTGCGGCTGTGGGTGCTCCCTTTTGCGCATGTGCTTGCCTGCGATGACAAGCGTAATTTTCTTCACTTTGAACTGAAGCGGTGGCCATGAGCCATTGCGCAAGTAGAGAACATTTTTTCGCACCTCTGACAGTCTGAGGCCTGTGTGTCTATGCGCTGCTACCAGCCGGTGCACTCTCTGGCCGCCGTGCGGCGGGAGATTTTGGTCCCGTGGCGATGTTTGTTCTCGATGACTGACCAGTGTTGTATCGGCTGAACCGTGCTGCTTGGACGCTCCCGCGCTGCGTGTGTGTTTGGCTGCAGGGCCGCTCTGGGTCATGCTGCTGCAGGATGGTGAAGGTGTTCTTTCTCTTTGGTCCAGCGTTTACTGTTGTTGACGCTCACGTATCTGTCTTGGACGGGCCCTCTACTTGGCTAGCGGCTCGGTGTCGGCCACGCGGTCATACGAGGTATGTTGGCGATGGCACTGTGCTGACTGTCCCCCAGGCGCACGCTCTGCCCGAGGACGAACTCAACTATTATTTCAACACTTGGACTGACGACGTTATGAATCATCGTAATGTGAAGAAGGTTTTTTATCCCGAGGGCACCGTGTCCACCACGACTGGGTTGACGTGTGAGTATGGTGGTCCCGTGGGTCAGCGACGACTGACGGCGTAGTACTGCTTCCGTTTGTGTTTATCGACTGGTCGGCCGCGACATTGCGCTTGCGGCAACCAAGGCGGTTCCGTTGCCTTGGCCTGGTCAGGTTCACCGGCGCTGCCGTGTGCGTGACAGAACTGGCCGTAGGCGGTTGCTCGTGTCGCTTCCCCCGGCTGTTGTCTCGAGCTATGCCGATGGGTGGTGGTGTCTGCACCACCCATCGAGGTCGACAAGGTATGGAGCGTGACCCCGGCGCCGTTGTACGGCCGCCTTCAGCCACTACTCGCTGGCTGCTCCCCTGTCTGCGTGATGAACAAGATTTTACCGGCCTTACTAACCGTGATGAGAAGACACTCTTTGCATCTTTCGACTGACAGGATGGGAGGGCAGTCCCCGCGTGTGGTGCTGCATGCGTCCATCACTCTCCGGCCGTACAGCGTGTTCTGACATGGACCCACGTGGAACCTGTTTTGGCTGCTCTGTTTTTGTTCCTCCGTTGTCGGTGTGGGTGTCCGTACTTGGTGGTGCCGCCCGTTTAGAACCGCCTATTGGCCGCACAGCTGCCCGTTCACGGCCGCTACGGACCATCTGTTGGGCGCCTCGGGCGAATTGTCTTGGAAAAGGCCGCGTGGACGGCTCGTGTGCTTGCCGCTGGGGCTGCTGCCAGCCAGCCGCGTGCGGTACCAGCCGCTGCCAGTGGGTGGGACACCTGCGTCCATCCTGGTGTCGACCGCTACCTCTGTGCAGGAGCACGCCACGGTGCAGCTGTCTGCCACTCGTACGCGTACCAAAACGCGTTTGGCCTGTATTTTTTTTTTTTTTTTGCTCACGTCCGACGGTGGCCGCCTCTGGGCGGCCGCTGCCCCCGCCATGCCCGCGCCGCCCCGTCCGCCGCGTGCGGGGTCCGCCACAGCGGGCCGCGTCGGGCGACGGCACACCCGTCCACGCGCGTCCCCGTTTCCGCATTGCGCCCGCCGCCGCTGCCACCGCGCTTTCCCAAGATCTGTCACCATTTAGAAAACGTCCCCATTCTGGCCACAGCACCCCACAGCTAATCTGAAGTCTTGCAAGGAGTAAAAATCAGTCATGTTCTTCTGCTCACCTGCGGTGGAACTACAAGAGCTTCGCGCACCAGCTTAGGGCTGTTTTCGGAAGGATGATATGAACGATGACCATGTTTCAGAATCCCCGCTATTGTGCCAGTCTCTCAAGCCATTGTCCCACGAGTCTGATTTTTTTCTGTTACAGAAACGAGAAAGGGACTGTCACACATCAGATGGTACGAATATGCCGCGCGCTATCTGGTCGACTTTGTGCGGTCGTCTAGCAAGAGCGGTCGCTTGGTCACGGTCTGTCGCGTTTTTGAGGGATCCCCGGTGGGCCGTCGTCCCCCTCTGGCGGACATAGTGAGCAGCAGTCGACGGGACAGGCTGTGTATGGAACGTGAAGTCTGTAGACGCGGTTGCTGAACTGGCTCCGGTGCTTGTGTGCCGGCATTCTGGTCACTCCGTTTGAGCGCGGTGACGAGGAGATGCATGTACTCTCTCGAACGTGACGTCGGTTGCTCTGATCCGAACCCGGACAGATTGTGAATGTCCTCTGTTGAGGGGTCTGCCTCTGTGGTGCCCACACCGGTTCATCATGCGTCGCGGGCGGCGGAAGTCACGCACGGAGCTGTCCGCTGCGCCATCGCCTCGGCGTTGGAATCAGGTCAACCGCATGCTCTCGGCTGCGAGAGCATCCATGGTCGCAGCATCTGGCGAGGACTTCCCTGTTGAAGGCGCCGATTCCGGTGTCGCAGGTTCCCCCGCCGCTGTGGCAGAAGACTGCGCAGTGACCATGGCGCGTGCTGATGGGAGTACCGATGAGGCCGGCAACGTCGCTGCTTCTGGTCCTGCTGCGCAGCCTGTTGGGTCGGACAGTGCAGATGACGTGCTCTTGGACGTACTTCCTGGGGACACTTTGTCCGATGGTGAGTCCGAGGATGACGGTGAAGCCGTTGGTGATGTTGTTGCGGCGGCAGGAGGCAGCGACGGCACAGCAGAGAGTCTTCCCCCGGCGCCACCTCTCGTGCTTGCTGAAGATGACTCCCGAGCACCCTGCGTACCCGGTTCTCGGCTTCCTCAATGTACGTCTATTTTTCGGGACGAGCAAGACCTCTATGCGTACCTTTTGCTACGGGGTGCGAAGCAGCTCACCGAGGAGTTGTACGACATGGTTCGCGCTGGGTTTAACTTGTCAACCGGGGCAACTCTTCCATCTCTAAGCTATGTGCGTGGCCGCATTGCGCCCCTCGTTTCGTCATGGTTGTTGCCCGTCTGCACCGCCGATGTGCCTCTTGCTGATGGCAACGGCATCATGTCAGTGAAGTACATCCAACCCAGTGCACACGTACGACGAGACATTGCTTTTGCGGAGACGTGCCGCTTGTTTTCTGCCGCTGGCCGTCGGTCTAACGACGATCGTGTCCTCGAGCCGGAGTTTGTTGACTCGCCGTTTTTTAACGACCGAGCCAAAGTTCTGTTGTCCGGTGCGACTGTGCAACGGTTCATCCTTGACGGGCAGGGAATATCTGTCGGCGACACCATTGACCTCATACTGGCGTCTCCTCTGCCCCGAGTCCGCATCGTTGTCGCAGACGCGCACTTTTGTTCATATCATTCTGGTGTCGGTGACGACGGCGAGTTACACGCAGGCGACTTCGTGATTGTCGGTTCCGGCGACGAAAGTGGCACGCTTGTCACTCGTCAATGGTCCGCCATTGAGCTTCCCGTCATCACCTGGCTCCCCGACAGTGACAGCTCTACTGCGCGTGAAGTGCAGAGGGTTGTCGTTGTTGCTTCCGCTGGAGACACGCAGGCTCCGACCGAGAACGGCGCTTCTGCCAACGGAGGTGATCAGTTGTGTTCGGGAAGTCGCCGTGCCACTACTGGTGTGAAGGATGGTGAGCGCTTCATTATCGTGTCCATCTGTTTCAATTCTGATGACTTCGAGGCGCGTCGGGGCAAGAGTGCCAGTCTCGGCGGTGTGTACATGAGCTACCTCAGCTGGTTGTATGAGGACCGGCGTAGCAGTGGGGCAAGCCGCACCATAGCTGCGACACCACCTGGCGTTGACTCCGATCACGTTCTACGCGCTATCACGCCCGACTTGGTACATGGAGCAACCGTTGGATGGCTGTGTCGGGCATCTGACGGCACAGCCGTTCGCGTCTTCGCTGATGTCTGTATGTTCGTCGGTGACTACTTGCAGGTATCCAAGACCAGCATGATGCTTGGATATTCTGCTAAGAGTCCCTGCCCTCTGTGCGACTACCGGATTCCGGCCATACCAGGGAGCAAGTACGGACACATGGGCAGCAGCGCTGAGGTCAGTATGGCCAGGACAACCGCGCGGACGACTAGCATTTGCAGTGCCGTACGAGTGGGGCTCTCTTCAGCGGGGGACGAATGACTTTGTCTGCCTCGTGTAAATGAGACGCTCTCATTGTGTTCCTGCGTGCAGCCGATTGCGTGTGCTGGCTCTTGTGTAGTAACCGATTGGCCGAAACACCATTGGGGAACGCTGCCTTCATGAAAGCGGATGTTGAGGGAAGCGTGGAGAAAGTATGTGAGAAAGGGACTATGCGTCCAGTCCCAGACGTGTGTACGGGCAGAAAAAGGACGGTGTGTCGTGCGTGCGGGCCATGCCGACACGTGCCAAATGGTCAGTGAAAACGAGCGGGGTAAGCAGTGGAGTCAGCCTTCGGGGACACGGCACGCCCACGCACCGGTCACAGAGCGGAAGAGAGCTGCATCCGGCACGGCCGAGTGTGCCTCGCAATACACAGCGTATTGGGTGTCGTCGACTACACATCTTGCAACGTCCAAGCACCGGTAATGGAAGATGCGACGACAAGAGTCCACGTGACATCCGATGGTCGCTCCCCGTGTGTCACACGCAGAGCATCGCATGCGACGACCGCGCGTGTATGCGGTGTCCAAGTTCACGACCTTGTCGTCGCTTGTCCAATACACCTCTGGCGCCCACTCTGCGCATTCGTGATGCACCATCACGTGCTTGGCCGGCTGACCAAAAGAAGAGCGCCGCACACGCACCGGAAGCATCGGAAGGGGGCTCAGGTCCCCTGAGTCGTATTGAGGACATAGCCCGCAAGGAGGTGATGGCTCCGCAGGCGGGGCGGGTTCCTCAGGCGCGGGTGGGCTCGGTTCGGGTTGCATCTCCGCTGCATCCTCGTCGTCGTCGGACCAAGGGGCGTCGTCCCATACAGCCAGAGGATGACGGAATGGCGCCGCCGCCGCCGCAGGCACGCGGACGAAAGCTCGTTCGTTGCCGATAGGCGGGCGGGCAGCCAGCATCGGTGGAATAGTAGCACGTTCAAAGTCAGAATCACTCTCGGACTCCACGGAGCACGATTTCGGTCCCGTGGTGGCCGGTGCTGCTTCCATCTCGGTTTCATTGTCCGGTGCGTCTCTGCTCGGCAATGGCTCGGGCTCGTCAGCGTTGTCGACAGCTGCTGGCTCTTGTTCAACTGCACCTTGTTCTGCTTCATCAGTGACTGCCGCCGGCGTCCCTGTCGCCACTGCATTCGTGCTCAGCTTATATCTCACTTGAGCGCACTCCTGGACACGTTCTTGTTCCTGACTCCCCCCGGAGCGAGCAGCACTGTGCGTTCTATCCGATACATCAACTGGAGTACAGGCACGCGGCGTTGGTGCTGCACCGGCGGACTCTCCATCGGCCACAGCGCCGATGGGCAAGGAAGCAGCTCCCGGTACACCCGGCACCGGCATTGTCTGACGAGAACGTGTGTCAGGGTCAGGTACGGGTGCCGAGGCCGGGGAGGGTCCCGATCTCTCATGTGCGGCGTTGTTCTCCGGTTGTCTCTCTGCGAACTCGGTCCGCGGCAGGGCAGGTTCACCGCTTCGTGCATCTGCCACATCTGCACCGTCTCCGACGACACTTTTCCCATCGATCGTGCGCAGCGCAGCGCGCGCATCCCCGACCGGCGCCGTTTCAAATGGTGCAGCAGTACCTGCGCCGTCAGTGTGAAGAGCTGCGACAGGAGCGTTCGGGGTAACAGCGATGTCACACAGACCGGCGGACGGTGCTTCCAGAATGTAGGCACGGGGGGCAACGCCCACGGGGGGTGCAGCACCAGCCGGTGCCATGGAATGCAACAAAACGTCAGGTTCACTTGCCAAAACAGGTCGCCGCGCAGCATCCGCGGCAGTCACAGGCGTAACACTCGGTGGCACTCGGCTTGATGGCAGACGTCGTACAGCAACGTGCTGTCGTCCGCCTGCCGAAAGTGTGGGATGGTCACATTGTGCAGCTTCCTTCAGTATCGGAGCAACTCCGTCCGGGATGGCCTCCTGCGCAACCGATGGCGCGCCGCGTGCGCCCGCGTCCCGCGCCGCTTCCACTGCGATGGCGAGCTCAGGGGGAACGGACTCGTCACGGACAGCGGCGGCTTCGCGATTGTTCTCAACGAACGTGTTGTATCGCGCCGCCGTGGTGGCATCACGAGATGCATGCGGCACCCCAAAAACCGCGGCGGGCTCACCGACGGATCGCGTCAGTGCTGCGCCGACCGCATGAAGAGGAGTACCCGTGAGGGGCGTGTGTCCTCTCACCACAATTGCATCATCAATACGACGCTGGGGGCTACAGCGAACATCAGACGGTCCATGCGAAGACGATGTCGTCGTGCGCATCTTCTTGGAGGTTGGAGGAGCGTTCGCGGCCGAGTCTTGCGTCGAGTTTGCCCACGAACGTCCTCCTGCCGCAGAGTTCACAGGCGTAGCAGTGACGCCCGGCACTGCTGGAGGCCGTTCAGCATCTCTGCGGATGGTGGACAGGTACCGAAGACACACGAGCATGCGGCTGCTTAGACCACCGCCAGGAGGCCGATCCCCGCAGCTGCACTCGCGTACCATGTCGCCGCTCGACGAAGCAGGCGTGCGAAACAGAGAGAATGTTCCCACGCGACGCACACAGTGTCAAATAAGCCACGAGGTGACGCTTCGGACGAGTCCTGAGCGTGGTGCGCCCGGACACGTGGGTTACTGCGTGAAGCAGGCGCCTGTTGATCCAGATACCACTTTGGAGATGCCTTCATCCCAGCCGTCGGGATCAGATACCATCTCCGGACGCCCACCATCTCCCTTCCTCTCTGGAAAAACAAAATAGTGGTAGACATGATGTGACAGATGTTGAGAAACAGGAGCAGCCTGCACTCTTCGCGTCGCCAACCATCATCGACGTCTGCGTGTTCCATAATGTTGGTCATCGACGGTCGCGCGCAGACGGTGGCACCGCGGCAGCGCAGGGAAGTCGTGACCCCTGGTGCAATGAACAAATCTGCACTGCGATGGCGTCGTGCTGAAGGTCACGCGGCACCCTCCTTTAATGACCGGTCGGCGTCCGCGCAGTACCGCTCGCCGCGTCTGCGTCAAAATTTTAACATCGTCGCGTCGGAAGACGGCAGGAGTGCGTCTGCATGTGCGGTGGTGGAACACACACCGCCCTAGAAAGCGTCCGCGACAAAGCTCCAAAGACCACGATCATTCAGGCATCAAGATGACATTATCCAGCAGCACAGGACGCTCAGAATCAAAGCCAAGACGGCTGCGCCGGCGCGTCCGACGTACTCGCGCTCGCAGTCTTGTCAGTCGCCGTGCCTGCATCAGCCGACACCGAACTGTCAGGCGCCGTGTTGCTGCGCAGCAAATACTTCTCGCTCGGCTTCAGCGTCTGCACTTCCTTGGACAAAGACACGCGACAATCCAGCATGGGGAGCAGCAGTGCCCAAGAGCCGGGCCCCGTCACAGCTTCCGCTTCTTTCATGGGCGTTGTTGTCCACGTGCGGTCGTCGGAGGTCAGCATGTGGCGCAAGTTACGCGCAAACGCGTCGACGACAGCGTCGTCAAACGGATATGGTTGCATGACAATGCCCTGCAGGATTTGCGCTGCGATGTCGTACAGGCACGCGACCCGTTTGATGACGTGCGTGCCTTCACCATCTCCGACCACGCCGTTGGCAGACGCACGCAGACACATCCCCACGGCGTAGTAGGGCGCCGATGCGCGAGCCCCGGGGGGTGGTTCCGCAGCGTCAGGCTCCTGCAACTCCATGCAGGCATCCGGGGTCATCAAGAAGAAAGCAAAGAGACGGAAGAACAACTTTCTTGCCTCGGAGCGTCCGTCGTGCAGCGCCACGCGCGCAGCCGCAGTGATGAGCTCGTCCACCATGTCCATGTCATGGACAAGCAGACGCACCTTCTTTCGAAGGACAGGAGGGCGTTGCTCCTCGGGCTTCATCGCGTTCTGCTCGTACAACTTGTGCACCAGCGACTTGACAATCTTGTCAAACTCAGTGTTCGCGTACGACTTGCGCTTCTTGCTTGCCGCCGGAAAAGAGATGGTGGTAACATCGTGCAAGTCTGAATCGTCTTTCGCAATCGCCACGACGCGCCGGCTCAGCACCTCCGGCAACAGGTCACGAAGCTTCTTGTAGCCAACGGCGGTCCCGATGGCAGCGCATACCTCGGCCTTGGTCATTTGGTCGGCACTGCGCGCCGCCGGTGTTGTCTTGATGGCGTTCACCACCGCCTCCCGTACGTCCGCCTTTACGCCGGCGAGGGTGGCGTCCATCTTGGGCTGCCGCTCCGCAAAAGCGTCAAGCTCTTCTCGTACCAAGCAACGCACAAGCGCGGCGAGCTCTCCATCAGACGTCACCAGCTTGGCGGTTTCGCCTTTCACGGCCAGCAGGACCTGCTCTTCCAGACGACCTGCAATGGTCGACCACTCGGAGAGCATCAACGGCTTGGAGTGCTGAAAGATAGCTTCAGCTATGCCGCGTGTGTCACCAGGCGACAATCGAGCAGTCCGCGCGTTGGGAGTGGAGCCGCCCAGCACCTCGTCGGCGTCGTCCTCGTCCGACAGGCCGGCCGGCACATCGTAAGCCGCAGAGCGAGAGCGCTTGCGAGTAGTGGCCGCCGCCGCAACGCCGCCGCGCGCGCGAGAAGCGGCACCGGGCATGGCGATCGAACGGGAGGGTGACGAGGTGTGGGGGTGATTGAACCAGGTGGAAGGAACGGTGAAGCGAGGTGAGGTCGGGGACGTGGAGCACGCGACGACGGACGGACTGGCGTACGACGGCATGGCGCACCAACGGACGCGGACTCACCGCCCCCTCTTATTCACCTCCTGCCGCGGTAGTTCTCGTCCTCTGCCCGGCAACCGTCACCCACCCAGCCTGGGAGGAGATTGGCGCAACCGACCGACGGCCAGCAGACGCCCGCCATCAGCAGTCGGAGACACGGCGTACCTCCCACGACACACCGCAAGCAGACCGGTTCGCAGGTCAGCGCAGTACGGGCGGGCCGTTGCGTTGCGTCGCCAGCTGGAGCACCGCGACCGTTGCAGCGACGCATCCACTGTCCTTGCGACACCTCCCCCGGAATTGGGCGGGGGAACCGCGAACGGCACTGGGCGGGCACAACAAGATACTGATGGCGGGAAAGCAACCCAGAAGCAACAAGAATGGAGACGGCGTTGCATACAAGGACGACACACACGTAACAAAGAATCTGACATCAGGATAACATCTTTCAACAAATTAAGTACGGGTACGCATTTGTTTATGGTCTTATATCAAGTGTATAACTTTTTGCGCAAAACATTTAAGCACTTCACCTGGTGTATTCTTATCTTTCTCTCGTAATTGAGCTCACGTTCATCCCTGCAACGATGAACCGCTTTCGACACCCAGGTTTGTGGCGTGCACGACCGCGGCTGTAGCAGCGCCGGTGCTGACCATCGTCAACGTTATTACATTGTGTGCCTCAACCACCCGCACGCCCGGAGACACACGTGTTGTGGGTGGCATGTCGGAAATTGCTCCCGTCCACGCCGACCCAGCGGAACGTGCCCGTTTGTTGCGGGGACTGCAGCTGTTGGGTTTGCGACGTAATTCGGATCGGAGCGTGCTTCATCTCTGGGCACGACAACTGCCGCGGGGCATGTTTGACGGCCACCGCAGCGCCATGGTCGCTCCTGACCATCTCATTTTTCACGGACTGACGAAACGCCTGGTGACGGCCACGTTCCGCATTCTCTCGGTCGCCCAGCGCCGCCGCGTGGGAGTATCTTTACGAGAGGCTCTCGCACAGAGCCACTTCCCAGTGACTGCGGTGTACAACGTGAAACGCGACTCTATCATTGCGCTTGGTATCTCCGAGTGGGCAGCTACTATGACGGTGTTTGCTGTCGTTCTTCGGCGAACGTTGAGGAGCGCGAACCCGGGACCCCCAGGCGTTTTGACCGTTATGCTCCGCGTCATGCGCATTATTGACTCTTTCACCGACATGGTACGCGCTGCCTACTACTGTCCGCGTGTCGATTTGGACGGATTGCCGGCCTGCCGGGCAAGAGCGACCGTTGCACACATACAAGAACTTGCGGAGGATTTCTTTTCGCATGTGCGCGCAGCTTGCTTACGAGATGACATGGCCGCGTTTGGCTTTAGTCTGGACGTTCCAAACCTTCATCGTCTTCGGGAGCTGGTGGACCACGTCATCCCAGCGCTGCTACATGTACGACACGCACAAGAGCTTCTGTTTGAGAACGCACACCAGCAGCTGAAACGCGCCGTGGTGTCGGGGAACGGCCATGACGACGCTTCACGCGCGATGTCGCGTTACGTGCAGTCGGAGCTCGCGGGGCGCATCCGTATGGACAACGCGTTCTTTTCTATTCCGGACCATTGGCTTGCGCACGCTGGTATCCGCGCATGTCTTGATCGGGCGCCTCGTCTGTGTTCGAGGCCAGCGGAGGACTGGCGATGCTCTGGCGCCATGATACCAGCCGAACACCTACCAGCTGCCGCTGTTCAGATTGCTGAAGCACGTTGCGGAACTGGCTTTGCGATCTCGTGGCGGACCCGTGCTACTCGGAGGGACGGAGCGCGACTGGCCCTGGGCGATGCTGTGCGCGTGCTGACGTGTCCAGGGCTGTCAGGTGTGGCGGTGCGAGTGGCGCACGGAGTCGACGCGCGACGGTTGGACAGCCGCCCAGCATACTTCCAAGTGATGCAGCTTTTCACTACTAGAGCAGGTCAAGCGGCTGCAGTCGTTCACCCCCTGCTTCTGGCGGCAGACGGCACACACTGGGTGGTTGACCATTCTCGCTACCTGTACCTTCCCCTCAAAACGGCGCGGCGTGCGCTGCTGCTCCATGACTGCGAACATGCGTGTGGGACTTCGGCCACGGCTGTGGCACACACGGCGAGTAACAGGTGGCAAGTTCTCGGCCGTGAGACTGGGTACCCGGCACGCAGCGGCTGACAAATGTGATAAACCATCACTCTCGTGCCTGCACGGGAGCAGCAGAATATTCGTTGCTGTCTGTATGGTGACCAGGAAACAGCTCCAACTGTGCGTACGCCGAGTAACGGGACCACGTCTCATCAGTCGTCCTCGATGCGGTACGACTGCGGTTTTTCAGTCTGAGGAACAAAGCCCGACGTGCACCATCGGCCGCTATCATACCTGAGGACCTCGACTTTGCGACCTACACTGCTGACCGCCGGACGCAACAGCGCACAACAGAGGGGACGTCCGTACAACACTTACAACGGATATGACACTTTGAACCGCGTCCGTCTTTTTGTCGGACGATAATTTGGACTTCAATAAAACGAGGCCGTGAGCGTGCTGTCAATCTCCATCTGATGTGCGGTCCCACACATCGGCTTCGTCCCTACACTGACTGTTGCACTCCGACGTGTGCACCACCTCTCTCATCGCCCCACCAACGATCCCTTATGCCACGGCCTCTGGAAGGTACCGTGTACTATGGCAGAGATGAACAACGGAAAACCTTCCGCGACTTCATTGGGGGAAACAGCGGCGTCTCTGCCGACCTCCTCGTCGTCTCGTCCGTTGCCGGCGGATTTTTCGAGTGCGCTTCCGCCGACCGAGCACCAAGATAGTACTTTGCCTCGGGCCATCCCGCACCGCCAAGAGCAGATCGTCTCGGGTATACCATCCAACGAGGGAGACGAAACGGACGGCGGTGATCGTCGCGCCCCTGCACGGCCCGCGTCTGCGCCGCAGGCCTCCATGGCGTTTGCACGCTCCGGATGCAAGCGCCCGCATGCAAACTCCTGCGGAGGGTTTGGTGCTGTGGTTGAAGCGGACTCCTGCGACCGCGGCGGCAAGCACAGGAGACACGATGCTCCGCGTACCACTCCGACGATGGCACCTGCGCAGTACGTGGACACCACTAGTGACTTGTTTCAAGGAACGTCTGGTATGGGCGCACAGGTAGTCCGGTGCGCCGTGGAGTGCGCCCCGGTCCACGCCGGTGCGAGGGACATCCGGACGAGTGCTGCCCACCAAAAGACCGAGCTGGTGCGACGGAGGAAGCGGAGAGCGCGGTCATCCCGCAACGACAACCATGAAGCTGCTGCCTTCACGTGCATCATTTGCGAACAGCGCTTTTCGACAAGAAGCAACAGGCAGGCACACTACCACATGTGTCACTCAATAGGACACTCCGTGTAGTAAACGCAAACCGCAGGCTGCGCCCTACGTACGGCTTACACTCCATGGTCCGATACCTACTGTCGCTGCGAGTTGCTTTAGAAAGAACCCGATGGACCGGAGTACTCATACGTTGGTGACGTACATTGGCTGCGCTGAGAGAACGACGGTGCCGGTCCTCGTTCCTGGTTCCTCATGGACATCTCCCCATGTGGGCGTTTGGACCGTTCCATGTCAGACGGTTGCCCCTGCGCTGGGCTTTTTCCGCCACAAGGTTCTGTCGCACGGCAATGCGCAACCACAACACGAACAAAGCGCATTATAGTACGGCACCACGACGCACCGACATGGATGGACTGTCCGTCAATACGACTGAACAACGGTGGATGTCTGCACGACGTATTGCAAACACTCCGCCTAAAAGACAGTCTGCTCTCTGTGCCGACGTGCAGCACTGGTGCACAGACAAACGTTCGGGACACCGCAGACGCCACTTAGTCCGACAACGTCGCACTGTTCTGTCTGCCGGACTCATGAAGCGGTCGCAAATGCCATTCGTCGCCCACCAGAGAGCGTCCATCACGCGCTTCCACAGACGTCCGGGCTCATGCCGATGCGAGAAGGACCGCAAGCCCAACATGCGGCTACTCCAGTCACAGTTACACCATCGCGCTAACGAGTGCGGCCACATCTGCCGGCAGATGCTCAAACGTGCAACATGGAAGACTAAGCGACACAGACCCGCAGGCATCGGCCCCTTCCCACTCCATCGCACTACTGGATATGGACTCGCGCCACGACAAAAAACAAGGGCAGCCTTCACTCAAACCAGGAAGACTGCTCAGCGACACGCTCTTCTGCACTAGGGGGTCCTTGAACGCCTGTCGGCGAACATCGTACGTCTCCGACTCCCGGACAGCAACGACGACCTGCCCAGACGCCACGTCGCGACTGAGAATGTAGAACAACGACCCGTCCTCATCAACAAAACGTTCAATCAGCGGACGAGCGGGCTTCGACTGATCCACCCTTGTGAAGGTGCGACACAACAGAAGCAGAGGGTCGCCAGATCCCAAAAGGTCCAGAGCACGCAGAAGGGCCACGGCTCCAGAAAAGTGCACGGCTCGCACGGGCCGAGTCACTCGGCGACCTTCTCGAGGAGAGTACGACAGACGTTGCATGCTTACAAACTCGTCGAGGCCAGTCCGCGTGAAAGGAACGTCGAACGTGATGGCTACCTGCTCCTGAGCAGCCCGCCCTTGCACACCGTGTCCGCGTACGCTTGGCCGTGCGGGAGTTGACTTCAGCCGCTCCAATAGCCGCTGTCCCAGTACGCGCTGCAGCGCACGACCACACGGATACAGCTCCTGGCGGGCAACTGCTTGCAAGACATCAACACCGAGGCGGACACGGCGGCTCCTTACCAGCTCTTCTTCAATGGCCTCAACTTGTGCGATAGTCCTTGCCGCCTCGCTCGCCATATGCTCTACCTTAATGGTCAGGCGGTCAAAATCGGACACCCGAACAGTGCGCCGTACCTTCCTGGCAACCACAGGAGCCGCCGAAGGCATTGCCGGTGCTTGCCCATTCGGTCCACTGGATGGAGGCAGCCGCGTGTCGCCCGCCAAGTTCCCGCCCGTATGCAGCAGGGACTGGGTTCCGTGCACGGACGGGTCGGCCGCCACAGGCGCCGGCGGCGCCGGAACCGGTGCAGTAGGGGTACCGCTTACGGGCGCGCGTGGCGGACCACAAGCCGACGGTGCTCCTGGACCCTCCGATGACACGACCTCGGTTGCCATGGGCGCAGTGCTGTTCGTGCTGTGGCCACCTGCACTGCGCCACATGGAGGAGCCAGAAACAGAAGTACAACATCAAAGAGCAGGCGTGCACGAGGCCGTCAGCAAGTGCACCAGCATCCCACTCCACACACCGGGTGTACACAGGAAGCGTGCGCATGCAAACCAGGACAGTGTCGGTGTCACGAACCTCGAAGCAAAAGCAGCGCCAGAACGACCGTACTCTGTTCGCCAACGTCCGACTGTGCCAACACACGACGCTCCGATTGACAAAGAGACGTGCCCCGAACGAGCGGGCCTGGCATGACAGAGAGCAAGCATCCCGGAGAAGAGGACAATTCCGTAGTCTCTTTGGAAGAATTGCACTGCACATACGTGTGGAAATGTACCGTGACAAATGGTCAAGAGCTGGCATTCTTTCGTCGAGCGCGCCTCACGTGGATTTCTCCTGTAGACATGTGCATTGCTTGTGCGTCGCAAGAGACATTTTTTCCGACATGCATGGATGTCTGAACGCGACGGTGTTCACTCTAGAGAGCACGCCGTCGACGATCTCGAGCTGCAGAGTCCGTTCTTATGCGTATGCACGCGCTCTTTTTACAACCTGTATCCCTGTTTCGTTCCTGGATGACACTCTCCGGTGAAGTTCCTGGCAGCCCATCCCAGCTTGGAGTCACTCCAACATCTCCTGACCTGCGCTATTACCTCGCTGCTTTCGTGTGCAGATCTTTGGGATGCACCGTCTCCCTCTTCCTCATCTATGGTTGCCTTGCCGTACGACCATTGGAAGTGATCGGTACGTTTCCGAGACGGGCCGGAGCTCAGAGCGACAGAGGTCGCATTGACACTTGCTCAGAGACAATGCGTACGACGTGGAAGTGCGCTTCTCGACGACGCCTCCCGGCTCGGAGTCGGGTGCTACACCGGTTGCTAACACTACCACGCTTCTTCCATTGCCTTCTCTCGTTTGTGATTGACCACGATGGCCATCTTGTGCTTGCGTGCGACATGTTCAGTGGTAAGTCGAGGGGCTTGAGAGACTCGTCCTTATGGCACCCCCGGGGATGCGCATTCCGTGATATTCCTGAGAACGCTCAAGTCGTCGCATGTGGAGCGCCCCTATGGTGGCGCTTGTGCTTTCTGCGTTCTGCAACATCGTTCTGACGTCTGTACGTTTTGAGGTGGACATCTATGCTGGGACTTGTCTGCTGTTTTGTGTGTGACCTTTCAGAAGAATGTATGAAGCGGACGCAGTGCCGATCACTCGCGATGTGACCGTCTCCAACTTGCCCGCGCAACATGACGGCATGGCGAAGCAGCGCGGTGGGAAACCACTGACGAGCGTGGTGTACTTGGCGCTGAATGCACCTGTTTAGCCTCACCTTCACGTGTATACAAGGACATGCGGGAGTTCTCACGAGGGTCCTAACCATGGCGCGTGTGGGGGTTAAGCGTGTGAGGGCAACCGCGTGCGGCTCCGTTTGTGTGACCGTGGCGCAGAGCAGGACAAGAACAGGCGAACTAAAGCAACTATAGGGTGCGAGCGGGAGATCTCAGATGCTTTATGAATGACTTTCCAAACATGTGACGCCTAGAGCTTGTCATGCCTGTGACAGGACTTCATAACATATATTTTGGCTTAATGTGCAGACCTCCCACAAACAGAAGAAGTGAACAGGTGGCCGGACGCACGAACATATGGGCACAAGAAATAAACACTTCTGTGGCGAAAAGAAGTGCAGGAGGTTTCTGGCTTGGCCTCATCATATGACCAAGATGATGTCCTTTAGCGTGGTATTTTAACATCCAGTGATGTCCACAGCCACTATGTCTAAGCACACATTTCTGCGGATATTTTTTGTGCATTTTCAAAAAGTGCGGTGGCGCGCGCCGCGGCCGGCGGGCGGGCCCACCCCGGCCCGTGCGGCCGCGCGACCCCGGCCGGCGGCCCGCGCCGCGCCGCGCGCGCCGTCGCGCAGCGGCGGTCGGCCGGTGCCGCGTGGCCACGAAAAAACGGCGGCCAGGACTGCCCGCGCGTCGCGGGTGATCCGCCCGCCGCGGGTGGCGTCGTTGGGGGATCCGTGTGGCTGCCGCGCGGCCCCCCGCCCGCACCACCGCCCCCGCCCCACCGCCGCCGGCCGGTCCACGGCCGCGGCGAGCGCCGCGGCGCACGCCCCCCCCCGCCCCCCCCCCTCGCCCTCCGTCTGCCCCCCCCCCCCCCCACCCCCTCCGTCCCTTCCCCACCCCCCCCCCCCCCCCCCACCACCCCCAACCATGGCCGCCTTCCTCCCACCCCCCGCGCCGCTCCGCCCGCACGCCGCGGCGGCCTGGCCGCCGCCGCGGCGGCGGCGGCCGCCGCCGCCGCCCGCCGCCCCGCCGCCGCCGCGCGGCGCGCCGCCGCTCGCGGCGGCGCGGCGCGCCGCCGCGGCGGCGGCGCTCCCCCGTCGCCGCCGTGGCCGTCCCCCCGCCGCGGCCGCCGCGGCCGCCGCGGCCGCCGCCGCCGCCGCCGACGCCGCTGCCGCCGCCGCCGCGGGCGCGGGCGCGGGCGGCGCGGCGGCCCCCTCCTCGGCCGCCCCGGCGGGCGCGGCGTCCTCCCCCCCCCCGGGTACCACGGGCGGCGGCGGCAGCGGCGGCGGCGGCACGCTTCCCCCCCCCCCCCCCCCCCCCTCCCCGCTGCCGGCGGTGGCTGCCACCTCCGCGGCCCCCCCCACGACCCCCCCGGCGACCGCCCGGCGGCGGCAGCGACGTCGGCGACGGCGGCGGCGGCGGCGACGGCGGCGGCGGCGGCGGCGCTGGAGCCACGGCTGACCGCCCACCTGGCCGCGGCGGGCCTCCCCCCCGCACCCTCCCCACCGACGCGGTGCTCCGCGCGACGGGCGGCGGGGCGGTGGCCAAGGCGGTGGAGCGAGCGGGGGGGTGGGCGGCGGTCGCCGCCGCGCTCGGCTGGGCGCGCCCATTCCCGCCGCGCCGGCCGCCACCGCGGCCGTCGCCCGCCGCCGCCGCCGCCGCCGCCGCCGCCGCCGCCACCACCGCCACCGCCACGGCCGGTGGGGCGGCCCCGCCGCCCGCCCCTCCGCGACCGGTGCGGCGGCGGCGGCGGCGGCGGCGGTCCCCCCCCCGGGGCGCGCACGGCGCGCTCACGTCCGCCGCGCACATCGCGGCGGAGGTGGCGGCGCTGGCGGCGACCGCCCGCGGCGCCGCCGCGGGCGTCTGCCCCGGCGTCCTCCCCGGTGGCGCCGCGCTCATCGCGGCGGGCCGGCGGGACGTGGCGGCGGCGGTGTGGCGGGCGGGCGGGCCGGCAGAGGTCGCCGCCGCCGCGGGGCTCGTCGCCGCCCGCGACTGGCGGGCGGCGGCGGAGATGGCCGAGCTGGTCGCCGCCGTCGGCGACGCGGTCGGCGTGCCGGCGGGGGGGCGCCCGCCGCCGCCGCCTCCCCCCGCCGCCGCCGCCGCCGCCGCCGCCGCCGCGACGCACACGCCCACCGACGCGGCCGCCGCCGACGCGGCGGCGGCGGCGGCGGCGGCGGCGGCGGCCGCCGAAGCCGCGGCGGTGGACTGGTACCTCGCGTCCGCGGCGGCGGCGGCGGCGGCGGCGCTCCCCCCCCTCGTGCACCTCACCGCCGCGCACCCCCGCCTCGCGGCGCTCATCCGCAAGCACGGCGGCGGCGCGGCGGTCGCGGCGCGGCTGGGCGTGGCGCCGCCCTTTACGCCCGCCCCCGGCCGGGCGCTGCGGATGGGCCCGCTGGGCCCGCCGCTCGCCGCGGCGGTGCTCGCCGCCGCCGCCGCCGCGCGCGACGCGCGCGGCGGCGCGCTCGCGCTGCCGCCGCCCGACCGGCTGGGCGTCGGCGTCGCGGGCGCGGTGGCGCGGCTGGGGGGGGGGAGGCCGTCGCGCGGCGGCTGGGGCTGATGGCGCCGCTGGGGGTGGCGGCGGCCCGGCCGCTGCCGCCGCGGGAGCGCAAGCCGCCGGGGGGGGGGGGAAGGGGAGGCGCCGCCGCCGGGACGGGCGCGACGGGTAGCTGTGTCCCAACGAGGTGGCGGGAGGGGGGGGGGTGGGGGGGGGGGGGGGGGGGGGGGGGGTTTCTACCTGCGGGCCGGCACCCAGCGCTGCGCGGCCGCACGCGCGGCACAGACTGCTGCCGCTGCCTGTGGGCGGTTGCTGTTGTTGCTTGGTCCTCGACGCGGCCGACCGGCGCACGCCGCCGGGCGCGGGCGTACCCGCCCAGCGGGCGGCGGCCCGGTACGGCCGCCGCGTCGCGGCCACCCACCCCGTGCGTGGTCGCGGCGCTGCGGCGGGCGCCGCTCCCACCGCCGCGGCACCCGCCTCCCAACGTCGCGGCGCCGCCCTCCCGACGCCGCGGCGCCGCCCCTCCCAGCGCCACCACCGTCAGCGGCGCCAACCCTATAGGCTGCCACCCCGACCCCCCCCCCCCGTCAGAGCCCCTCGGCACTGACCGCGAGCCCCCCCCCGTCACCACACCACGCGAGCAGCCCGCTCCCGCCGTGCACGTCCACGCTGTTCACGCCGAGCCGCCCCCCAGCGAGCAGCCGCACGTGGCGCGACGAGACCGCCGCCTCCCACACGCCGCCGCCGCCCGCGCCGCCGCCGCCGCCGCCGCCGCCGAGCACCCCCGCCCGGGAGGCGGCCGCAAAGTCCACCGCGTACACCAGGCCGTCCTCGCCGGCGGTGACGGCGGTGCCCGCCGCGGATAGGGCCACCTCCCACAGCGGCCCCGCGTGGAGGCGCGTCCGCGCGAGTGGCGCCCCCCGCCCGCCGCCACCGCCACCACCGCAACCCACGCCCACCGCCGTCGCCGACGGCGGCGCCGCGTAGCGGCGGTCCCACACGATCAGCTCCCCCGCCTCGGTGCCGCCAAGGAGGTACGCCGGCGCCGCCGCGTCGCCGACGAGGCACGTCACGAGGCCGCCACCACCGCCGCCGCCGCCGCCGCCGCCGCCGCCGCCGCCGCCACCGCCGCCGCCACCGCCGCGGAGGCGGCCCGCCACCCCCGCCGCCCGCGGGTCGACGAGCGCGACGCCCGCCGCGACGCCCGCCACTGCCAGCAGCTGCGGTCCCGCCGCGGCGGCGGCGGTGGCGCCCACCGGGTCCACGTGCCGGACGGTCGCGACGGCCCCACCACCACCGCCGCCGCCACCGCCACCGCCACCGCCGCCGCCGCCGCCGCCGCTACGCGCGGCGGCCGGGTCAAAGAGGGCGACCGTGCCGTGGGCGCCCGCGAGGGCGACCCCCCCCCCCCAAGGGCGGCCACCCCCACCGCCGCCTCGGCAGCCGGCAGGCGCCCCGCCGGGTCGAGGCGGAACCCCCCCCCCCCCCCGTCGACCGCCACAGCGTCGACAAGCCGCCAGCCGCGGCGGCCACGTACACCGCCGAGCCATCCGTGGCGGGCGCGAGCCCCGCGACGCGCCCCGGGTGGGCCACCCCCCCCCACCCCCCCCCCCCCGCCGCCGCCGCCGCCGCCGCCGCGTCAGACAACCCCCCCCACCCACCGCCGCCGCGGTCGGGACGAGCGGCTCGACGGCAACGACGCCGGCGGTGGTGGTGGTGGTGGCGGCGTAGAGGGCGACCGCGTCGCCGCCCGCGTCGCCGGCGGCGGTGCCGACGGCGAGGACGGCGGCGGTGGCGGGGGCGCCCCACGCGGGGGTGGGTGGGAGCCACCGGACGCGGGAGAGGGGGGCGGCGAGGGTGAGCAGGAAGGGGGGGGGGGGGGGGGGGCGTCGCCGCCGCCCCGCGTGGACGCGGTCGCGGCGGTGGGGGGGGGGTGGCCGCGCCCGCGGCGGCGGCGGCGGCGGTAAACGGCCCGGGCGAGGACCACGTCGCGGGGCGACGTCGGGTGGCGTTCATAGTGGGAGGACGGGCAGGGACAAACGGTGCCAGTGGGGTAGGTAGGGGAGCCCCCAAGGAGGGAGCGCGGCAGGCGCGCGGGTCCCAAGGCGGCAAGCAGACGGACCCGCGCGGCGAGGCGGGTCTGCCGCCGACGACGGGCGCCCGCTGCGCCGATGATCGGCGCGCCGCGCGCGCCGGCGCGGCGCGGCGCCCAGGCGGGGCCGCCACCGCCATGTATTTCCAAACTATTGCAGTCCTCCCAAATTTGTCCGATGTGATCAAAGTCAAGACTGGGTCTGGTCAACTTCCTATTGGTCGATCGGTTTCAATCCGGCTGCACGGATGGCTGAGACGCAGTTGACCAGCCGTGGACCCGGCTCTTGACTTTGACCAGACCGGACAAAATTGAGAAGGCAGCAATATTGGAATGAAAAAAAAACAGACTCGATCCGCCCCCCCTGCCATGCCTGTTGGGTGTACTGTATGTACCGATGACAGAAATGACAGACTGCAACGGGCCGCCACGGTGGACGGACGGCACGGTACAGTACAGGGGGGGACGGTACCGACGCACCCCCGTCGACAGCCGGCCGCGGCCGCGGCGGCCGCCGCCCACGGCGCCGGCCGCCGCGGCGCGCCGCCGCGCCGCCGCCGCGGCGGCGGCCCGCCGCCGCCGCCCGCCGCGCGGGCGGCAGCTTCCACTCTGACGCCGCCACCTTCCACTCCACCCGCCGCCTGGCCACGCGCCGCGGGCCGGCCGCCACGGGCGGCGCCGCCGACGCGGCCGGTCGGCGGCGGGGCGCCGCCCCCCCCCCAGCTGGGTTCCCGCGCGCAGGGGGGGGGGACGGACGCACGCCGCCGCCGGCGGCGCCCTCCCCCCCGAGCGCGCGGTGGCCGCTCGTCGGGGAGCACTGCCCCGCCGCGGGCGGCGGCGGCCGCCCCCGTGGGCGCCACCGCCGCGCCCTCCGCCGGCGGCCGCCGCGGCGGCGGGGGTGCTCAACAGCGCCCGCCGCCGCGGCCGCGCGCCGACCCGCCCGCCGCCGCCCACCGCCCGCGCCGCCGCCGCGCCGCGCAACGACCCTGCCGCCGCCGCCGACGCTGCCCGCCACCGCGTCGGCCGTCGACGTGCGCGCGGGCGTGGACACACGCCCCACTGGCCGCCCGCATCCCGCAAGCGGCAGCCTCTGCTCCCCACCCCACCCGCCGCCGTCGCGGTCGCCTGTCACTGTCACCCCCCCCCCCCCCCCCCCCCCCCCCACTCCCCGCTGGGTCTCTTGGGTCCCCGCCGCCGCTGCTACCGCTGTGCGCACCATGACGCCCCCTCGGTGCACCCCCACCGCCGCCGCCGCCTTTGTGACGGGCCTCCCCGTCCCCGCCCGCCGCGTCGTCGAGCCGCGGCTGCGCGCGCGCCGCCCCGCGGCGGCGGCCACCCGACGCGCGTCGACGGGCGGGTCGGCCCGCCGCCGGCGGCGGGCGCGGCTGCTGGTGGCGTTTGCAGAGCCACCCTCCCCCCCCCGTCAAGCGCGTCGCCGCGAGCGGCGGCCGACGCGGAGCCGCCGCTGTCGCTGCGCCCGCCCAGCGGCGCGCCGGGGCCGGCGGCGGCGCGGGGCTCGGCGGCGGCGCGCCGCCGCCGCGGCTGGCCGACCGACCAAAAGCTGAGCTTCTTTGACTGGCACCTGGTCTTTGGCCTCTTCACCGTCGCGGTGGTGGAGCGGACGACCACCGCCCTGTCCGCGCCGTCGCTGCTGCACTCGGCGCAGGCGGCGTTTGTGATGGCCGTCACCGCCCTCGTCTACCGCATCCGCGCGTGAGCGGGCGGCAGGGACGGCGTGGCGCCCGCAGGCGAGACGCGGCGTGCGTCTGGCGAGTGGGTGGCCGCGGCGGCGCGCGGCCGCGGCAATCTTTTTGTTGTTGTTCTCCCGTAGCGCGGGGGGGGGGGGGTGGGGGGCGGTGGCCACCATCGGCGTATGTATCGTGTACACTGTTTTGCTTGCTGCTGCTGGTGGCGTGTCGCCTTGCTGTTTTTTGGGGGGGGCCCCTACACGTCGGACCGTTGTATGTATAGCTGGGTCGTTTGCGTGCCGTGTCTACACTCTACACTGTCATATTTTTTCATTTTTGGCGAGGCCCGGCTGACCCGCCCATGCCCACCGCTGTTCCTTGCAGGCGCGCCGCCAGCCTGGCGCCCGGGTCGTTGCCACGACCGCAGCGGCCCGCTGCAACGCGGGGGCGAAGCGTCCGCCCTTTGCGCGCCAGTCGCCCAGTGTCACCCACGCCACAGCCGTTACGAGCCGCCCTCCCCCGACCGACAGGCGCCACGGGCGGGTGGCCACCAGCCGCGGTAGGCGCCACGGTCCACCGCGCGGCGGCGGTGGCAGCGACAGGCAGGCGCGCCAACCCGTCCGGGGAGCCCCGTGCGGCGGCCGCCCCCCGCGACGCGCGCGCGGCGGCGCACCGCGCTCAGCTCCCCCGCACCCGCCGGGCGCACCCCCACTGGCCGTCGCGACCCGGTCCGTCGAGGCCGTACCGGCGGCACCGCCTAGCGCGCGGCCCCCCCCGCCATGGGCGGCGGCGACAGCCGCACATCGTCCGGCGCGCGGAGCGCCGGCACGCGCAGGCGCGCCAGCCCGTGCGCAACGGCCGCCGCGGCCGCCGCGAGCGCCGACCAAAACGCCAGCGGCGGCGCGTAGCTGCCGCTCCAGTCCTTGAGGCCGCCCGCCTGTCAACGGCGCGGGGGGAGAGGGGGCAAGGGGGGAGGTTGGGCCAACCCAACACAGCGCACACACACACATGGAAACGGGGGCAGCGCGCCATAGGAGCGAAAGAGGGGACAGCCGGTATGGGAGGGGGTGGGTTAGCAGCACGCCAGTGACACGCGGCAGTGCGCGGGCAGCAAAGAGCGGCAGTGTGGGTAGCGGCGGCGCGACGTGGTGCGGGGACAAACACGCACGCAGAGGAGAAAAAGCACAGAGACAGAACGTACAATAACGTGCACCAGCGCTAGCGCCACGTTCTCGACCGACTTGTAGATGCCAAGCGCGGCGCCCGCCGTCTGCGACAACGCCCTCCCGTCCGAGGCACGGCGGCACGCACCCCATCAGCGGCGGCCACGGTCAAGTCCCAAGGGGGAACCCAACCACAAGCGGGGCGTCCGTCCAAAAGCGCGGGCTGCGTCAGTCAAGCCACGGGACACGACCCCCCGCTGGACGTCCGTCGCCGCCACCACTGCGCACGCGTCCCCCCCCCCACCCCCCCAGCACCCCCAAACGGCGTGGGAGCCGCGCCGCCGCCAGGAGCATCCCAACCCGCACTTGGCCCTCGACACGACAGCTGCTGCTGTCGCTCCGCGGCACCCCTTCCGCCATTCCCACTCGGCAGTCCCACCGCAACCAACCCCCCACCGGCCGCCGCCACCCCCCCCCCTCCCGCCCCCCCCCAAAACGTACATGCGGCGGCACCGTGACGGCCACGCTGCTCAGCAGCGTGACGGGCGCGGCACCAAACGCAACGACAATGGCCAGCACCCCCCCCCCCACCGCCGCCTTGGCGGCGGCCACGCCCAGCCAGCCGCCACGGCCGGCCGCCGCGGCGCCGTCCGCCCCCCCCCCCCCCGCCGGGCCCGGCAGCGTCGCCAGCACCGACAACACCGCCAGGCCGGCGGCCATGCACGCGGCCGCGGCGAAGAGGACGCGCTCCCGCCCGCCGCGGCGGCCGACGGCGGCGCCGACGAGCGGCGACGCCGCCGCCGCGGCGCCCACCACCACCGACGGCACCGCCGACGCGGCGGCGGGGGAGAGGCCCGCCGGCCACGCCGCCGGGAAGGAGGCGGCAAACACCGCGCCCGCCGCGTGGAGCAGCGGGAAGAGCGCCGACGCGAGGAGCGCCCAGATGGCGGCAACGTACCAAAACGCGGCCGGCAGCGCGCGCGTCGTCGCGACGAGCGTCGCCGCCCAGCGGGCGGGGGCGGCGCGCCGCTGGGCCGCCGCGTCGGCCGCCGCCGCCGCCGGCGACGGCGGCAGCGTCTGCGGCGCCGCCGCCGCGACGGCCGCCACGCCCGCCGCGGCCGCCGCCGAGGCCGCCGTCGGCCGTGGCGGCGACGGCGGCGACGGTGGCGGCCCGGCGAGCGCGCGTGCCGCGGCGGCGCGGACGCCGCCGCCCGCGGCGCGCGGCCGGGGCGCCCCCCCCTCAACGTCCCCCGCCGCGGCGCGGCGGCGGCGGCGGCGGCGGCGGTCCCACTCGACGGCAACGTACAGGGCGGCGCCGACGAGGCTCACCGTCGACACGCCCGCCGTCACCCACAGCGCGCACGCGTCGCCGCCGCAGGCGCGGCCAATCGCGGCGGGCGCCCACATGGCAAAAAAGGTGCTGCCCCGGCTCGCCAGCAGCATCAGCCCGTACGCGAGGCTGACGCCCAGCAGCGGCTTGGCGCTCCGCCCGCCGCCGCCGCCGTCACCGCCGTCTCCACCGCCGCCGCTGGCGCTGGCGCCGCCGCCGCCGCTGGCGCTGGCGCCGCCGCCGTCGCTGGCGCCGGAGCCGCCGCCGCCGCCGCCGCCGTCGGCACCCGCCGTGGCGGGCACCAAGCCGCCGCTGTCCGAGACACGCGCGAGCCCCCGCCGCCGGCGTGGGGCGACGACGGCCGCCCCCCCCCCCCCGCCCCCCCCCCCCCCCCCCCGAGTGGAATCCCTCGGCAATGAGCGCGCCCATGGCGACGACCAGCACCGAGTCGGCGGCGCCAAACGCGAGGCGCGCCACAAACAGCCCGCCGTAGCTGCCCGCGCCGACCGCCGCGGCGGCCGCCACCTGCCCCGCCGTCGACACGGCGGCCGCGGCGGCGGCGACCGTCGACGGCGGGCCGAGCGTCAGCAGCGACGCGGCGGTGAGGGGCAGGACGATGCCGGGCAGCTCCTGCGCGGAGAAGAGGGCGGCCATGGACGTGGCGGAGAGGGTGAGCCGCGCGGTGAGGGTGGGCGTGAGGGAGGACAGCGCGTGGCGCGCAAAGTGGGAGCCGCTTGAGAAGAGGATGGCGGCGGTGAGGAGCGCCAGCCGCTGACCGGCCGTCGCGGGCGGCAGCGGGGGGGGGGGCGCGGGGGGGGGGCCCAGCAGCTTGTCAATGACCCCACCGTCGCCGGCCGATGTGGCAGGGGTGGCCTCCCCAACGTTGTCATGGCTGCCCGTGACGGCACCATACCAAGTCGGCATGATGAACAGTGGCGACGGGGGGCGGGAAGAAGGTGGGGGGTGGGGGGGAAGGACAAGAACAGAGGGGCGTGGGCGCCGCCGCAGATCGTCGCGTATCAAAGCTGCGACGGGGCCGCTGTCGAGGCCACGCACGGTGTCGTGGGCCTGCGGTCGAGAAAAAAAAATCAGCCGCGGAGATGTTGCACGAGATCGACGGCCACGCCGCTTTTTGGCTTGCAGACGCCGGCCGGCCGTTTCCGCCAGCCCGCCCCCTTTCGTGACGAATCCGCGGCGCCCCTGCGCAGTGGGGCCATCGGCCAGTACCTTAGGATCCCAAGATGTGCGTGCATGCACGTGTTTTCGCCAGTTTCAGGCCTCTGGGGACGCCGACGGCCGTGCATTTCACCTCCAATGTCTGCACGCCGATGCACGTATTGTGCTCGAGAGCGTTGCAACAGCAGGCAATTGCGTTCACAGACGCACGTGTTTTCGGCAGAACGCACCATTTTCCATGCGCGATGCGGCACTGTGCAAAGTCGACAATGCCGAGCTCGACACCCAGCTGGCGCGTTTCGACACGCTTTCACATGCGCATGTTGACACGTCGCTGCGCGATCACCTGTGCACATGTCGCTTCTCACACCGCAATGTGCCCCCACGTACATCCTCCCCACTTTCACCTTGGTACAGCTACGAGCACATCTTCTACCGTGGCGGGGACCGTGATAGCGGGCGGGCTCCATGCGCTTGGTGTATACGGGGACTACGTGCGGATGGCGGAGCGTGGCCGGTCGGGCGGTGACTAAGTGCTGCCGCCGGCCGCCCTCCCCGGCGAGGGGCATACCGTGGCCGTCGTTACAGGTCGCAGCAGATGCTTCGGGCGCGCGGCGACGATGGTGCAGGGGGGGGGGGGGGGGGGGATGCGCATGGGGTGGAAACGGGTGCGCCGTCGACGCGCGCAAAGTGACACACGGCGTCGGTAACGTGCAGCGCCGACGCCGGTCGCGACCGTTCGTGCCCAAGTGCGGTGTGGTGCGCGGCACGGAGCCCGCGGCGGGCCATGACACGGCGTCGGTCCGTGCATGTCTGCGTGGTACGGTTGAGCATGATTCGTGCGGTGTCGGGCACGCGCGCAGTTACGGAGTGCAACACGTTGTCGCAGCGATCACGAATTCACGAAATGGTGGCACTCCGGTGCAGTTCTTCTGTGTGTACATGTATGGATATGTTGCCTGTGACATCAGTGTTTCACTGGTGGGCGTGCAGCGGTCGACAGATGTCCTGCAAAACCCTGCACGACAAAATTGCATCTTAGCCGGACGACATGGGTCAGCTTCAGTTTTTATACGAGAAGATGGGCCGTGACGAGCTGGTGACAGACGTGGTGAAGGCAACACGCCCAGCGCGCAAGCCTTGGCGCTACGGCGTGAATGTACGTGTGTGCAGTGCATATCGGCCTCCAGAGGCCCCACGGGCCACCTTGCACGACTCGACACGTCCAATTTGCTGTGCATCCCGCGATTCTAAGGTACTCGCCGGCGCAGCGCAGGCTAAACCGGGACCACGGATTTCTTGCATTTTTGGTGTAATCCGGGGATGCAACGATTTGAGACCCCCCAGCATCACATGTTCCGCCCACGTTTTCCGTGATTTCTCATAGCATGCGCTTCAGGAGTAGGTTCCGTATGAGTACCGGGGACAACCGTTACACCAAAAGAAGCGCCGTTCTTGGGGCTACGCTGTCGCACGTCGGGAACAAGCGTTATTATAACGGAGCGCTGTGTACAACGGATCGAAAAAAACTGCTGCGGAGAACAGCATTTTTAGACAACGCTTGTCGCGTTTTGCTCAAGAGCTATCAAGGCCGCTCCGGGAAGACGGCCGTGCAGCCAGAATATCTCCCGTTGTCGAGTCAGTCAATACACCTGCACATGAGGGGTTCGTTCTCAACGCTGCGCTCTCCAAGTCAACCGAGAGTTTTCATTGGACACCGTCCGACAAACCGGCTGAATCAAACGCGGGAGATTTTTTGTTCTGGACGACAAGACTGCTTGACTTTTGCACCAGTGCAAGAATCGTGCTTTGAGCAGCAAACTCTTGGCAAATTTCTTGCTGCCAACAGGGGTCGAGCACCGTTGCCGTGCAAGCAAGAATCGTGATGATCGGCTCCGACCCCTCTTGCACGTGGTCCCGGTTTAGCACCCACTGCGCGGTGGCCCCACTGCGCTGCACTCTCTGGCCGAGGCGGCCAACGTCCAGGCTGCCGTCCTCGGCCCCCAGCGTCAGCGACGCAGAAAAAAAGGCCAACCCGTTGGCCCGCACCCGGATGGCCTGGCAGCCCGTGCAGGTGGCCGCCCTGCCCTGCGTGGGATTGGACAGCACGCACGGCGTGCCGGCGGCCTGGCTTGAGCTGCGTGGCCCGCCGGTCGAGGGTGCCACCCCGCGAGCCGCCGCGGGACGTCGCTGACGGCGTGCAGCCGCCAATGGAAGAGGCCACGGCCCACAGCTGCCGCCCGTCGGGGAGGGTGTACACGCCGTCGGGGCTTCACAAGCGCCGGCGGATGGGCGCATCTGTGGTGGCGGGTGCCGCCGTCGCGGCCGCCGCCGCTGCCGCCGCCACCACCCCAACCGCCGCGTCCGTCAGCGTCGCCACGGCCATCGTGGCAGCCTTGGCGGACGGGGTCGATGTCGGCGTCAGCCGGACTTCCATCGTGAGGAGTGGGCGACGGGGGGGGTGGGCGGGAAACTGTCTAGACCAGGAACGGGCGGGGGTGAGCGCCGGCAGGGGGAAGGCAGGAAGACTTCAAGAGGGAAGGAAGAGTTAAAGCCCAACGACGGACGGGCGCGCGCGAAGGTAGGACCACCACCCCCACTGGCGGGCGGTTGGGTGGCTAGGCCCGTCCCAGCGCCGCCCCGCTGCCCCGACCGGTGCCTCGGACGCAAGCGCTAGGAACGTGCAGTGGCGACGCTGAGCCACCGGATGTCCACCGTCGCCACCGCCGCGGCGAGACTGGGCACGGCCGCGCCATTCCCCCCCCATTCCTCCGTAGACTGTGAGCGGAATGGTGAGGATCTTTTCCCGTGAAAGGAGCCGCCGCGACGAGCTCCCCCAGGCCAGAGCGCGGCGACCGCGCGCACCCCCCCCCCCCCCTACCCGTCATCGTCCATTACCGTAGGCGCCATCGTCGCCGTCGAGTGCGGTAGCGGAGGTGCACCTCATGGTAGAGAGGAAAGTACGCTCCGCTCCCCCCCTGCTGGTTCTCCCACACAGTCACAGCGCGCGCCGCCTCGGCTGCCGCCGCCCGCCCACCGCCGGTCCCTTGTCGGCGAAGAAAGCACAAGAGCAAAAAACAGAGAGGTCGTGGCGATTGTCATTCACATTCCGCCCAATTTGACAGTCTTCTCTGCAGCCTATTGCAGTCCTCCCAATTTTGTCCGATGTGATCAAAGTCAAGCCTGGGTCTGGTCAACTTCCTATTGGTCGACCGGTTTTATCCGGCTGCATGGATGGCTGAGACGCGCAGTTGACCAGCTCTGCACCCGGCTCTGGACTTCGACCAGATCGGACAAAATTGAGAAGACAGCACTACCTACAGATGGAATCCAAAACGAGCAATCCGGCAGGGCGGGTGGGGCGGGGAGAAGCGGAGGCGGCACCACCCACACCAGCGACCATGAAGCGCACCTCGCTTCGGGGTTAGCACCGCCTGGAACGGCCGCGTGGGGCGCGGCCCCGTCTCTCCCCAGGGGCGCGCGGTCGCCCCTCAGGCATTCTCGGGCAGGCGGCGGCGGTTGCACACCGGGCTGGCCCACGCGAGCGGGTAGCCGCCCACTCGCGGCGCCGCCCGCGTCAGCCGCTCCAGCACCTCCTTCCACCCAAGGGTCCCCCCGTTGGGATCCTCCGCGAGCACCAGCGCGGCGAGCCCGGCCACGTGGGGAGTCGCCATCGACGTTCCGGAGATTGCCTTGAGTCCCGCCGCGGTGGCCGCGTCAACCGACAAGATTTTCACGCCCGGCGCCGACACGGCCACACACTGCGTGCCGCGGGCGCTGAAGTCGGCGAGCTGGTCCTCCCAGTCCACCGCGGCGACGCTGATGGCGTTCTGTGCCTGGGCAGGGTGGTTTCGGCACGCGTCGACGGGCTCGTTGCCGGCAGCGGCGACAAAAATGACGCCCGCTTCGGCTGCCCGGTTGGCTGCTGCTGTCACGGGGGCCCCGACTGAGGTGTTCCACCTAAACGAGGCGTTGATGATAATCTTGGACTGGGGGTTCCCCTGCTTGGCCGCCGCCACGAGGTGAATGGCCGACACCGCGTCGCACACCCGAATCTGCCCTTCGTCGCTGCCCACACGGACGCCAACCAGGGTGGCCGCGGGCGCCACGCCGGACGTGGCCCCCGCCACCGTCCCCGCTACGTGGCTGCCGTGCCCATTGTTGTCACGGCCGTCTGGGTAGGGCGCGCCGGGCGCCACAATGACGGACGCGCGGCCGCCAAACTGGGCGTGCTCCACCGCCAGCCCCGAGTCGAGTACGTACACGGTCACGCCTGCGCCTCGACGCGGGTAGCACCCCGGAACGGTGAAGCCATCGAGCGGAAGTTCCTGCTGGTTGACCCGGTCCAGCCCCCAAAACGGGGACGCGCCGCGCATCGCCGCTGACGGTGGCGCCGCCGCGCTGGCTGCGGGGGGAGCCGGTGCCGAGGGCGGCAGCGCCGCGGCGACCGCGTCGGCCGACACTGACTGCACGCCTGGAAGGCGGCGCGGGTCCCAACCAGCGCCGCCCCCGGCCGACGCGGCCACGGCGGCCGGCGCGCACCGCGCTGACGCCATCTTGAGCGCCGGGTACAGGGTCACCCGGTCGCACTCGGCGGCAGCAAGCGCCGCGGCAATGTCATCCTGGCATGTCCCGTCGCAGGTCTTTTCCAGAACCAACAGCTGCACATCCTTTGCGGCCTCGTGCAGGGCAGCATCACTGTTAGCGCCGGCGACGGCGGCGGCGTCGGCGATGCCGATGAAGAGGGAGCCCCCAACGAGCAGAGCGCCCACCAACGTCGCGGTGCGCGCCATGGATGCAAGTCCGGCAGGCTAGCAGGAGGAGCGTCGTCGAATGGCAATGCCGGTACGGCAAGTGTCGGTAGGGGGGGGGGGCGCCCGTGGATGTGACCACCGTAGGCGAGTCGCTCGTGGACACCGGGCCGGGGAGTAGCGAGCGACGGTCTTTGCAAGGGAGGACAGGGACGGGACTGCCCCAAAGGCGGTCCTTTTATGGGGATCCCATGACGGCACCCCGGGTCTGTGAGGCGCTGGAGAAGCGACGCTGCCTGCTGCAAAATTGGCCCAGCGCGCGGGGGGGCGTGCCCAGCGCGGCCACCCAACGACCCCGCCATACAAGGGCATCAGCGTAGCGGCTCTGAGGGGCCCGACAGCACCCGGGCGCCAGCACGATGGCTTTTTCTGTGAAACACTGCGTCCTCTCCAGCAGCTGCTTCTTTCCCAACGAGAGGACGCGCGAGACCGCCTTGCCCCTCGGCGGGTCACCGCGTCCTCTCTGTGCAGTACGAGTGAAGCCAGCGCACACGTCCCATGTGAAGTGTGAGCTGGCATCGCTTCCACTTCACACTCCCGTCTCGGCAATTCGTCCCGCCCATCCATGCTGCTGCAACGGGAAAGGGAGCGTGTCCTCCGTGGATGCGCACAGTACGAATCTGTCCCACCGGGCGTACGATACGTACCCGTATGGTATGTGTCGTGATGAGGACGAGCAGCGGCCATCCTCAGCCGCGACCCCAGACGCCGTCGTGATCGACGGGTGCGTAACGTTTTTTCTGTCAGAGCCGACGAGGACGTGCTTTGGGCGCGGCTGGGTGATCCAGCGCAGAGGCGGACACGCGGCCACGGCGGGCGTGCACGGACATGCTAGCTAGATCCAGCGCACAGGCGGACAGGCGGTTGCGGACAATGCACCCGCGGCCACCCCAGCTGGCAGAGGGGCCTGACAGGACACGCACACAGTCATACACAACTTTCGGTACGCACGGGAGCCAACGGCGGGAGGAGCGCGTCTGGCGGCAACCGGCGGCCGCGGCGGCCTTCCCCAACCCCCGTCCCCCCCACTCCTTTGCCAGCCAAGGGCGAGGAGCGGCGGCTGGAGCTCCCCAACGCCCGACCGCGCCGTCGCCCTTGGCCGCAGCACCAACCCCGTCGGCGCCACCGCCGCCGTCGCCCGACGCACACCGCCCGTGGCAGGGCCATGTCGGCGGCCCGGGAGGGAAGAAGGGGGGGGGGGGGGGGGCGCCCCCAGCGGGGGGACGGGGCGGCCGTCGCCGCCGCTGCCGCCGCCGCCGCCGCGTGGACGCGCCCACCTCGCCATAGCCCGCCGCGCGCGGCGCGGTCGCGCGCGCCGCCCGGGCGGGCACCGCCGCCGGCCGCCGCCGCCGCCGCTGCTGTCGCGGCCGCCGCCACCGCCAGTCGTCCACCGTGCGTCGCCACCAAGGGACGATGACCGTACGGTGCTCGTGTGCCCGCTCGTGGACGGTGCGGTCGGTCGGTCCAGCCCGGTGCGGCAGGCGCTGTGGCTGCGTGGTGTTGGCGCCAGCGACTTCCTGTGGTCCCATGGAGCTATTTCGGCGCTACCAGTTTTCTCAGCCGGGGGGTGCGCCCTCCGTGCGGGGTGTGGTCGGATTTTCACACGTGGCTCTGGCCACCACTCGACCGCCATCGGCAGCGCCAGCGGGCTTCACCGCCACGCCGCAGACACGCGCACCGCCGTAGCCCACGCACGTCGCAGTGCGCCCCCCCCTCCCCCCCCCTCCCCCCTTCCCCTTGTACGGTGCGCCCCCCCCTCCCCCCTTCCCCTTGTACGGTGCGCCCCCCCCTTGTCCCGTCCTGGTCGCCCCTCCCCCCCCCCCTCCTTCTCTTCATTTCTCCCCCTTGCTCTTTTCGTCCCTCCCCCCCCCCTTGTGCTTTCCGTGCCGCCCGCCTCGCCGTGCGCGTCGCGACCGCGCGCCGCCCTCCCCCCCCCCCCCCCACCCCCCCCAACGCGGCCAGGATGTGGGCCGTCGACGCGGCGATTGTGGTCTCCCTGGTGGCGGTCCTGGCCACCCTCGTCGGCGTCCTCTACCGCGCCGACCGCGAGCGGCGGGCGGCGCTCGCCGCGCTCGCCGCCGCCGAGGCGGCCGCGGAACCGCCGCGGCCACCGGCCCGCCGCGGCGGCGGCGGCGGCGGCGGCCGGCCGCCGCGGCAGGCCGCCGCCACCGCCGCTGTCCCGCCCCGTTGGGGGGGAGCGGCGGTGGCCGCGGCGGCCACCGCCGCCGCCGCCGCCGCCACCGCCGTCCGCGCCACGGTGGGGCGGTGGCTCCCGGCGGCCGTGGCGCCGCCGCCGCCGCCGCCGCCGCCAGCCGCCGCCCCCTCTCCCGCCGCCCCCCCCGCCGCGCCGGTGGCCGCCGCCCGCCGCCGCCGCCGCCGCCGCCGCCGCCGCCCGTGCTGGTCGCGGCCGCCGCGGCGGGCGCCGCCGCGGCCGCCGGCTCCGGCTCCGAGTCGGACGACACCCGCGCCGCGCGGGCGGCGCAGCGGCGGGGCGCCGCGCGGGCGGCGGCGGCGGCCGCCGCGGCCGCCGCGGCTGCCGCCGCCGCCGACGGGCTCGCCGTGGACAGCGACGGCGGCGGCGGTAGTGACGGCGGGGCGGCAGGGGGGGGGGGGGGGGTGACGACGATGACGGGGAGGGGCCGTCGGGTGGCGGCGGCGGCGGCGGCGGCGGTGGCGGGGGGGGGGGGTGGGGTGGGCGGTGCTGGTGGCGGCGGTGGCCCCGCGCGGCGGCCGCGGCGGCGGCCGAGCAAGAAGAAGGAGGCGCACCGGCAGGCCAAGCTCGACGCGCAGGCGGCGGCGGCGTACCACCTGGCGCTCGCCCGCGCGCGGGAGGAGGCTGCCGCCACGGCGCGGCGGCAGGCCGAGGCGGTCGAGGCGGCGGCCGAGGCGGCCGCCGCCGCCGCCGCCACCGCCGCCGCCACCGCCGCCGCCGCCGCGGCGGCCGAGGAGTATGGCGCGTGGCGGGGGCGGTTTGCGGTGACGGCGTCGGGGGAGGAGGGGCACGCCGCCGGCGTCGCCACCACCACCGCCGCCGCCGCCACCGCTGCCGCCGCTGCCGGCGGGCCACCCGCCGCTGCCGCGGACGTGGCGGTCGCCGGCAATGGCGCCGCGGGTGCGGCGGCCGCCGCGGGCGGCGCCGCGGGTGGTGGCGGCCTGGCCGACCCGACCGACGCGGCGCTGGTGGCGCTCGCGCGGGAGCGGCGGGTGGTGTCGGTCGAGGAGGCGGCGCTGGCGGTGGGCGTTGGCAGCGCCGACGCGGCGGCGCGGCTGGACGCCGCCGCCGCCGCGGGCGCCGTCGAGGGCGTCTGGGACGACCGGGGGCGGTTTGTGGCGCTCGGGCCGCGGGAGGCTGACGCGCTCGCCGCGTGGGTGGCGGACCGGGGGGTGGTGCGCGTCGCGGAGGTGGCGGCTCACGCAGAGGCGCTGCTGTGGGGGGGGGCGTGAAGGGATGGGCGCGGCGCGGCGGGGGGGGGGTGCACGGGCGGGCGTTTGGGGGGGCGGGGGGGCGGGTGCTGCAGGGAGCTCCGCGACTGGCTGGCGGCGGGCTGACTAGTGGGCATGGCCCAGCGGCAGTCGGCATGATGCATAGGGGGGGGGGGGGGGCAATGGGGTGTACGGAGATGTGTGGGGACGTGGTGGAGTGGGGAGGAGGAGAGAGGGTGCGGGCACCGCGCCGGCGGGATGCCACCTGCTGCTGGTGGCGGCGGGGCGGCCCGCCAGCGCGCTTCCCCGTCGGGAAGAGCCGCCGTCCGCGGCCGGCGGTGCGGTGCTTGTCCCGCGCCGCCCGGCCGGGCGGCGCACCGCCGGCCCACCGGGACTAGCGCCTGGCGGCGTTGCGGCGCGCCCTCTGTGCCACGTGCTGTATGTGCACCCCTTCACGGCGGCCACGCCGGTGGACGTCGGCGAGACCCCATCGTAGACTGCAAGTAGAACGCGGATGGCCAAGATGAGTGGTGGGGGACGGACGCACCGGCGGGGTGGGGCCACCGCCGCGACCACCGCGGCGTGCCGTGCGCTGCAGCCCCCACAAACCGCTGCTGGGGGGCGTCTGCAGGTCTTGGGGGCGTCCGCCACGGCCGTGCCCGTTCAGACGGCCGCTTTGGGGCGGCGGCGGCGGCGTGCACATCCCGCCGACCCGCCGCCGCCGCCGCCAACCACACGTCCCGCCCACGCCGCGACGGCGCCCGTGCGGTGGCGGCGCCGCCGCGGCGGCGTCGCCGGCCCGCCACTGCCGTCGGCCACCCCCCAGGCGGGCGGGCCCGCGGCGGGTCTGCTGCGTCTGGCCCGTCCACGCGGCACGCGTCCACGCCAGTGGCGGGGCCCCCCGTCGCATGCGTGGTGCGGCGTGTGCCCGTGCGCCTGCCCACTGACGGCGGCGGCTGGCAAGAGTGCGCGGGCGTGCCGCCGCGCGCTGGCGGGGGTGGTCGGCGGAGCGGTGGCGGTGCGCTGCGGGCGACGGCGGGTGATGGGGGGGCGACGGCTGCCGCGGGGCTCGCGCGCGCTAGCGAGCCCCCGACGCGGCCGACGGCGGCCGCGCCGGCCGCCGCGGTCGCGCACCGGTGGCCGCCATGGCCTGCCAGCGCCACGCCGGCGAATGTGCCGGAGCCGGTGCGCGGGGCGGGGGAAGCGGCTACACGCCGCCGCGGCCTACCGCCCTGCCCGCCACGTTACCCTCCCACACAGGGCCACCCACACGCTCCCTCACACGCCACGCACCCACGCACCCATCCACACCCACGCCCCCCCCACTTCCGACAGCGCTGCCGCCCGCTTAGGGTGGGTGCAGGCGAGGCGGGCGGCGGCGCGCCGTCGGCCAAGCGCGGCGCCCGCCCCGCGGTGGGCCAACCGCGGCGCCCGCCCCGCGGTGGGCCAACCGCGGCGCCCGCCCCGCGGTGGGCCAACCGCGGCGCCCGCCCCGCGGTGGGCCAACCGCGGCGCCCGCCCCGCGGTGGGCCAACCGCGGCGCCCGCCCCGCGGTGGGCCAACCGCGGCGCCCGCCCCGCGGTGGGCCAACCGCGGCGCCCGCCCCGCGGTGGGCCAACCGCGGCGCCCGCCCCGCGGTGGGCCAACCGCGGCGCCCGCCCCGCGGTGGGCCAACCGCGGCCCGTGCCATACGCTCAACGGCCACCGCAGCGGCGGGAGCGAGACCCCAACAAACAGAAAAAAAAGAAACCCCCCGCGCCTGCTGGGCGCGAGCAAATCCCCCACCCGCTTTACATACGCTTGCCGCCGCCGCCGCTGCGCGGTGGCTGCCGTGGCGGCCACGCCGCCACAGGCAGCCGCCCGCTGCCAAGCGGGCCGCGTTGCGACGGCAAACAGCAACGGCAAGGTCACGGGGGCGGACAGGGTAGCGGCACGCCCTTTGCCCGTCACTCCCAAATCCACCGCCCGCCAACCCCCCCCATACAAAGAGTCCCACAACACTGTCTAGTCACCCCCGCGGGCCAGTGACACCGTGGCGCCAACGGAGCGGCCGCCCCCGAAGTTCCCCATGGCCCGTTGCCGAGGCAGCCTCCAACCAGCCGGCGGCGGCCGCCGACGAGACGCGGCGCCAGACGGGGCACCCCATAGGGATTAGTAGGGACCTGCAAGCCACCCGGTCACGTGCACAGGCCAGGGGTGTTGCACCACGCGCGCACCAGCAGCGCACAGGAGCACGAGAGGGTATGAGTCATGGATGCCACTGCCAGCCGCGCGGCCCCGGCCTCTCACCATCAACCGTGTCATAGCCGGCGAAACACCCCATCCCGACCGCTTGCACGTCCACGGTGCCACTCGCCAGGCGGGGCACTAGCGCACGCACCCATCGGCTCCACGCGATACCCGCCGCCTCCCTCCGCCACACAGCCCCGCATACCCCTCTCCCCGACCCCCCCCCGCCCTCCCCCAGCCGCTACCCTCCCACAAGAAACGTACCAATCTGCGCCTCCACCGCCTCGCTCACCGCCGGGATCTGGTCTGGCACCTGCCCCTGCGCGTTGCTGACGACCGCGTAGCCGACCGACGCGACGACGGCGTAAAAGATGGTCGACGAGCCCGCCTCGATAATCCACCCGGGCACGCCCGAAGAGGCAACGGCGCCGCCGAGCAGCTGCGGCAGGATCAGCACCACGTCCAGCAGCAGCGCCTGCTGCGTGTTGAACCGCACGAACCGCGAGAAGCCCGTGTTGCGCACGACGAGCAGGTACAGCGCAAAAAAGATGCCAAACGCGAAAAACGGGATGCCCCGGTACGCGCGGAAGAGCGGGCTGAGCGCGGGCAGCACCACCGCCGCCACGGCGGGCGCGCGCTCAAACACAAACCGCCCAAAGACGAGGCCGTCGAGGAGGGGGAGGAGGTAGGGCGCCGACGCGCCGAGGCGCTCGAGGACGGGCACCGCGTCACCGCCGCCGCCGCCGCCGCCACCCCGGTCGCCCCCCCGCGGATCATGGTGGGCGCGGCGGGGGCGCGCCGCGTCGACGGCAACGGCCGCCGGGTGGCGGCAGCCGGGGTGAGGGGGGCGCGACCAACAAAGGCGCCAACGGTGACGGGGGCAGCGGAACCGGTCGCTGCCCGCCGGAATGCCAGCGCCGCAGCGCGGGGGGGGGAGGCGCCCGCCGCGCCGCGGCGGCGCCATGCCGGCGGCCAGGCGCGACGGCCGCGCCGCCGGGCGCAGCGACAAACGCACCTGCCAGCGCAGTGGAGAAGCCCATCGTGGTGGGTTGGGAGGGGGAGGGGGGGATAGGGGTCAGCCGCGTCTATAGGGGCAGCGCCGAGTCCAGCAGGGGAGAGGGGTGGATGGTCGACGCCGCCAGTGGGGAGCAAGTCGTGCCGCGCTGGCCGGTGACAGAGACAGGAACGCCTCGCAGCGTGCGTGCGATGCCGATGCGGGCGCCGCCACGGTTCGCGGCCCAGATCCCGACTTGCAGCCTTCCACGGGCGCGATGCAACCACGGGATTCACTGTAAGGAGCCCACCCACAATTTCCTTCTCTCTTCTGTGTCTCTGAGCACGGAGCTGCTCAATTCCCGCAGTGCTGCACGAAGCGCTTCACGTGCAGGTGCTCGCCGCCAAGACGGTGTCGGTCTTCCCAGTCCGCCTCGAAGCCGCGCACCCCCGCCCTCCCTAGCAGTACCGGTGGGGCCAGATCTTTTCCGGGGGGGGTTGGATAACATGTTATCCAACCCCCTCCCAGAGGTCGTGAGGGGGGTTTGATAACTGGATAACACCCCCCGCTGTTATCATCAAATCCCACTGGGGGGCGTTTGATCCCATGTAACGCGGCCCGCCCCACCCCCCCACGCAACCCCCCCCCCCCCACCCCCCCCCCCCACCCCCACTCCCCCCACCCCCCGCCGTTCACCACCTCCCCCCACCCCCCCCCCCCCCACCCCCCCCCCACCCCAACCCCACCCCACGCAACCCCCCCCCCCTCCCCCCCACCCCCACCGGGGCGCCCGTCAGCTCGCCTTTTTCAGCCTCTTCCTCCTCATCCTCGGCCTGGCCGTCGCGGAGGTGGCAGGCGCCCGCTGGCGCGGCACCGCCCGCCGCGTCGCGACGGTCGCCAACTGGGCGCCGACCGCCGACGCGCCCCGCGGCGCGCCAGACGGCGTCGTGCTCGCGCTCGTCGCGCACCACGAGGCGCTGCTCGTCCTTGCCCGCAACGGCTACGCCCCCGCCCGCCTCATCCGCGTCGCCGCCGCGACCGCCGCCGTCACCGCCGCCGTCGCGTCGCCGATGGCGGCGTACGCGCTGGTGATGGGCGCCCGCCGCCGCGGCCGCCGGGGGGGGGGGCACCCCGCGGCCGCCGCGGCGGGGGTGTGGGCCAAGCTCCCGGGCGGGCCGTCGACGGTGGCGGCTGGGGGGGGGGGGGGGGACCGGCGGGGGGGGTTCCCCGCCGCCCGCCGCCGCAACGGCCGGCGGGACAACCCCGGCGTTGGGGGTGGGGGGGGGGGGGGTGGTGCCGCCGGTGGCGGACGGACGCCCGCCGGCGGTGGGGGGCTGGGCGGCGGCCCCACGTCGGTGCTGGGTGGGTTGAAGCGCGGGCGGGGAGGCGGCAAACGCACAAAGTAGTATGGTGAGGGGGGCGGCCGGCGGCGCGCCGCCGCGGCCGCGTCCCGCCGCACCGCGGGCGGCTGCCGCTGCGGCACCGCCGCGGCCGCGTCGGCGGCGGCCGCCCCCGCCGGTGCGGCCGCGTCGGGCAATCGGCCGTGGCCGCCCGCCGCGGTGCGGGACTCGGCCGCGCGGCCGACGGTGGGCAGGCGTGCCGGCCAGTGGCGGGCGCGGCGGGCGTGGGCCACGGCCGTCGCGTCGCGGGCGGTGGTGGTCTGCGGCGGGAACCAAGGCAGAAAAACGCACGTAGCGCGAGGCCCTGCGCAGTGCTACCAAACCCGTGGACCCCGGGCGAGCGTGCGGGACGTGAAATGAGCACGACTCGGGCCCGAAGTTGTGCATGTGGGGCACCCGCCTTCGTGAGCCCCGCGTGCCGTCGACGTGCAGCGGGCGTGCAGGAGGGTGTGCCTTCGCGTGCAGCGGCGTGCCTCAACTCGGTATTGCTTGAGCATTTTCGGTCTGGTGCGGGCCAAGCCCTCGAAAGGCACACTGCGACTTGGGCCAGCCACAGCTCAAGTCTTCTGAAACTATATCCGTCTGACACCAGTTTTTCACAAGTGGCACCAGTTTTTCACAACTTCCCATCTGTGGGATGCCCACAGTGTTTACATAGAAAAACTGACAAAAACGCTATTCGAGATCGTGCCCCAGTCGTCTATCGACTCGCGCCAAAAATACAAGTCGAGGCGTAGGCAAACGGTGAGTCACACTGCTTGACGCGCCAACTCAAGGGCTCTCCAGCGGTGTAGAGAGACCCCAACAAGGCCGGCCTCCGGGCGCGCTATGTCGCGCCGCGTAGAAAAAGTGCGGCTTCCCGGAGGGAATTAGAATTCAAGTACCTGGCCTGACGCTACTTCTGGCTGATTGATGGGCGAGCCCAGCGCTCCTCGGCGCGGCGTACAGCCGGCGCTCGAGAGGCTACGAGGTTTCTTCCCCTCCTGTAGACACTATACCCTCTTCTAGCACACCACCGGGACACAGACGCCTCCTCTACCCATTCGTCTGCCTTTGAACGCTGCAGAAGCGCATGTGCGGTTCCGAAGATGGACGGCAGTCGCGCCACAAGAAGCCCGCTTGCCCCAGCTTACCCCACTTTCCTTCCCTTTGCGGCCTGCGCACCGTATCCCCTCCGTCCCCTGACTGCGGACATACCTGGTGAGGGCTCCACATCTCCTCCTCCACCGGCAGCGGCCCTGTCTGGTCGGGGCGCCCCATCCCCCTCCCCCTGGCAGCGGTACTGCCGGCTCGGACCCCCCCCCCGCCGCCCGCTCCGACGCCCCCCCCCACCCGCTCGGACGGCCCCCCCCCCGGCCCCTCAAGTTGATCTGGGTGACCCCCCCACCTCCCCCGCTGCGAGCCGACGTGTGCTGCGGACCCCCCGATGGAGCAGCGGTGGCATGGATGACCGCCCGGTGGCGATGGGACGGTCCGCACACCGTGCTCTGAGATCTGTCAAGAGACTACCCGGGTCCGACTTGTCCGAGGCACGATCTCTGCGTGCTCATTGGTCGATGACCGCGGGATGCGGGCCCAGGAATGTAAATACAATCAAGTTTTTCCGGGGTTTCTTTGCAACATCGCGCTCTGGGGCCTGTCCTGGTACAGATCTCGAGTTGTGAAAAACTAGTGTCACCCCCCAAAGGAGGGTACCTTTTTCAAAAAAGAAGCGCTCCTCGCCTTGAGAAACGGAAAAAACGCCCGGCCTCGTGAGGAGCTACGGAGTCCGCTCATATTTTTTTGGAGAAAAAAACGTCCTCGCATCCTTCTCTCATACCCGAGTTGTGAAAAACTGGTGTCAGACGGATACTGCGACGCCGCTGCACTTGAGTTGCATTTATTCCCAAGGTCTCCGACAGCACCAGCTTCGCCAGAGATATACACTTCGTTGTACGCTCACATTCGTCAAGAATGGGTGCCTCATACCAGCCGCTGGTAGCTGCCGCTCCGCTGTCGGGGGGGGGGGGGGGGGGGGGCGGCCTCACTTTGTCGGGGGCGACGCCGGAGGGGGCGGCACCGGCCGCCACCAGCTGCCGCATCGTCGTCGAGGGTCGCACGTACTCGTGAAATAAACGCTGGCCGTCACAATGCCACTGAAAGCGGGAAGCCGCCGAGAGCGGGGGAGAGGCGGGGAAGAGGTGGGTCTGGGTCATCTGCCACACTGCCGCCATGTGGCGAGGGTCTTCATGGGGGGGATGGTTGCGACTCGGTGCCTTCTTGTCGCGGTAGGGTGTTGGTCGTGCCAAGAGAACGGGCGGTTTCGGCCGGGCACTCCGACAGAGATAGGTCGCGGGGTTTGGGTCTTCATTGGTGGGTCGTCTGCAACGGCAACGCAGCCGCCGGCGACTTCCGCGCGCGGTCTGTTTGCTACATAATGTGTGCGTGTGGTGCGGGTGAGGGGGAGTGCGCGATGTGACAGTCGGCTGCCTTTACTCCTTGGGTCGACTTGCGTGTGGATATCAGGTCACAACAGACTTTAGAAGTGGGAGGGTATGGCTGCGTGAGTCCGTGGCGTCCTTGCTGATTGGGCAACCGCCGTGCAATGGGCTTCCTGTGTGGGCCATCTGATGGGCTTAGGTTCGAGTCAGTCCATCATTTCGGACAAACAGCACGGAATGAAGGGCGCTCTAGTCGAGTGTACCCAGTAGTTTCCGGAAGGCCTGCTCACGTGGCGACGCACTGTCGCGGAACCGTGCATAGTTCCAGGTTAACTGTGACCGACTGATGCACGGGTTGCACGTTTCTCGACTGGGCCGAGTGAGAAACCCGTGCATCGCCTGCAGGACTCCAGACCTAACTTGTGCATCGGCGTCACGAGTTGCAGGTGTCCTCGTGCACTGCGATGTTGTCGTACGGCGGAGAACGACGTGCACGCCCTCCGGCGATATGGTCGAGGTCCAGTACGAGCACTAGTACGCCCTCCATGTATGGGTGGAAAAAAAGTGCACCGGAGCCCTTGCACGGACGACTGAGCGGCGCTATAGAGCATGTGTTTAAAAAATTGGCCTCTGCGATTCCGTAGAGCGGGGTTTGCACGCCGCTGCACGCCCGCGCACGCCCAATTCCGGCCAAATTCTGTTCTCCAGGGGTCCACGGGTTTGGTAGCACTGCGCAGCTGCGGGAGCCATGCGGGGACACTTTGCAGGAGCGGTGGACGCTGCCGAGGCGCGGCGGCACCGAAAGTCACACTGAAAGGGTCGAGTGTTCCCCGAATGTACTGTACAAACCGAAAAACTCGTTGGCTCACGCCCATCGGCTCCTCGAGCGCTCTCCAGTCGCTCCGGGTCGGTCCTTCTCGCCGTTCCGCCCGGCCCCCCCCCCCCCCCCCCGGTCATCACTCCCCCTCCCGCCCCCCGCCCACCCACCCTCGCACTCGACCCCCCCCACCCACCGACCGTCCCGCCCCCTCCGTGGGGGCGGGAAGGACACGCGTGGGGGCGCCGCCGCCGCCATGCAAGGCCCGCCGCCGCCGCCGACCGCGACCGCCGCCGCCGACGCGGCGGCGGCGGCGCCCCCCCTCCCCTCCCCCCGCTGGGAGCGCGCATTCCCCGCCCGGCGGCTCGGCCGGCGGCCCGGCGACCGCGTGGCGCACACGGCCGCAAACGGCCGCCGCGTGACGGTGCTGCGGCTGGCCGGCGGCGGCCTCGCGTGCATCGATACGGCGTGCTTCCACACGGGCGGGCCGCTCGGCGCGGGGGACCTGGAGGAGCTCGCGGGGGCGGGGGGGGGGGGGGGGGGGGTGGGGGGGGCGGGCGCCCGCGCCACCGTGGGCGTGTGCTCCCGTCGTTGCCAACACCAGCGCCGGCCCCTTTGTCGTCGTCGTTGTCGCCGTCGTCGCCATTGACGTCGACGGCGGCGGGGGCGACCGCCGCCCGCACCTGCCTGGTGTGCCCGTGGCACCACTACCGGGTGGACGTGCGGACGGGGGAGGGCATGTACCTGGACCTGGATGGCCACTGGCGGTCCAAGGGCGTGCGGCAGCGCGTCCACGACGCGGAGATCCGTACCGCCGGCGGCGCGGGGGAGGGGGACGCGGAGCCCGCCGGCGGGGCGGCGCGTGGAGGAGGGGGGGGGGGGGAGCACGGCGCGGCGGAGCTGGGCGGCGGGCCCCCCGCCGCCCCCGCTGCGGCCGCCCGCGCCCTCCGCTGGGTGTACGTGCGGCTGCGGGAGGACGAGCCGCCGACGGAGCTGCCCAGCGACGTGTACGCGTACGGCCTCGACGCGCTCGTCGAGCGGATGCAGGCCGAGCAGGAGCGGAAAAAGGCGGAGCGGCAGCGGCAGGGGCGGTGAGGGGGGGACGGCGCAGGGAGGGGGCGGGGGGGAACATCGTCGCGTGTGCGTGACAGCCAAGGTAGGCCGAGGGCGGAATGGGCGTGGCGGGATGCCTCTCTGTGTTCCTCGTTTTTGTGGCGGGTACTCTTTTTTTTTGGTATTGGGGGTGCTGCTGGCTGTGCTGTGTGTCGGCGGCAGGGGGGAGCAGCGGGACGGCGGCGGCCGGCGAGCGGCCTGCACCAGCGGTGGCCGCCGCCGCGGCGGCAGCGGCAGCGGCGGTGCCGCCGCCCACCGCTGCCGCCGTCGCCGCCGCCGCCCCCATTTCAACACCGTCGACATTGGTGCCACGACGGCCGGGGCGGGGGAGTAGCGAGTGGGGTAGGCGGCGACGCGGCCGCCCTGCGCCGGTCGGCGAGCGACGGGCCCCGCCCGCCGAGCGGGCGCGCGGTCGCGCGGCGGCGGCGGCGGCGGCGGCGGCCGCAGTGGTGATGGCGGCAGCGGCGGCGCGCACGCGACCGGCGTGGGTGGCGCCTGAATGGCGGCCGCCGCCCGATGTGGTCGCCGGCGGCGGGTGGGGGTTCGCCGTGGCGAGCTGCTGGGCGACGCCGGAGGGCGCCAGCCGGCAGACGCTGACCAGACGCGGGGGCGCCGCGTGCGGGGGCCCGCGTGCCGAGGTGCAGCTGCCGCCTGTGCGCGCTGGCGGTCGGACTACCACTGCTGGGGTGGTGAAGGGGCGCTGTCGGGCGGGGATGCTGTGGATGGCACTCCATCTGTGGCGCGCGGGGGATGGCAGACGCCGCCGCGGGGGAGGGTGGACGGGCGGCGCCCATGACGGCCACGTGTGTCGGTGGGGCCTCGAAAGTTGCGTGTTGTTGATCCGTCACGTGCAGGCATTCCGTCCACCCCTTTCACGAAAGGGTGTGTCAAAACTCTGAAACTTGTGCTGTCGGCTACAAATAATCTGCCCTTGCGCGGTCATCCGCTCGCACGCGGGGAAGCCACCTCCCCTCCCCCTCCCACCCCCCCCCCCCACCGCCCACCCCCCCCTCCCACCCGCCATTCCCTCCGCCCGCCCCCCCCTTCCGCCTGTCACCCCCCCCCCACCCACCTTCCACATGCATCCGCGGGGACGTCGAGCGGGCCGAGGCGGGAGCGGCAGCGGGCAGCACCCGACTGGCGGCGGCGACCAAGGCGCGGCGCGGGGCGGGGGCGTGCTGGTGAGGCGCCTCGGGGGAGTAGCGGACGAGGGGGGAGCGCGTAGAGCGGGGGCGGCAGTAGGCAGCCGCCCCTTGCCCACGACCGACTGTCGTTCGTGGCGGGCGGCGGCGGCTACACGCGTCGTGCCTGCCTTTGGCGCGCCACCCGCGGCGCTCGTGCCGGCGGCGTACCGGCAGGGTGGGTGGTGGCGGCCGCCTGGCCGTGCGAGCAGGGACGGCGGCTGAGGACAGAATGAAGGGGGGGGGGCACCTCGGCGCTGGTCGGGGGGGCGGCAGGGGCAGGGGGGGGGGGGGGGTCGCGCTGACACGCCGCCGCCGCGGTACCACGGCCGCCGCGGCTGGCGGGGTGCCCGTGGGCGGGCGCGCGCGCGGGCGCGGCGGCACGGCCCAGGAGGAGGAGGTGGGGTAGAGGCGCGGGCGCCGCTGGCAGCAGGCGTCACGGACCCGGCCACGCGCGGCGTGGTGGAACGCGCCGCGCCGTCCGTGACGGTCGGGCGGGCGGGCGGGCGGGCGGGCGGGGCCGACGAGCGCGGCGGCGCCACGCCACCTGCCGCCACTGTCCACGGCCGCCTCGACGCGCGTGACGTGTCTGCTATGACCACCGGCGGGGCGGGGCGGCGGGGGCGGCAGGGCCGTGCGCTCCACCCACCCACGACGATAGCTCGGCGACACGGCGGCGGTGACAGCGGCGGTGGCGGCGGCGGTGGCGGCGGTGGCGGCGGTGGCGGCGGTGGTGCCCACGTCCGCGGTGGGCGCGGCCACCCCCGCGCGGGCGCGTCCGCACCGGCCGCTCGCGCGTGGTGCCGGCCCGCCGCCGCGGCGGGCGGATGGCGTCGTCGTTGGCGGCGTGGTCGGCCGGCGGCCCAGACGGCCGCGGGCGTCCCCCCCCCACCGCGGACGCTGTCGCGGACGGCACCCCGTCGGGGAGCCCGTTTGTCGCCCACGCGGCGGACTTTCTCCACGCCGCGTTGGTGGCTGACGCGGGGGGGGACGCGGGGGGGGGGTACCCCGCCGCTGATGCCGCCGCCGCCGTCGAGGCTGACGGCGGGGGGGACGGCGGCGGCAGCGAGGAGGACGCGCCCGTGTCGCTCGCGTGGTCGTCCACGTCGGCGGTGTCGCCGCGGCCGAGCCGTAGCGACGTCAGCGGCGACGGTGGTAGCGACGGCGGCGACGGCGGCAGTGGCGGCGGCGGCGACGGTGGCGGCGGTGGTGGTGGTGGTGGTGGCGGCGGCTGTGGCAAGGCCGCCGCCGGCGCGCGGCCCGACGCGCCGAGCCGCGCGTGCGGCGCGGACTGGGCGCCCCGCGGGGCGGGCCGGCAGGTGCGGTTTGTCGCGGCGGCGTCGATGATCGAGGCGCGCCTCGGCGCCGACGGCCGGTCCCCGCCGGCGCCGGCGGGCGTCGGCGCGCCGCTGCGGGCGCTCCCGCCGTGGCCCCCGGCCGACGCGCCGCGCCTGGCCGCGCTCCCGTCGCTCGTGTCGGAGGCGTCGGCCGCGTCCGAGGCGGCTGACGATGACGACGACGCGGCAGCGGCGGCAGCGGCGGCAGCGGCGGCGGCGGCGGCGGCGGCGGCGGCGGCGACGGTGCCAACAGCGGCGGCGGCGGCGGCAGGGGCGCCCGCGCCGGCGGGTGCCGCCACTGCCGCCGCCGCGTCGTCGCGGTGGCCGTCGCGGCCCACCTCCAAGCGCCCGTCGGTGCTGCAGCTGCGCTTCCTCGACGGGCCGTCGAGCCTGGAGCTCGCCTCCTCCCCAGTGTCGGTGGCGGGCTCCCCGCTGTCGGGTCCCGCGTCAGCGGGACTGGGCGCCGCCGTCGCGGCGGCGGCCGCCGCCGCGTCGGCGGCGGCCGCGGTGGAGACGAACGCCGGCGGCGGCGGCGGCGGCGGCGGTGGCGGCAGCGGCGCGGTGGCGCAACGGCCGTCGGCGTCGTCGGGCGGCGGCGACGCCCTGGGCGCCGCCCGCGTCCGGGAGCGCCTCGACGCGGTGATGCGGCGGGCGTCGGGCGGGGCGGCGGCGGCGCCACCGGCGGCGCCACCGGCGGCGCCGACACAGCCGCCGTACGCGCAGGCGCCCATCGTGGCGGGCGTGGACACCACCGCGCCAGACTATGCGTCCATCCGCCGCCGTCTGGAGCTGCTCACCGCGCGGGCGGCCCGCGGCGGCGCCGACGCTGCCGCGCTGGCGCCTGGCGGCGGCAGCCGCGCGGCGGCCGAGCTGCCGGTCGCGGCCGCCCCAGGGGCTGGCTCGCCGGCCGTCGCCGCCGCGGTGGGTGCGCGCCCGTCCCTGGCGGGACTCCCAGTCGGCGGGGTCCCCGCCAGCCCCCGCGCGGGGCCACGCAAGAAGGCGTCGGCGGGCAAGTCACCGGGCGGCAAGGCGTCGACGGGCAAGTCGCCACGCGGAAAGGCGTCGGCGGAGAAGTCCCTCGCCGTCGAGTTGGCCGGCAAGTCGGTGGCCGGCAAGTCGGCTGGCAAGTCGTCGACGGGGCGGTCGGCGGCGGCGACGGCGTCGTCGGCGAAAGCGTCGGCGACCGTAGCGGAGGCGGCCAAGGCGTCCACTGTGCCTGCCACCCCAGCGTCCCAGGCGCCGCCCGCACCGGCCGTCGAGGTGGCGGCCGCCGCGTCCAAGGCGGCTTGGTCTGCAAATGAATCGCGGGACGCCGCGGCGCCGCCTTCCCCGTCGGCCACGATGGCAAAGCCACTGTCGTTTGAGCCCGCGTCGTTCAAGGCGGCGGCGCCACAGCCCGTGTCGGCCGCCGCCGCCGCCGCTGCCGCCACCGCCGCCGCTGTTGCCGCCCACACCTGTGCGCCATTGGTCGTTGGCGTCGTCGGCGTCCCTGCGCCCGCCGGCAGCGTCGTACCCCCTCCGTCGGCAGAGACAACCGCAGCGGCGGAACTTGCGGCGACGCCGGCGGCCGAGGCAGCGACCGCGGCGGCGCCCAACGACCTTGCCCGCGCGCGCACCCTCCCCTCGGGCCGGTACGGCCGGTCGGGCAGCGACATGCGCGGCCGCTTTGACGCGCTGGTACGCCGCTCGTCGAGCCGCGAGCCTGCCCCCCGCCGCGCCCGCACCACCCTCGATGTGGGCGCCGCGGCCGACGCGGCCGCTCCCGCTGCGCTCGCCGCACACGCCACCCCCGCGTTGCTCACGGACGCCGGCGCCGGCGGCGCGGCTGTCACGACTGCGGGCGGCGAAGGCGCGCCCCGTGGCGTGGCCACCCCCCCCGACACCGTCCCCGTGGGGGACGGGTCGGGCACAGCAGAGGCGGCGGCGGCGGCGGCGGCGGCGACGGCGGCGGCGGCGCCGCGCTCCCCCCGGGGCGCCCGCCTCCTCACCCGCATCGAGTCGATCGGCGTCTTCCGCCGCGTCCGCAGCGAGCGCGGCGCGCCACCCAGCGCGCGCATGGACGCGGCGGACGCGGGGGAGGAGGCGGGCAGCCCCGCGCTGGTGACGGCCGCGTCGATGCCGGCGCGAACACGTCCCCGGGCAGGGGCGCGTGCCCGTGGTGACGGTGGGGGTGGGGATGAGAGCGGCACCGGCGGTGGGGGCGGCGGCGGCGGCGGGGGTGGGGGGAGCGGCGCTCCCCGCTCGCCCCGCGCGGCGGCGGCGGCGGCGGCGGCGGCGGCGGCGCGGGCGGCGTCGCCGACGCGCGCGCGGTCCCGCTGGGCGCGCCCCGCCGTCACCGCCGCCGCGCCGACGGCGGCGACGGCGGCACCCCGGATGACCGTCGGCACGGGGTGGATGACGGTCGAGGCGGCCGCCGCGGCGGCCTCCCCGGCGGCGGTCGTGCCTGACCCGACGCTCGTCGCGCCGCCGGTTGGGCGCTCCCAGCCAGCTGGTGCCGCCGCCGCCGGCAGCAGCGGCACCGGCGGTGGCGGCGGCGGTGGTGGTGGTGGTGGTGGTGGTGGTGGTGGTGGTGGCGGCGGCGGCGACGGCGGCGGCGGGCGGCGACCGCGGGTGCGGTCGCCCGCGCTGCTCACGTCGGGCGTCGACGCGGTCGCGGCGCTGACGGCCAAGGCCAACAAGACGGGCGACACGGTGCTCCGCGGCCTCGTCGAGCGCGGGGGGCGCCGCGCCACCGACGGCGGCGGCACCGCCGACACGCCGCCGGTGGGGGGGGGGGGGGGGAGGGGAGGTGGCGCTGCCGCCGACCGCCGCCGTGGTGGTGGCAGACGCGCCCCCGACGGCGGCACGGGCGGCGGCGTCGCCGCCGCCGCCACGCCGCCGCGGCGCTTCGGCGGTGCGGGGGCGGGCGGCCGGCGCGGCGCGGCCGCTGCGGCGGGTGCTGTCGCGGCGGCTGAGCACCGCGAGCACCGCGAGCACCGCGTGAGGCTGAGGGGGGGGGGGGGGGGCTGGAGAGGGGGTAGGAGCGGGGGGGGGGGCGGGGGGGGGGGGTAAGGAGAGGAAGGAGGGGCGGGCGGGGTGGGAACAAGAGGGCGCCGATGGGGGGAGTCGGGGCGTTGGGGGGGGGGGTAAGGGCGCCGGTAGGGAAGAGCGGGTGACGGGGGGTAGCGGAGGGAGGCGGTGGCGAGAGAGGGCGGGAGGTGGAGGAGGGGTGCTCTCTGCGTATAGGTGAGTGTGTGTGTCAGGTCATGGACGGTTTTGTACTCTAGAGGGTGGGCGCGGCGGCCCGTGGCTTGCTCGCGCCGTTTGTTGGAGACCTTGCGGGGTGCCGCTTGCGGACGGGGGGGCGGCCGCCGACAATCGCGCCAGGGTCTGTGCCTCCTCCCCCCCCTCCCCCCCCACCTTTTCCTTGCCGCCCCCCCCCGCCGCGACCCCCCCCCTCCCTCCCCATCCTCACCCCCCCGGCAGCAGCTTGGCCACGTCCGCCGCGGCCACCTCCCGCAGCAGCTCCCCCACCTGGCCGCCCACACGGCGGAGGAGCTCGCCACCCGCCGCGGCCGACGCGGCGGCGGCGTCGCCAACAACGCCGGCTGGGTGGAGGTCCCCCGCGCGCCAGCCGTACGCGCCAACGCCGCCGACCGCGCACAGGCCGGCGGGGGTGCACGGCGCCAGCGCGGGCGGCGGCGACGCCGCGGAAGGTGAGGCGGAGGGGGGGGGCGGCGGCGGCGGCGGCACCGCCGACGCGGCGGCGGCGGGCGCCGCCGAACCGGCCGGCGGCTGGCCGGCCGCGGCGGCGGTGACGGCGAGCAGCACGCTCGCCTCGATGGCGCCGCCGTGGATGCCGGCCGCGGCTTCGGCAGCGTCCCAGGTCGCGACGCCGTCGGTGACCATCGCCGCCGCCGCCGCCGACAGCAGGCCCTGCAGGTGGACCGCCACTACCAGTGGGGGCGGGTGGACCTTGCCACCGCTGCTGCCGCCGCCGCCGCCGCCGCCGCCGCCGCCGCCGCCGCCGCCGCCGGGCGCGCCCCGAAACCGCGCCGCGCGGACGGCGAGGTCCACATTGGCGGTCTGCCCGCCGTGGCCATTCACAATGACCACCCGCGTCGCGCCCGCGGCGGTGACCGACGACAGCACGTCGGCGTAGACGCCGGCGAGCGTCGCGTCTGAAAGGGAGAGCGTTCCCGGAAACGCGGCGTGCTCACCCGCGGCGCCCACCGCCAGCGGCGGCAGCGGCAGCCACACGGGCGCCGCCGCCGCCGCGGCCGACGTGGCCGCCGCCGCCGCCACGGCCGTCGACGTGGCCGTCGCCGCCGCCGCCGACGCCAGCGGCGACACCATGGGCGGGGCGGCGGCCGCGCCGCCGCCGCCCGCCGCGTCTGCCGGTGGCGGCGTGGCGGCGGCGGCGGCGACGGCGAGCGCCACGGCGAGCACCGCGTCGACGATGGTGGTGTCGGTGCCGAGTGGCAGCGCCGGCCCGTGCTGTTCTGTGGATGAGACGGGGAGGAGGACGATGGCGGGCGCGGGCGCGGCGGGGTGGAGGAGCGCCGCCACGTCGGTGGTCGTCAGGGACGCCCACGGGCGGATGGTGGGCGGCTGGGGGGGGGTGCCGCGGCAGCCACGGCGGCGGCGGCGGCGGCGGCGGCGGCAGCAGCAGCAGCAGCGTCAGCGGCAGCGGCAGCGCCAGCGCCAGCGGCGGCGGCGAGGGTGTCGGCGGCGGCGGTGTCGGCGGCGGCAGCGGTGACGGCGACGGCAGCGTCGGCGGCGGCGGCACACGCCGACGGTGGCGGGCCTAGGGCGGCCCACGCCGACGCGGCCGGTGAAGGCGCAGCGGCCACGACGGCTGCCGCGGCGGCCGCCACCACCACCCCAGCCGCCGCGACCGCCACCACCCCAGCCGCCGCGGCGGCAAGGCAGGCGGCGGCGGCGGCGGCGGCGGCGACGCGCGGCGGCGGCGGCGGCGGCGGCGGGCGGTGGCGGGCGCGCCCGCCGCACGTGCGCTGTGGACGCATGACGTCCAGGTGGGGGGGGGGGGCGGCGGATGGGGTTGGGGGAGGGTGACTGGCAGGGGGGGGGGGAAGCGCCGGGGGGGGAGGGGGGCGGTGGGGGAGGGGAGGAACCAGCACACGGGGGACGGGATTGCCAGACGCTGGGACGGCGTGGCGGTGGCGGATTGGGCGGCAGGCGGTCGCCGCGGGCGGCGGAGATCTGGCTCACCCCGTCCCAGTCCCCCCCCCCCCGCCTGCCGACCCGCTGCGGGTGGCCCGCCGGCCGGCGGTGCGGGTGGCGGCGGCGGCCGCCGCCACCACCACCGCCACCGCCACCGCCACCCCCACCGCCGCCGCCGTCGCGCGTGCCGCATCGGTGGGCGTGGCGTAGCGGCGGCGGCGGCGGCGGCGGTGGCGGCGGCGGCGGCGGGGTGGGTCGGCTCGTCCCCCCCCCCCCCCCCCGCGCCGTGCGCCGCGGCGAGTGGGGGGGCCACCACACCGCCGACGAGCGCCGCGGCCGCCGCCGCCGCCGCCGCCGCGGCGGCTCGGCCGCCGCCGGCCGCGGGCGGCCGGCGGCACCGCCCGCGCGGCGGCGGCGGCCGCCGCGGCGGCCGCGCCGCTCCGCAACGCGCCGCCCGCTGCCAACGACGCGTCGCCGCCGACGGCGGCCGTTGCCGTCCCACCCACCGCCCCCCCCCACACCATCCCCTCCTCGCCGCCGCCGCCCCCCCCCCCCCCCACCCCCACCACCACCACCACCGCCGCCGCCGCCGTCATTGTCCTTGTCGCGGCGACGACGCCGACGGCCGCCCGCGGCGGCGTCCCCCCCCCCCCCTCCCCTCCGCGGCTGCCGCCACGACGCGCCGTCCGGTGGCGGCGACCGCCTCCCCGCCGCGGCCGCGGCGGGCGGTCGTGTCGACCGTCCCGCCGCGCGTCGGCTGGCCCGCCCTCCCGCCGCCGCGTCGGGCGGCGACGGCGGCGGCGGCGGCGGCGGCGGGCGGTCGGTGTGGGGGGGGCGGGGGGGGGGGGGGGGTTGGCCGTCTGGTGTCGGTGCTTTGGGGGGGGGGGGGGGGGGGGCGTGTGTGTGTTGTGGGCGCCTGTGCGCCCGCCGCCGACGACGTTGGAGGGGGAGGCGGTGGGGGGGGGGGGGGGGGGGGGGGGGGAGGGGGTTTGCTGCCGTGCTGGCCTGGGCGCCACGGCGTTGCGGACTGGGGCCACGGGAGACGGGCGTGTGTCGGGCCGTCGAGTCTGGGGGTGGGCGGCGTCGCCGGTACGGTGCTGTGGAGGGATTCGCCCAGCAGAGGGCGTATGTCGGGCCGTCGAGCCTGGGGGTGGGCGGCGTCGCCGGCACGGTGCTGTGGAGGGACTCTCAAAGCAGAGGGCGTATGTCGGGCCGTCGAGCCTGGGGGTGGGCGGCGTCGCCGGCACGGTGCTGTGGAGGGACTCTCAAAGCAGAGGGCGTATGTCGGGCCGTCGAGCCTGGGGGTGGGCGGCGTCGCCGGCACGGTGCTGTGGAGGGACTCTCAAAGCAGAGGGCGTATGTCGGGCCGTCGAGCCTGGGGGTGGGCGGCGTCGCCGGCACGGTGCTGTGGAGGGACTCTCAAAGCAGAGGGGGCTGCTGCGGCTGCCGCAGCCGCCGCTGCCACCACCACCACCACCACCACCCCCACCACCACCACCACCCCCACCACCGCCGCCACCGCCGTCACGACCGCCGTCGCCGCCGCGGGCGGCCGCGCGGTGCGCACGGCCGCCGGCGGCAGCAGCGGCGGCTCCCGCAGCGGCGGCGGCGGCAGCGTCGACGCGGCGGGCTCGGCCGCCCGCCCGGCGGCCGCCACGGCCGCGCGCGGCGGCGCGGCGGGCGCCAGCGGGGGAAATTCGCCACTGCTGGTGGGGGGGGAGTCGCGGCGGGAGGGGGGTGGTGGCTCTGGGGGGGGGGGGGGGGGGGGGGGGGGAGGTGGGTGGAGGAGCCCCTGGGGGGGGCGCCGCCGCCGGCGGGTGGGCGGCGCCGGCGGCGGCGGTGCGGCCGTCGCGGGCGCGCCTCCCCCCCCAACGGCACCCGTCGGCGCGCGTCGTGCCGGCGGCCAACCCGTGCCGACGCGGTCCAACGCAACAGGCCTCCACGGTCCGGTCGTCGACCGGTGCGGCGCGCGCCGCCCGCGCACGCCGCCCTCCTCGCGCGACGCGCGGCGCAGACCACCCCCGCGCCCCAGACACGGTGGAATGGACCGTGGCGGGTGGCCATTGGCGGGCGCGACCGCCCCGCCCCGTGCGGCTCGCGCCGTCGTGCCGTTTTTTTTTTTTGTTGTTGTCGCGCCGCGGTTGCTGTCGGCGTGTGGCGCCTGCCCGAGAGCGGCCCGCCGCGCGCGCCGCGCCGCGGCCGGTGCGTCGCGCGGTGCGCACACCCCCCGCCGCACGTGCGCGTCGCGGCGCGCGACGGGGGGGGGGGGGGGAACCCGTCCCGCGTCAGTCGGCGGCCGCGTCGACAGGGGCGCCCGACGCCACCCCCTCCCTCCTTTTTTTTTTTTTTCTTTTTTTTTTTTTTTTGTCGCTCGGGAACGCTCCCCCCCCCCCCCCGGAGCGCTGGCTCGGCGGGGTCCCACCGAGTCCGCCATGTTGGGCAGGCCGCCACCCCCGCACCGCGCCGCGAGCGCCGCGCCACCGCGTGGCGGCGGCCGACGCTGGCGGCGGCGGTCGTGCGCGCGCCCGCCGCGGCGGTCGTGCCGCCCGCGGGCGGTCGGCGGCCGGCCACCCACGTCCACGGCGGCTCGCGGCGCGGCACGCGGCGCCGCGCCTGGCGAGGACCGCCTTCCCCCCCTCCCCCCCCCCCCCCCCCCTCCCGGAGTGTATCCCCCGCCGCCGCCGCCACCGCCGCCGCCGCCGCCGCCGCCGCCCACCACCACCACCACCGCCCGCCACCGCCGACGCCCCCCCCCACCCACACCGCCGCCACCGCCGCCGCCGCCGCCCACCACCACCACCGCCGTCTCTGCACGCGGCGGCGGCGCGCCGCGGGCGGCGGTCGCCGCGCGACACGGGCGCCACCGCGGGGCGCGCCGGGGCGGCGCTCCCACACCCAACACCACCCCCCAACAACACCCCCCCCCCCCCCCCCCCCTCCTCCGCCCCTGCACCCCGCCGTGGTTGCTCGCCGTGCCGCCCGCCCGGCGGGCGGCGTCGGCGTGCCGGCCGTGACCGCCGCCGCGGTCGGTGCTGCCGCCCGCGCCACGCCGCGGCGGGTTGGCTCCCGCGGTGGCGGCGTGGCCGCCGCGCGGCGGCCGCCGCGGCGGCGGCGGCGCGCGTGTACTTGAGGGGGGGGTGGGGGGGGGGGGGGGGCGCCTCGACCGAGGCGGCCGCCGCTCCCCATCGCCGCCGCCCGCGCGTCCGCGTTGGGATTGACCGCGGCGGTGCAGCGCCGCAGGGGGGTAGTAGGATAGCGCCGTTGTCGGCCGCGTCGGGGCGCGTCTGGTTGGACGGCGGCGGCGGCGGCGGCGGCCAGTGCGCTCCCTCCCCCCCCTCCCCCCACTGCCGCCGCCCCGCCCCCCCCCCCCCCCCCCCCGCCCCTCCACCTCCTCTCCCCGGGCTGTGTCATCCCCGACCATGCCGCGCGCCCGCCGCAACGGCGGGGTCGCCCACTGCCGCCCCGCCCGCTGGGCCGCGGCGGTGCTCGTCGCGGCCGCCGCCACCACCGCCGCCGCCACCGCCGCTGCCACCGGCGGCGCCGCGGGCGGCGCCACCGCCGGTGCCGCCGGTGCCGGTGCCGCCGCCGCCGCCGCCGCCGCCGCCGCCACGGGCGGCGCCCGGTCGGGCGCCCCCCCCCCCCCATAGCGGTGGTGCGGTCGCGGCGCCCCCCCCCCCCCCCCCACCCCCCCCCCCCCCCCCCGCACCCGCACCATCTACCTGTCGGCCGACACGCACCGCTTCTCCGCCACCCGCAACGGCACGGCGGTCAACGCGTGTACGGGCGGCGCGTACACGCGCGCGGAGGCGCGGTGGGTGCGGCTCGCGCCCGGCCTCGTCGGCGACACGTACACCAAGGGCGTCTGGACGCGCCACGCGGCGGCCGGGTGGGCGTCGCCGGTGGGGCGGCCGCCGCAGGCGGGCGCCCTCGGCGCGGCGGTGTACGTGGCGGCGGGGGAGGTCGTGGCCATTGTCGTCCGCAATACGCTCCCGTTTGCCGTGTCGTGGGCGGCGCCGCAGCTGCTGCCCCGGCCGGGCAACCCGCCGGCCGTCGCGCCCGGCCGGGTGGCCACGTGGACGTTTGACGTGCCCGCGGCGGCGGCGCCGGTCGCGGCCGCGGGCGTCCCGCCGACAGACGTGGTGCCGTCCCGGGTGCTCGTCTACCACAGCAGCGTCGACGCGGCGCACCTGGACGCGGGCCTGTACGGGCCGCTGGTCGTCACCGCCGCGGGCGTGGCGCTCGACGCGGGCGGCGGCCCCGCCGGGACGGACCACGTCTTTACGTTTCTGCACGTTACGAACGAGGCGGCGAGCCCGTTTGCCGCCGCCAGTGTGGCCGCCGTCGCGGCCGACTGGGCCCGCGCCGCCGCGGCGGGCGTGCCCGCCGTCACCGACGCGGACGCGGTGGCCGAGGCGGCGCTGATGCACGGCATCAACGGGTTTGTCTACTGCGCGATGCCGCCGCCGCGGCTGGACGTGGCGTCTGGGCGGCGGGTGCTGTGGCACGCCGCCGCCGTTGGCAACGAGGTGGACGTGCACACGCTGCACCTGCACGGGGTTGTGGGCGTGTCGGGGGCGGGGCGGGGGTTTGTCGATATGGTGCGGCTGCTGCCCATGACGGGCGAGACGCTGGGGATGGTCGTGGACAAGGCGGGCGTCTGGCTCGGCCACTGCCATATCAATGACCACCTGTTTGCGGGTACGTGGGGGTGGCGTGGCGTGGCGGGGGGGGGGGGGTGGGGGGGGGGGGGTGGTCGCGGGGCAGCCGTGGCGGGGTGTCGGCCGCTGGTGCCGCGTGACGACCGGCCACTCACCGACGCGTCGTTGTTTTTTTTTTTTTTTCCGTGTCGTCCTCGGCTGACGCGTGGAACGCCCTGTCGTTGCTACGGGTACAGGCATGACGATGCTCTTTAACGTCACGGACAGCGGCGGCCGCGCGGCGGCCGCCCCCACCCCCACCCCGCTGGGCGGGCGTGTGCGCAACTACTATGTCGCCGCCGTGGAGGAGGCGTGGGACTACGCGCCCGCCGGTGCCAACACGTGCTCCGCCGAGGCCACCCCCTTTACGCCCGACGAGGCGGTCTTCACGGTCGCGTCGGCCGACGCGACCGCCCCCCGCGTCGGGTCGACCTACACCAAGGCGCGCTACGTCGAGTACACAGACGCGACGTTCACGACGGCCGTCGAGCGGCCGGCCGAGTGGGCCCACCTGGGCCTCGTCGGCCCGCTCCTGCGCGCCGCCGTTGGCGACACGCTCCGCGTTACGTTCCGCAACGCGGCGTCCCACCCGACGACGATGCACGCGCACGGGGTGCGGTACGCCAAGGACTCGGAGGGCGCGCCCTACGCCGACGGCACGGCGGGGGCGGACAAGGCGGACGACGGCGTGCCGCCGGGGGGCACCCACGTGTACACGTGGGAGGTGCCCGCCCGCGCGGGGCCCGCCGCGGGGGAGGGCGCCAAGCTGTGGATGTACCACTCGCACCACCGGGAGATTGAGGACACGTACGGCGGCCTCTTTGGGCTGCTGCTCATCGTTGGCGCCGAGGGCGGCGCGGGCTACGACCCCGACACGGCGCTGCCGTCAGACGGCGCGCGGGAGGTGGTCCTCTTTTTCGGCGTCATGGACGAGAACGAGAGCCTGTACGCGGCGGCCAACGCGGCCCGCGCGGTGCGCGCGTCGGCACCCAACGCGACGGACGAGGCGGTGGCGGCGGCGGTGGAGGAGCTGCTGGCCGACGACGACTTTCGGGAGAGCAACCTCATGCACGGCATCAACGGGTACGTCTACTGCAACGCGCCGCTGCTGACGCTGACGCGCGGGCAGCCCGTCAAGCTGTACCTCTTTTCGCTCGGCACCGAGGTCGACCTCCACACCCCGCTCTTTGCGTCGACCGCGCTGGCCATCGAGCAGCCGGCGCGGTCGACCACGTCGGCGCCGCGGCTGCTACCGGGCATGTTCCTCGCCGCCACCGCGACGCCGCGGGTGGCGGGGCGGTCGCTCGTGCAGTGTGGCGTCGCGGACCACATCCACGCGGGCATGACCGCCGCGGTGGTGGTGAGCCCCGGCGAGGCGGCGGCCGGCGGGGGGGGACGTCCCGACGACGCCGCCGACGCGGGCGGTGACGGTGGCGACGGCGCCGCGGCCGCCGCGGCGGTCGTGCGGGTGCACCTCGCCGCCGAGGTGGTCGAGTGGGACTATGTGGCCGCGGCGGGGCGGCCCGGCGCGGGCACCGACCGGTGCAGCGGCGCGCCATTGGGGGCGGCCGCGCGCGTGTTTACCGACGCGACGGCGCTGTCGCCCGGCGGGCGGTACCTCAAGGCGGTCTTTCGCGAGTACACAGACGCCGCGTGCACGACGCGCGTCGTGCACCCGCTGACGGCGGCGGCGGGCCTGGCCGGCCCGACGGTGCACGTGCAGGTGGGCGAGACGCTCGTCGTCACCCTCACCAACCGCCTGCCGTGGGCGGCCAACTGGGACGCCACCGCGCTGACGCCCGTCTCGGCGGTCGTGACCGCGTCGGCGGCCGCCGCCGCCGCCGCCGCCACCACCGCCGACCGCACGGGCGTGGCGGTCGGGCGGGGGGACGGCGTCCGCCCGGGGGAGACGGTCACCTACACGTGGGCGGTGCCGCCCGAGGCGGCCCCGTCCGCCGCGGACCTCTCCACCGTCGGCCACGCGTACGTGTCGTCGGTGGACGCGGTCGCGCACGCCGCGGCGGGGCTGTACGGCGTCGTCGCGGTCGGCCACCGCGGCGCGCTGCCGCCGCCGCCGCCGGCGGGGCCACCCCACCGGGTGCCCGTCGGCACCGCCGACGCGGTCGCGCTCGCCCTCCACATCCACCGCGAGGCCGCGTCGCCCCTCCTTGCCCGCAACGTTGCCGCGTACGCGCGCAACGGCACGGCGGCGGCGGCGGCGCTGGCGGCGGGCGCCCTCGACGCCAACGCCGCGTGGGCAGAGCGCCAGACGCTCCACGCCATTGGCGGCTACCTCTACTGCCACGGCCCGCCGGTGACGATGGTCGCCGCCGCACCGCCGACGCGCGTGTACGCGTTTGGCTTTGGCTCCGAGGCGTCAATGCACGTGCCCGTCTGGGCGGGGCGGCTGACGACGAGCTCGGGCGGCACGACCGCGTCGCAGATCTACCCGCACGTCGTCCACGCGGTGGACGTGTACCCGCTGGGCGCGGGGCCGGGGCGCCTGTCGTGTGCGGTGACGGACCACCTGGTCGGCGGGATGACCGCCCGGCTGCTCGTGCGTGACGGCGGTGGGGGGGGGGGGGAAAGCTGGGGGGGGGGGGGGGGGGGGGGGGCGGGGGGGGTCGGCCCACCCGCGCCGCCGCCGGCGGCGTCCTCCCCAGCGGCGGCGGCCGCGGCGGGATGGCGGCGGGGTCCCCTGTGGCCCGAGCGCGTTGGCGGGCCGGCGCGAGGAGGGCTAGCACAGGCAGGCACCCACGTAGCGTACATAGACACAGGTAGCAAGCACTCGGTTACTACGGCTCTACTTTGACTTTTGGGCGCGATCCCCCACATGACCATGTCCGTGCGTACGATCGGGCGGCCGCCGCCGCGGCGGTCCGCCCATCGCCGCCGCCCCCCGTCCTTGCTTGCCAGTGCCGGTGGGGGTGGTCCCGCCCAACGGGCGGCGCGGGTGGCGTGGCCGCCGGCGTGGGGGGAGGGACGGCCGCCGCCGCCGCTGTTGCGGCGGCCACGGCCGCCTGTGGGAGTGGCGCGCCACCCGTCGCCGGGCCGTCGCGCGGGCGTGCCCAACAGCGGTGAAAGGACTGGGCGCGGGGAACCGGTCGGGCGCCGCCCCCTCCCCCCCCCCTTGTTTCCACCCTGCTCCCCCCCCCTGTGTGGTAAGTGTTTTTTTTTGTTGTCCTGCGTCCCCCTCCCTGCCTCTCTCCCCGCCGTTTCGTTTTTCTTTCTTTTTTTTCTGGTGAGTTCCGCCTCACCCCCGTGGCCTTGGCCTTCGCCTCGCCTGCCCGCTCGCTCGCGCATTTTGGCTCTGCGGCGCATCCGCCTTGACCTTTGGGACGGTGTGCCCGTCGGGCGCGGTTACAGCTATTTTTTTTCGCTTGCGTCGGCGGGTTGGTCTCTCTTCGGGAACCCCACGACGCAGCCTCTCTACGCCGTGCCATATCTTCCCGCGGCCGTTGGCCCCCTTGCCCCTTTTCAGGCCCTGGCCGCTGCTGTCGACCGGAATCGCCCAGGGGGTTTTCCCTCGAGGGGGGGCACCAACTTGACGACGTCGCCCCCTTCTCACCCCTCCTCGAACACCCTTGCGGTCACCTGCTACTGAGTCCGCGGGCCCCCCGCCCGGGCTGCGGCTGCCCCTTTCGCTCCTCCCCACCCTGCTCCCATTTCCACGCCATGTCGGGTGCTATGGAGAGGGCTTGACGGCGGCGCGGCCCGTCCGTTCCCCTCCCCCCCCTTTGACGGCCGCCCCCCGCTGGGGAGGCCTCGCCCATGCAAGGGGTGACGACGCTGGCAGCGGTGATGCCGGCTGCAGCCCCGCCGTCGCCGCCCGACAACCTTGACGACGCCATCACGGCTGCGCGGCGCTCCCCACGCCGCGTCCACCCGTCTCTACGCGGCGCGCTGGCGGCATCCGCATCCGCTACCGGAGGGGGCAGCGCCGGCGGTCGAGGCGGTAGCGGCAGCGGGGGGGGGGGGGGGCGGGGGGGTCCGTCCGCCGGCCGTGAGCGAGGCGGCGGCGGCGACGCGCGCCGACCCGCGCGGTCGCCATCCACGGCGGCGGCCGTGGCAGCTCTGCAACGTGCATTGGCCGACGTTGCCACGGCAACGGCTGCCGCGCGGACCGCGGCTGCCGACAAGCGGGCGGCCGCTGAGGTGGAAGCGCAGGGGACCGCAGCGGCCGCAGCGGCTGGCAGGGGGGGGGGCGGCTAGACCCCCGAGCCGCGGCAGCCGTGCGCGCCGTAAGGGGCGGCGGCGGTGCCCGATGCGGCGGCTGCCGCGTCGTCGCGGCTGCCGCTGCTGGTGGAGGTGGCGGCCAACGGTCACGGGGTGGTCACCGCGGCACTGCCCGTGGGGTTGGCCGCGGATGGTATGGACGGCGCCCGGCTGCGCAGTGGGGTCTAACCCGTGGCCCGTGCGAGGATCAAAAATCGGGCCTTGCGGGGCGTGCACGCCGTGCAACGGGTCCGCGGAATCGCCGAATTTGACACCGTAGGGCGGGTTTTTTTTTTGCACTGGTTGCACTGGGCGCACAAAGCCCGTTTAAACGAGTCTGGCGTCGTTCCGGAGCGTGCTGTCTTTTCCAGGTTCAGGTCGGTATACTGGTGCACCTCCACAAGCTCGAGGTTGCTCTCGCCACACCTGCAGCACGTTGTAGGACGCAAGGACGCATTCGCAGTGCAAATGGTCGTCGACGCGCAGCCCGAGTGCGACGAGTGCGCCGAGGCGACGTGCGCCGTGTGCATCCGGGCAGCCGACGAATTAGAGCTGGCCGTGCAAGGCTGTGGGGACTGCCTGTGATCTGGTGCCGACATTCCGCAGGTCAATTACGGTGGCCCACCTTGTGAGAGGATGTCCTTGGCTCCGAGTCGGGGCAGATGGACCCCACAGTACGTTGACACCCACCCTCCGCGGGGTATTTGCGAGTACCTGGCCTCGTCATTCGGGTGCGCGTGTGCCTGAACGCCGGAATAGCGTTTTTTCTGCTACCCACCTGTGAATCACTCAAGAATCATATTCGTAATCGATCTGTGGCGATTGCACCCCGACAGCGCGGGCACTTGCGCTGACGACCTCTCTCTGTCAGGTCTGAGTCACACCTACCGCCGTACCAGTACTCCGAACGCCTCACGTACTCCGCGTTTCTTTTTTCTCGTACCAGCTATGGCCGCTGTTACCCACATGTATGCTTCGGCACGCGCACGCAGCAGCGGGCGAAACAACGCACACCCATCCCTGCTGACGTCTAGGACTGAGGACGACACCGGCTGGAGTGCATCGCCTGGGCGCCCGACTGCCGATGAACTCCGCGCGCCTCACGCCGAGGCCTCGCAAGCACCCTGGCCAAATCAGGCGCCGCTGCAACTTGGTCAAAAGGGGGCGTGGGTGTTAGCCACGACGAGGCACTTCTGTGGTCCGGGCTGAAGTGGCGCGTGGTGGTCGGACGGCGCTGTCGCTACGGCGTCGCCGGTGTCGACTTTGCAGTGCCCGGACGAAGACAGGGAAACGACGTCAGTGGTCAGATGTGAACGTCTCAATGGATCTCGCAAAGCCGTCACCGAGTACATGATGAGCGGGTGGCGACCACGCGTACACAGATAGTTGGCCTTCAGACGGGACCCGTGTTTAAAAGCACGACTGGTGAGACGGTTTCGCTATAGTGTGGAGATGTTACCACCTGGCAAGGATCTTCGCCAGACATGCAACTTGTGCATCACACTCGCGATTGCTCGCTCCATACCGGACAGGTGCACACTGCTCGCCTCAGCCCAGCGCAGGAACGGCTCCTGTCGCATGCGATAGCGGAAAATGCGTAACAGCATGTCTTCCTCGGCAATGCGATGGCGGCTCGCGTCACTGTCCGCAACCGTACCATCAAAGCTATGGTTGTCCTCGCTCAACACCGCGTTCAGTACGTCGCGAGGTGGTGCATACGGCCGTAAGCCTGGATGCGAAAAAATCTCGGCCGCCAGGAAAGGGACGTCTGTGTCCACGTCCGTTGGATGCCCTAGTTCATGGTCGGGCCCGCCTTCCTTGTCGCAGTGCGCGTCGTGGTCTGTGGCCGCGACGTCTTGTTCGAACGCGTCGTCATGGACGCGTCCCATGACGTCGTCAATCTCCGCAGCACAAGCCCCGTCACAAGCACCACCGTTTCGCCGGCATGCTACCGTGTGTCGTGTGATCCATGCGCGGGCCTCGTCCGGGGCAACTGGCGCAAGCGCGCCCGACCGTCCGTACCGTGCCAGTTGGTCAGGGGCGTGGGCGCGCGCTCCGTCTGCTCCGGAGGGATGGATGAGGTCGACCACGTCTTCACCAGGTTGCTCACAATCGTCCGGCGCCACCAATTCCGTCGTCCCAGCAGGTAAGGGCGCACCGTCTCGGAGAGCGAGCAGTCGTTTACCGAAAGACCCGACCCGCCGGTTCCACGCACCCCCACACACGCAGACGTTGACGACCGACATACGGTTCTGCAGGGCGCGCGCGATCTTCAGCTCCTTGCTTACTCGCGGCGTGCCGGTGGCGTCGTTGATCTGTGGGCGGAAGATCAGGCAAGACGGCAGTTCCAGAGACACGAATGAACCCTCCTCCGCGTCCGCTTGCGTCGAACGGATGCGTTCACTGAGATCGGTGCGACTGACGGCTGCGTCGATGTCCTTGGCCTGCGCTTCTCCGAGGTCGTTCTCGCAGCAGCTGCAGATGCGGATCCGCTCCGTGTAGACTGCGAGCTCCGCTGCAAAGCTGTTCCGCCGTACCGCCGAAGCGTCGTCGTCGACCAAGGCCTGGAATTCTGTAACAGCCTGCGCACGCGCCACGTTGTTGACCCTTGTCCGGACGTGCCGTGCCATGTCGTGGATGGCTCCCTCAACGTGGTCGTCCGTAATGACGGCGTCGGCAGGGGAATTCTCCCCCATGGAGTCCCTGGCATGGACAAGAGCCGCGTGCAGGTACAGGGACGCGACTCCCGCGCCCTTCTTCTCCCGGTCCAGTGGCTTCACGGCCGACCACAACGGGGCCAGAAGCCCCGCCGCCAACTCCATCAGATCCACAAACTTTCCTCGGTGTTCAACAGGACCCGTCAGAGCCTGTCGCCATGCCGCTGACATCAACAGCGCCAAAGACCACATAGACAGTACGACCGGGTCGACCTCGACACCGACAACGGTCTCACAGGCCAGGATGAGCGCTACCAGCTTGATGTGTTCCCGCAAGTACAAGTCCTTTAAGTTGTTTCTGCCCGTGACGTCGTACATGCCGCGCTTCGCCAGTGCCTTGGCAGCGTCGCCGAGCTCCGCCAAGAAGAGGTACGTGATCTTCTTCATAACACTTCCCGTACAGTGCAGAACAGGGACCTGGAGCAAGATGGGAACGGAGCGAATGACTGGGTAGCCCCGCACCCCCCCTGCTCGACGGCGCAGTAGGTTGAACATGTTCCTCATCGGCGTCGGCAACACAGCATCGAAAGCCCGCGCGTGCCCGGCACATCCCGGGGACTGGCACTGGAAGTCGATGCCGAGCGGAGAAAACAGCGGCGTGCAGGTGTTGCACGTAGAACAGCGCGCGACCACCGACCCAGTTCCCACAGAAGCGGCATCTGCCCTCAGAAAGCTCCACCGCGCCAGCTGCCAGCAGACCAGCTCCCATTGGCGACCGACGTCGGCGACCGTCCTTGGTCTACCGCCGTGCGCGGCACACGATGTCAAACTGAGAAAGTTCTCAGAAAAACACGGCCACGAGAAAGCACACCTAGAGTCGTCCGATCCGCCCGTTAGGCCCATGATATGGGCCAATATGGAGAAGTCACCGACAATCCGAACCAGACGTGGGCCGCTCCAGTCGTAGATGCTCTGCTCCTCCGCGATGCTGTCGTCGGAATCCCCGTCTGTCTCCACCTCCTCGTCCTCAACAGTCGCTACTGGGACCTCGTATGTCGCCTGCACAACTGCCGACAGCAGCGCGTCCAACGTGTCACCGAGCGCAGAGTGCATATGGTGCTCGCCTGCCAAGATGTACATGACGGGTAACATGGCCGTGCGACCACTCACGAGCCACGATGCGGATAGCGTCAGTGTGAATAGGGTGATGGAGCTGTGGCATATGGGACCACCGTCGGAGCCCAGGGACCACGCGGCGGAGCCGTCGACGACACCGGCCACAGTACACCGCTTGGTGCGACGCGCTATTGCAGCACGAATGGCCGCAACGATGTCGAACTGCACCGCCACAATCACGAGCGGATCCGTGCCGTCGGGGTTCTCCAACGTTGAACTCTTCAATATTCGCAACTCGTCCAGCGTCAGGTGTCCCTCCGCACGTGTGGCGGAAGGAGGGCCGCCCCAGTCATTAAGTGGCGAGTCATGGGCAAAGACGTCTTCTTCGGGTGATTGGGACTCGTCGTGGACCACACCATCGACAGCAGCTGCCGCCGTAGCAGACCCAGGTGCCTCATGCCCAGCATGTCCTGCATTCAGCCGGTGACCAACTGCGCCCTCTGGCAGTCCGCATCCATCGACTCGGCCCGTACCGACGCGGCCACGTGCACCTATCGCGTCAACACCCTCCGTCGGGTCGCCATTGTCGTCAGGTCCCAAGGTTGCACCGACGGACGCACGTTCCTGCTTGCGCTGTTTGTGAGAATGACACGCCAAGCGCTTCACAGTTCCGTCGGACGCCTTGTACAACCGCACACCGTGTAGACCCGAGTTGCGAACGTAGTTCCACTCCTCGGCCGTTCCGTCCACTCGTAACGTAATCATTGAGTGGCCAACACGTGCGGACCGCTCAAATACTCGCCGCTTCATGGCAACGAGTTGCTTCCGCGGCGGGATCACGCTGGGAGCACCTACTCCCCGCCACGGACGCTTCTTGAGTGCACGCAACCCCCGTGCTCGTTCTGCCAGTGACCGAACATTGTATGTAGTGGCATGTCGGACAGCAACGAGTGACGAACTGTTCGCTGCACGCAACATACGTCGTTCGTCGTTGTCCGTCAACGATGACAATGCGCGCTTGTACGCAACGGCCCCGCGTCTCTCGTCCCTTCTGCGACGTAGTCGCAAAGCGTGCGCACACCACGGGTGAGAAGACGGTGGCACACAAGATATGAATTTGACGGAGCCGGCCTCCACCCGTCCCGTGCTCCGCCTTACCGCACCCGCCGCCCTATCGAGCACGCGCCGCACAGGTAGTCCATCCGGATCGTCTGTCTCCCACGACGGCTCTTCAGCTGACGACGGGTTGCAATCTGGTTCGTCCGACACGTACTGCACGGACTCGTAGGTTGCCGCGACCGAGGGGTACATACCCTTCTTGATCAGCAGAGGCACAGCGCGAGCGTACACCTCACGGCACGAAAACTGGAGCAGGCCCTCGACGATAATGGCCATTGAGAACAGAAGCGGGTCCACATTGCGGTAGTCTGCGACCGGCCCTGCGATGATCCATCGACCCCGCCCGGCCACCATCGGCAATCGACAGCATAAACGACGCACGCGGACAACTTGGCCGCCGACGTCGTCCTCGTCAGGCACCGCGCCTGAAGGCACACCCTCGGCATTGTGCCCGTCGCCGTCAAGGTCTTGCACGGCTTCGCTGCCACTGCCAGCGGGTGGTTGTTCGCCCCCATTCACAGTTTCAAGCGCGACGTCTTCGTCCATCGGACGGCACGTCAAGCAGCAGGTACAGCACCAGCACGTGGGGCGCGGCTACGTGCCACCCCGTTCGCAGCACACAGGGTGTTCCGACGTACCGCACCGGTTGATCGCGGCAGTCTCAGCGGACCGAAAGCCTGTCAGCACACAGTGGGCGCCTGGGTGTGAGGAAGGTGCCGGCGACAGAGACAAAGCCGCAGGAGTCAGCGGGGCTCGAGAGGACCACAGTCGCGGCGGCGGCGATGCCGGTGCAAGAGGGGGCAGACGGGGTGGCAAGGAGGGTGAGGCGAGACGCCCTGGGCCGAGCAAGTGTCAGTCGGAGTGCAACAGCTAACACGTCCTCTGTGGTACGGACAGAGGATCCGCGGTTGTGTCCCCGGCGCGTCCAAGTCGCACGCAAAAGCGGGGCGCCGGCCGCACGTACAGGTCTGTACAGATGTTGCATCGAGTTGCCTAGCAGCGCAGCGCGGGGGCCGAGCGCGGGGAGGAGAGGGGGGGGGGGGGGGGTGCGGGCGTGGGGGAAGCGGGGTGACGCAGTGGCAGGGCAGTGGACGCGTGTGCCCGACAATGCGCGCAGTTGAACAGGACCAGCGCAAACGCCACCGACATGCCCGACACACCGGCAACGTTGAAACAAAAAACATGAACTGACATAATGGACATGTCGAGTTTCGGTAACACACATCAAGCCCTGGCCGGCTACTTCCTCGTACACGCTAGCATCGTACGCCAATACTGGTGCTACTTGACGTTTCAAACACGCTACGTTTCGCATAGACCGCGAAACATCGACCGAAAAAGGTGCATGAAATGAAGAACAAGTCGGCGCATAACTATCGTTAAATCCACAAAGGTCACTTTTGCAACGTGCAACGCTGAGAACCCCGATGTACGTGTTCGCTTTCTATAGGGGACCACGTGTACGAACCAGCTGCATCCGAGCCGACCAGCTGCCGCCGGCACGTGCCCCGGTCGTCCAGAACGGTGGCCGTCGACGAACGTGTTTTTCTTGTCGCAGGCGGCAGCGCGCTCTCGTCTTCCTGTACGTACGTTCACTGTTGCTCAAGATGTTGCGTGTGGACCCGGTCGGAAGTGGACGGCGTTAGCGACGTGGAGTGGAACAGCACACAGGCGCGCTGGTGTTCACGCTGTTCCTGCGGTTGTGTGCTCTAACGAATGCCTGGTGTTGTGCGCATAGTTCTCTTTTGCGTGGTGTGCATGTGCTTCTTGTCTGCCTTGCGCGTCGGTCAGTGACTACCGCGCACCCGCCGTCCTTGCTCGTGAGCGAAAGACTTCACGGGCCGGTTCTCGTGTGCTCCACGTATGGTCCACGCACGCGCAGTTGTCAAGTCTGTGGATCTTGGACGCACGCCGGTCCAGCTTTCGGGATGTTCCATGCGGTCATCCACGTATCGTCCACTGATGGTAAACGGCCGCGTATGCGTGGTCAAGCGCTGGGCCGTTCCTTGTAGCTTCTTCGCCACCACGGCGGCACGCCTTCTGATCGTATCTAGTGTTCATGGAGAAGTACGTTCCTTTTGCGCGTGACGCAGAGAGATTCACGCTTCCTGGTGATGCGCCGCTTGTCGGTTGGCGCTTCGGTTGAGGCTGCTGCGCGTATGTGTGCACGCCGCGGACCGAGTCAGGGTCACTTTTGTGGGCGCGTCGGCAGCAGGACTTCGCAGGAGGACGGGCATCGTTTACACCAACTGCGGTGTCGCCATCTGCATTTCCTAACATCAAGGACTGACAGACAGCGCTGTGGCTTAGTCTCTTGACAGGACACACGCAGCACGATGCATCGAAGGCGGGTCCGTGGCGGCCGGTGAGGGTGCAAGTTTATGTGCCAGTTCATAGTGTCGAGGTACCCTGCACGGGTAGAGGTGCGATCCCCTCGTAAAACATGATGATGCGACCCGGACTTCTGTCCACGAGCTCAGCCTGGCAACTGAGCTCATACTGTGACGACAACTCAATGCGATGTAACAGCGGCACCGGCCGCGGAACCCTTCTCACACACAACTGTATGCCTCCTTGCACAGCAGCGCCTGCGTCCGCTGGGCCACCGGCGGCAGTGGAAGATGGGGCTGGCGGCAGCCGCCGTCGCGACAGATGTGCCCCAACTGAGCGCAGAATGTCCTGGAACAGGGCGGCCGCTGGAACAGTACGACCGTCCAGGTTGACAAAGGAAGCGCCTCCAAACGCGGCCATTTGCTGCGGCGGTTGCGGACTTGGCTCGATGATGACGGTATACCGATAAGGAGGACCTTGTGCCGAGGAAGTCTTCTGTATCTGTGCGGACACATGGGGGCGACCGGCTGGCCCACAATCCATGTGCATCGGCAGGGACATGGCTAGAACGTGGCCGCCTCGTGGAAGAGTCTCGGACTGAACCACGTCGGCTGACCACTGCTCGCAATCAGTGGATGTGACATGCTGTGTACCCGAGGCGCCACTGGTGCCCACGTGACCGCAACTCGCGCACGGGCCGGCCCCCGGCTCTGACAGGTCCGGCTGCTCTTGGGTCTTCCGCTTCTTCTTGCGGTCGACGCCAACCAGTTCACTGCCGACGTCCTTCCGCTTGACCTCGCGTTGCTGCACGAGAGCCTTTGACTTCACCACCTTGCTCGGGTCCCGGTCCGCGTGCAGTCCTGGCATGCCTCGAAGAAGAAGCTCCTGCATGTCTGCGACCAGTCCGGACTCCAAGGAGTCTGGGCGCCAGGTCGCCGCGGTATCCCAGTGGAATGCAAGCGACACAGGCGCGTTGCTCACCCCACCGTCTCCAGCGAACCTCACCGAACATCCGCGCTCGCGCAGGCCGATGCGCACACCCTCGCGCGTAACGGCAGCGGCAATCGTCGCACGGTCCTCCACCGAGAGACCGCCGCCTGTGCATCGTGCGCCCGGCTGGATGTCGACGCCGGTGCGCAGACAAAGCCTGCGTGATAACCACTGCACCTTGGCGTTCGTGGGGTTGATCCGATCGCGGAGGATGTCGCTACGGACACCGTCGGGCTGGCCGAATACGTGCTTCTCACACTTCGTACGACCACCAACATGCAGTCCGCCAGGCCCACATCGAAAGGCCTCTTCCATGAAGTACTTCATGGGCACGGGCTGCTCGAATGCCTCCGAAAGTTCGTCGAAAAACTCGCAGCGCTCGTCGGGTGATGCGATACCGACCAGGTACGAAAAGGCCATGACGTAGTAGGCTACACCTAGGAAGGGCATGATGCTCCGGTCGCTGACGGTCCGCACCACGAACAGCGTGCGCAGAAGGGTGGCAATGTTGCACCTTGTGGTCTCCTTCAGCTCATATACACCCGTGCGCGGCTGCTGAGCGGCGACAAAGACGACGTGGTCGTCCACGTCGCTTGAAGAACGGGCTGGCTGTCCGACAACGGCGTCGCTCCGAACCTTCGTAGGTCCCCGCCCTCTGCGCCCGGGCGGCACGGCGCGGCTGCCGGCACCTGTCGTTGCCCCACTAAGCGGTGGCACAGCGTCGGTGACGTTGGATCCGACACCGTCTCCAGACCGGAAAGCCCTTGACTGCGACGACTGCGTTACGTCGGGTGGGGGTGACCTCCAGTCGGTCGACGTCGCCTGATCTCGCTGGTCCACGCCATCCGTCGCCCCTGCCCGCGTGGCCATTTCGTCGACTGGCTCGCGTCCAGGCGGTAGAGAGCTCCCACCATCTCCATGCCTGTGTCTCTCAGGCACGGCATGTACAGGCCCAGTGAAACCACGCGGAGGCAGCGCAGCGGTCAGCGGCACCATCGCCTGACCACCTACAACAGTAGAACGTGTCGGGGACAGCGCGCCAGTGACGTCGCGCCCAACGTCGCGCCCGCCAGTCGTGGGCATGGTCGGTGTCGCAAAGGCAACGCTCCGTGACGTGGCGGCGAACGCTCCCTCGTGAATGGGCACGGTGTTAGACGCCACAGGGATAACGACGAGTTCCGCGACTGGTGAAGGCGCCGACGGGTCCACAGCACGTGCCGACGTCAGTAGATCAGAGCGGGGCACCATCGCGGGCGCCCCCCTGCTGGGCACATGCAGCACCACAGCGTCCGGGGGCGCGAACCCAATGGGTGCAGCAGCCAGGGAAGAGGGGACGCGCGCAACGCGACGTTGCTCCTGTCGGGCGAGCACAGGTGCTGGCAATACGCCGTGGTCCGCGTCCGTCCCGGCGTCCGCTACCGGTGCGGCGGGCGCGTCGTCACGGGCGACGGCATCCTCCTCGTCGCCGTCGTCCGCGTCCGTCCCGGCGTCCGCTACCGGTGCGGCGGGCGCGTCGTCACGGGCGACGGCATCCTCCTCGTCGCCGTCGTCCGCGTCCGTCCCGGCGTCCGCTACCGGTGCGGCGGGCGCGTCGTCACGGGCGACGGCATCCTCCTCGTCGCCGTCGTCCGCGTCCGTCCCGGCGTCCGCTACCGGTGCGGCGGGCGCGTCGTCACGGGCGACGGCATCCTCCTCGTCGCCGTCGTCCGCGTCCGTCCCGGCGTCCGCTACCGGTGCGGCGGGCGCGTCGTCACGGGCGACGGCATCCTCCTCGTCGCCGTCGTCCGCGTCCGTCCGGGCGTCCGCTACCGGTGCGGCGCGCGCGTCGTCACGGGCGACGGCGTCCTCCTCATCGACGTCCGATGCGTTCGTTCCGCCGTTCGCCACAGCAGCTCCCGTGCCAGCATCTTGCGCCTCCTCGACAAACGAGTTGACAACACCGTCACAGGTTGCACCTCGGGCGCAGTCATCGACACCTGGTGCTTCAGTGGCTCTGACGGTCGTGTCCGCACCCGGTGCCGTCGCTCTTGCTCCGGTGGCGGTCGCACCACCCGCCTCAGCTTGCACCGCCCGGGACGGTGCCGCTGGGGATGCCGGCGTATAACCGCTTGCTCCTGCTCCGTCTGGCGGCGGCGACGCCAGCGGCGTACACGACGCGTCCGATGGTAGACGGTAGCGCGGAGCCGACGCCGTCTTGGAACCAGGTACCACTGTTCGTGGCGTCCGTTGCGGGCCGCGGCCGCGCGCACCCCATCGCAGGGCCACGGCACTGGGCCTACGACCGGCCAAACGTGCGGAAGAACGACCGACATCGTGCGTGGTGGGTGACTCGGTAGTGATGACATGACGTGCGTCGGGTGCGGCCAAGGGGGCAGCACCTACCCGACGACGGCCCCGCGGGGACGTGGTGGCAGCCGCGGGGTGCACATCACCGGAAACAGGGGCGACGGCCACCTGACGGCGCGGCATGGTCGAGGAATCCCCAGCACCCGATCACGGCCACAGCTACCTCCGACGACCAGCATCAGCTGCGCATGCGAATGGGCGGCCTTGATAAAGGTCGCTTGGCCCGCGAAAAAGGAGCACGCACACGTCCCGTCCTGTCCGCTGCGTCCTCGAGGTGCGCACACGAAACCGTGGGGGCGAGTGCGCGGCGACGTCACCAGCACGCTGCATGCAATGCCCCATTCGTCCCATGAGAATGCAGAGGAGAGCGATGCCGACATGAGCTCGTGCAGTGCACCCCGTAGCCGCGCAGACACGAGACAGGTGTACCGGAGACATTGGCCGTGACGGAAGAGGGGTCCGAGAGTGTGGGCGCGGTGGACGACAATGCATCCGTGAGCAAACGTCTCTCCTTCGCAGCTCGCGATTGTGCTCCGCAAACGCCAACGGTGCATTGTGAAGCACGCCCCCCAAGAGACTACGTCGTGTGTTCTGAATCTACGCATGTGTCTGATTCATGCATTGCCGCGAAGCAAGTCGACCTCCAGCACACGGTATTCAAAAACGAAGCACCCTGTATCAGACCTGGACACCAATTTGTATGCTGCTCGTGGCCCGGCAGGAAGCACCAAGCACAGTGGGGCCTCGACCAAGTACTTCAAAATAGCACAAATCGGGTGTATCGGGCACGCAATGCAACTGCAACGTGGCTTCCACAAGCTGCAGCAGCTCTTCATTCCCGGAAGAAGCATGGTCGGAGGCGTCCTGGGCGCACGATCCGCGAGCGAGCTCGCCTTCGACTGATACAAATTTTTTTGTATTGCAAGCGGCACCTTCGATTTCTCAAAAAGTGAGTTCAAGTGAGCAAGGAGATCGCAATTTTTTTGAAGATTTCCGACTCGACTACACGCATCTTGTCAGTGCTTGCACACGCGGAGCGAGACTCAAGGCCCCGCTCGCAAGCACTTGCAGCGAGAATCTACGTTTCAGCCAATGAAACGCCATCCTGTCTGAGAGGTGCGTCAGACTCATCGCTGTTGTTGACGTCCGAGCCGTTCGGGGAGCAACATTTCGTAGGGATTTTGTGCACAAGACTTGTGGAAGTAGCAGGCATTTGTGCAATCGTCTTGTAACTTTTACAAGATAGATCCAGTGCTTTAAGCCAGACGCGGGACGTTGTAATCGGCGTTTGCAGTCGATTCGCGCACTTTCAAGGCGCAGGGCGGAGGCCTCACTGTACACACGCTCCCATGTCAGCGTGTACTGTTCGGAGCACTGCTGAGTCAACTTATGACGTCAGTGGGGGGTCCTTAGACACAAGAATGAACGGGTGCTTGCTCGTCGCAGTCCGATCCAAGGGACGCTGCTCGCCGGTGTGCATCAACTCCCAACCACAGCTTGTGCTTCTGGGAGTGCATGTTTTGAAACTTTTTCTGAGAGTGTACTGCTCGACCGAACATCGCGCGAAGGCACATCACTTGTCAACGCATTGCATGTGCTGGCGATGTTGTCTCGCGCCACTCATGGTGCTGCTCGCGAACCTCCTTCGTCGTTGCTGCAGGGACGGCATTGATGCTTTTGCTCATGTGGCGTCTCCCGCTTTGGCCGGCGGGAGTGCTCATGGTGGGGGAGACTGGGAGAGGCCCCGCGTTGTTTGGGGAGGGGGGGGGGGGGGGCCGGTGGGCGGGGGAGAGCGCCGGCGGCGACAGCGTCGGTGCTGCCGGGACGGCATTGATGCTTTTGCTCATGTGGCGTCTCCCGCTTTGGCCGGCGGGAGTGCTCATGGTGGGGGAGACTGGGAGAGGCGCCGAGTTGTTTGGGGGGGGGGGGGGGGGGGGGGGGGGCCGGTGGGCGGGGGAGAGCGCCGGCGGCGACAGCGTCGGTGCTGCCGGGACGGCATTGATGCTTTTGCTCATGTGGCGTCTCCCGCTTTGGCCGGCGGGAGTGCTCATGGTGGGGGAGACTGGGAGAGGCGTCGTCGTTCGAGGGGGGGGGGGGGGGGGGGGGGGGGCCGGTGGGCGGGGGAGAGCGCCGGCGGCGACAGCGTCGGTGCTGCCGGGACGGCATTGATGCTTTTGCTCATGTGGCGTCTCCCGCTTTGGCCGGCGGGAGTGCTCATGGTGGGGGAGACTGGGAGAGGCGTCGTCGTTCGAGGGGGGGGGGGGGGGGGGGGGGCCGGTGGGCGGGGGAGAGCGCCGGCGGCGACAGCGTCGGTGCTGCCGGGACGACATTGATGCTTTTGCTCATGTGGCGTCTCCCGCTTTGGCCGGCGGGAGTGCTCATGGTGGGGGAGACTGGGAGAGGCGTCGTCGTTCGAGGGGGGGGGGGGGGGGGGGGGGCCGGTGGGCGGGGGAGAGCGCCGGCGGCGACAGCGTCGGTGCTGCCGGGACGGCATTGATGCTTTTGCTCATGTGGCGTCTCCCGCTTTGGCCGGCGGGAGTGCTCATGGTGGGGGAGACTGGGAGAGGCGCCGCGTTGTTTGGGGAGGGGGGGGGGGGGGGGCCGGTGGGCGGGGGAGAGCGCCGGCGGCGACAGCGTCGGTGCTGCCGGGACGGCATTGATGCTTTTGCTCATGTGGCGTCTCCCGCTTTGGCCGGCGGGAGTGCTCATGGTGGGGGAGACTGGGAGAGGCGTCGTCGTTCGAGGGGGGGGGGGGGGGGGGGGGCCGGTGGGCGGGGGAGAGCGCCGGCGGCGACAGCGTCGGTGCTGCCGGGACGACATTGATGCTTTTGCTCATGTGGCGTCTCCCGCTTTGGCCGGCGGGAGTGCTCATGGTGGGGGAGACTGGGAGAGGCGTCGTCGTTCGAGGGGGGGGGGGGGGGGGGCGGGGGGGCCGGTGGGCGGGGGAGAGCGTTGGGGCTGCCTGGACGGTACTACAGGGTACTGCGGTTGGAGGACCGGCGTGCATTTGAGGGTGGGGGGCGTGTCAGGGCGTAGCGCCGTACGTCGAGCACATCGTACGCGCGGGTGCGGTACTGCGTCGCCGTGGCGACAGCCTCGCAGGTGTTGGTACATAAGCGAGGGCACCCCACCGGTGATGGTCCGTTACCCGCATGTGTGGCATTGACCGGCTCGCACTAGGCCGCCCCGTGATGGTGGCGACGTGCTGCCACAGCTGGAGGGCGCCCAGACCGCAGACACGGGCGCTAGCCTGTCCGACGGCTGTTGGTCGGCGTGCGGCGCCGCCACATGCTGGCGCTCGGGGAACGGCACGGCGACTCGGCCGGTCTCGACGAATTTCCACGCACCCTGACGTGAACCACTACTTTCGGGTGAGCCCTGCTCGGGTTATGGGATCTTCAACCGACGAACCACCCGACGCAGCTGCGCCGGCTGCACCCGTCCGCGCCCAAGACAGCAGTGCCCAGTGTGACGGTCCGCGCATGGAGCACCTGCCACACCCTGTCGCTGCACACGCTCCTGTGGACGGCGGCGGTCCCGCCTGTGGGACGCCGTCCGACGGAGCGGATGTCCACGTGAGACACGGCGGTGGGTACCTGCACCACACACCATCTGCGCCGCCTGTCGTGGTCGGCAGCGTCACGGACGGGACGTATGCTCCGTCGCCGGCTGCTTCTACGTCTGCCACGCGGATTGGCGTCGGGTTTCGTTCGGGAGGGCTGCCGTCCATCGTGGGCGATCCGCATGCCGATGTGTCGGCTGAAGTGCCCCCTGCCGGTGGATTGGCGACGAGTGCACCGGCACATTACGCCGGCGCCCGCGCGGTTGCGCAGTACCCGAGAGTCTCGTCGGACCGGTACATCGCCACTCGGAGGCGCTCCCGCAAGAACCCGCATCCGCGGTTCGTGCCTCCCGGAAGCCGTTCCGTACCGGCAGCTGATAGCGGCGTGGAGGCGTACGCATCTGCACGCGCCACGGGTGAACCGTCATTGCGACACGAACAAGGTGCACTGCTGGGCAGTGCGTATTCGGTTTCCTGCGACCGAGGTCGGCAGTCACCTGCCAATCCCCCTGCCCATCCCGTCACACGCCTGCACAGCGACACGACATCGGACGAGTGCGAAACGTCGCCAGTTGGTAGACAAGGTGCAGCGGAAGACCACGTGCGTACTGTCGTCGACGGCGATGTGCCGATTTGTACGGCTTCCGGCGAGACGAGGCTTCTCCGAGGCAGTAAGAGCGTTCAAGGCGCGGTTGCAGCCACTGCGTCGGAGGACACGTCGCAGACTGGATGTGCACAAGACAAGTACGGGTTGTCGTTGGTGTCGGTGTGTGCGGACGTCATATGGCCGGGGGCTGTCATTGTTCGCCTGCCACCAGCATGCTCAACGGCCCTGTCGGCCGGGACGAAATCTGGGTTGCTGAACGGACAGACCGCGTCGCTGCAGTCGTTCCCGACGCCTGTGCATCCCGGTGCCCCGCAGCGGAACGAGCCAACGACGACGCGGCGTGGAGCAGAGCCGATCGCTGGTGCTGCAGAGCTTTCGCTGCACCCGCCCCCTGTGGATGTGTCCAAGACAATGACCGAGCGGCCCACATCAGCAGTTGTTGTGTCAAGACCGCAAGTGCATTCAACTTTCGTGGCTGAGTCAACGCCTGCGTCGCCAGCTCCTCTGGAGGTCAAGTTGGAGCCCCCGTGGCCCCCGCCGCGTGCCGTCAAGTTGGAGACGACGTCGGAAGTTGACTACCATGGAAGCGGGCAGCGGAACGGACGCCGCGGCCGCGACTGCAGCGGTGGTGCGGCAGTCGATGGCGGGCAGCGGTTTTCACCAGTCGGTGTTCCGCCTCCGCGGGTTCCAGACGTGCAGCAGAGGCGTTTTGAAGCGTCGAAGCGCCCCCTCCTGCAGCTGGCACAGCCGCGTCCGCCTGCCCGTAGTGAACGACGCGGTGCACATGCGTCTGCACGCCCTGGTGCGGGCAGCGGTGCGGCAGTCGATGGCGGGCAGCGGTTTTCACCAGTCGGTGTTCCGCCTCCGCGGGTTCCAGACGTGCAGCAGAGGCGTTTTGAAGCGTCGAAGCGCCCCCTCCTGCAGCTGGCACAGCCGCGTCCGCCTGCCCGTAGTGGACTAGGCGGTGCACATGCGTCTGCACGCCCTGGTGCGGGCAGCGGTGCAGCAGTCGCAGACACAAGTTCATCCCTTAGAGATCCGGATGGTGCGCTGCCAAGAGCATCCGCGGGAACTACAAGAATTACATTGCACGGCGGTGGAGCGCGTGGAGAGGGTGCGCCATCTCGTGGTCCTCATGCGGAACAGACCCCGCCGGACGACGGCCAGTCCGGCGCGCGTCACAGTGAGTGACGTGCACCAGGGCCAGCGGGGTAAACAGTCGACGCTTTGTCTCGAAACACGTCCGAGGCTGAAAATTCGTCTGGTTCCATGCACTGCGCCACGCCGGGCACGGTTCACTGCGCGTGAACAAGTGTGTGTGTGATGCTGAAGGGGCGCACCTGGACGAAGAGGCAGCGCGCTCCGGAACGCCTCCATACCGACATGCGCACAGACCGGCCCACCGTCAATGTGCCCTTGCCTCGCGCCATATCCTACCTACAAGCTCCCATCACTTCAAGATGCGAAAAAGACAAATGCGTTGGTCTTGTCGGGCACGTTACACGTCCGGAAGAGCGCGCGGACAGCCGCTCGCAATACATCGTATGCGCGGCCGCACTGGCGGGTGCCACTCACGACAATGACCCCGCGGGTGTCGTCACGGACGAGCTGCACCAGATACAGTCTACTCACCTGTCCACACACGACAACCAGATAGGGCCTTCCGCATGAGCACATGTCCGACAGAGGAGTGACGTCCTCCAATCCCAATGTACGCGAGCCATACCGCAACCAGCCTTCCCAGTTCAATACACACGCACCACGACGCGTGCTCCCGGTAGTAGGCCCATCGTACACGCGAACAAGCTTTGCCCGTTGCGATGGCCGACTATGGCCATGGCACGAAGACAGCTCTTGCTCTGAGAACGCCAGCACAATCAAACGTACTCGTGCTGAATGTCGCTGACGTGCACGTCGAAGAATGTCTCGTCAGCAACAACGCCGCGTCCGTGTGCACGAAGGCGGGGAGTTCGGCCATGCAGGCAATGCTTCGCATTACCATATACGCTGGGGGAGGTAGTCAAGCCGAGTCATGACGCAGCCAACGGACAACATCGGAGACGGACGTTGGGTCTGCTCTGTGCCAAGACACGGTGCAGCCACGCCACGCGAACGGGCTCTTTTGCCCGCCACACGTGGGACCGCGGAGCCCATTGAACGTCGTGTGCTGTGACTGGTCACGAATCAAGTACGGCACAAAGAGGGCTTTGCTGGCCACCTTGGCGCCACGCGCCGCGACTTCGTCCCTGTCCCACTGCCACGTGCACCCTCTTCGTCCTTTTCACTTCAACGTGCCGCATGTTTCCCGTCCCTGGCACGAAATTCGTGACGTATCTAGGAGCTTTTGTGAGTATCAAAACGACATCTCAATGTCCGTGGGGGGGCCACTGTCTCTGAATCCTCCATATACAGCATGATAACGAGCCACTATGTCTTCGAAAACATACCGTGAAGATGGTTCCGGCTGTTTCTTGTCGTTGGATGCCGAGTTAAGTGGGACATGTAAGTGATAATATAAATGCATTCTACTGCGGGGCACATGCTGTACGGTGTGTGGTGTGCTTAGACACTTTATCTGACAAGTCGCACTCAAATGGACGGCGGCGTGCGCCGCGTGCGAGCAGTGCTCCCAGTGCATCGGGCGGTCGCACTCCGAGTGCGCTCAGATTTTTGCACTCCAGGGGGGTCGGAGTGCGCCCGAAACGGCTGTTTTGGGCGCACGCACTGCCGCCAGAGGTTCACGGGTTAGACCCCACTGCGCTGGTCACACCCGGGACGATAGCGGTGGCGGTCGTGGCGGCCGCCCCGACGGCCGCGGCGGTGGCCGACGCGCGCGATGGGCTGGTCGCGCGTCTCTGCGTGGCGGGCGTGACGCCAACGTCGCCGGAGGAGGTGACGGTGGTGGTGGTGCCAGGGGCGTTTGGCTCGTCGTTGCTCCGACGTACGGAGGTGTGGGTTGAGGTGGCTGCGTTGATGGTTGATGGAGGATTGGCGGGGGGGGGGGGGGGGTGGGGGGTTGGGGGGAAAGGAGTAGGTCAGGGGGGCAGTGAGGGCTGACGAGACCCATTCAGCACTACGTCCAGCACCACCGTTAGAGCACATCCAACAATGCCAGGATGGTCGCGAATACGTACACGTGGCTCTCATATTTTCTGGATGGGGTTCGAACGCTCAGCAGTCAATACAAACGGCCACATGACGCCCCAACGGCAGGCCATATATGACGAGTCTGATTCATATATTTTTGGTAAGTACTCTGCATATTCGGATCGCAGGATGGGGTTGGTCTCTCCTGCGCCCCATTTTGTGCGAGAATGGGGAGCGAGCGGGACCATCCCCATCCTGTTGGCGACCTGTGAAACGAAATCGGACCAATGGGGTGACTGAAACGTGGCTGTGGACGATCGCGGGCTCGCATCCCAGCTGCTTCTCTGATCCCGATTTGAAGCTACATTCGAGGAATGGGGTTGGGTCTTCGTTCTCCCACCGGCGTGAACCCATCCTTCCGCCTTTTCGGCTAGTCTGCGCCCCGTTCTATACAAGTCCTGCAAGACCGGTTGGGGCACGCCCCAACAGAAATGGGCATCCAACCAGAAGCGCGCACGTGTTCGCTGAAATGAATTATTTAACCGTTGGTCCCGACGTTGCTGGATGTGCTCTTAGAAGGAGCTTCTGGGCAAGGAAGGTCACCCCGACACCCTTTTGTTCACGGCTGCGTTGGTTTGGCGGCAAAGAGTCCGTTCGGCGTACCCCGTTGGCGTATCCACATACGCACGCTCTGTCCTATTGCAATCGCGCTCGCGCGCCTGCTGCCGCGTTCCCCCCCCCCCCCACCCCATCCCACCCCCCCCCCGCCCTCCCTCCGCCCGTGCTCCCCCCCCGTGGCAGCGGGAGTTTCCCCCGCCCGTCCTCACCGGCATCAGCGGCACTCACGCAGCCTCGCTTGGGAGCGGCCCGGACGCTGCAGCGCGTGCTTCAGAGTAATTCATGAATTTGATCGTGTGATGGAGGAGGTCCTGATGAGTTGGAAGGAACGTGCGCACCCAGTGTCTTTGATCCTGGCCATTCAGATTTTTGATTCGCCCATCGATGGTCGGAAGAATGGACGACAATTTGGTGGCGGTTTGACTGGCCCGGCCACGTGAAGAGTCAGACCGGCGCGTCCGTCTTGACATCTGCTCGCCCCTCCCCTGTCAGCGCGGACTATTGCTGTCTTCTCAATTTTGTCCGATCTGGTCGACGTCAAGAGCCGGGTCCAGAGCTGGTCAACTGCGTCTCAGCCATCCATGCAGCCGGATAAAACCGATCGACCAATAGGAAGTTGACCAGACCCAATCTTGACTTTGATCACATCGGACAAAATTGGGAGGACTGCAATACGTTGCCAGCGCGCGGTTCGGTGCGCTCTCGGTGAACCCCTCCTGCATGGCCATCCGTTAGAGGATCTATGGTGCGGGGCCCTCGCCCGTGACGGTGGTGGTAAGCGGCGCGGGTCTGGCATGGATGGCACGTTGCTTCCCACCCCGCACAGGCCAAGACTCGTAGGTGGCGCGTGCAAAACGGCACCGACCGGCTCCAACCGATAAACGCGCGCCTGCATACCCCCCCTGCGCGACAGCGATACGTCGCCCGGGCATTCAGCGGCCAGCAGCGCCTCTCCCCCAGCAGTCTGGAGGGGCTTGCCGCAGTCACATGGAGTCAACCGCTTTTCCAAGACGCCCCTTCCCCCTATGCCCCCCAAGAGACCACCGTTGTGCCAGCGTTGGCCGTGTGTTGCCTCTCCTCCCCCCCCCACCGACTCCATTGCCCCACCCCTGTCCATCCCATCCTCCGTGCTCTCCTGGTGCTCCTCTTCGGCTGTCGTGACTGCCGCGACCACCCCTTATGGACCCGCCGCTCTTGTCTGGCCGAGCGACCGGCGTCACGGTGGGCGTGGCGGCCGCCGCCGCGGTGATGCTCTTCGCTGAGTGGCGGCTCCGGGGACTCATTGCCGACACCGCTGCGGCCGCCGCGGCTCGTCCTATCCACGCCAAGACGGGGGGGGTGGAGACGTTCGCCATGTCCGCCGCCGCCGCCACCGCCATCCCCTTAGCCCCCGGCTGCGCCACCCTCCGCTAGTCGCTGCTCTTTTACAACCGGGTGCCAAAGACTGGCAGCACCTCCCTCCGCGAGGCGTTGTATGACCTCGCCCGGCGCTGCGGCTTGGCCATTGGTGCCTGCCATAAGCACTCGGGCCCCAATACGGATGCGGTCGTTGCGCTAGGTGCGGCGTCCCTCCGCTGCGGTTCGGTCTTTGCGTGCCACATCCGCGACACCCCTGGCGTACGGGCGGTGGTCGACCGCGCGGCGGGACGATGTGGCGGGGGGGCCGTCCGGGTGACGAGCGTCCGGTCGTTTGCGGCGCGGGAGGCCTCACAAATCCTCGAGTGGACGGGTCTCAACGCGTCGGCCGCGGCAGGGGGGCTCTCGGACTCGGCCATCGCGGCGCGCCTGGACCCGCGGGGAGACTACCTGGCCACCTACTTGTGCCTTCGTCCGTCCCCAGTGGCCTCGCCTGCCGCCGCCCATACCATCACCGCTGACGCGCCAGTGGCGGCGAAGCCACTCACCGAGGACACGGTCGCCACCGCGCTGTCCTGGTACGACGCCGTCGTGGACGTAACGCTCGACGGCGGCGCACTTGCGGCGGCCATCCTCTCCGCCGTCCCCCCCCAATTGCCGCCGCCGCCGCCGCCGCCGCCACCGCCGCAGCCAACCACGGACATCCCAACCCCCCGACGCCGCAGGCGCCCACTCTGCCGCCGCCGGTGTCCCGCTCACCTCCCTCGCATCGTCCGCGTCGACCAGCCGCTGCAGCGCCGCCCGCAGCTCCACGTCAGGGGCGTTGACGGGGAGTACGCGGCGGGCACGGGGCAACGCCGCTGCCACCGCCGTCGTTCCCGCCGCCGCTACCGCCACCGCGTGACCCGGCCGCCGCTGCCTGCGGCGGGTGCCAGGCGCGGCGGCGCCACCCGCCGCCGCCCGCAGCAGGCCGTCAGCCGCCTCGAGAACCGGAGCTCGTAGGCGCGACCCCCCCTCCCCCCCCACCGCTGCCGCAGCGGCTGCGGCTGCCAGCACCCGCGGCGGCGCTGTCGGCGTGGCGGCCGTTGCTGCAGCCACTGCGGCAGAAGCGAGGCCGTCGAGCTGCTGCGCCGCCGCGACGGCAACCAGCGGCGGCAGCACTGCAGGGGGGGTGCCCGTGGGGAAGCTACGTGTCAGCAGGTATGCAGCCAGAGCGTTGAAGGTGGCATGCGCCATGGGGGGGGGCAAAACCGCCGCCGCATCCGCCGGCAGACGCGCGACGGCGACGAGGAGGCCCCTGCCGGAAGAATAAGGGCGGGGATGGGGAAGAAGGGCCATACGAGGGACCCCCCACTCCCGCTGCCAACGGCGTCGACAATTGAGGTGACGACCGCAAGGCCGCGGCGGTCCCGCGAGCGCACCGAGGATGGCGGCGTCGAGGATGGGCGACGCGGTCGCCGCGAGCACACCCACCTTTCGCGCCGCGGCGCCCCCCACCACCCGCAGAACCGTGTCAGGCAGCGGCGGCGCCCGCGGCGGCGGCGGCTGCGGCCAAGTCCGACGCGAGCGCCCCATCGAGGAGCGCCGGTCCGCCGCGGGCCGAGTCCAACCGTGGGTGCCCGCCGGGCGGCGACAGCCGCCGCAGGCACAGGCGGCACGAGTTGCGGTGCGTAGCCCAACGAGCAATGCAGTGCGCGTGGAAGGCGTGGCCACACGCCTGTGCCACGAGCGCCCCCGCCCGCAGGTCGCGGGGGGGGGGGGATGCGGAAAGGAGACCCGCCGCCGTCACCGCCACCGACGCCGACGCCGCCGTCGGGCACATTTGGTGGGGGCGGCGGCGGCGGCGGCCAGCGGCGGCGACGGCCGCGGCCCGCCGCGGCCAGCGGGCGCGGCCGCCATCCAAACGCTCAGCAGGGTACCCAGCCAAAGCTGCCGCGCCGGGCACCTCAAGCCCGCCACGTCTGCGGCCGTTGGCGGTGGCCGCCGACGCCACGGACGCGCCGCGGCCGCGGCGTGACGGGTGGGCTCGCCCCCGTCGTCCGCGCCACCCCGACGGCGGTGGGGGCCTCGCAGCGGGGGCGCCGCCGCGGGGGGATGCGCGCCGACAGGGGCCGCCCCACCAGCCGGCTGGCAACGCGCACGCAGCGCGCGTGGCGGCCACGACGGCGGGCGTCTGGCTGCAAGGGGCGGCCGGAGCGGCGCGGGCCAGCCGGGGAACCCCGGCAGCGGCGGCGGCGGCGGCGGCGTCGCGGACTTTTTTTCCCGCCACCCCCGCGGCGGCCACGCGCGGCACGGCGGCGCCGCCGCCACGGGCCCGCCGCGGTGGACCGGGTGGTGGCGGCGGCGTGGTGGTTGTTGGGGGGGGGGGGACGTCGCGCCAACGGCGCCGGTTGGGCGACGCCGCCGCCCCGCGTGGCCGCCGCCGCCGCCGCGGGGTGTGGCGCCGCGGCGGCGGCGTGGTGGCCACGGCCGGGAGGGGGAGGTCCGCCGCTGGACGGGCGAGCCCGCGCCTCCGCCCTTTGGTGCTCGCGCCGCCGCCGCCGCCGCCGCCGCCGCCGGCGCTCGCGCCCGCTCCCCCGTCGGGGCCTCGCTTTGTGCCGCCGCCGCCGCGGCGCCCGTTTCCGCTGCGGCGGCCGCTCCCCATCGCAACGGCGCCGCCGTCGCCACGCCCGCCGCTGCTGCCGTCGCCGCCACGGCCGCCAGCCGGGCCGGTTCACGCCACCCCGCCCCTCCCGCCCCTGCCGCCCCCCTTTTCTTTTTTTTTTTTTTTCCTCCCAACCCCACCCTCCGCCCCCCGCTCAGTCCGGCATGCCACGGCCGCGCGCCAACAAACTTTCCCACCCGCGGCCAGCGCCGCCGATGCGCGGCCGGCGGCGGCGCGGCCCCCCCCCCCCCCCCGCACCCGCGGCTCGGCCGGCGGCGCTCCGTCGGCGGGGCAGCCCCAACGGTTGGGGCGGGAGGACAGGCGGCGGCGCCTTCTGCGCCGCCGCGACGCGAGGCGGGAGGGAGAGGCGGCGGAGGCGGCGGGGGGGGAAGGCGCCCCGCGACGCGGGGCGCGCCCAACGTGCAGCGCCGCGGCCGCCGCCGCGGCCGCCGCCGCGGCGCCGCCGCCGCCGCCGCGGCGCCGCCGCCGTGGCGGCCGCCCGCGCGCGGCGCGACGCGCGCTCCCCGCCGCGGCGCCGCGCCGTCCCCCAATCCTAGACGCGCCGGCGGCGCGGCGGCGCCCCCGCGGTGCGCCGCCGCCGCGTCGGTGGCGGGGTGTGGCCGCCACGGGCCGCCGCGTGCCGGCCGGCGGCCGGCGACGCGTGCGATCGGTCGGGGTGTGCACGGGCGCCCCCACCGGTACGCACACATTGAGTGGCGTGGCGTGCGGCCACAACCGCCGCGGCCGCCGCCGCCGGGGTTGCACCCGACGCTGCCGCGGCGAGGGCCGACGCACGCGGCGGCCGGCGACGCCGCGGTCGCCCGCCGCGGCCGGCCGCGCCTTCCACCGCCGCCGCCGCGGCGGCCGCCGCCGCCCGCCCCCGCCGGCGGGTGGCCGCCCGCCACGGCGGCGGCCACAAAAACCCTCGCCGGCCGGCCGGCGGGTGCCACCGCGCCGCCCGTCGGCGGCCGGCCACACCCCTCGTGCACCGCTTCTGGTGGCGCGTGCCGCTCCCGCGGCGGTTCCCTCCCCACCGTGGGGTCTCTCGTGACATCGCCGGTTGTGCAGTCCGCCAGTGTGTGCTGGAGGCCGCCACACCCGGCCCGACCGCGGCCGGCCGCGCCCGTTTTTGTTTGCGCGCACTCCCCCCCCCCCCCCCCCCCCCCCCCCCACGCCTCTGCACGCCTGGCGTCGCGTCGGCCGCGCGTCGGCCGCCCGCCACCCGCGCACACCGCCGCGCGAGGCGGGCGGCGGCCGCCCGCCGCGGCCGCCCACCGCCGCGGTTGCACGTTGCCGCCGCGGCTGGCCGCGGCGGCGGCTGTGGCCGCCGCCGCCCGCCCTCCACCCCGGCCCGCCGTGCCTCTGCACCCCTGCGGCGGGTGGGCTGGCCGTCGCGGCGGCGGCCGCCGGTGCGGGGCGCCCCGAGGGGAAGGGCGGGGGGGGGGGGGTATCGAGCCGCCCGCGTGGGCCCGCCGCCCCCCCGCTGCACGCGCCGCCCCCCCCCCACCGTGGCACACGGGCGCCGCTCTTGCCCGCCGCGCGCCGCGCCGCGCGCCGCGGCCGCCGCGCGTCGCGTCGGCCAGTGGAAGAGCCGCCGTCACGCCGCGCGCGTTTGCACCCCGCCGTGGGGTTTTGTGGTCTGGTTGGTTTGCGGGGGGGGGGGGGGAGGGGGGGATTGCACGCTGCACCGGCCGGTTTGTGGCGCGAGGGGAGGGCGGGGGTGGGGTGGCCGCCGGCGGGGGGGGGGGGGGGGGGGGAGAGGGGTCCTTTGTAGCGCCGGTGCGGGGAGGATGCAGTGACGACGGGCGCCGGCGGTGGCCGCGGTGCATGCGCGTTTGCGCGTGGCACCGGTGCCGCCCCCCCCCCCCCCTCCCTTCCCCGCCCCCATCCGCACCACCGCCCCTCGCGACGGGCGTGCAAGCTGCCGGAATGGTGGGGGGGGGCGGCAGCGGCGGGGGTGGGGGCGGAGCCGCCCGACTGCGGCGGCCGCCCCGCCCGGCCGCCTCCGCCTGGTTTGCTCGCCCGCGTGGCGCCCGCCGCTGGCGCCGTCGGTCGGTCGGTCGGTCGGGGGTGTTCAAGAGCCTCGGGGGGAGACGCGCGGGTGTGGGATTGCGCTGCTCCCCATCTCCCACCGCGCCTGTCTGCTCATCTCCATCACCGCCACCGCCACCGCCGCCGCCGCCGCCGCCGCCCCTCCCTGGCCGAAAGGTGTCGGGTGTTCCCCCCCCCGCCCCCCACCTTCCCGCCCTGCTCTCCCGCCGCCGCCCCTCTCGTCCCTCCCACACCCGTCGCGACGATGCACGCGCCCGCGTGGCTGGCGCCCCTGCTGGCGGCGGCATGGATTACGATGACGGGCATCCTCTTCTCGCTGCTGGTCGTCCAAAACTTTGACCTGAACGAAGGGCGCCCCACCGAGGTGCCCATGATTAGCCACGCCCCCCTCATTGGGGAGGACGCGCGGGTGACCTACACCGTCCTCGGCGTCTTTTCCGCGGCGCTCCTGTTTGGCGCGTCGCTCGCCACGTACTGGGTGCTCATGTCGTCGGCGCGCAAGCACGATGTTGGCGACCACGCGCGCGTCGACGGCGGCGCGCCGACGACGCGGCTGGCGCGGTCGGGGTCACGGTCGTCCAACTCGTCGGCGACGACGGTGGAGCACGTGACGCGGGACGAGCACACGGGCGTCGCGCCGGTGGGGGGGATGAAGAAGTGGCTCGGCCGGTTTGGCCTCCTCTGCTCGGCGGTTGCGTCCACGTCGCTGGTCGTTGCGTCGTCCGCGACGGTGCTGACCGACACGCACAACAACAGCGTCATTGCCTACTCGTTTACCGAGGCGCTGTGGGTGATGGTCGCGTCCATCACGCTGTGGAGCTTCCGCCGCCGCGTGCCCATGTGGCTGCAGGCCATCCAGGCCATCTGCGTCATTGGCGTCGTGTCTGGGTTTGTGATGCTGGTGCTGGGCCTCGCCTTTTTCCGCGCCAAGAAGGACTTTGACGGGGAGGTCATCACCGCCACGCTCGTCGCGACGGGCAGCCGCGTCCCCGACCGCCTGATGAGCTACTTCAACGTCTTTGCGATTGGGGAGTACGTGTTCCTCGGCTTCCTCGCCCTCTTCAACCTCTGCCTCGCGTACGCGCTGCGGGCGGACAAGGTGCACGCGCACGGCGACGTGTGGGCGCAGGGCGAGGTGCCGGTGCCGCACGCGGAGGCGGACGTGGAGATGGGGCACAAGCCCCGCCGCCCGACGCCGCCGGTGGTGCACGCCGAGCCGGTGACGACAACCGCCGTGCCCGTCGTGCCGGCGGCGACGGCCGCCGCTGCACCGGTGGTGCCCGTTGCGGTCAATGCGCCCGCGCCGACGGCTGCTCCGCAGGCGAATACCTACCAGTAGACGCGGCCGTGGCGTGGTGCGGTCGGTCGTCGGGGCGGCTTTGCGGCCGATGGCCAGGGGCAGTGAGTCCTCAAGGGGCTGGCGCCCTACAGGCGCTGCAGCGCGGTGGCGGCTGCAAGGTCTGCGACGGTTGTGGATGCGGTACGAGGTGCTTTGTCGTGTGACCCTGCCCCTTTTTCGTGGGTGGGAGCTTGGCTACAAGTGTACATACATTGGCTTACGTAACTCTCCCCTAAAGTGAGAAGTGTCTTTATTTTGATGCGAAGTGTGTCATTCCGGGAGTGCATCTCATGCTCTATGAGGTACCTATGACCACATTCAACGCACCGACCGACAGCGCAGCAACGTGAAGGCTTCAGCAACGGTGAACACTGTTGGACGATGGTATCTGGTGGCCTCCATGAATGACAGTGGATGGACTGGGAGCCACTGTAGCGTCAGGCCGAATGGGGAAAAGCTGCCATCACACGTGCCCACGGTCATCTTTTGCTGCTTCTGCTGCCTCTGTTGGGCCTCTCGGCGTCTGCTGCTGCCGCCACCGTCAGTCACAGCGTTCCGCAGACGCCCATGCGGACTCCCTTTTCGTTGGCGTCGTCGCGCGGCCACCACAATTGCGACCACGTCGGCTACCGCGGCAGTGGCCCTATGGGCCGACGGCGCCTGCTACGCCGCGGCTTCGGGTAGCAACAGGAGGCGGCGATGAACCGTTGACGCCGCGGCGCTGTCACGTCCTCATCAGGGCACGGACGGTGGATATGGCAGGCGGCACTGTGGAAGGCGAGAACACAAAACGGCGGGGAAGGAAAGCATGTTGACGGACCGAGCAACCCTGAACAAGATGCGTAAACAGGCTAACATCATCCGCAAAAATAAATTGTGCAAAGTTTCCGCTCGAACATGGAAGCAGTCGTAGCTCAGTTGGTTAGAGCGCGCGCCTCACACGCGCGAGGTCGTGGGTTCAAGTCCCACCGACTGTACTTTTTGCAGATGCTTCGATGATCGTCGTCGACCATCTACTCCGGCGGCACCACTTGCGACAAAAGTTTCTTCCGTTTTTTTCTGACCGTCTTCCATCCAATTGACATTGGATGATCTCGACAGGTTGGCCAATGGGAACACGAACAGGAGTGCATGCTTCATTTGTGCTCCTTCCTGTGCCTTTTGATCGCTGGACGCAAGGGAAACAACGTCTGTGTCATAAATGAATGCCCGAACGAGCCCGCGAGGATGCAAACGCTGCTATGGGCTGGAGCACTCGTCACCGAGGTCCTCCACGGTCACCCTGCAAACCCTGGCAGTCTCCTACCCATGCATGTGAGGCGACCGCGTCCATGCGAGCAGCATCGACGGGGGAACAGGCGCGGGCGCAGCCCCAGCGCCTCACCCGTCTGGATACCGCTGCCGCTACGATACCACCGGCAGCAACAGCCGCAGCGGTACGCACAGCTGGAACGTAAGGTGAGTGCCCTGGAGACCTGACTTGCATCGCAGAAACACCATAACGTACGCTCAAGAGTGTATACAGCGGCAATAAACAAAAACACCATCACGTGCGACGACAGTATAAGAAAAAAACACCCCCAAGAAAACAGCAATGCAAAACATGCGCCCCTCAGCAGAGAGATTCAAACGCGCGGAAACGGTCATCTACCAATACCCACAGGCCGCAGTCCGCTCACCTGCCCCAGCGCAGACCACACCGTCTTGGCATCCGTCACTCCGCCACCGGCTGCTCCCCCCGCTCCAGGGATGCCCGCGCAGCGGCGGCCACCCCATGACCCCCATCGTCAAGCAACCCCGTCAGCGCCGCCCGAACCTCGTCTGTCAGCGGGAACGCAGCCAGCACCTCAGCCACCTGCAGCCGCACCAAGTCATCCGGGGTGGACACCCACCGGAGCACCGCCGGGAGGGCGCGCACGTCCCCGAGCTGGCCCAGGGAGCTGATGAGCGCTGCCACCTCCAGCGCCGCCCCCCCTACCGTCCCCGGGTCACGGCCATTGAGCTGCGAGACGAGCATGCCCACCACGTCGCTGGCCGCGGCGGCGCCCGCCCCGCCCATGGTGCCCAGCGCTACCGCGGCCGACATGCGTACCAGCCAGTCGCTGTCGTCCACCGCCACCCCCATCAGTTGACCCGCCGAGTCCGTGTCGGCCAGGTGGCCCAGCGCGGCAGCCGCCGACGACCGCACCGTCGGGGAGGCGTCGTCCTTGAGCGCCCGCCGGAGAGCCCCCACCACCGCCGCCTCGTCGGCCGGGCCGTACGCGCCGTCGCCGTCGCCCCAGCGGCCGGCGCGGCCCTCGGTGGCGAGGAGCGCCAGCGAGAAGAGCGCCTGGGAGCGGGCCACCTCGGCCGACACGCCCTCCTGGTCCAGCACCCCGCCGGGCGTCGTCAGTACCCGCACCGCCCAGCCGGCGCGGCCGTGTGCCAGCCGCCGCAGCGCCGCGAGGGCGGTGCGCACATCCGCCGCGGCGGCCGCCTCGGCCAGCGCCGCCTCCTCGGCGGCGGGCACGCCGTCCCGGGGGGCCATCGCCTCGGCGCCGTCGGGGGTGAGCGCCGCCCGCCGCCGGCGGGTGATGCCAAACGGCGTGGCCACCTCCACCATCTCGTCCGCGTCGGCGGCAGCAGCACCTGCGGGCGCCGGCGCCGCGGCCGCCATGGACGCAGACGGGGAGGGAGGGGGGGGGGGGGGGGTGCCGCCATCGCCTGAGGGGGCGGGCGACGCGCCGCCGCGCCGCCGCGGGCCCAGCGGGGCCGGCGGGTGGAGCGCGCGGCGACCGCCGCTGCCGCCGTGTCGGGCATCAGCGACAGCGGCGACGCGGGGAGGAAGCCGAGGCTAGTCATGATGAGGGAAGGCAGGGGGCGGGGAAGGGCCGACTCTGGGGATGTGGCGGCAACGACGATGGGAAAGAGCCGAGCCGACGGCGGCGGGGGGGGGACAAGGCAGAGGCAGCGACGTGCGGCGGCGAGCTGGCAAAGGATGGCGACACGAGGGCCGGCTCGGTGCCGGCGTAGAAAGGGGTCTTGACGGCCGCCACTGTGCCGGGAGATGCCAGCAGTGGCAGCCGGTGGGGAGCGGGGTCCTGCACGCCAACGGGCCGGCGTCCACGCTTCACAACCCGTGGCAGAGCGGGGCGGCTGCCAAGCTGGAAGGGCGGCCGATCGCGGTGGGCGTGCCCGTTGAGCACCGCAAGAGCGGCTCGCGGAGCTGCACACCGGTCGCGCGGAATGAGCTCAAGAGTGTATCCATTCAGGTCGATCGACGTGGCCGAACGTTCAGCCATGGACGTGATCCTGAGCCCTGGGTACGGTAAAAATACTGAGTTCAATTGACTCTACAAGCACTTGATCAATGACGGTGTCAAGACAAAAGGATCAGTGGTGTGAGCGCCAAGTGCCAACACACCATTGGCTCACACGCGCGCTGTGTTCTTTTGAACCGAAATCGGGACGCGCGGCAATGGGGCGCATCCTGTCGTCACGTGGAGGTCCCACCGCCTCTGTCAACCCCGCTCGGGGGGACGAGTGGCTGGCGATTGGCGCGGAGGGGGGCAGCCGATGCGTTCGGCGCGGAGGGCTCGCTACGACCGCTCTAGCTAGCTGAGCCCCCGCAGTCGACATCCTTGCTCGCCCTCTCTCTTTACCTCGCCCGTCACGTGGGGTGATGATGGTCAGCCATTCGATACAAAAGCCGTCCGTCATGCGTGGGTGGAATACCCGATGGTCGACAGCGGCGCCCGCGTTCGATACTGTATGAACCAATACGTAGACAACAGTGCAGCACACGCGGGCGGCGACGCCACTCCGCACCTGGGCGAGCTGTCAACGATCGAGGTGTGGCGAGGTTGGCGCTGGCAGCGGCGCCAGCCTGCAGTGGTACCTACCGCCACGACTCCATGGTGCACTCGCGCCACTCGGGGAGGCCGCTTCCGTCCGTGGCGCAGCTGCGCGCACCGCCCCGTGGCCGCCGCTGGGCGGGTCTCGGGTGGGGTTGGGAGGAGGCGGGGGGGCACAGCGCCCGGCCGGGCACGTGCGTGTTGTAGCTGGTGGGACGTTGGCCGCGGAGGGGGCCTGGGTGGTTGAAAGGCCCAGAGCCGCCCGACTGGATTCACGAGCCGCGTGCATGCCGTGCGGCTGGATGGGTGGGGGCCCTGCCGTGGCTCTCGTGCCATCCCTTCCATCCGTCGCTACAGCGCAGGCGCTGGCGGGGGACGCGAACGGCGGCGGGTGAGGCGGCTGACCTGCTGGGGCGTGAGCAGTGTGGCGTTGCCTTCTTCTTTGCCCGTCCAGGGCGTGGGTCGCGGCGCCCGCCGTACACCATAGTCGCCGCGCACGAGTTGTGGGTTGTGCGGGCGTCTGTGAGGCACCCTACTTGCCCTGGCCGGTGTTCGGTCTAGTCCCGCCCTTGTCCGTCTGCGCCGGCGTCTGTACTGATCGCTGCCTCTGCCGCGGTCGGCGTTTACCGCCAGCGGTGGCCATGACGGCCCCCCGTGGCACTCCCCATCTGCTCCGCACCTCCCCTTTTCAAGGCCCCATCCTTTGCCTGCGCTCCCTAAGCATCTTTTTGGCCGGCCTCACTGTCGGTGCCTTTGTCGCCCACTCAGTTGTGCGGATAGACCCGTCGGCGCCCGCAAAGAGCCCCCCACCCCTCCCGTCGCCGTTGGACCTCTTCCTTGCCCGTCCGCTGCCCCCCCCTGGCCCCCTTCCCATCACTGCCCGCCCCGCGGGTATCCCCGGCGGCGTCGCCCTCCGCGGGCGGCGCCTGCCGCCCGAAGCCGACGGCTGCGCCGCTCTCCGCCGCCGCTTCCTCTTTTACAACCGGCCGCCCAAGACCGGCAGCACCTCCCTCCGCTCTGCCCTCCGCGCGGTTGCCCGGCGGTGCGGCCTCGTCGAGCTCCCCTGCCACCGGCATGCGGCGCCCAACACGGTCGGCTTGGTGGGCGCGCTGCAGCTGGCCGGCTGCGGGTCGGTCATGGCGTGCCACGTTGCCGATCGGCCGGGCGTACGGGCGGCGGTGGACCGGGCGGCGGCGGCGTGCCCGGGCGGCGGCCTCCGCCTGACGTCCGTCCGCGGGCTGGCCGGCCGCGACGCGGCGTGGGTGCTCCAGATGCGCAACGCGTACGCCAACGACACGGCGGCGGTGGCGGACGCGGACATCCGGTCGGCGCTGGCGTCCAATGCGGGCGACAGCTTGGCGGCCTACTTTGGGCTCCTCCCGCAGCCGCCGGGGGCGGTGGCGGGCGTCGGCGGCGCGGGCTGGGGGTGGGGGCTTGGTGGTGGTGGCGGCGGCGGTAGCAGCGGCACCGGCGGCGGCACCGGCGGCGCCGGCGACGACAGCGGGGGGGCGGCAGCGGGCGGGGTTGCTGGCGTCGGCGGCCGGTGGGAGGCCCCCCCCCTGAGCCGCGAGGCGATTGCCGACCACCTACTGTGGTACGACGCGCTCATCGACCTCACCGACGACGCGGGCGGCGACGCGTCGCGCCTGCTGTCGGCCGTCCTCGGCGTGCGCGTGCCGGCGGTGGCCAAGGAGAACGCGCGCACGCACGGCGCGTTTGTCGCTCGGGTGGGGCGGCTGCGCAACGAGAGCCGCCCAGCGGGGGAGGGGACAGCCGTTGGCAGCAAGGGCAACGGCGGTGGCGGCCTGTTTCCCGACGAGATCCTCTACACGGTCGCCCGCGAGATGTACCGCCACCAGGTGTGGTTCACCGCCAAGGGCGGGACGTTTGACGAGCTGGCAGACGCGTTTGTGGATTGAGGGGGGGGGGGGGGCGGCGCGGGGGGGGGGAACGCGGCGGGGTTGGGGACTGGTGGCTAGGTCGGCAGTGACCCGTTTGGTGTCGACGCCGTGCTGGCCGTCGTAGGGGTGGGGGGCGTGGTCGTCCGTGGAGGCAACTGGCTCCACACGCGGCTCGACAGCATCTCCACAACATGGGTCACTGGAACGAACGAACGCGTGAGCAGTCATGACAAAATAGGAAATCACCCATTCTTGGTTTTGTTGAAAAACGGCACCCTTTTGCCAAATGCCACGGCCCCATCCCCCTCAACGGAGGGCCTCGCCGTGGCGGTCTGGTCCCAGACGAGCACGGCCAAGGGTGGAATTTCCAGCAAAAACAAAACCACGCGGCAGCAACGCTGGCGGCACGGCTCGCCAAGTCCGTCGGTGCAGGCCGCCAATCAGCACCCACCCGAGTGCGAGGGCGTGCGCACGACCGCACGTGCCGGCCCAGCGTCAGGCAGCAAGGACAAGGCTCGCGTCTGCCGAGGCGCCACTCTGAATGTGACGAGGTCAGATTCGATTTGAAAGTCACAGTATTGTTCTCGTTCAACAGTTGGTCCCCTGGTTACAGCAAGACGTCCTCTCCAATGACAATTGCACTTATGCTCATGGGCTCTTGATTGTAAGTTATGGTGTAGTTAACGCCAGACACATAGCTCGTGTCTGTTAAGTTTTGGTAACAAAGGTCGAACTTAGGCATGGTGAGGAAGACCAACGAGCACAGCACCTCGTGGCGTGGAACCACTTGAGCCACTCTCCCATCATCGTGCTTCCTCGAGCTTCCTTTCACGCTGAGCACACTACAATCTTGGACCGGGACTACTTCGTTCTCCTTCCCTTTACCATCCCACGCAGGTCCATGACACACTCGTGCCCTGCCTCCTAGCAGACGGTGGAACAACAGCTGATCAGAGCGACAGGTCCGCAAGCACTTGAAAACCTCCTGAAGCATCCACAGCTGTAGCGCCAAGTTCTAGAGTCCACTGGTACTTCCAATTCAAGTGAACTTTCGCGTTCAACTCTGTGTAATTGTCGATCATTGTGTTTCGGAATCAGAGTGGCGGCATCGGTAGCATACTCATGTTTACCCACATTATTGACCCGGATATTTGTCTAGTCACGGGTCGACTTTCACAGCCATGGGCGGTAGCATCCATGCCCAGATGGGCCCGCAGACCACGCGCTCCGCTCCCACCCACGCCACCCCCCCTCCCCCACCCGCCTATGGGCAACCCACCTCGGCCAGCCGTGCCGCGTCACCTGGCGTCCGCCGGGAGGACACTCACCCCCCGCGTCCGCGGCGCGCGTGCCGCGGCGGGCGCGTCCGCACGGCGCGGCGGACCTGCCAGCCGACCTGCCCGCCCCGCCGGTCGCGCGGCACCCCCTCGGCGGCGCCAGCGGCCGCTCGTGCACCCACCGCGCGTCTTCCCCGTGCGGCGGGGCGTGGCTAGGCCAGCCCGTCCCCCTCCCTCCCGCCGCCGCTGCCGCTCCCCCCCCCAAACCTCCCCCTGCCGCTGTCCCCTTTCCCTCCTTTCCCCACCCTCGAGGCGCCCCCGTGGCCACCGGCTGTGGGTGCCACCGCCCAGCCCGCGCCGGTGGGGTTGGTCGTCGGTCGCGGTGGTGGTTGGGTCGTACCCCCCCCCCCCGCCCCCCCCCGCCCACGCGCCCCGTCCCCCGCCGCCGTCGGCCGTGTCACGGGCCGCCGCTCCCCGCCGCGCCCGCTGCCCCCGCGCGCGCGCGCGGCGCCCACCCACCCACCCGCGCCCGCCCGCCCGCCCGCCCGCCCGCCCGCCCGCCCGCACCTCCCGTTGGCGCGGCGCCGCGCCGCCGTCGCCGCCCTCGGCCGCTTCCCTCCCTCCCGCCCCCCCCCCCCCCCCCCCGTGCCCCCGAGCGGATGGCCCTTGCGGGGGCGCCGCAGCCGGCTACCCCGTCGGGTGCGGCGTCGGTGCCGCCGCCGCCGCGGCGGCGGCGGCGGTCGGCGGGGGGGGGTGCCCCGGGCGGGTGTGCCGACGACGGCGCCGCCGCCTCTACCGCGCTGCCGCTGCTCGATTCTTGTACGTTGGCGAAAGTGGAGGGGGTGTAGGTGGGGGTGGAGGAGAGGGGGGGTGGGGGGGGGGGGGAGGGTTGGACGTTCTTGTTGACGCTTTGGCGCCGACGGTAGCTCGTCGCCGTGCGCTCGCACGCGCGGGATTGTGCGCCTGACCTGACCATTGGCTGTTCCCGACGGGCTTGGTCGTGTCGTGTGCGCATGCCCCCGCTCTTGGTCCGCGCTTGGCCTGCTCTTGCCACAGGTGGCCGCCGCCCGCCCGCGGCGGCTTGCGCCGCCTGTGCGCCGGCGGGTGCGCACGACCCCCCCCCCCCCCCCCCACGCGCCCCCGCCGCCCCCGCCGTCCCGCACCACCGCCACCGAAAACGGCGGCGCGGGCGGCGGGCATGGCCGCCTCGCCGCCGGTGCGCGACAAGCGGCGGCGGCTGCCGCCGCGCCACCACCACGCCCGTGACGCGGCGGCGGCGGGCGGCGGCGGCGGCGGCGGCGGCGGCGGCGGCGGCGGCGGCGGCGGCGGCGGCGGCGGCGCGGCGGTGGCGGCGGAGCCCCTGCCGGCCGCCGCCGCGTCGGCGCCGCCGCCCGCCGCGGGCGACGCGGCCGCGCCGCCGCGGCCGCGGCGGGGGGAGCCCCCAGAGGGCGCCGCCCCGGCCCGTGACGGCGGCGGGCGGGCGGCGGGGCCGCCGCGGGGTGCGCCGCCAAGCGGGGGGGAGTCGACCAAGGCGCTGCGCGCCCGTTTTGTCCGCGCCCTGCTGCTGTCGACGATGGAGCTGGAAGGCTGAGGCGCCGCAAGCTCCCCAGCGGGGATGGTGAGCCGCCACCATCAACCCAATGGGGATTTGGGGGGGGGGGGGGGCGGGGGGCGGTCTGCTGCCCTCTGTGTTCACGGTCGTGGGCAGGGGGGGGGGCGGGGGGGGCGGTCATGACTCGCGGGTCTGCGCGGTGGCGCCGGCGGCAAGTGGGTAGACCGTCATCGGTTGCCGTGCCGCGGCGCTCACACGTCGGGCGTGGCGGGCGCGGGGCGCACGCGGCGTTCCCAATGGCCTGTGCTGTGCCTCTGTGCCCAAGGGTGGCTGCCCGCCACTGTACATTCTTTTTGCACTGGTCTGCTCTGGTGGAGGTATTGGGTGCTGCCAAGACGTGGGAGCCGTGCGCTGCGCGTCGGCGGGCGGTCTCCACGTCTGCTGCTTTTTTTTTTTTTCATTCCCGCCTTTGTGCCGTTTGTTTTCTCTCCCCTCCCCCTCTCCCTCCCAGCCGTTTGTATCATCGTCACTTTTTGTTTTGACGAGCGCCCGTGCTCGTGCTCCGCCGTCTCCACTTTTCCGCCCACGGCGTCGTCGTGCACGTTCGCACGGGTGGCCGGCTCCCCACCCACCGTGAGAAGAGTCTCGGTAGCAACCAGCGTCCGCCAGAGGCGAGGGTGCAACCTGCAGTTTATGGGAGCTCACACGACCCACCGGTTGCCCACCGGTTGCCCTCTGTGCGTCTCATGCACAGCCCGCCCGGGCCAGCGACGATAAAGTCCGCCTGGAGCCCCCCTGGTCCAGCAGCCGGCAGCCCAGCCCTACACTTAGTCAAAGATCTTCTTCCCAGGGTCTGGGCTGGCAGCGACCAGGTTGCACGCCAGCTGTACCAGCCGCTTGCCATCCTTGGACGTGCGGTCACCCTCAGTGTAGCCGATGCTGGTCAGGTAGGCCACCTCTGGCGAGTCCACCTTCTTCTCCGTTGTCACCGACTCGACGCCCGCGAGCTTCATCACCCGGAGCGCGGCCAGCCCCAGCACCTTCTTGACGCTCACCGCCGCGGCGCCGTCCGTCGACGCGGCCGCCTCCATCCGCTCGTCCACCACCACGGACAGCAGGTTGCCCACCTTGCATAGCCCCCCCCCCGGCCGGACGGCCATGGACACGTCCGCCACCGCCGCGCCCACGATGCGGACCCGGGACTGGCTGCCGCCCTTTGAGCCCGACGAAACGGTCTTGGACGCGTCCGCGTTGGCGTCCGCGTCAGCACCCTCCGCGGCGGCCGCCGCCGGCGCCGCCACCGTCCGCTCGGTCGGGCGGGCCATGGCGCGGGAGGCCCCCCCCCCGCCTGGACGGCGGTCTCCCCGCCCACCACCACCGGCGCCTCGGCGACGAGGCACACCCGCTCCTTGGCGTCGACGAGCGAGCCGAGGAGCGCCTCGGGCAGCGCCGCGTTGCCGCTCAGGCGGCGCATGTCGGCCACGTCCGCGGCGGTGGCGCGGCGGATGGACCAGAGGGTGCGGCCTTTGAGGTCCTTGACAAAGGTGGGCGCGTCCGTGGCACGGGGCTTGCGCGACGAGCGGCCGCCGCGGGCCGCGGCCTTGCCCCGCGCCCCGTCCGCGGCGGCGCGGAGGGGGGCGCGGCCACCGCCCGCGGCGGCGGTGGCGGCAGGGGGGGGGGTGCCACAAACCGCGGTGCCGTGGAGAGAGGAAGAGCGCAGCGCCGCGGGGGCGGCTGGGACAAACGCCATCGTGGCGGCCGCTTGTCGGCTGGGCGGGCGAGCAGCGGCAGCGACCAGCGCGGGCGAGGATGGCGCAAAGTGACGGCACCCTCCGCGATGACGTGACAGGGACGCTCGGCGCATGCACATCCACATCCATCCGCGCGGTGAGAGATCTCGCCGTTCGGAGGGTTGTAATTATATGACTCCCGTTCGATTACATGTGATCCGACCCTCCCCCAGAAAAGAAAAAAGTGTTGCCATTTCAAGTTTCGATCCGTTGGGTGACCCTTCCACTTTCGTTTTCGACAGGACTCTTCCTATTCTTAACCATCATTCGGTCTCGACCTCCGCTCATCACCGTTCTACGGCAAGCCAACAGAAAGAAGCGTCTGTGTCCGTCCTCCAAGCCGCGCCCCCCCCCACGCCGCCGTCTGGCGTGCTAGGCTCCCCACCGCCAACCCGTACCACAACCTCAAGGGCCACGACGGAAGCGTGCTGCAGAAGAAAGGAAGAAGGGAAAAAAAAAGGTTGGAAGCACGCCCCCCTCGACGCCTACACGCAAAACCGTACCACATCCTACCTACATCAGCCGCCCCCATCCCACCGCCCGCCTGCACGCAGCGCGCAGTGGGGCGCCGTCGGCCCGACCACCGCCGTCCCGCCCCCCCGCGGCCACGGCAGTCGCCGACGCGTGCAAAAACGGGGAAGTATCGCAACCGCCGCGACCGCTGGCGACCATCCTCGTGGTCCGCCAACGCTGCCAGGCCCGCAGCAGGGGAAGCCGAGGACAGCCGCCGCATAGCCGGCACGGCACCGCCACTGGCGCCGCCGTACGTGGTGGCGACAAGGCGGAGCGCACCGCCAAAAGTGCCGAGTGCCGTCCGTCGTCTCGACACTTGCACCCGCCGATGGGCAGCCGGGCCAAACGTCCCGTGGTCACCCCCTCAAGAGTACCCCGCCACACGCACGGCTCGCCTCCTCCGCCTACTCCTCTACATCCCCCCGCTCGCTACCCCCTCCCCCCCCCACCGCCCCAAAAAGGCGTCCGCCGCCTCACGCCTTCGGTGCAAACGCCGCCTCCTCGGCAACGGCAATATCCCCCGCGAGGGCGGCGACCAGCTCATCAAACGCGGCGTCGAGGTTGTCATTCACGATTTGGGTGTCAAACAGGCCCGCCTCCTTGGCCGCCGCCATCTCCGTCTCGGCCACGGCCAGCCGCGCCGCGACGGCATCGTCCGACTCGGTGCCGCGGCCGCGGAGGCGGCGACCGAGCTCCGCCATCGACGGCGGCGCAACAAACACAAACAGCGCGGGCACGCTCGCCGCGCGCACCAGCCGGCAGCCCTGCACGTCAATGTCGAGGATGCAGATGCGGCCCGACGCGCGCACCCGCTCCACCGCCGCAAACGAGGTGCCATAGTAGCGCCCGTGGACGGCGGCGTGCTCCAAAAACTTCCCCTCCGCGATGCCCGCCTTAAAGTCCGCCTCGGACGTGAAGTGGTAGTGGGTGCCGTCCACCTCGCCCGCCCGGGGGGCGCGCGTCGTGTGGCTGACGGAAAAGCCAAAAATGGAAGGGTACGACGACTGCAGCCGGGAGATGAGCGTGCCTTTGCCGACGCCCGAGGGGCCGGCAAGGACCACCGCGCGGGGGCCAGCCATGGTGACGACGAAGAGGGCGCGGGGGGGGGGATGGGGGGCAAAGGGGAGGAGGGGGGGGGGCGGGGAACGGAGTCAGCAGGGGGCAGGGGGGGGGGGGTGGCGGAAGCGCGGCACGGGGGGTGGGGAGGGAGGAAGGGGAGGAAGGCGCAGCGGGGGGGATGTGTGCCACAGGGGATAGGGCGTGCTGCCGAGCACCGGCGAGGGGGGGGGGGGATTGTGCGCAACAGGGGATAGGGTGAGCCACACCGCTGGCAGCCGCGTGTGGGGTGAGCCGCGCGCGCGCGGACAAGGGGGGACCGCACGGGACGGACGACAAAGCCCAGCGTGCGTCAACGCACCAAACGGCACACCCACCACGAAGCGTGGAACAGGGCGGTAGCGGCGCGGGCGAGGAACACACAGCCGCGGGGGGGCGGAGAGCTGCCGGCGACGACGCGGGGCGAGAGGGTGCGGGGGCGGGCGGGGTGGGCGTGCGTGGGGGGGGGACGTGGCGCGGTCGCGGCGTCAGCATCCCCAACCCCCCCTGCAGCCGGCCGGCCGCACGCGCCCCGCCGGGCGCCTGCCGCGGCCGGCCGCCGCCGCTCTGCTCATCGCCGGCGCTGTCAGCGGCGGCGCCGCGCCGCACGGCGTGAGCCGATTGGCCCGACGGCGGCGGCGGGGGGGGGGTGGGCGGCCAACGACGGATCCCGGCTGGCCGGCCGCGGCGCAACGGCGGAATCTGGCTGCATCTGCCGCCGACGGGGGGACCACGCTGTCTCAAGGCCACGGGGATCGACGTGGTGGGGGGGGGGTACCACGCGGAGGTGGGGGGGGGGGGGGGGCCACGGCCGACGTGGGGGGCGCCGCCGGTGGGAGCGTTGGGGGGGCGCCGGTGGCAGGGGGAGCAAAAAAAAAAAAGGGGCGGCGGCGGCAGTGGCCGCCCCACGTCTATAGTTTTTTTGGTGATGATAGCCGGTGCGTGCCCGCGACGCTCCGCCGCCCCAGACGCCGTCGCGGCCGTCACTCCCCCCCCTCACGCCCAGGCACAGGGCGGTCCCCCCCCCCCGGTCGCCACCCTCCCCCCCACCGTCGTGCCCAGCCGCGCCGCGAGGCCCGCCCCCCCCCCCCCCCCGGCGACGCCCCCCCCCCGGCCTTCCACCATCCCCCCGGTGACCACCACGCCCGCCGTCGCGGGCGGCCGCCTTCCCCCCCCCCACGTCGGTCGCCGCGGGGGTGCTGGCCAGCACCGCCGCGACCGCCCGCGGGCTCACCCCCCCCCCCCCCCCCGGCTCCTCCTCATCCGCGTACAGCTCGGGCGGGCGGAGCAGCGCCTCGCGCCCCACCCAGGTCCCCTCTGTCCCCCCAAAGTCCCCCGCCTGCGGGGAGCCCACCGGCAGCCGCTCGCCGCCCCCCACGGAGCGGCTCGCCAGCGCCGCGCGGTCGGCGACCGCCGCGGCACGCCGCGCGTCGCCGCCCGCCCGCTCGGCGGCGACGTAGGCGCGCCACGTCGGCGCCGCGCCCGGGTCGGCGGCGAGGGCACGCTCAAAGAGCGTCCGCGAGCGCGTCAGGTGCCCCGCCCGCGCCTCGAGGACGCCCCACGCTTGGAGCGTCAGCGACGAGCCGGGGTCCACCGACAGGGCGGCGGTGAAGCAAGCGCGGGCGCGGTCGGCGCAGCCGGCGGCCGCCTCGGCCATGCCCCACGCGTGCCAGACGGTGACCACGCCGGGCGTGCCGCCGGCGCCAACCGCGGCGGCGGCGGCGGCGGCGGCAGCGGCGGGCGGCGCCTCCCCGCGGGCCCCGCCGGCCGCCGCCGCCGCGGCGGCCGCGTCGGCCGGCTGGACGCCCGCCGCAAACACGCGCCGCGCGGCGTCCATGTGCCCCGCGCGGGCCTCGGCGCGCCCCCACGCGGCGTACACCGCCGCGTGCGTCGGGTCCGCCGCGCGGCCCGCCTTGAACGCCGCCCGCGCGGCGGCCAGGTGGCCCGCCCGCGCCTCGTGGACGCCCCGCGCAACGTGCGGGGCGGGATCCCCCGGCGGCGCCCCCGCCGCGGCCGCCGCCAGCAGCGCCCGCGCGTCGGCGGTGTGGCGGCGGCGGCTCGCCGCGACGCCCGCCGCGAGCAGCGCCCGCGACCGCGCCGGGCTCGACCGTGACCGCGGCGCGACCGCCGCGGCGCGCGCGAGGAGCGCCTCGGCCACCCCCGCCCGCCCCGCGGCGGCCTCCATCGCGCCCCAGACGGTGAGCGTCGCGGCATTGTCCGGCGCCGCCGCGACGCCCGCCGAGAAGCACCGCCGCGCGGCGGCAACGTCGCCCGTGTCGCGCTCGAGGACGCCCCACGCGTGCCACGCGTAGCGGTTGGCGGGGTCCGCCTGGGTGGCGGCGCGGAAGCACGCGCGCGCGGCGGTGAGGTTGCCGCGCGGCCGCCGGCCGGCGGGGTAGCCGCCGCCGCGGCTGCCGCCGCCGCCCACCCCAGCGTCGGCGGTGAGGGAGCCCCGGTGGCGGCGGTCGGCGCCGCCCTCGCGGGGCCCCGCCGGCGGCGGCGCGGCGGCGGCGGCGCCGCCGCCGCCGCCGCCGCCGCTGCCCGCCCCCCCCCCGCCGCGGCGGCGCCCCCCCCCACCCCGTGGTCCCGCTCGAGGAGCCCGAGCGCGACGAGCGCCGGCGCGTGCGGCGGCGTCACCGCCGACGCGGCGCGGAGGAGCCCAAACGCCCGCCGCGTGTCGCCCGCCCGTGCCTCGAGCACCCCCCACGCCTGCAGCAGGTGCGGGTTGCGGCGGTCATACCCGAGGCCCGCCTCGTAAAACGCACGCGCCGCGGCGGGGCGGCCGACGCGGCGGGCGAGGCTGCCGAGCGCACACCACGCGCGGCCGTCGCGGGCGTCCAGCACCACACACGAGGCGTAGAGGCGGGCGGCCGCCGCGGGCCGGCGGCCGCGCAGGAGGCCCCGCGCGTGGGCGGTGCGGATGGCGGTGTTGAGGGGGAGGGCGGGCGCCCGCCGCGCCGCGGCGGCGGCGGTGAGGGCGGGCAGCGCCGCCAGGACCGCGTCGATGACCGCCTCGGGGGGGAGCGTCGAGGTCGCGGGGGGGAGCGCGTCCAGGACGTCCAGGACGTCCGACCCAGGAGGGGGGGGGGGGGGGTGGGGGGGGGGCGCGACGCCGCCGCCGCCGCCGCCACCGGCGTGCCGGCCGGCCGGATGACCACCGCGCCGCCACCGCCGCCGCCGCCGCTGCCGTCGTTGCCGTCGGTGCCACGGCGACGTCGCCGCCCCCCCGACGCGGCGGTGTAGATGCCCTCGACAAACCGCGCAAACGGGTTGGACGGCGCGCCGCCGGCGGCGGTCCGTGACCGCCCGCCCGCCGCCGCCGCCGCCGCCGCCGCCGCACCGCCGGGTGGCCTCGTCGTGGCAGCGGCCGCCGCCGCCGCCGACGCCGTGCCGTCGTCCTCTGCTGGCAGCGGCGACGCGGCGGCGGGGGCGGCGGTGGCGGCGCCCCCCCCGTCTGGGGCGTCCCCCCCCAGCCCCCCCCCCAGCTCATCCAGCGGGCGCTGCTCATCCCGCAGCAGCGTCGCTTCCACCAGCTCCGTCAGCGTCCCCAAAAACTCCTTGTCCGACGCGTCCCCCCCCCCCCCGGGCGGCGGGCCCCCCCCCCCCCCGCCCCCCCAGCCGCCGCCGCCTCCGCCGCCGCCTTGGCCGCCGCCGCCGCCGCCGCCGCCTCGCCCGGCACCGACGGCACCACCCCCCGGCCCGCCGCGGCGTACACGCCCGGGATGCCGCCGATACTCCCCCCACTGACCGGCAGCCGGCGGCGGCGGCCGCCGCCGCCGCCGCCGCCGCCGCCGCCACCGCCGGGCACGCCCTGGCTGCCCAGGTAGCGTGAGGTGGGGGCGCCGCCCGCCACGGGCGGCGACCGCCGGTGCCGCGCGCGCCACCGGGGGGGGGTCTGGGGCGACCGGGGGGGGGTGCCGTGTCCCCGCTGGGGGGGGGGGGGTGCCCGCCGCCGCCGCCGCCGCCGCCGCCGCCGCCGCCGCCGCCGCCGCCGCCGCCGCGGGCCACCGCCGCCGCCCGTGCGGCTGGCCGCCGTCGGCGGAGGCGTCGCCGCCGGCGGGCGATGGGCGGCGGGCCCCGTCGCCGCCGCCGCCGTCGACGCCGCTGGACGAGGAGGGGGGTAGGGGGGCAGGCGCCGCCACCCATTCGTCACTGGGGGAGGAGGGTGGAAGGGGGGGGGGGGGGCGGGTGCCCCCGCCGGCGGGTCGGCCGCCGCCCCCAGCGGCCGCGGCGGCCGCCGCGGGCGGGCCGCGTCGGCGGCGGCCGCCGCGGGCGACCGCCACAGCCGTCGCGGCGGACGCCGTGGCGGCCGCAGCAGCGGGAGCGGCGGGCCAACCACAAACGCAGCCGCCAACGACGCCATGGTCTGGGAAAACAGAGCGGTGGGGGGGGGGGGGGGGGGGAGGGCGACAGGGCGACAGAGCGGACCGCCGCGCCCACCCCCCGCGCCGCCGCCACAGCAGCAGGGCGACCACCACCACCGCCGTCCGCCGCGGCCGTCGGCGGCGGGCAGCCGCGGCGGGGGTTCCGCAGCGGTGGGCAGCCTGCCGGCGGGGGGGGGGGGGGGGGAGGACACGCCACCGGCAACGGCCGCACCGGCGGGGCGGCCGCGGCCGCGGCGGCGACCGCGTCGGCCGCTGCGTGCCACCCGCGGCGGCGGGCACAGGCGGCGCCGCCCCCCGCGCGGCGGCGCGGGCCTTTCCCCTTCCACGCTTGCCGCGCGGGCCGGCCGCGGGCCGCCGGATCGGTAGCGGCCGCCGCCGCGGCGGCCGCTGGCAGCGGCTGCGTGGCGAGGAGAAAAAAAAAAAAAAGCGGGTTTTGGAACAAAAGTGGGGCGGAAAAAAGGAGGGTGCGAGCGTGGAAACGGGGCGAGAGGCGGCTGCGGCTCTCGCACGTTGCCGCGGCAGTCCCGGTCGTGTGCGGGCGGCCGCCTCCACCCCCCCACCCCCCCCCCGCGCTCGCCACCAGCGCGTCCTCCGCGGGGTCGCGGTGGCGCCCGCCGCCGACCACGACGGCCGCCTCCTCCCCGGGCTACCCGCCCCCTCTCCCCCTGCCCCCCAACAGCCCCTCGATCACCCCGGCGGCTGTAGGCCCGTGGTGGCGGCTGTTTGCCCGTGGCGGCGGCGCTGCGGCGGTCAGCGTTTGTTTTTCTCTCCCCACCGCAGCGTCGCCCTGCCCCGTGCGTCCCCCATTGGTCGTGTTTTATCTATTTTCTTCTATCCTCCTCCCCGTCCACTCCCCCTCCTCACCCCCCCCTCCCCACTCTCACCGCTGCCCATTCCCTCCCCCCCCCCCCCCCCCCTCCTGGCATCGATGGCGCCCGCCCGCCACCAGCACCTCCCCCCCCTCAGCACGTTGCTCCTGCTCCCCCCCCCCCACCCCCCCTCCCCCCCCCCACCCCCGCCACGCCCATCCCGTGGGCGTCGGTCCTCGCCGTGGTGCTCCCCCCCCCCCCCCCGCGTGCCCCATCTGCCTCGAGCTCCCCGCCGCGCCGCGGGTGCTCCCCTGCGGCCACGTCACGTGCGGGGTGTGCTGGGTGCGGCAGCTCGCCGCGGCGCTGCCGCCGCCGCCGCCCGACGCGCCCCGCGGGCAGGGGGTGTGGGCGACGGCCGTTCGGTGCGCGCTGTGTGGCGCGTGGACGCCGGGCCGGGATGTGCGGATGGGGGTGGTGGTCACGGCGGCGGCGGCGGCGCCGCCGCCCATGACGGGTGGGGGGGGGGGGCGGCGGGTGCGGCGCGTGACGGCGGCGGCGGCGGCGGCGGCGGCGGCGGCGGCACCACCACTACCACGACAGACGCCACCGCCGCGGCGGTGGCGGCGGCGACGGCGGCGGCGGCGGCCGACGCGGACGCGGCCGACGCGGACGGCGGCGGCGGCGCGCTCGCGCTGCGGTGTATGGTCATTGGCGCGGGCGGCTGGGGACTCCCCGCGGGCGAGGCGCCCGGCCCAGACGGGTGGCCGCTGTGGGCGGGCGGCGCCGCCTGGGGCGGCGCCGCGGTACTCGCGCCGGGCCGCCGCGCGCTCGACGCCGCGCTCGCCGCGGACGGGGCGGCGCTGCGGGCGGACGGCAGCTGGGAGGCGGCCGCCGCGTGGGCGGGCGTCCGCGACGGGCTCGCCGCGCTGGGGTGGAGGCCGACGCCGCCGCCGCCGCCGCCGCCGACGGGGGGGGCGGGGGGGGGTGGCTGCCGGCGGCGGCGGCAGCGGCGGCGGCGGCACCCCACGCCGCGGGGGGGCGGCCGCCGTGGCCACCGTGGCGGGGGGGGGCCGCGGCCGGGGCGGCTGGCCTACACGCCCCCGCCGCCGCCCGCCAACGACGCGGCCGCGGCGGCGGCGGCGGCGGCCGACGCGGCGGCGGCGGCGGCGGCGGCGGCGACCCCCCCCGACGAGGCCGCCGGCACGGCGGCGGTCGCGGCGGCCGTTGCCGGCGGCCTCCCCCCGTCCACCCCCCGCGTCTACTACCAGGCCGCCGACGGGACCGCCCGCTTTGCACACCCCGCGTCCGTCGCGCTCCTCCGCACCCTCCCCGCCCTCCCCGCCGCGTTTGCCGCCCCCCCGCTGGCGCGCCCGACCGCCGCGGCGGCCCCCGCGGGCGCCGCCAAGCTCACCCACCTCCGCCCCGGCACGCCCGTAACGCTCGTCGAGGTGGACCTCGGCGTGCCCTTCCCCGTGCCGCGCCTCGTCGCCGCGTCGGCCGCCCGGGGGGGGCACGCCGCCGCCGTCGAGCGCCGCGCACGGCGGGAGCGGGCGGCGCGGGAGCGCCGCGCCAGCGGCGCCCTCCGCCGGTACTTTGCGGATGGGGTGGCGGCGGCGGCGGCGGCGGCGGCGGCGGCGGGGGGGCGGGGGGGGGGGGGGGGGGGGGTACGGGGGGGGGGCGCCCGAGTGGGGGGGGGGGGTGGGCGAGGCGGACTTTCCGGGGCTGGGGCCGCCCGCCACCGCCGCCGCGACGGCGGCCGCGGGGGGGGAGGGGGAGGGGGGGGGGGGGGTGGCGGCTGCGGTGGGGGGGGACGACACGCCCGGCGGGGCGCCGCCAGAGGGGGGCGACGCCGCCGCCGCCACCCCCCGCGCCGTCCCCGCCGGCGGCTGGGGTGACGCGGTCGGCAGCTACGCGGCGGTGACGACGCACATGGGCCTCTTCCCCAGCCTCGTCGAGGCGGGCTCACCGCCACGAGGCGGCGTGGGGGCGGGGGGGGGGGGCGGCGGGCGCCCACCAACGACGCCAACCGGCGGCGGCCGGCCGGGGGGATCCACGGCGCGGCCGCTGCCGTCGGGTGGTGGTGGTGGCGGCGGTGGCGGTGGCGGCGCCTGGGGCCGCCCGGCCGCCGACACGCCGCCGCGGCTGCCCGCCGCGGCGGGCGCGCCGCGGGCGGCCGCGGCGGTGCCGCCCGCGCTCGCGGCGCTGACCCGCGGCGTGCGGCTGCCGGGGGGTTGGCCGCCGCCGGCGGCGGCGGCGACGGCGGCGACGGCGGCGGCGGGCGGCCGCGGCGGCGGCGGCCCGCCCGGCGGCGGCGACGGCGGTGGCGGCGGTGGCGGCGGCGGCGGCGGCACCGCGGCGGCCGCCGCGCCCGCGGGCGGCCGGCGGAAAGTGCAGGGCGGCGGCAAGCGGGTGGCGCTGCTGACCAACCACATGCGGCGGCAGGCGTGAGGGCGTCGGGCCGCCGCAGGGGGGGGGTGGCGGCGGTGACGGCGGCGGCGGCGGCGGCGGCGGCGGCGGTGGCGGTGGCGGTGGCGGTGGCGGCGGTGGCGGTGGCGGTGGCGGTGGCGGTGGTGACTGTGCGTGGGGAGGCTTTGGGCGGGGGGGGGGAGCGGATGGGAGCTGGTGGCGGCGTCCGCACCTACCCTCTCCCCGGCGTTGCGCGGCCGCGTATTTTCTATTTTATTTTTTTTGAGCCGGGGGTGGGAGGGGCCGGAGGGGTGGCGCCGCGTGACGCCACGCCGGTGTGGCGACCCCGTTGCCGCCGCGTGCACCGCCGGCCCGAGCTGGCCGCCCGCCGTGGCTACCGACCACGACGCCGCCATGCGGCGGCGACCGACGGCGCGGCGGGGGGGGGGACGCCCGCGGGTGGGCGGCGCGCGCACTGGTTCGCGCCACCAAGACAAAAAAGAGACACCAAAAAACCGCGCCACGCTCGTGGCCAGCGTGGGGCCGACAAACGGCCGATGGGGAGAGGCCCGCTGGAGGTTGGGGGCGCGGTGTGGTCGGGAGGGGGCAGCGGGGGGCGCCGCCGGCGCTAGCGCACCGCACAGCGGCGGCACCCGCGGTGCGGATTGGCCGCGCGCCGACCGCGGCGGCGGCGGCGGCCCGGCGGAAGCGCCCGCCGACGGCGGCGGGGCGCCGCGACGCCGCCGCTGCCGCTGCGGCAGCCGACGCCGCCGGCGGCGCGGCGGATTCCAACGCCGCTGCCGCCGCCGCTGCCGCCGCGGACGCAGCCGACGCCGGCGCCACCAGTGACGCCGCGACGGCCACCCAGGGGGGCGTCGGCGGCGGAGGACACGTCCCCTGCCCCCAGCCCGCCGCTTCTCCGCCACGCCGCTCATGGACCTCCCCCACGCCCGCCACCCGGCGCGCCACTTGGCAGACCCCCACGCGCTCGACAGACGCAGCAGCCCCAGGCGGATAGCAGCGGCAGCGGTCGCAGAGTCGGCAGCGGCGGCGGCGCGTCGAAACTCCGCATCCCCCTTCCCGCGCCCCCTTCCGGCCCCCTCTTCCCCACGTGGGCCCCCTCCCCCGCTCCCCCCCCCCAGCCACCCTCAATGCAAACGCCCCCCCCCAGGGCTGCCGCGGCAGCGGCGGTTCCCACCTCGCCAAAGGTTGACACAGGCATCCAACGAGGCGGCCGGCAGGGGGCTCCCCTTCCCACCCCTTCCGCCCCCGCCCCCACCCCCCCGTCTCCACGGTTGCTCGTCCCCCCTACCGCACGCTAGTTCCCCACCACACCCAGCCGAGCGCAGGTTTCCCGCCCCCAAAGCCGTGGCACCTGCTTCAGCACCTCCCCTCCCCGCACCCCCCCCCACCTCATCCCCTCCCCCACTTCCCCCAGCTGCGAATCGTGTGCGCGTCACTTGCGCAGCTTGGTCTCAGTGAAGAGCACGTGCGCGTTCACCATCGGGTCGTGCTTGCGGGCCTGCAGCTTGCGCGGGCACGTCTTGGGGTTCTTGCGCCAGACGTAAAAGAAGCCGGTGCCCGCTTCGGAGAGCATCTTGATGAGGACGGTCTTGCCTTTGGCCATGGTCGGCGGCGGCCGAGGGGGGACGCGGGCAGGGGGGGAAGGGTGGGAAGGAGGGAGGGGCTTGGTGGGGAGACGACGGTGGTCGCTACCGTCACTGGTCCAGCGGAGTGGGGGCGATGGGGGGCGTCGGGGGCAAGGGGATCTTGGAGACGCAGGCGGGCGTCTGGACGGAGACGACGAGTTGTGCAACTCACGTGGATAGGACGTGGGGATCGCCCAACACGTGCAACGTGTTTCATGAGACCCGTTTTGTTGGCTGAAAGTTATTACTCAACCGCGCCAACAATCACTTTTTCGGTGACGGAATGACCCGAGGCATGCTCTGGGCAAGTCAGCACGGCCCCGACTGCCGGCTACGAGAAGGAAAGAGGCGATGACCGCGAGGCCGATGACAACGATAGGGGGCTCTTCCACGAACGTCCCGACCGTGGCTCGTGCAGAGTCGTGTCGGGAGTCGGCGGTTAGCGTTGTCGGTGCCATGGCGTGTGAAAAAACTTGAGTGTGCACTGCCACTCGCGCGAGTGGCATGGAGTCCAAACGGCCATTCTACGGTCACGCAGCGGGGAGGCGAAGAGCACACGAAATGGGGGAAGGAAACAAAAAAAAAGAACAGAAATCCTAGACAGGCGGGCAAGACACCGACACCAACGGCGTAGCTGCAAGGCAGCTACCTCAGCGCGTCCACGAAAGTGGGTAGAGAACCAAATGAGAAGAAAGAAAGGGGAGGAGGAACGAGCCGACATGGCAATACGGCGGCCCGGAGCGACGCACACAAAACATCGCTTGCAAAGCAACGTCCTGCAGTCGCTGTGCGGCGCCCACCACGCCATCAATGCGACGTGATGTGCAGGTCGCCCGTGATGACCTGGTTTTCCAAAATCGACCCCCGAGGGATCATGACCTTGGACCCCGTGTTGACCACAATGATGACGGTGCCCTTGAGGACCACGTCCGACCCAAACGACACGTCGCCCGATACGGTCAGGTGGTCCAGCTCCAGCACGTCCGGGATGGAGCCAAAGCGGGACAGGTAGGAGCTCACCTTTTTGAACTCATCGCCCAGCTTGACGACAGGGGTGGTGGCAAACTCGCGCAGCGGGTTCTTCACCAGCGACCCGCTCTTGAGTGTAAACATGTTGGACTGGATGAGCATCAGGTCCGACGTCGACTTGACGGGCAGGAACCGCGACCGCGGCACGTTGACGCCACACGCGTTCTTAAAGTACGAGATGGCCGCCCCAATCGCCGTCTCCAGCTGCACCACCTTCTTGTCCCCCACCGCCTTGTTGTTCACAATAATGTCCAGCTGCAGCGCGCCGGTCTGCATCACCCGCTTGATCGCCCGCAACGACAGCCAGATGTTGTTGGTGTTGAACACCTTGAACTTTTTGATCGACTTGAACTGCTCCAGGTACTGCTTGGGCACCTGCGCCACCTCCAGCAGCGACACCTTGCCGTCGTACGAGATGATGGTGCCACCCTTGACGTCCGCCCGCGTCTTGTCGGTCAGCTCCATGCAGTACTCGCACTCGGTCTCCTCCAGCATCCGCAGGATTTTGGTGTCCACCGTCGCGCCCAGGTTGTCCACGTTGGACACAAACAGATACTCCTTTCCTTGTGCGAGCAGTGTGTCCACCAGCCCCGAGTTGAACACCGACTCAAAGACGTCACCGTGGCCTGGCGGGTACCAGTCGCTGTGCTGGTAGCCCGCGTGAGAAAGCGGCAGCGGCTCCATTGTGTCCTTGTCAATCCGAGGGAAGCGCGACTGCTGGAAGGTGGTGATGGTCACATTCGTGTCCTGGTACTTTTGAATGATCTTGGCCGTCTCCCCGTCCGTGTTGAAGCTGTTCATCAGCAGCAGCGGCACGTCGGCGCCCTCGTACTTCTTGTTGATGTGCTCAATCTGCTGCACAATCAGGTCCAGGAACGTCGAGTCGTTGTGCACCTCAATGACCGACTTGGGGCCAGTGCACCCCATCGAGGTACCGAGGCCACCATTCAGCTTGAGCACCGCCAGCTTCTTGAGGAGCTCCCCCTCACTGGCCGTGTCGCCCGCCGCGGGCAGCTCGTCATACGGCTTGAGCATGTTCGCGTCGGGCTGCTGGATTTTGTCCCAGCTGAGCGCCGCCTTGGTGCTCTTCTCCGACATGTACCGGCCGTACAGGCTGAGGAAGCCCTTCAGCTCCGTGTCGGTCATCTTGGCCATCTCGTCCGCCACCTCATTGTGGCGGGTCAGCTTCTCCGCCACCAGCCGCTGCGTGCTCGTGTCCGTAATGTTCATCATCTCGGCCAGGGACTGGGACTTGAGCCCCATCGTGCGCGACATGGCGGAGCTCCCGTTCATGTGCAGCTAGGCCCACGTGCAGAGAGGCGGCAACAACGGGGGTGGGGTCGAGCAGGGGGGAGGGGGGGAATGAAAGGGGCAGGGTGGGTGAGGGGGGCGGGGGAGGACGGGCAATAGTCAGCGTGACACAGAGACAAAGAGGCACCTTGGTCGGAAATGCCCGCAACGGCAACCGCAGTGGCAGGATGAGGTGGGGGGGGCGGCGGCCGGAGTGGGCGGGCGATGTGCGCTGCCCCCACGTCGCGAGGCCGGGAATGGGCCAACCACGGGTTGCACGCAGCCGCGGCGGACTCAGCAGCGGCTCGCAGCGGCTGGCGGCGGCCACAAGCAGCACACGGGGGGGCCGCGGACTCAAAAAATGGCGGCGCCAGACAACCCCCACGCGGCACGCTCCCCTCCGCCGGCGCGTGCCGACCCACCTCTGCCGTCGTACAACAAAACGCTCGGCAAGCGGGACGCGCAGAGACACCCCGGCCCGTCGCTGCCGGTGATGCGGACGCAGCGGGCCACGCAACCAGTGGCCGGCGGGGGGCGGCGGCCGCGGCGCGGCGGTGCTCCGCCACACCCCCACGCGGCCCCGCCGCCACGCGCTCGATTGTTCCATGCGCTGAGAGCGATGCCGATGGGGCCGCGCCCACCGGCAGCCGATGTGTGGTGGAGCAGAGAGATCACGCCCACAGCGATGAGGAGCGGCACCCGACGAGAATAAGAAAGGCGGAATCTGTCGTCTTCTACCTAGGATGACGGGGGGGGGGGGGGAGCCCCCGCGCTGGTGTCCGCTGGCAATAGGCCGTCGTCCCCTCGACCTCCGAAACTCCACCTTTCGCACCCCTGTGAAAATAAGCGTGCGCTCTGCCACGTGGGAAACGTTGTCCCAATGCACCTCACAAGTCCGTTTGGAAAAAAGAAAGCACCCCCCATCCGCAGCTTGACTTTTGTCTTGGACGTTCAAACGCCCCGCCCAATGCTCTGCCGCCGCGCGCGCCCACAACGCAAGCGCGTCCGCGACGTTGGCGGTCGCCGTGACCGCGGCGGCCGCCTGCCGGCCGTGCTCGTCCCCGCGGCCGCGCTCGCCCGCCGCCGTCGGTTGCGCCGCGCGTGGCGTCCGTGCCGGCCCCCCACCCGCCGTTGCGGTCGTGCACCCCCCCTTCAGCCCGTCACTCACACACCCCTGGCCGCCCTATTTTTTTCTTCTTCTTTTTTTCCGTTCGTTTCTGTTTGGGCGTCCCAGCTGGGGGTGGTGGCCACCCTCCGCTCTTCCCCTCCCCACCTTCCCTCGCCCCCGCGACCGCGTTTTTTTCGCCTTTTTTTTTTTTTTTTTGTCGTTCCCTCCTCTGCAAAGGGGCGCTCTCCAACCCCCTGTATCTCTGACGGCGGGCCCGCTGCCGCCCCCGCCGCGCCCGTGAATGGTGCGCCGCCGGGTGCCGTCTGCGCAGCTGCCGGCCGCGGGAGAGGGGGGTGGGGGGGGGGGGGGGGGCACCGCGGGCGCCACGGCGGCCGCAGCGGTGGCGGCGGTGGCGGCGGCGGCGGCGGCGGCGGCGGCGGCGGCGCGGCGGGGGCACCTGCTGGCGGCGGTGGGGGTGGGGGTGGGGGTGGGGGTGGGGGTGGCGCCGATGGATCGTCGGCCCGCCCGCCGGCCGACGCGCCGCCGCGCGCCGCCGGCGGCGGCCGCCGTGGCGGTGGTGACGGCGGCGGCGGCGGCGGGCGGGGCCGGCCGTCGGGGGGCCGGCGGGAGCGGGAGCGGGAGCGCGACCGTGAGCGCGGCGGCGGCGGGGCGGCCGCGTCGGCGGGCGGCCCCCCCAAGGTCCTAGGCGGCCGCCCCGGCGGCGGCGGCGGCGGCGGCGGTGGCGGCGGTGGCGGCGGTGGCGGCGGCGCCGACGGGCGCCCCCCCCCCCCCTCAGCGCGCCTCTCCCGGCGCGCCAAGGCCGGGCGCCCCCCGTCCGCGGCGGCGGCGGCGGCCGCCGCCGCCGCCGCGGCGCGGGAGCGGTCCGCCGCGGCGGCGGCGGCGGCGGTCAAGGTGGTCCTCCGCGCGCTGCCGCCCGCGTTTGACGCGGCCGACCTCGACGCGCTGCTCGCGCCGTACGCGCCGTCGGTGGTGTGGCGGTCGCTGCTGCCGGGGACGGGGGGGGGGGCGGCGGTCGCCGCCGCGGGGGGGGCCGCCGCTGCCGCCGCCGCCGCGGCGGCCGCCGCGCCCGCGGCGGCCCCCGCCGCCGCTACTACCGGCTCTGCGGCCGCCGCCGGCACCGCTGCTGCTGCCACTGCCGGCGGCGTGGCACCGCCAGCCGGCAGCGGCGGCGGCGGGGCGAGTGGCGGCGGCGGCGGCGGCGGCGGCGGCGGCGGCGGCGGCGGCGGCAGCGGCGGCGGCGGCGGGCCGGCCGACGCGGCGACGGCCGTGACGGCCGCCGCCGCGGCGGCGCGCGCCAACGCCATGGCCGCCGCCGCGGCGGCGGCGCGCCCCCTCGCCGCCCGCGCCGCGGCGGGCCTGTCCCTCCTCCCCGTCGCGCACGCCGCGTTTTGCGACGCTGCCGCCGCGGCGGCGTTTGCGGCGGCCGTCGCGGGGGTGCGGCTGCCGGGCATGGCCGCCGCGGGGGGGCTCGTCGTCGAGCGCGCGCGCGTGCAGCGGCTGCCGCCGCTGCCGCTCGCGGAGTGTGCCCCCGGGGGGGGGGGGGTGCCGCCCGCTTTGCCGCCGCGCCGTCGGCGGCGGCGACGGCGGCGGCGGCCGCCGCCGCCGCGGTGCCGACGGGCGCGGCGGTGGGGCAGGCGGCGGCGGGCGGGGCGGGGGCGCCCGCTGGGGGCGCCCCGCCGTCCCCGCCGTCGCTCGCCGCGGCGGGCGGCGGCGGCGGCGGCGGTGCCGCGGCGGCCGCGTCGGGGGACACGAAAAAGGGCGGCGGCGGTGGCGGCGGCGGCGGGGGGGCGGCGGCTAAAAAGGGGGCGGCCGCCGCCGCGGCGTCGGTGCTGGAGCGGGACCCCCACTACCGCGCCTTCCTGTCGGCGCTCGAGGCGCGGGACAAGGCCGAGGCGGCGGCCGCCGCGCTCAGCCTGTCCGCCACCACCGCCCTCTACCCCGGCTCGGCCGGCGCGGCGGCGGCGGCGGCGGCGGCGGCCGAGGCGGAGGCCGACTCGCCCGCCGCGGCGGCGGCGGCCGCCGCCGCCGCCGACGCGGTCGCCGACGTGACGCTGCAGGCGGCGGCGGCGTCGGCGGCAGCGTCGGCCGCGGCGGGCGCGCTGCCGCTGGCGCTGCCGCTCAGTGAGGGGCTGCTGCCGGCGGCGCCGGCGGTGCCGGCGGGGGATACGAGCCTCGTCGAGGCGATCCGCGCACGCCGCGCGGGGGGGGGTGGGGGGGGGTGGGGGGGGTGGGGGAGGGGGGGGGGGGAGGGGGGAAGGCCCTCGGCAAGGTCATTGGGGGGGGGGGGGGGGGGGAAGAAGCGCGGCGGCGAAGGCCGGGGGGGGCGCGCCAAGACCATTGGGGGGGGGGGGGGCGGTGGGGGGGGGGGGGGGGGGGGTGGCGGCGGGGGAGGAGGACGCAAAGCCGCCGCCGCCGCCGCCGCCGCGGCTGCCGCCGCTGCGGCCGCGACGGCCGCGGTGCCGGCTGCCGCGGCGGCAGCGTCGGCGTCGCCGGCGCCGACGCGGGTGCTGGCGGCACCCAAGCTGCTGCGCCGCGCGGCGCCGGCGGCGGGTGCTGACGGGGGGGGCGGGGCTGCCGCCGGCGGCGGCGGCGGCAATGGGGGGGGCGGCGGCGGGCCCGCGCTGCTCGGTCGTGGCGCCGCCTCCCGTGGCGTGGCGGCGGGCGGTGCCGCCGGCACGGCCGGTGGTGGTGCTCCCGGCGGCGGCGGCGGCGGCGGCGGCGGCAGTGGCGGTGGCGGTGGCACGACCGCATCGGGCCTGACGGGCGCGTCGACGGGCGGTGGCGGCGGCGTCACGCCGCGGCTGCTCGGCGGTGGCCGCCGGGCAGCGGTGCCGCTAGCACCAGTGGCGGGCCCGTCGTCGTTGCTGTTGTCCGCGTCGCCGCCGGCGGCAGCGGCGGCGGCGGCGGCGGCGGGCGCGCGGGCCCCCCCGCGGGGTGCGTCGCCCGCGCCGAGGACGGGGGCCACGCCGGCAACGGCCACGACGCCGGCGGCGGCAACGGGGACGCCACCCCCCCGGCGGGCAGCAAGGCCGCACGCCGCGCCGCCGCGGCGGCCGCGGCGGCGGCGGCAGGGGGTGGCGCCGGGCGGGCGGCCGCGACGCCGCCGCGGGGGGGGGGGCGCAAGGCCGGCGGTGGTGGCGGCAGGGGTGGTGGTGGTGGTGGCGGCAGCGGCGGCGGGAGTGGCGGCGGCGGTGGCGGTGGCGGGGGAGGTGGAGGGGCGGGTGCGACCGCGGCGGGCCCCGCCGCGTCGCCCGTCGCGCTCGCCTCCCGCGGCGGGCGGGGTGGCGGCAAGGGTGGCGGGCGGGGGGGCAAGGGCGGCGGCGGCGGCGGCGGCGGTGGCGGCGGTGGCAGCGGGCGTGCCGCCACCGCGACCGGTGACGCAGGCGGCGGCGGCGGTGCGGGTGGTGGCGGCGGCAGCGGCGGCGGCGGCGGCGGCGGCGGCGGCGGGCCGTCGGGGCTGGCCGCCGCGCCGGGCGGGCCGCCCGTCACGACCATTGTCGGCGTCAAGCCGGGGGGGGGGGGGCGCGCCGACGGTGGCGGGCGGACTGCGCGGGGCGGCAAGGGGGCGGCCGCCGGTGGTGGGGGGCGGCCGCCCGTGGCGGCGGCCGCCGCCGCCGCTGCCGCCGCCGCCGCCGCGTCGGGCGGTGGCGGAGGGGACTCGCCCGCCCGGGCTGGCGTGTCGCGCCGGCCTGGTGGAGGCGGTGGCGGTGGTGGCGGTGGCGGGAGTGGTGGGGGTGGCGGGGGTAGTGGTAGCGGCAACGGCGGCGGCGGTGGCGGCGGTGGGCGGCTCGCGGCGGGCGGCGGCGCCAAGGTGGCCAAGGTGCCGTCGGTGACGGTGGTGCCCAAGCCGCTGCCGGTGGTGCCACTCGCGGGCGCGCCGCCGCCCACACCGCCGCCCGTGATGGCAGCGGCGGCGGCGGCCGGGCCACCACCGCCGCGCGCGGTGGTGGCGGTGGCGCCGCCGCCGCTGACGTCAGCGGCGGCGGGCGGTGGGGGCGGCGCCAATGGCGGCAGCAGCAGTGGTGGCGGTGGGGGTGGCGGTGGGGATGCCGGTGGCGGCGACGGCGGCGGCGGCGGCGGCGGCGGCGGCGGCGGCGGCGGCGGCGGCGGCGACCGTCGGCGGGCAACGACGGCCATCCTGGCGGCCGCCGCCGCGGCGGGTGCGAGCTTTGTCCCCGCCGCTGCGCGGGCGCCCGACGGGTAGGGGGCGGCGGCGGCTGCGCGCGCGCCGCTGCCCCCGCCTCTGTGTTGGCGCGGGCGTCGCCCATGGCTGTCCGTGGCCGCGGCGGTGGTGGCACCGTCGTGCCTGGAGCTGTGGATGCTGTCGGCCACGGGGGTGGGGTGGTGGCGGGGTTTGGGTGGGGGTGGGCGGAGCGCGGCGCATGACGGTGAGGAGGGGGGGAGGCACGGGCAAAGGGGGGGGTGCCAGGGGGGGTGCGCCCGTTTGCACCCCCCGTCCTGTGCCAGCCCCTTGCGCCGCCTTCCCCCCTTTTGCCTTGACCCTGTGCGCCATTCCGCCCTCGTTCCTGACGCCCGCTGTCTCCCCTGCGTCGTCCAAGCGGGCGGGAGTACACATCGTCTTGCTTGTCTTGTTTCAGGAGGTGGTAGGGGGGGAGTGGGGGGTGGAATGCGGGCGCGCACCGCCGCAGCGGAGGGGACCGCCCGCCCCCTGCCGCGGCTGGCGCCAGCCCGGGGGCGGGGCGGGGCCTGCGGGAGGGGGCACCGTCGACGCGCCACCCCCATCCGCCCTCACGCGTACGCGTGGCGGGGGCGGCGGGGACGGCTCGCCACCGGGCGGCCGCGGCGGGCGGCGGCGCCCCCCCCCCCTCCGCGCCGACGCGCGGGTCGCCCCCCGGGCGGCGGCGCGGCGGCGGCGGCGCTCCCGGCAGAGCGGCCGCCGCCGCCGCCGGGTCGGCCGGCCAGACGCGGCCGCCCGCAGGGGGGGCCGACGCGCCGCCGCCGCCGCCGCCGCCGCTGCCGCCGCTGGTGCTGCTGCCGCGGGGGTGGCCACCCGCGGCCGTGACGCGGCTAGGGGCGTGGCGGTGCGCGCGCCGGGCGTTGCGTTCCCGCCTGGCGCCACGCGCCGCGCCCGCGGCGCCGCGACGTCTCGTGTTTTTTTTTTTTTCTCTTTGTTTTCTCCCTGTACGCCGCGCGTTGTCCGCGCCGTGGGCCCCCCCCCGCCTTCCCCCCCCAAACTACACGCCTCGGCAGCTCTGGTCCGCGCCGCCTCGGCGTTTGTCCACCCCTCGGGTGGGGGCGCGGCGGCTGCGGACGCCCGCGGCGGGCGGTCCACGGGGGACGCCGCGTGGGCGGCGTGCCGCGCGCGCCGCCCGCCCGTGGCGGCGCCCGCCCGTCGCCGGCCGCTACGGACGCCCCGCCGCCCCGCCGACGGCGACGCGTCCGCCGTCGCCGTGACGCGCGTCGCGCGGTGGGGGCGGCGGCGGTCGCGGCGGCGGCGGCGGCGGCGGCGGCCGCCGCGGCCGCGGCGGCGGCGGCGGCGGCCGTCGCGGCACCCGCCGGGCGGCGGGCGGTCGTTGGTCTAGTAGAATAGAATCGCCACCGCGGCGGCGGCACGCGGGCGGCGGCGGCGGCGGCGGCGGCGGCGGCGGCTTTTGCGGGGAAGCTCCCCCCCCTTCACCAGCAAGCGCCAACGCTCCCCCCCCCCCCCCCACGCACCCCCCCCCTCCCCACCATGCATCATCCCCCCCACCAAGCGCCCCCCCCTTGCCACGCCCACCGTCAAGCTCCCTTCCCCCTGGCACACCCCCCCCCCCCCCCCGCCGCCACCAGCAGCTCGGCGTGCAGCCGGGCGGCGGCCTCCCCCTCCCCTCCCCCCTCTGCCGCGAGCGCATCCGCGGCGGCGGCGGCCAGGGCGGGCCACGCCACCCCCCCCCCCCCGCCCCCCCCCCCAGGGGCGACCACCGCCCCCACCGCCGCGCGCACCGCCGCGACCGCCGCCGCCGCCGGCCGCCGCGCGGCCGCCACGTCCGCCGCCGCGGCGACCGCCGCGGCGGCCGCCGCGGCGCGTGCCGCCGCGGCGGTCGCGGCGGCCGCGGCGGCCGCCGCCGACGTGACCGCCGCGGCGGTGGCGGGCGCGGCGGCGGCGGGGGTGGCGGCCGCCGCGGAAGCGGCGGCGGTGCCGCTGCCGGCGGCGGTCGCGGCGGTCGGGCGGCGGCGGGTGGCGGCCGGCGGTGCCGACGGGGGGGCGGCCGCCGCCACCGCCGCGGCGGCGGTGATGCGCAGGCGGGCGAGCGCCGCCGCCGCCGCGGACGGCGCGGCGGCGGCAACCGCCGCGGCCGCGACGGCCGTTGCGCGGCGGGTCGTCACGGCGAGCCGCCCGACCGCCGCCGCCGTGTCCGCGTCGGCCGCCGGCGGCGGCGGTGGAAAGCCACTGCAGGCGGGCGCCGGGGGGGGAGCACCGCCGCCGCGCCTGGGGGGAAGCCGCCCGCGTCTCCGCCGCTCGCGTCTGCCGCCGCCGCCGCGGCGGCCGCGGCGGTGCCCACCGCCGCGACGGCGGCGGTAAACGCGGCGAGGCCCGCCACCGCCGCCCGCACCGGCCGGCTGGCCGCCGCCGCCGCCGCCGCCGCGGCGGCCAGGTCCACGCCGTCGTCGGCGGCGGCGGCGGCGGCGGCGCCGCCGCCGCCGCCGCCGCCACGGGAGCTGGCGGGGGCGCCCCCCCCCCCCCCCCGCCGCGGCGTCCTCGGCGCTACCCCCCCCCCCCCAGCCGCCGCCGTCGGCAACCGCCGCGGCGGCCGCGTCGGTGACGGCCGCGGCGAGCGCGGCGGCGGTCTCGGCCACCCGCGCCTCGGCAACGGCCGCGACGCCAACGAGCGCGTCGTAGGCTGTGCGGCGTGCCGCCGCGACGGCCGCCGCCACCGCCGCCGCCGTCGCGCCCGCGTCCGCCTCCCCGCCGTCGGCGTCGGCCCCCAGCGGGTCGTCGTCGCCGCGAGTCGCGGCGGCGGCCGCCCCCCGGCTCGCCGTCACCCCCGCGGTCGCGTCTGCCGCTGTCGTGTCGTCGGCGGCGGCGGCGGCGGCGGCGGCGGCCGCGTCGGCGGCGACGCGCGCGGCGACGGCGCGGAGCGCGAGCGCGGCGGCCCAGTAGGCGTCTCCCCCCCCCGCGCCCGACGCGGCCGCGTCGACGCCGCCGCGGAGGGCGGCGGGGAGCTCGCGGAGGATGCCGCCGAGGAGCGTCGCGACGCTCGCCGCCGCCGCCGCGGGCGTCGGCCGCGCCGTGCTCGGGCGCGGCCTCGGCACACCGCCGGCGCCGCCGCCGCCGCCGCCGCCGACGCTGCCGCTGCCACCGCCAGCAGCAGACAGCCGCCGATGCCCCGGTGACCCGGCCGCACCGCTGGCGGCGGCAGCCGCCGCCCCCCCCCCCGCCCCCCCCCCCCACCCCCCCCCCCGGCGGCAGCGGCGCAAACGCGGCGGCGGTGACGACCGCCACCCGCACCGCCGCGTCGGCGACCGCCGTCGCGGCGGCCGCCACCGCCGCCCCCACCGCCGCGGCGGCGGGCGCGCCCGGCGCGACGGCCGGCGCGGCGGCCGCCACCGCCGCGGCGGCGGCGGTCATGCCCGCCGGCAGCCGCCGCGACGCGGCCGCCACGTACGCGCGGCGGAGGGAGGCGGCGGCGCGGGGGGCGAGCGCGCCCAGCGCGGCGACGGCGGCACGAAAGGTGGCGGCGCCGGCGGGCGGCACCACCGCCGCCGCCGCGGCCGTCCCCACCCCCGTGACGACCGCCATCCCCGCCGCGGTGGCACCCGCGGCGGGCACGCCCGCCGCGGCGGCGGCGAGCGCATCGGCGCGCCGCCGCAGCGCCGGCAGCAGCGTGGCGACCATCGCGTCGGCGCGGGCGGCGGCGGCGGTGCGGCCCGCGGTGAGCGCGGCCATCCCCTCCATGGCCGGCGACGGCGGCGTGTAGGCCGCCGCCGCGGCGAGCGCCGCCGCCGCCGGCACCACCGCCCGCCGCAGCTGCCGGTCGTCGACGCTGCCGGCCGGGGTAGCCGCCGCCGCCGCCGCCGCCGCCGCCGCCCCGCCGGCGGCGTCGCCCCCCCCCGCCGCCTCCCCTGCTGCCGTCACCGCTGACAGCGTCGGCGGCGACGCGCCGCCGCCGTCGGCGCCGCTGGTAGCGGTGCCGACCGTGGCGGCGGCGCCGCTGCCGCCGCGGCCCGCCGCGGCGAGGACCGCGTCAATGGCGGCCACGTCGGCCGGCCGGAGCCCCCCCGGCCCAGCAGGCCGTCGACGGCGGCGGCGAGCGCGGCCGCCGCCCCCGCCTGGGCGGCGAGCGCGCGCAGCGCCGCGTCGGCGGCGGGGACGCCCGCCGCGGCGGCGGCCAGGCGGGGGGCGTCCACGGCGGCGCCGCCGGGGGAGGCCGCCGCCGCGGACAGGGTGGCCGCGGCGGCGGCCAGCGCGGGCGCCACGCCGCCGCCGCCGCCGCCGCCGCCGCCGCTGTCGGGGTCACCGACACCGCCGCCACCACCACCACCACCACCACCGCCACCACCACCGCCACCACCAGCGGCGGCCGACGCGGCGGCCGCCACCGCCGCGGCGGCCGCCGCGTCCGCGGCGTCCACCGCCGCGGCGAGGCGCGCCTCGATCCCCCCCCCCACCCCCCCCCACCCCCCCCCCCAAACGCGGCGGCCGCGCCGAGCGCGGCGCCCAGGTCGGCGAGCTCCCCCCTCCCCAGCCGCCACCCCCCCCCGCGTCACCCGCGCGCCGCCGCCGCCGCCGCCGCCGCTGCTGCTGCTGGTGGTGGTGGTGGTGGTGGTGCGGGTGGTGGCCGTCGGCGGCGGCGGCGGCGGCGGCGGCGGCGCCCCCCCCCCCGGCACCACCGCCGGCCGCGCCGCCGTGCGGCGGCGCCCCCCCGCCGGCCGCCGCGGCCGCGGCGGGGCGGTCGGGGGAGCTCGCCGTCCGCGGCACGAGGCGCGGCCGGCGGCGGGCGCCCCCCCCCACGCCCAGCGGGCGGCCGTACCCGGCGGCGCGCCCCCCCCCCCGGCGGCGCCGCCGCCGCCGCCGCCCGACGCGTACCGCGCGACGGCCGACGGCGGGACGCCCGACCCCCCCCCCTCCGCGTCCTCCTCCTCGTCCGTGTCACTCGCGCCGCTGCCGCCGCCGCCGCCGCCGCCGCCATCGTCGCTCGCGTCGCTGCTGTCGCTGCCCGCCGCCCACCGCCGGCCGCGGCGGCGGTCACGCCCGTGGCGGCCACCGCCGCCGCCACCGCCGCCGCCGCCACCCCCACCGCCGCCACCGCCACCGGCGCCACCGCCGGCACCGGCACCACCACCGGCGGCGCCCCCCCCCCCCAGCCCCCCCGGGGCCCATCCAGTGCCGCCGCCGTCGCGGCGGCGGCGCCAAGCCGCGCCCGCCCGTCGGCGGCGGCGTCGGCGGCGCCCACGACGGCCGCCGCCCCCCGGCGGCTACCGGCACCCCCCCCCCCGACAAGCCCGCTGCTCCCGCCGCGGACCCCCAAACCGCCGCCGCCACCGCCGCCCACCCCGCTCGGCGGCACCGCGTCGCCCGCCGACGAGTGCCGCCGCACGAGCACCCCCGCCGGCGGCGTCGGCGGCGTATCCCCCGGCGCCCGCCGCCCGCGGCCGCCACCCCCCGACCAGTGCGAGTAGGAGCGGCCGCCGCTGCCGCCACCGCCGCCACCGCCGCCGCCGGCGCCACCCCCACCACCACCACCACCACCACCACCGCCACCGCCGCCTCCGCCGCTGCCGCCAACCGCCGCGGCGGCCACGCCGCCGCCCCGGTCCACCCGGTCGCCCGACGGTGAGCGCCGCCGGTGGGCGCCGCCCGCCCGGCGGCGGCGGTCCCCCCCCCCTCCCCCCCCCCCCCCACCACCACCCCCACCACCCCCCCCCCCTCCCCCCCCACCCCCAGCGCCACCCCCCCCACCCCCCCCCCCACCGCCCGCCGCGGCGGCGGTGGTGGACCGGCGCAGCCCATAGCCGCCCCCCCCCCCCCCCCCACTCGCCGGTGGCGGCGGCGACGATAGGAACGCGAGCGCCGCCGCGCCCGGCGACGGCAGCGGCGTGCCCGCCGCGGCGGCGGCGACCGCGGCGGCGCCCCCCCCCCCGCCCCCCCCCCCCCCCCAGCGCGCCCGCGTCGAGCTGCCGCCCGCCGCCACCCCCCGCGGCGGCCGCGGCGGTCGCGGCCGCCGCGGCGGCGGCGGCCTGCAGCTCGAGCAGCCGCACGTTCTCCGTCCGCGGCGCGCGGCGGAGCACCCCCGCGGTGGCCGACAGGAGGGACCAGAGGAAGACCGCACGGTCCGCGGGGGACGCGGCGACCCAGGTGACGACCCGGTCGCCGGCGCCCCACACCAGCGCAAACGCGGTGGCCGTCGCGGCGGGGCCGCCGAGGCCGTCGATGCGGCGGAGGTCCGCCACCGACCACGCGCGCTTGACCACCACCCGCCCGCCGCCGCCGCCGCCGCCGCCGCCGCCGCCGCCGCCGCCGCCGCCGCCGCCAAGGCCAAGGCCGGCGCCGACCCCCCCCAGGCCGCCGCCGCCGCCACCATCCGCACCGCCACCGGCGGCGGCAGCGCCAAGATACGGCGGCGACGGGTCGGACAGCTTGAGCAGCCGCAGCCCCGGCGGCTTGCGCGCCGCCGCCACCGCCAGCACCCGCGGCTTGGCCGCCGCGAGCGCCGCGACCGCCGCCGCCGCCGCCGCGCCGACCGCCGCGGCGCCGCTGCCGCCGGCGCTGCCGCCGGCGCTGCCGTCCCCCCCGCCGATGGTGCCCCCCCCCCCCCACCGCCACCCCCACCACCACCACCACCACCACCCCCACCACCACCGCCGCCGCCGCCGCCGATGCCGACGCCGCCGCGGCCGCCGCCGACCCCGTCGGCGCGTGCCGTCGCGGCGGCAATGGTGGCGGCAACGAGCTCGGGGCGGTCGTCCACCTGCACCGCCCGGATGGCAACGACGACCGTCTCGGTGGCGCGGAGGGCGGGGGTGATGGCGGCGGCGAGGGCGCTCGTCGCCGCCGCGGTGCCGACGGCGGCGGGGGGGGGGGTTGCGGGGGGGCCATCCCGTCCCACCACCACCACCACCACCGCCGCCACTGTCACCACCACCAGCACCCCCCGCGGGGGGGACGAAAACACAGCAGCCGCCGGCGGGGGGGAGGGGGCGAGGGAGGGCAGGGGGACGGAAGCTTGCCAACGCCGCCCGCCCTGCCAGCGGCGGTCCTGACCGCGGCGGCGCGGCGGCGGCCGGCGGTGGTGCCCGCCGGCGTGGACGGGGCGGCCGCCACGCGGTGGGGGCGGCGGCGGCGGTCGGGGCGGCCGCAGGCGCGCGGCCGCGGCCGCGGCGGCGGACGGGCAAGCACCCCCCCCCTTGGCGCCGCCCGCGGTGCCGCGGCGCGTGCCGCGCAGGCCGCCTGCACGGGCCGCGCGCTTGTACAGTTCCGTGTACAGCGCGATCGGAAACCGCCGGGATGGAGCGGGGCGCTTGGCCACGTGGCCGGCCGTGTGTGCTTTTCGTTTGGTCGTGTCGGTCGCACCAGTCGGATGAGGTCGTTTCTTTTTCATATTTCGATCAAGAGGAGATAATGCAAGAGCGGAAACAGGGTGGAATGGGGGCTACTTGTTACAGATCCGCGCTGGCGCGAGAGAGTTTTGGCAAGTCGGCTTGTGGGACGGTCGTCAGTTCCAAAATCGGGACTTTGATCCCACGAGTGACGAAACCACAACACAATCGCTATCGGTTTTGGCAACTCAGCGTGACTTGCTCGAAACCCTCAATTGGCCGCACTGGGGGGGCGCCCGGCTTGCCTTGGGCCTGGGCGCGACGCCGCCGGCGTTCCACCCCCGCGGTACCGCCCCGATCCGCCCGCTGGACGTCCCCGCCCCCACCCGCAACGCGCCACGTCGCCCCACCCACCCCCCCCCCCCCCCTACCTCCCCACCCTCTTCCCCTTCCTCTCGCTGTCAATCACCTCTTTGGCCGCCGTACCCCCCTCCCCACCGGCGTCGCCTCCGCGTCGGCGGGGTCGGCGGTGCGGTCGGCGCGGCGCGGGCCCCCCCCCCCCCACGCCGCCGCGATGGGCACGCCCATGCCCAAGGTGAAGATCCCGACGCCCGCGGCGGGGAGCCTCCGGCTGCTCGCCGCGTCGGCCGCGGGGGTGGGATCCCTCTACACCCTGTACAAGTACGGGCTGTACAATGGTACGTTGGTGAGGAGGCGGGGGGGGGTATGGGAGCCGGTGACGGGTGCCGTTTTTTTTTTTTTTTTGGGGGGGGGGGGGGGGGGGTGGGCGCCTCTGGGGCACCGCGTCCGTCCACGGCTGCCCTCCTCCCCCTCTCCCCCACCTTCCCCCTCTCCCTCTCCCCCTTTCCTCGTGGCCCCCGGCCACGTGGGTTTGCCCCTGCGTGGGGAGTGGCTAGCTCGCCCCGACCACGGGGTCCCTGGTGTGCCCCCCGCCCCCCTCCCTCGCCGTAGCGGTGGGCGTGCGCGTGCGCGGTTGCGGCCTTGTTGCCGTTGCCCCGTCGGCCCGGGCCGCCGACGGGGTGACGCGGGCTTGCCGTGTCGGCGGTGGCGGAGGCGGCCGCGGCGACGCCCCGTCGACCGGCTGTGCGCGCGTCCGCGGCGGCCGGCCGCGCCAGCCGCGCGCCCCCGGCTCCGCCGGCTATGTCCTTTCGTGTCGTTCCCCTGTGTCACCCCCGCTGGCGAGGGCCCTCGACGGTGTGCTGTGTGGGGGTGCTTTGCTGGTACGCGCTGGTCGATTGGGCAGGCGACTGACCGGTGTGCGGTCTGTGTGCGTGGTCTGCTATCGTCTTTGGTGCTGTTGACCTTGGTTGTTGGCCCCGTTTCTTTCTTTCTTTTTGTCGCACTGCAGTCGACGGTGGGCACCGGGCGGTCGTGTACAATCGGATTACGGGCGTCAAGGAGGAGGTGTACGGCGAGGGCACCCACCTCCGCCTCCCCTTTGTGGACGTGCCTATCATTTATGATGTGCGCGCCAAGCCCCGCAACATCCAGTCGCTGACCGGCTCGCGGGACCTCCAGATGGTCACCATCACCCTCCGCGTCCTGTCTCGACCCGAGGCGCAGCAGCTGCCAAACATCTACCGCACCCTCGGGGTGGACTGGGACGAGCGGGTGCTGCCTTCCATTGTGAATGAGGTGCTCAAGTCGGTGGTTGCCCAGTTCAACGCGTCGCAGCTCATCACGCAGCGGGAGCAGGTGTCGCGGATGATCAGCCGCAACCTGCGGGAGCGGGCGATGGACTTTAACATTGCCCTGGACGACGTGTCCATCACGCACCTGGCGTTTGGCAAGGAGTACACGGCGGCGGTGGAGGCCAAGCAGGTGGCGCAGCAGGAGGCGGAGCGGGCGCGGTTCCTGGTGGAGAAGGCGCTGCAGGACAAAAAGTCCACCATCATCCGCGCACAGGGCGAGGCCCGCTCCGCGCAGATGATTGGCGACGCGATCAGCGACAACCCGGGCTTTATCCAGCTCCGCCGCATCGAGGCGGCGCGGGAGATTGCGGCGACCATGTCCCGCTCGGCCAACCGCGTCTACCTCGACGCGGACACGCTGCAGCTGAATCTGGGGGAGGTCGCGTCGGAGGACCTGGCGGTGGGGGAGAAGTTCAAGGGCGCGGCACCGCCACAGGGGGATGCTGCCGTCGTGGCCGCCGAGGTGCCCGCCGCGGCCGACGCGCCAGCGGTGGCGGCGACCAAGAATGTGCTCAGCCGCGTCTTTTAGATGGGTAGGGCCTCGGGGACTGTGGGCTGTGGCACGTAGGTGGCGGGGGAGGGGGGGGGAGGGTGGAGGCCGTTGGGCCATCGTACACCGTACGGGCCTCGGACCGTTTTTTTTTTTTGCCCCTTTTGGCTTGGCGTCCCTTCTGCTTTCTCCCTCGATGCTTGCGCGCCACGGCCGTCCCCTGGTCGACCGTCCACTGGCGGACGCGGTTGGTTGGCCGATGGCTGCGACGGGGGGACCGTCGCCCGTGACGGCGGTGGCCTCCCGCGGGTACCAGCCCCGTAGTGGCCCACAGCGACAGGGGAGGAAGGCAAGGAAGGAAGGGGGTGGTGCACGCTCTCGCGCCGCCGCAACCACCGCCGGCCTGCACTACTGTCGTGGCCGCCACCGCGGGGGTATCCACCCCTGGTTTGGCTCCTCCCTCCCCTTGCGGCACCTCGGCCGTCCGCCCACCCCGACCGCCCGTCTCGCGCACACCGCACCATGCCGACCGCATCCGCCTTCCCCTCTGCCAGCAGCGTGCCACGGCGCTCCGTCCAGCTGTCAGCGTCGGCGCCGTCACACGCCGAGCACGTCGAGCACCCGCCGCGTGTCGGCGAGGCCGTCGAGCACCTCGGTCGCGCCCGCCGCCCACAGCGTGTCCGCCCCAAACACCCCCGTCGTCACGCCCAGGCCGCGCGCGCCCGCCGCCACCGCCGCCTGCATGTCCGTCGGCGCGTCCCCCACGTGCACCACGTTGGCGTACCGCGGCGGCGGTGGCGACGGCGGCGGCGGCGGCGGCGGCCGCCGCCGCGGGGCGCCCGCTGGCGGCGGTTTCCCCCCCGCCGTGGCGGCCGCGGCCGCCGCCGACAGCGGCGGCGGCGACGACTCGATGAGCCGAAAGCCCGGCGCCCAGCCGCCCGTCCCCGCCCGGCGCATGGCGGTGGCGAGGAAGACCCCCCGGTCGGGCGCGTCGCTGCCATAGCCGCCGCCCCCAAAGTAGTCGCCCAGGCCGACGGCGCGGACCTTGGCCCACGCGATGCCCTCGAGGTTGCCCGTCACCAGCCCGACCGCCACGCCCGCCGACCGGAGGGCAGTCAGCAGCTCCACCACACCGGGCAGCACGGTAGGGATGCCGCCGCCGCCGCCGCCGCCGCCGCCGCCGCCGCCGCCGGCACCGCCGGCACCGCCGCCCGCGCGTGCCGCCTCCTCGGCCATAACCGCGTCAATGGTGGCGGTGGCGCCGTCGAGGATAGCCGGCAGCGCGCGCGCCACGGCCGGCGCCGGCACGCCTGCCGCGGCGAGCACCGCCTCCACAATCAGCGGGTCGGTGGAGCCCGCGTGGGGCACCGCATCGATCGACGGGAGCGCCGCGAGCGCGTGGGGCGTCCCGGCCAGCGCCGCGACCATGGACCGCTCGAGCGCCAGCTTGTGTGCGCGGTTGCCCCCGGGCGACGCGGACCGCAGGAGCGTGCCGTCCAGGTCAAAGGTGACGAGCAGGTTGCGGCGGCCGCCCGCCGCAGGGGGGGGGGGGGAGCGCATCGTCGCCGCCCGCCGCCGCGGCGGGACGGGTCGCCGCCGCGGCAGGGGAGCCGGCGACCCGACAAAGGCAGCAGTGGCGGCAGCAAGGCCACTGCGGGGGGGGAGGAGCCGGTACGCCAGGGGGACAGCCATGTCCGCTCGCGCGGAGCCGGCGGCGGGAGGACAGCGGGCGGGCGGCAACGAGAAAGCGGGGGGGTTGTCGAGCGGCGCAGGCGGGGTCGAGAGGGGTGGGCAGAGGATGCTTCAGCTGGAGGCGACGAAACAGCCTGATCCATCCTGTGCGGTACACACGAGTTCCAAGAGCCAATGGGAATGGCTGTTTTGAGGGGGGCCTCGCCGCGCCCCGTCCCGCCCAGCGAGTGGACGAGTGTCCGTCCGATCACACGGCGCCGCCTCTGCTCCCTTCCCGTCGGCGGCCGCTGGGGCGGCTGCAGCGGCGGCGGCGGCGGCGGCGGTGACTGTCGTAGGTCACCGGGGACGGGTACGACGCGGCTCCGTCCCCCCTCTCCGCCGCCATCCCCCCCACTGGGGGGCGCGCCATGGGATTGGAAGCCCGCGCCGGCCGCGGCACAGCCACCCTCGCCCGCCGGTGGAGAACTCCCGCCGCCCCCGCCCCCCGCTGACAAACCTCTACCCCCACAGCGTCGGCTCGATCGGCGGCCGCGGTTACCCAGTCGCCGCCGCGGCAGCGCCACCGCCCGCGCACGGCACCAGCAACGCCGATGCACTCCGTCGCGGTCCGCCGCTGCGGCCACGGTCGTAGCGGCGCCGCTTCGGCGCGGCGGCTTGGCCTGTGGCCGCGCTGGACGGGGTACCCACCGCCAGCCGCGGTGGTGGATGCCACTGACCACCGCCGGTGGGTGGCACCCGCCGCTGGGAATGGTCCGCGGCACGGGGTGGCGCCGCGGTCTCACCAAGGGTGGCGGTGGCGCCGCTGGGGCGTCTTTGGGGGCGGTGGCGTCGGCAGCTGCAGCGGAAGCGGCTGCAGCGGCGGCTGCTTTGGGGGAGAGAAGGCAGATTGCACGCTAGGGGGAGAGGCCAGGCTAGAAGCGGGGGGCGACAGCACGCGTACCGGGTGCCTTGCAGACAGAGTGGGGGCCCGTCCCGTCGCATCTGCCTGCAGAGGAGGCGCGCAGGCCGTGATGGGGGTCCGTGCCGGTGGCGCGAGGCGCGTGCGGAGGCGGCGGGCGGAGCTGGGCGGCGCTGCGGGTGCCGCCGCTTCCCCCCCCCCCCTGACGCTGTCCCCCGCTAGCCTGTGGCGTCGGGAGGGGTACGGTGCCTGCCGCGCGCGCCCCGTCGTGCCGGCGTGGTGTGCCACCGTGATCGGAGCGCGCGCCGAGCGCGACCGACGCCGCCTGTCCAGGCTCCCGCGCTGTTCCGTACCCGAATTGGCTGTGTATTGTTGTACAAACGGGACATGGACAGACGTGGCCCACCGCCCGCAAGCGCCCACACACATTTGAACCGCGGCCGCATGCGGGGGCCCTCGCCGGGAATTTGGGCCGCGCGCCGCTGACGGCTGTCCAATCCACGGCCGCCTCGCGTCGCGTCGTTTTTCCGCCCACACCGCCGCGCCATCACCAAGTGGTGCCCGGTGCACGTGGCACCCACCGCCCTCCCCCCCCCCGCCACGGACCGCGACCGCGGCGGCCAATGCCGCTGTCCCCGCGCGGCCGGCCGCGGTCGCCGCCACCGCCACCGCCGCCGCCACGCCCGCCACCCCCACGCCCCGCACCGCCGCCGCGGTTGTTGTTGCCGTCGCCGCCGCTGTCGCCGCCGCCGTCCCCGCCGGCCGCCGTGCCCCGGCCGTCACCCCCCCGCGACGCGGTCGGCGCCGCCGCCGCCACCGCCGCCACCGCCGCCGCCGCCGCCACCGCCGCCGCCGCCGCGTCCGCCGCCGCCACCGCGTTTGTGTCTGCCCCCGCGCTACCGCGGCGCCCTGGCCGGCGGGCGACGCCCGCCGCCGCGCCCGTCGCCGCCGCGCCCGTCACCGTCGCCGCCGGCCGCCGCGGCCGCGTCGTTGCCCGCGCGGCGGTGCCGCCGCGCGTGCCGCGTGACCCGCGGCCGGGTGGTGCCGATACGGACGGCGGCGCTGACGGCAGCTGGGGCAACGTTGTTGGTGGCGGCGGCGGCGGCGGCGGCGGCAGCACGCGGCGCCCGTCGCCCGTCCCCCCCGCCCCCGCCGGGCGGCGGTGGCAGCGGGTGGCGCGTGGCAGCGGCGGCGGCGGCGGCGGCGGTAGCGTCGGCGGCCCCCCCGCCTCCCCCCCCCCGGTGTTCCCTCCCCCCCACCCCCCCCCGCCCATGCCTGCGGCGACCACTCCCTCTGGCGCGACCGCCGCGGGCGCGGCCGCCACCGCGGCCGACGCGGGCGGCGGTGGCAAGGCGGCCGACGCGGGCGGCGGCGTCGTGTGGGCGCCCATCACGGCCGAGAGCCTCGGGCAACTGCGGGAGCTCAACGCCGCCCTCTTCCCCGTTGCGTACGACGCCGCGTTTTACCGTGGCGTCCTGTGCGCGCCGCCGGGGTACGTCCGCGGCGCGTTTGTGGGCGGCCGCCTCGTCGCGGCCGTGTGCTGCCGGCTCGAGGGGGGGGGGGCCCGGCCGCGGGGGGCGGCGTGGGGCGGCCAGGGGGGCGCCCGCGGTGGCGGCGGCGGCAGTGGCGGCGGCGACGGCGGCGGCCGCAGCAACAGCAGCAGGGGCGACGAGGTTGACGACAATGGGGGCGGCGACGCCGTGGCGGCGGACCCCACCCGCCTCTACATCATGACGCTAGGTGTGGCGGCAGCGTACCGGGAGCGCGGCCTCGGCAGCGCCCTCGTCCGGCACGTCATGGACCTGGCCGTGGCGCACGGCGGCGTCTCGGAAGTCTACCTCCACGTGCACGTGCCAAACGTGGAGGCGATCCGCCTGTACAGCCGCCACGGCTTTGAGATTGCCAGCCGCCTGCGGGGTTACTACCGGCGCATTGAGCCGCCAGACTGCTACTACCTACGCTACTTGCTGTGAGCGGGAGAGGGGGGCAGGGAGCCGGGGTGCGACCGGGGGGGGGGCAGCGAGGGCGATAAGATTGGGAAGGGGATGGGTGGGGGGTGGGGGGGAGCGTTTGGCGGGGGAGCGGCAAAGCAAGGCGCCGATGGGTGGGGAGGGGGGGGAGCAGCAGCTTTTTTCCGCCCAGAGGTGCCGCAGCGTGGCCGTGGTTGCCGTGGTGGCCGTGGCAGGGGCGTCGCGCGGGCACCTGCACCCCCGTCTGGCGCGACCTGGCGGCCGTGCATCTGCCTGCCGTGGTGGCGTCCGGTACAGACGGACGCGCCGCGCCGCGCCCGCCGGGCCGGTGCTGGCCGTGTCGGCGCGCGTCCTCGTTGCCGGCGGGGGAGTGGGCGGCTGGTCGGTGCCCGTGGCAGCGCCACGCTACGCCACGTCACGTCGCCGTGCCCGTGGGCATCTGTGTGCCAGGCGGTGGCGGCGGTGGTCGTCGTCGCTGCTGTTGCGGACGTGCACATAGGGAGCGGGCGCGGGCTACCCGTCGGCGCCCCTTGATGTGTTGTTCTTCTTTGTTGACGCAATTCTGTGTTATTTTTCCTTTTGTTGCTGCGTCGGGGCTGTTATGGGGTGGGAGTGGTCGGGGAGCTACCCCGCCCTCTACATCCTCGGCTCATGCCGACCACCCTCGCCACAGCCGGGGTCCCCGTCGCCGTCACGGGTGCGCGGCTTCTGTGCTGCCGCCCCCCACGGCCGCGCCTGTGCCGCGTCCGCCGCCGACGCGCGCGGCGGCGGCGCCGCCGCGGTGTTCCCGCGGCGGAGCGCCGTCTCGCCACTGCGGCGGCGGCGGGCGCTTCATGCGCTACCCCGGGGGGTGGTCCCGTCCCGCATGCTGTCCCCTACCGCCGCCGCTGTGCGCGCTCGCGCCCCCGCCACGCCCGCCACCCGCGCCCGCTCACCCCCCCCACCGTGGGCGGACCCGATGGTGGCCCCGCGCTCCGCGGCGGCGGTCTCCTCCCTAGGCTAGGCTACGGCCGCCCGCACCTTCACACGTAGAGGCGCACCGTTGACGCGCGTGGTGGCCGCTCCTGGCCCCTCGGCTGGGCACAGCAAACAAAAGGAACAGAACTGGTCATGCGTGGACGTGACCAATCTCCCACACACCTCCGTCATCTGTCAGCAGTGGCTGACGGTGCCGGCCCGCGATCCCGGCCGCTCTGGCGGCCGTTGGCTGTGCGTGGTTTGTGGGGGCCGCCCGAAAATGAGGGGCTCACACCGCCCGCCCTCTCCCAAAATGCGTGGGCCGCACAACTGACAGTCCCCGGCGGTGCGCGGGCGTGCCTCCCACATCCCCCAGCGTGCCCCAGAGGAGGCGCGTCGCCTTGGTCAGAATGGGTCAGTCGGGCTGCCGTCTGCCGGGCAATGGCTGCCGCGCAGGTGGGCAAGGCGCGTGCCGCTACCCCTGTCTGCGTGACGGCCGAGCTCTCGTGACGCGCCTCGCTCCGCGCCGAGCGAGTCGCTGCTGTAACCCCGTGCGCCCGCGTGGGGAAGGCGCGGCTGTTTTGTGCCCCCCCCCCCTCCCTCCCGACACCGCCGGTCACTAGGTACGTCACGCCGGCCCGTGTCGCTGCGCACCCGCGGCCTCCACACCCCGCCCTGCTGCTGGTGCTCGCTACCGCCCCACCGCCGGCGCATCCCCTGCAGCTGGCTGTGGGGGCTGACGGCAGGGCTTCTTGCTGGCGTGGACCGCGGCGCCCGCCCCCCCGCGTGTCGGGTGCCGGCCGCGTCGTGTCGCTGCTGTCGCTGCCATGAACGGCGGGGCCGCCATGACCATGGGCCATACGCAGCCCGATGTGGTGCCTGTCTCCCAGTCTCTGGCCGACCTGACGCTTGTGACGGACACGAGCACCCTGCGTCAAGTGGCTGAGAAGATGAGCCGCCACAACAACTCCGTGCCAGATGACATGGCCAAGATGACGGACATGGAGGTGAGGGGCTTCCTCAACCTGTATGGCCGCTACATGGCGGAGAAGAGTACCAAGCCGGCCATCAGTTGGGGCAAAATCCAGCAGCCTGACGCAAACATGCTCAAGCCGTATGACGAGCTGCCCGCGGCGGGCGACACGGCCAGCGAGGGGGAGCTCCTCAAGAAGCTGGCGGTGCTCAAGCTGAATGGTGGTCTCGGCACCTCGATGGGGTGCACTGGCCCCAAGTCGGTCATTGAGGTACGCAACGACTCGACGTTCCTGGACCTGATTGTGCAGCAGATTGAGCACATCAACAAGAAGTACGAGGGCGCCGACGTGCCGCTGCTGCTGATGAACAGCTTCAACACGGACGGGGAGACGGCCAAGATCATTCAAAAGTACCAGGACACGAATGTGACCATCACCACCTTCCAGCAGTCGCGCTTCCCCCGGATTGACAAGGACACGCTGGAGCCGCTGCCGCTCTCCCACACGCGCTACCAGCACAGCGACTGGTACCCGCCAGGCCATGGTGATGTCTTTGAGGCGGTGTTCAACTCGGGGCTGGTGGACACGCTGCTCGCGCAAGGAAAGGAGTACCTGTTTGTGTCCAACGTGGACAACCTGGGCGCGACGGTGGACACCAAAATCCTGCGGATGCTGGAGGAGACCGAGTGTGAGTACTGCATGGAGCTGACCGACAAGACGCGGGCGGACGTCAAGGGTGGCACCATCATCTCGTACGACGGCAAGGTGTCGCTGCTGGAGGTGGCGCAGGTGCCCAAGCAGTACCTGGAGCAGTTCAAGTCGATCAAAAAGTTCAAGGTGTTCAACACCAACAACATCTGGCTGTCGCTGCGGGCGATCAAGCGGGTGATGCAGACCGGCGCGCTGCAGCTGGACATTATTGTGAACAACAAGGCGGTGGGGGACAAGAAGGTGGTGCAGCTGGAGACGGCGATTGGGGCGGCCATCTCGTACTTTAAGAACGCGTGTGGCGTCAACGTGCCGCGGTCGCGGTTCCTGCCCGTCAAGTCGACGTCGGACCTGATGCTCATCCAGTCCAACATGTTTACGCTCAAGAGCGGGTCGCTGGTGAAGAACCCGCTGCGCGAGTTTGCCACCACCCCCGTCGTCAAGCTGGGCGATGAGTTCAAAAAGGTGAGCTCCTACCTGTCCCGCTTTGGCTCCATCCCGGACGTGCTGGAGCTGGACCACCTGACCGTATCGGGCGACGTGTCGTTTGGGTCGGACGTGGTCCTCAAGGGCACCGTCATCATTGTGGTCAACACGGGGTCCAAGGTCATGATCCCTCGGGGGTCGATTTTGGAAAACCAGGTCATCACGGGCGACCTGCACATCACGTCGCATTGATGGCGCCACATGAGTTGCACGGAACGACGGCACGTTGTTTCTTTTGGGGTGTTGCGCTATGTTTTTCTTTGGGGATATATTTGTGTGGTCATCCTCGGGTTATGTCCTCTCGGGAGTACTCTTCTTTCGCTTTGTACAGGCATACAGGACGGTGGTCAGCGTGGGCCACACGAGTCAGGGACGCGGCGTACGCGGGGCTGCTGCCGGCAAGGCAGACCGCGTGGAATGCAAACCAAACTCAACCGGTCGAGTCAGACCAATGAACGCGGCAACTGTCCCGAGCGCCCACCTTCAAAACAGTACTGTACCCCCCCCCCCCCCCCCCACTCCTACAACAGCCTGTGGCGGTAAGACCGTCGCGGTGCGGGTGGCTGCGGCAGTGGCGGCGCCCAGGGCTCGCCGACCCCCCGCACCACTCCCGCGGCCGGGCCCCCTCCGTCGCCGAGCGCCCACACCATCTGGGCCACCTTCGCCAGCTGCAAACTGTGCATGTCGCCGCCAAAAGCGCTGACGGTTGTCGGCATCGGCAAAGACCGCGGCCGCTGTGGCGGGAGGCCAGCGCCCAATTCGCCAGCGCTTGCCTGGAACGACGAGCTGCTGCCGGTGTTGTTCGACACGGAAGTTAAAGAAGAGCTGGCGCTGGCCGTCAACGTTGACAATGACGGCGCTGACGGCAGCGGTGGCCCGCTGGGCGATGACCCGTAGTGAGCGGCCAGCACCCTGTGGACGGTCGCGCTCAGCGCCGCCGCGTCACCCGCAGCCGTTGGCTCCTCGGCGCCAATGGCGTAGAGGCGGGCGAGCCAGGACCGCATGTGGTAGAGTGCTGCCTGGCTCAGCGCCGACGCTGCCGATGTGATGGACGGTCGGGGCGGATGGTAGTGCGCCATGTGGGCCCGAACCTCGGCGAGGAAGGCGAGGGGGGGGAGAGCCCGCTCCCGCCGAATGGCCGCCTGCAAGACGTCCGACGGAAGCACGGCATGGGGCGGGGGGAGCGCGGAGCCATTCATGACGAGCGCGCTTGTGCAATGGCTGCTGGCGTCAACGCCCAGGAGACAAGAGCGCTACGGCTACGGCACAGACCCGCAGCCGGGTGCGAGGTGGCACGGCTAGCTAGACGCCGGCCCTGTCTCTGACGTAACGTTAGGCAACCACGCCACGGTGGCAAAACAGCATCGCGCACACCTTCCTCGCAAAACTTGCTCGGCCAATTGCAAGTCCACTCTGTGTTTGATCTGACTCAGGCAACCGACAGTCAGGGCGTGTCTTGACGACATCTGGAAAGTGTCTGCGAAAGCACAAAACAAAGGCTGTAATTCCGTCGGCGCACGCAGCCAGACACGCCCTGTCTTGACGACTAGACAATGTTCACGAGCAATCGTTGGTGACTGGGGGATACGACGGCGAGGGGTGGGCTACCTCCTTGCACACCACGATTGCTCGAGGAGAGACGGCGTGCCTGCGGCCGCGCGCACACATCAGGGGTCCACAACGAGTGACATCACACCGTCCGGTCCTGTGCCCGTGCTCACCCCTCACGACGAGCTCGTTTTTCTCCTCGAACCGGTATTCTTCCATGTCAGTGTGTAGTCGCTTGCGCAATAGGAGGGGATGAAGGGGGAGGATGACGACTGGGACGTCAAGCTGGGAGTGACGACGGCGGTCACGCCTGGATGGTTGGGGGCACTTCGAAATGAAGCCACACTGTTGTGAGCCTGGACCGCTCTCGCACTTCGAGTGGGCTGGAGGGGCGAGACCACGAGCTGCAGCGCGCCTCGCAGATCGTGATCTGTCTGTGGACAGCAGGAGGCTGGAAGCTCGGAGAGCCCCGAAGAGGTTCTCTCGTCTGCCCTTGCGGATCTTGTTTTGCGGCGACGGCGTGTTTTTTTGTGGTCGGAAAAACACACTGCATTTCCGACCACAAACGAAGCATGTTTGCAATTCGTTTTACTTGAAAATGTCTGAGTAAGTTCTTGTGCCCCAGACGCCCGGCTCATCGAGTGCGCGAAGCATGTTTCCACTTCTGACCAATAGGAAAGCTCTCTGCCTCTGTTCTTTGTCTGAGACACGCCCGAGTTCCGCCGTCAAGACGTGCCCTCAGACGGGGGTCGTTTGGGGCATCTCCACGTGTCGCACCGTCCCGAGTGAACATTTTTCATAGTGCGTCTTCAAAAGATGGGTCATGTTGGCGACTGTGATTGGACGCAACAGGCGTGTCGGCCAATGGATCGCCGCTCTTTCCTGGTGACCAACCGCTGGTGGGTGAGGAGGTCCCCTCCAGCAGCTGAAGAGCCCGCCACGACACCCCCCTCTGCCAGTGTCCACGGCACGGGCGCCGACCCTGCCAACCCTCCACGTTGCGGCCACGCCCAACCTCCGTCCCATCTTGTTTGCATCTTCTTCCCGTCGACCCCGTCCGGTGCGTCATGGCTTTTGCCGTCCCGCTGCTGAGCCGCGCTCTCCGCCTGTCTTCCCGGCAGCCGCTGCTCCGGTCGCCCAGCGCGCGTGGCCCCGGCGCCGCCCGCCGGTGGTCCCCGCAGTTGCCGTCCGCGCGGCGGGTCGCCGCCGCCGGCTCCGCGCGGTCGCCGCGGACGACCACCACCATGGCCGGCGGCGGCACTTCCCCCCCGCCCCCCCGCCCGCGTGGGACCCCGCCGCCGCGACCGCCGAGGTCGCCGCCGGCGCCTCCTTCCTCCGCTGCGTCGACATTGCACGTGGCGTGTGCGGCGCGCTCGATGGCGGCGGCGGCGGCGGCGCTGCCGCCGCCGCTGCCGACGCGCCTGACGCGCCGCCGCCGCCTCCCCCGTCAGCGGCCGACGTGGCGCTGCTACGCGCGCTGCTCGGCAGCAGCAACGGCGCGCGCGGGTTCTTCGTCTCGTACCTGGGCGACCCGGACGTGGCGGCCGCCGACGCGCCGCCGTCGCCGCCCGTCGTTGACGCCCTCACCGCCGCCATTGTCGCGGCGCCGTCCAGCGGCAGCAGCGACGGCGACGGTGGCGGCGACGGTGGTGGTGGCGCCGCCACCGACGGCGGGGTGGTGCCGCCGCTGCTGGCCAAGAACCTCGTCATGTCCACGGGCATGGTCGTCGCGTACCGGGCGGCGGGCAAGGCGGACCTCGCGGCGGGCAGCGCGCTGACCGCCACCCGCACGGAGCTGCTGCTGCGGTCACTCCTCGGCAGGGGGGAAGCGGGGGGGGGGGGGGGGGGCCGCCTGCCGCGGCCGCGGCGGCCGCGCCGGCGGTGCCGGCCATCCGCGCGGCGCTGACCGCGATGCAGACGAGCGTGACGCGCGCACTGGACGGTGTGAGGGGCGAGGCGGGGGGGGTGTACGGGCCGTTTCTGGTCAAGTGGGGGTACACGGACGCGCAGCTGGGGGCGATGCGCGACGCGCTGGCGCGGGTGCTCTGAGGGCGGTGGGGGGGGGGGGGGGGGCGGGGGATGGGGAAGGAAGAGCTGGAGACCGGGGGGGGGGGGTGGAGATGGGGGGGGGGAGGAGACGGCGGGAGGGGAGCCCAAGCGCCCGTGTGGACGACGCCCCCCGTTGCGTATTTCTGTGTGTGGTGGCACCCTCCTGTGGGGGACGTGAGCGTCGCCTCGCGCACGCCAGGCGCACCCATCCGGCCACCCCGCCGTCCCGCGGCGTGCGGCCGCCGCATCCAACGCCGCGCGTGAAGCGGCGCGGGGGTAGCGCCGCTCCATCCGCCGCGCCATCATGGCGCATCCGACCATGCTGCACGGACAAGCAGACCAAAAAAAGAAAAAGAAAGCAAGCCGCCACTCCACCCCGCCCGCGGTCATCGGCGGGCCGCCGCCCCAGACAGCGACGGTGCGGTCGGACGCCAGCTGCATGCCCGCCGTGCCCCCCCTCCCCCATCCACACGCTGCACGCGACGAGCGGCCGCCCCGCGATAGCCGGCCACGCGCGCCACGCGGTCGCGGAGGGGGGGGACAAGGAAAAAGGCCTGCGGGCCGGCTGCGCATCGCTGCCCCCCCCCTCGCCGACCCTGCCCCCCATCCCCACCGCCCGCACCGCTGGCCGCGCCGCCGCCAGGCCGTCGCGACCGCCGCGCGCCGCAGCCACGGCCGCGGCCACTCAGGTCCGTCTCCGGTCTGCCGTGCCCCCCCCTCCACCCGCGCCGCGCCGCCGCCCGCGCCGCTCGCCCCGCCGCCGCCAGACCGCCACAGCCGTCGCGTGGCGAGCGCCACACCGTCGGCCCGTCGGGCGGGTGCCCCATCCCCGCCTCCACCCACTCGCGCCGCACCGCCGTTCGCCTCATTCGCAAACGCCCACACACCAGGCGGCCGTCGTCGGCCGGCCGTGTCCCAACTCCCCCCTCCGCCGCCTACCGCCGCCGCCGCCGCCATGATCACCATCACCACAGCTACCACCACCACCGCCGCCACCGTCGCGGTCGTCACCCCCCCTCCCCCCGCCCGCCACCACACCAGCACGCCCAGCCACACAGACACCCCCTCCCCCCCCCTCCAACTTCCCCCCCAACCCCTTTCCCCAACTCCCACCCCCACCCCCCCACCCCCATCTCCCCACCCCCCCCCCGCGTCACGCGGTCATGTACAGCGCCAGCGGGGTGCCAACCGCAAAGATCGCGGCGTAGTACTTGAGCAGCGCCGGCCGGGAGGCGTAGGTCGCCTCCACCCGCGGCGACCGCTCGACGTACGTAAGGCCCGGGGCGGGCGGCGCAGTGGCGGAGGCGGCCGAGGTGGGGGAGGAGGGGGGGGAGGGGGGGGGCGGGGGGGACGCCGCCGCGTCTGCCAGACCGCGCCGCGCCGCGGGGGGGAGCGCCACGGGGGTGGGCGGCCGCCGCAGCAGCGGCGACGCGCCCCGCCGGACGGCGGCGGCGGCTGCAACGGAGAGCATCGTGGGTGGGTGGTAGAACTTTGGGACAAGCGGTGGGGGGGCAGAGGGAGAGGTCGCCGGAGGGTGGTCGGGGGGGAGGGCGTGAGAGGGGCGTGACGGATGTGGTTTGGTGGGGGAGCGCGCGAGACGGGAAGGGAGGAAGGACTTGAGCGCCAGCGCGGCGCAGGTCGAGGCGGTCAGAGCAGCGGCCGTCCAGTATTGAAAGACACGTTGCCAATCCCACTGCGAAAACTGGCTTCCGTGCTGGTCTCGTTTTCGGATCGCGTCGGAGACCGTCTCTTCGCCACCCCGCTGCCGCCGCGGTCCGCCCCGCTCGCGCCGGCCATCGCCACGCCGTCCCCCACCCGCAGCGCGCTCCCCCCCCCCTCACCCCTCCCCCTTCACCCTCCCCCGCACCTCTCTTCACCCGCCGCCATGCTCCGCGCCGCCGCCACGGCCGCGTCGTCGCGGGCGGCGGCGGCGGCCGCCGCGCGCGGCGTCCGCCGCGTCAGCGACCGCGTGTCGGGCCACGCGGGGCTCAAGCTGGACCCGCACCCGCATGAGGTACGTTTTTTTCGTGTGTTTTTTTTTTGTGTGGGCGGGCGCCCAGGCGGGGGGGCGTCACCCCCGCTTCGTGGCTTGAGAGCAGCCGCGCGCTAAGGGAGGGGGAGGGGGGGGGAGGGGGGGGGGAGGGGGGGGGCGGGTGAGGATAGGGCCGGGCAGGTGGATGGCGATACCGCGTCGGCAGCTCGCTCTGCTTTGGCGGTCTGCGGCCTGCCCCTTCTTTTTGGGCGGCAGCCCTGCCTGGGAGGGGAGGGGAGGGACGGCCGTGGCCTCTCCCCGTTGTCGGACTGTTTTTTTTTTTTTGTGCTGTGCTGTTCTCCTTGCGTCTCATACCCGCTGCCTGTAGGCGGACGGTCCTGGGGGACGGGCACTGACGGCAACCGACCGCAATACGCCGTCTGCCGTACCCACCGCCTCCACTCTATTACGCACCGCGTGGGCCGTGGCGTCTCCTCCCCCATCCCCCTCCCCCCCCCCCCCCCCCCCCCCCGCCCAGACGCTCCGCGGCCTCTACGCCGAGACGACCGCGGCGCTGCAGGCCATCCCGTCGACCGCCGCGTACCGGGTGAATGTGGAGAAGGTGACCGCCCACCGGCTGGGCGTTGTCAACGCCACCCCAGACGTGCGGGAGCTCGAGGCCAAGCTCGGCGTCGGCGCGGTGGAGGAGGTGATCGCCGCGGCGCGGGCGGAGCTGTCGCTGATTCCGGCCATGGCGGACTGGGCGCCGTGGGAGCTGCCGGCGGGCCATCAGAAGGTGGACGTGACGCTCGTTGAGTGAGGGGGTCGCGGGGGGGGGCGCCCGCGGCGTGGCGGCGAGCCGGTGCCCTGATGCTGGTTGGCGGCTGCTGCGGGGAGTTTTGGGGGGGGGGGTCGGGCGGGATGGGCGGGCAGAGGGGGACGGCGGAGCTCCCATCCCCCGCCTTGCGCCCCATCCCCGCGGCGTGGGGTGCCCGTGGGTGGTGGTGGCCGCTGCTGTTGGCACGCTACTGTGGAGACCTGTGGGGGTGCGGTGGGGTGGGGTGGTGGTGGCTGGGGGACGTGTGTGCAGACGCTGGCGCGACGGGCCCCGGCCGCCGTCCCCGCTGCGGCGGGTAGGCCGGCCGCGCGCGGCGGCCGGGGGGGGGGGGGGGGAGAGTACGACTGAACGTGTACCCGGCTGCGCAGGTGCCGCGGCAGCGCGAGCTCCTTCCGAGTTGTGTCCTGATGTTCTCTTTTTTTTTTTTCGTTCACCGCGCTTGGCCATCCATCTGCTGGGACGGGGTGGGGAAAGGACGGGGGCGCGGGCGGGGCCGCCCGTCGCCCGTGTCATTGTCGGGGAGCGCCAGCCGCACCGCCGCCGCACCGCCGCCGTGCCGCCGCGGCCGCCGCGGCCTTGACAGCCGCCGCTGCTGCCGACAAGGCGGTCGCCGTGCTAGCGGCCGGCCGACCCGGTGCTGCCAGGGAAGCAACCGCGCGGCGCGGCAGCGTGGGGCGGGACGCCCCGCCCTCGCCCCCCCCCCGCCCCCCGCCAGCCGGCGGCGTCCCCCCGACCGTGCGACGGGCGGCGTCCGCCGCGGTGGGCGCCCCCCCCCCCACCCCACGGGCGGCCGGCGGCGGCCGCCGCCGCCGCCGCCGCCGCCGCCACGCCCGCCCCACGTCGGTCGCCGCGCGGCGGTTGCCGTCACTGGCACCGCCACCGCCGCCGCCGCTGCCGTCGCCGCCGCCGTCTGGCACACCCCCCCCTTCCCAACTTCCCCCCCCCCCTCGGCCGCACACACCTTGCCACACCCGCGTGGATCCACTCTGTACACCGCGCGCACCGCGCACCGCACACCGCGCACCGCGCGCCGCGCGCCGCCGGTGCTCACCGCGGCGGCCGCCCCCCTCCCGGCCGCCCCGACAGCGCGAGCGCCTCGCCCACCATCTGGGCCACCTTGGCAAACGCACCGGGGTCCCCTCCCCCCCCCCCCCCCCCCACTCCCCCCCGCGTGCGGCGCACCTTGACCGTCGTCGCACGGGCGCCGCCGTCCTTCCCCCCCCCCCCCCCCGCCACCCCCCCTCCCCCTTCCCCAAACGTAACCACCACCCCCACCCCGTCCACCGTCGCGCGCAGCGTGCGGCCGCCGCGGCCGCCAACGGCAACGACGCCGGCCGCGCCGCCCGCGGCAAAGGACAGCGCCGTCTCGACGGCGGAGCGGGCGAGCGGCAGCTCCAGGCGCGACACGAATTCCGCGCGCGACGCGGTGATGGTGGGGGGGGGAGGGTGGGGGGCGCCCCGCCGCCGCCGCCGCCGCCGCCGCCGCCGCCGCCGCCGCCACCGCCGCCACCGCCACCGCCACCGCCACCGCCGCCGCCACTGTTGCCCCCGCCGCTGCCGCCGCGCCGCCGGGCGCCGGGGCCTTCCGAGGTGGACCGCCGGAGAGAGAGAATGCTCCGGCTGCGCCCCATCGACCGGCCGCCAGACGGCGGCGGCGCGCCGCCACCGCCGGCGCCCCCACCACCGCCGGCGCCCCCACCACCGCCGGCGCCCCCACCACCGCCGGCGCCACTGCCCCCACCGGCAGATGCGGCCGGGGTGCCCCCCCCAGCCGCCGCCGCCCCCCCACCACCCCACAGCCGCCGCCGGTTGCGGTGCTTGGTGCTCGCCAGCGACCCCGACGAACCATCCGCCGCCGCCGCGCCCCGGCTGGGCCCCCCACCGCCGCCGCCACCACCACCACGGCGGCCTGCGTGCGACGGTACGCGCAGCGGGGCGGTCACCTTGTCCCGCGGGTGCGAGTGCACCACCGACGCGGCGCGGCCAAAGGGGAGCGGCGGGGGAGCGCCGCCGCCGCCGCCACCGCCGCCGTCACCCGCCACCTTGCCGGGTCGTTCGCGGTCCGCGGCGGCCGCCGCAGCCGCCGCCGCCGTCGGTGCCGGCCCTTCGGGAAGAGACACGCAGCCGCGCAAAGCGTCAGCGGCAGGCGGCCGCTGCTGCGGCGCCGCGTCGCCGGCACGGTCACCGCCACTCCCGTCGGGCCTGCCGCCGCCACTCCCCTCCCCCCCCTCTCCGCCGGCGGGCAGCGCGTGGCCGCCCCCGCCCCCGTGGTGGGACACCCCCCACCGGCCCGCCGGCTGCCGTGGCGGCCGCGGCCGCCGCCTCCGGTGGTGGCCAATGGGGAGCCGACCGCCGCCGCCGCCGCCGCCGCCGCCGCCGCTGGCGGCCGCCGCGTCGGCCGCGGCGGGTGTGTCAATCTCCACCCACGAGGGGGACGATAGGTCCACCGCGCGGGCGGTGGAGCAGACGCTCTCCGCGGCGGTCGCGGTCAGCGGGCCGCCGCCGCCACCGACCGGCGACGGGCTCCGCTCCAGCGCTCCCAGGTTGAGCGCCCGGGGCGGCAGCGCGGGCGCGACGGCCGACGCCGACGGTGGCGGCGCGGTTGGGGCGCCCATTGTCGGGTCTGCCAAAGCCGTCAACGGGACGGGCGCCACGAGCGATGGGACCGCCGCGGTGTCGTCAGTGTCGGTGGAGGAGCTCTCCTCCTCATCCCCAATCGGGAGGGACACGAAGAACGCCAGCTTGGCGTCTGCCGCTGCCGACGACGGCGGACCCCCGGTCGAGGCGGCACGCGCCAGCGGCGGACCGCCACCAGGGGGGGAGCGCACCACCACCGCCGCGGCGGTGGTGGGCGTCAGCGCCCACAGGCCCGCGTCTGGCGTGGCGGGCGACAGCATCGACGCAGCGCCGCCACCGCGGCCACCACCGCTGTCGTCGCCGCCACCGCCGCCGCCGCCGCCGCCGCCGCGGCGGCGGCCAGCCAGCTCGGGCCGCGGCGACGCTGGCGTCAGCGCGAAGCAGTCCTCATCCTCTGGTGGCCTGGGAAACCGCCCCGGCGGGCGCGCCGCTGGGGTCACCAGCGGGTGGGGGCCACCCGCCCCCTCCCCCCCCCTCCCTGTGCCGGGGCTGGTGTCCGCCACGGACGCCGTCAGCGTGGACGGCGCCGACGTCCACGAGCCGGATGTGGACGACGACACGGACGCGCCGTCGTCGTCTGACGAGGACGACGGCGCGGGTAGCTGCTGCCGCTGCCGCTGCTGCGACGTGGGGCCAGACGCGGCAGGCGTGCCCCCATCCGTCGTCGGGAAGTGCAGCGACGGCAGCAGCGGCGCCGACGGGAGGGCCGCGAGCACCCCCGCGCGGCAGTCGGCTGACGACGTCGTGTCGCCGGAAAGCATGGCCAGCAGCTCGGCGTAGTCATTGTCGCCTTCCGCCGACGACGCGGAGGAGGTGGACGAGCCGGAAGCCGCGGTGCCACGGGCGGCGGCACCGCTGGCGGTGCCGCGGGCACCACTTGCTGGTCCCGCGCCGCCGCCGCCGCAGCCGCCGCCGCCGCTGCCGCCGCTGCCGCCGCCGCCGCTACCGCCGTTACCGCCGCCGCCACCACCCGACGGCGACGCCGCCATCGTCTGGCCACGCCCCTCGGCCGGCCGCCGCCGCCGTGGCGCGGCCGCGTCGGCCACCGACGTGCCCGCCGCGGCGTCCGCGCCCACCCCCCCCACCGCCGCCCGGCGCGCGCCCGCGGCGGCCCGCTGCTTGCCCGCCACCCGCACCTTGCGCCGTGGCCGCGATGCGGTCGGCGTTGTTGCCGGGCCCGCCGGGCCTGGTGACAGCACCGCGGCACGCGCGGGCGTGTCCGCGACAGCGCCGTCTCCGCCCCCGAACCGCACGGGCGCGGCCGCGCCACCTCCCTTCCCGCCCGCCGCGGGCGTGCCGCCGTCACCATTGTCACCACCCGCACGCGCGTCGGGCGCGGGGCTAGGGGCGGGCCGTGGTGGCGCTGCCCCCGCTGTCGCCGCCGACGTCGCCGCTGCCGCCGCCGTCGTAGCCGTCGCCGCCGCCCCATACAGGCCGGCAGGCGTGACCGGCACGGCCGGCACGGCCGGCGGCACCCCCGGTAGCGCCACCGCCGCCGCCGCGGCCTCGCCGGCGGCCACCCCGCGGCGCCGCTCCCCGGCGGCAGGGGATGGCGCGGGGAGGGGCACCGCTTTTGGCCGCCGCCGCCGCCGCACCTTGGCGCCAGGCGTCGACGCGGCCGCCGCCGCGGCGGCCGCACCGGGCGCCGCCGCGCTCGCCGCGGCGGGCGCGCCGCCCGCGGAAGGGGAGGGCGCCGCCGCCGCGGGCACGGCCGGCCCGCCGCCGCCACCCGCCGCCTGCGGGTTGTCCCTGGCAGCGTTCGCGCCCGCGCCGCCGCCGCCGCCGCCGCCGCCGCCTCCGCCGCCGCCACGCACGCCGCCGGCGGCAGCCGCCGCCCCCCGCGGCGCGACCACACGGACAGCCGCCGCTGCTGTCGCTGCCGCCGTCGCCGCGGCCGCCGCGTCGGCGGCTTTAGCGGCCGCCGCCGCGTCGGCCGCGTCGGCCGCCGCGGCGGCCGACGCGGACGCGGCCGCCGCGGTCGCGGCGGCCGCCACCCCCGGCGACGGCACAAACGTGGCGGCCGCGGCAGCGGCGGCGGCGGCCGCCGCCGCCCCGTCGCCGTGGCTCGACCGCTGCTCCCACATCGACCGCAGCGTGCGGACGCCCTGCTCCCGGCCCGAGGGGGAGGACTCCATGGTGCGTCGCGCTCCCCGCTCCCCCTCCCTCGCCCCCTCCCTCCCTCACCCTCTCCGTCCCCTGCTCCTTCCCCCCGCCCCGCCCTGCTCTTCAGCCGAGCCAAGATGTCAGGTGGCGGCGGGGAAGGAGAGAGCAGAACGAGAAAAAAAAAAAACAGGGCCGCCGCCGCAGCGCCAGCACGCGCCACCGTGCGCAGACGCGGACGAGCGGGGCGGCGGCGGGGACCGCCCGCGCCCGTCGACGGCGGCCGCGCTGCCCGTGGCGAGCGTGTGCCGCCACGGCCGCGGCGCGCGCGCGCGCGTGTGTGCCGCGTCGGCGGTGACGCGCGGTACGCCTGGAACGACGCTCAACGCGACGGGCCGGGAGCCGACGACGGCAACAACGAACGAGCCGCGGCGGTGCGGGTCGGGGCGGTGAACGGGCGCGACGGCGGGGGAGGCACCCCCGCCACCCCCCACCACTGCCTACGCTGAGCCCCCCCCAATGCTACCCCACCAGAGTCCCTCCTCCTCTCCACTACCCGTCCGACGTGCAGCCGACCCTCGGCCACCGCAAGCCGGCCACCGCGGCCATACTGCTGGGGGCAGGCGCCGCCAACGGTAGACGGGGTGAGGGGCTCGGCTGGGGGAGTTTGCCGCACCCCCCACCCCCGCCCTCGACCCCCAGGCACTCGTCGAGTGCAGGCGCAGCGGTGGGGGGGGCGGCGGGTGGCTCGCCGCGTCGGCCGCATCGTCAAGGCACGGAGAGATCGTGCAGGAACGCCTGCGGGCAGCATCGACGGGAGCAAGCGGAGAGGCGCGCGAGCTGAGGTGATGGTGGTGGGGGCGTCCACGGCACCCGGCAGGCGCCGTGCACTTGACAGGTGATGGCCACGCGCGTACAACGCTTCGGACGAGCGAGACGCACTGGGGTGAAGGGTCGTCAACCAAAAGTATTTAGATTGCGTGCAATGGAAAAAAGTCCCTCTCGGCTCTGTGTTTTTGCCCACGCCCGATCCGGTCATGCGTGTCACCGACGGCGCCCGCTGTCAGACCAAACACCGCTCATCGCCTTTGCCACGACTCGCATCATCAACAGAGACACTGGGTGCCGCCGTCGACGCCTTGTCCCCTGCCGTGCTGTCCGCCGTCGGTTCGTCCCCCCCCCCCTCCCCCCCGTCCGTTCGCGAGCCGCTGCCTGCGTTGTGCGCGATGACTTCCCTAGCCATTAGTGGTCAGAGAGAAAGCGGCCAAGATGTGCGGACTGCCAATGTGACCGCCTGCGTGGCGGTGGCCAACATCCTGCGTTCGAGCCTGGGCCCGCAAGGCCTGGACAAGATGCTCGTCGACCAGGTGGGCGACGTGACGGTCACCAATGATGGCGCCACGATTGTGGGCCTCCTCGAGGTGGAGCACCCCGCCGCGCGCATCCTCACCGAGCTCGCGCAGCAGCAGGACCAGGAGGTGGGCGACGGCACCACGTCGGTGGTGATCCTTGCCGCGGAGCTGCTCAAGCGCGCCAACGACCTTGTTCAAGATAAGATTCATCCAACCAACATCATTGGGGGCTACCGCCTGGCGATTCGGGAGGCGTGCAAGTACGTGCGGGAGCACATGGTATGTTGGGGGATGCGGGCGGCTGTTGGGGTGCGGAACCGGCGGTGCCTGCGGATGGTTGGGCGTGTGCGCACGGCTTGTTTGTGCTTGGCTGCTGGACGTTGGCGTTCTTGCGTTTTCCACGTTTCAATGACGGTGTGTGTTTGCGTGGCAGCAACTGACACAGTTGTGGTGCCCTGATGTTGACTCTGCTCTACTGCTGCTTTTTCCTCGCTCCCTCCCTCCGATGTGTAGGCGACGCCTGTGGAAGCCCTTGGACGGGAGCTGCTGGTCAACGCGGCGGCGACGTCGCTGTCGTCCAAGATTCTGGGCTCCGCCGAGTCCTCCCACTTTGCCAACATGGCCGTCGACGCGGTGCAGTCCATCAAGACTGGGGGTGAGAAGGGTGGCCCGCCGGCCTCGTATCCCATCAAGGCCGTTCACGTGCTCAAGTGCCAGGGCCAGTCTGCGCGGGAGAGCGAGCTCCTCCCGGGGGTAGCGCTCAACTGTGGGCGTGCGGCCAAGGGCATGCCCGCCCGCGTGTCTCCCGCGCGGGTGGCGTGCCTGGACGTGGACCTGCGGCGGACCAAGATGAAGATGGGCGTGCAAGTGCAGATTGACGACGCCAGCGCGCTCAACGCGGCGCAGGAGAAGGAGCTGGACATCACGCGCGACCGGGTGCGCGCCATCCTCGCGTCGGGTGCCAACGTGGTGCTGACGACCAAGGGCATCGACGACGCGGCGCTCAAGTACTTTGTGGAGGCGGGCGCGATTGCGCTGCGGCGGGTGCCGCTGGAGGATGTGCGGCGGGTGGCCAAGGCGACGGGTGCGGTTGTACAGGGCTCCCTCGCCGACCTGGATGGTAACGAGTCGCTTGACGAGAGCCAGCTGGGCGCCGCCGAGGAGGCCGCCGAAATGCGCATCCGCGACGACACCGTCACGGTGCTGCGTGGCTGCCGCTCCACCGCCTCCTGTTCGGTTCTGCTGCGCGGGCCCAATGAGTACATGTGTGACGAGATGGGGCGGTCGTTCCACGACGCGGTGTGCGTGGTGAAGCGCACCCTCGAGTCGGGGACCGTCGTGCCTGGCGGCGGAGCGGTGGAGGCGGCCCTGTCGGTGCACCTGGACGAGTACGCAACGTCGTTGGACACCCGCGAGCAACTGGCCGTGGCACAAGTGGCGGACGCGCTGCTGGTGATCCCCAAGACGCTGGCGGTCAACGCGGCGTTGGATGCCACCGACCTCGTCGCCCGCCTCCGCGCGGCCCACTACAAGTCACAGACAGAGAAGGGGCAGAAGGAGCTGGCCATGTCGGGACTGGACCTCCTGACCGGCGTTGTGCGGAACAGCAGCCAGGCGGGGGTGGTGGAGCCGGCGGTCTCCAAGGTCAAGTCCATCCAGTTTGCGGCCGAAGCGGCCATTACCATCCTGCGGATAGACGACGCTATCAACGTGGAGCGGAAGGACGCGGACCCAGAGGCGTAGGGCGGGTGGTGATCCAGGGGCGGCGGGGGGGAGTCTGGCCGCATGTGAGGGGGGTTCTGTGGGAAAGGCGCGGACGGGTAGACGACAGCGCGGAAAGGGGGTAGACCAAGGAAGGGAAAAAGCCACAGGCGAGTTGGCCCTGAGCGACACGTCGGGCACCCAATGGGGAGTGCGCAACCTGTCGAGTTGTAGCTTCCGTGATCTGCTGTCACGAGGCAGGGAGGCGGCCACCACCACCCTCTGCGCGGGCGTCGACCAGCCGGGCCGATGGTGGTGTGCGGGGGCCACCGCGTCGCGGATGCGCGAAGGGGCCGGCCCCGTCGCCGCCACCCGCCAGGGTGCTGTGCCGAGTACGGCGCCATAACGGGAGGGGGTGGCGGGGGGTGCCCGCTCCCACTGCGCCACACACGTCACCGATCCCCACCACCCCAGAACGTTGGTTCGCACTATGTACCCCCCCCCCCCCTGAACACCATCCCATCCACACTCGCTGCACCCTCTGGCACGCCCCACGCCGCGGGCGTCGCCCGTCGCTTCCGCCCCCAATGCCGCCGCCGCTGGAACCGCCGGCACCACCACCACTCCCTTCCGCCACCGCCGCCGCCCCCCGCCGTATCCCACCACGTGCACCGCCGCTGCCGCCGTCGGTGCGGACATGCCCATTGCCCCAAGTGGTCATCAAGCCGGATCCCTCCCCGCTCACTCTTCCTCCAGCTCAATCTGGGGCGTCTCGTCCAGCTTGGCCACCTGCAAGTACGTGTTGAACGCCCGCGCCGCCGCCCGCCACGCCGCGACCGCGTCGGGCCGGGAGCCGGCCGTCGCGGCGGCACCCAGGCGGCTGACCGCCGCCTCGACCGCCGCCACCTCATCCGCGAGCGCCTTCTCCGTCGCGGAGATGCGGTTGCCCTCGGCAAAGTAGGCCGAGCCAAACAGCTTGGCCGCCGACAGCCCGCCGTCGGCGCCCGCCACGTACGTGCGCGCCGCGTCGCGCCAGTCGCCGCCGCCGCCGCCGGTGCTACCGCCGGCGGTGCCGTTGAGGACGGGGCCGAGGGCGGCGAGCGCCGCCACCGCCGCCGCGATCCGCGGCTTGTACCGGCGGGCGGCGGTGAGCTTGGTCGAGTACTTGCCCGTCCGGTCGGCCGACGCGGGGGCGGGGGCGGTCAACGCGGCGGCCGCCGACGCGGTGAGAGTGGCCGCGGTGGCCAGCAGCACGCGGCGGGAGACGGTAGCGGGAGGGGGGGGGGGGGTGTGGGGTGGGGGGGGGAGGTCCCACACCGCGGCGCAGTCGAGGCGTGCCGTGGGCGGGAGGAAGCGGGGAGGGCGGCACCGGTAAAGGCCATGGTCAAGGACCAGCAGTGGGGGACGGGACGAAGAGGAAAAGAGGCGGCAGCGGGAGGGGCGGTGGAGTGGTCAGGGAGTGGTGGTGGGGGTGGCCAGGCGACATCAGTCGAGGTGGCCAAACAGCATCGGTGGAGACGGATGGCTGGTTGAAGGAGAACCCAGACGAGAAGCAGATCGTGGAGATTCAGCCATCCTTCACTTACAGTATGCTCCGAGCACCAGCAATCGCCCGCCAAGGTCGTACACGTGGCAAAAAATCGAGATTTTCGAGTACGCCATTTACGAGGAAAACCGTGGTCATCTTGTTCCACCATTGAGTGCCCACCAGAATCTTGCACAGACGTCACTCGTGATCCCTGGTTCCATCTGGTTGCACAGGGATCTGCCTCTCTTTCCTGCCAGAGACTCATGCCAACGCTCTTGCACACTGGCGTGTCGACAAAATTGAAAGGCCCGCCGTCGTGGCCGCTTGTGTCGCGCACACCAACACACGAGGCGTGCCACACGCTGTCGCGAGGCGGCCGGCACTGCGCGGCGGCGCCCTGGCCGCCCTCCCAGCCGTCGCCGTCCGCGACAGCCAGCTCCTCGGCTTGGTCAAGGGTGTGCCACGCGCGCTCATCGGGGCTCCACCCCATCCTCATTGGCGGGGGCGTGCGCGCCAGACCTCCGCCGCCGGCCGCGGCCAGAGACCCCGCAGCCAAGCACCCTGTGGCAGGCGCGCGACAGTTTGGGCAGAGCCCTTGGGCGGCGCCCGCGCCCCCCGCGTGCGCCGCTGCTACCGACCGACCGACTCTTTCCCCTCCACCCCCTCCCACCTCTGCGACGGGCCTCCCGACGCGGCCGTTGGCCGACCGGCCTCCTGGAACCGTCCGCCGCCCCCGGCGCCCGGCTGGCGACCGAGCACACGCGGGTCGCCGCGGCGGGCCAGACCGTGCCGCGGGTCTGCCGGCTGCCCCCCCGGCTGCCGCCCCTTGCCGTCTGTCCACGTGGCCTACCACGGGTGGTGGCCTATGGACGCGTGCGCCACTGCCGCGGCGGCGGCCGCCCGGGTCTGCAAAGGGTGCCCAGCGTGGTTGGCGGATGCCGGCCGGGCTCCCCCCCCCCCTCCTCCCCCCTCCCCCCCCTGCCCACCGCTGTTGGCCGCCTTGGATTGGCGGCTCGTGCTGTTGCGCCCGCTCGCTCTTCCGCTGCCGTTGCCCACCGCGACGCTGATGCAGCGGAGCTGGCCGGCAACTGCTTCTGTGCCTGCAGTCCGACACATTCCCCCCCGGCGGGGCGTCGTCGGCGCCAGCGGGGCTGTCGCCCGCCGTCCCTCGTCAGCGGCCCCGTGACCGCGCGCGCGCGCGACGCCGCCGCGGATCACCTCAACACTCGCCATGGTGCGTGGGGGGGGCGACAGGGGCAGTGGGCGTCTCTTCCCGCCCGCACGGTCTGGCGTGTGGGGGGAGGTGGACAGGCGGCTGGGGCATGCCGACGCCCGCCCGACGGGGCCGTACCTGCCAAAGATGGTCTGGGGGAGGGGAGGTGGACGGGACTGCTGCCGGCCGGCGCTGCGCTTGCGCGCGCGCGCGAGTGCGCGCGGCCACGCCAGTCGTCGGGTGGATCCCTGGCGTTGGGGACGAGTGGCGCCTCGAGCGCACGCGGTTGGCGCCCGCCCGCCGCGCCCCGCGTCTCCCTTCCCAGTTCCCAGGGGTGGGGCGGGCGACTGGGCTGCGCGGGAGGGGTGGTCGCATGAGGCGGCTGGTTGCCCTGCGAGTAAGCCCGCGTGTCGGGGGTGTACCGAGTCGGCGAGACCGCCCTGCCTCCTGAACACCGGTCTGGTTCGCGGTCGTACATAGGGCGCCCCGGGGGCGGCGACGGAGGGGGAGACGAGCGCACCCGCAGCACCCCGGTGCTCCCCCGCCTCCCCACGTTCCGCGTTTGTTTCCCACCCGTCGCTCTGCCCGCGCCGTGCAGTGCACAACGGGTCGGTCTGCGTCGACGCGAGGGGGGTCATTGGCTGTTGCCCCTCCCCCTTCCCCTGCGGTGCCGACCTTTGAACCCACCGGGCTAGTCGGCCAAGCGCCCGCCGCGGCCATGATGAAGCGGAGACCCCCCGTCATGGCCGCCCTCGTCGTCTCGTTCACCGCACTCCTTGGGCGGGTGCTGTGGGTGTGCACCCCTCCGCTGGGCACGGCGGCGGGGGCAGCCGAATGGGCGGTCGCCGGCGTCCGCGCAGACGGGTCGCCGCGGTCGCGGGCCTCTGCACCCGTGCCGGGCGCACGGGCCACCGCCGCGGGGGGGCCCCGCCCGTGTGGTGGCCACCGCGCCGCGCGCGCCGCGGCGGCGGCGCTCCCGCCCCAGACGCAGCGGCGGCTGACGCAGCACTCGGCGGAGCCGACGCCCGAGGCGGACCTGGCCTACTTTGTGCAGGTGGCCCCGTCGAGCGTGGGCCTGCTGCCACGGCTGCTGGCCGCCACGTACCACAAGGACAATGTGTACGCGGTGCACTTTGACACCAAGATTGATGCCGACGTGATGGCGACGACGATTGAGAAGGTGGCCGCCGTGCTGGCAAAGGAAGCGTCGGACGCGGCGGTCACATTCAACGCGATCCCGCGGCAAGGGGGACTCCGACCGAGGACGCGGCGGGGAGCGGCACTGCCCCACAACGTGCTCATCATAAACCGCACGCCCGTCACCTATCGGGGTATTACCACCGTCCTCAACACCCTGGACGGCATGTCTGCGCTGCTTTCCTACACCCGACCCGCCGCATCCTCAATGGCAGCGGGTGGCGGCACTGCCGATACCGGCAAGCAGACGCAAACGGCAGATGATGCCGCCCGGCCGCCGTGGACCTACTTTATCAACCTATCCGGGTCAGACTATCCCCTGCTGTCGCCCACGGCCATGCGGCGGCTGTTGGGTCGGCCCGACGTGACCGCCCGGGGGGCGAACTTTCTCACCCTCCACCCACGGGAGGGGTGGGAGCTCGCCACTCGGAACCGCTACCGCCGGCTGGTCGTTGACACGGGGGTGGGGGTGCCGGGACAAGGCGGCAACGCGGCGGCCGTCGACACGACGGTCAAGCCGACGCGGATGGACCACCCGCTGTGGGAGGGCACCGACGACTCACCCCCCTCATCGCCATCCGACGCCGGTGGTGCTCCGCCAGCGTCGACCGACCCGCCGCCGGCGCTGCTCGCCAAGGGCGGCGCGTGGATGATTGCGTCCCGCCCGTTTGTCGTGTATGCAACCTCTTCTGGCGACGCGCGGCGGGCGCTGGTGGCCATGGCCAACGGGCTCTCGTCGTCCGAGCACTACTTCCCGACGCTGCTGCTTGGCGCCGCCTGGCGCCGCACCCTCCTTCCGCACGCGCTGCGGGCGGTGTACTGGGACCCGGCCTGGTCGGGGGGGGTGCCCCTCGGCGAGATGCAGCACCCCAACACCATTGACCCGGTGGTGCCGGCAGAGCGGGAGGCGGCGCCCATCGCCAGCGGCAGCGGCGACGGCGACGAGCCGCCGGCAGCGGCGGGGCCGTTTGGTCCGCGGGTCGCGACCAGCCCCTACCTGTTTGCGCGCAAGTTCTCCCGCCCGGACGCGCCGCTGCTCGACTGGATTGACGCCCACCGCCTCGGCCGGGGGGCGGGCAGGGACGGCTGGGCGGGCAAGGCCGCCGCCGAGGCGCGGGCGGCGACGCACTTGGAGTGGCTGCTGCGGCTGCCGCCGCAGCGGCCGATCGGCGCGTAGGTGTCCGATCGCGCTAACGAGGGACGTAAACAAATTAATTTGGACAAATTTTTGCTCTGCCTTGCCTTGCGCGGTGCGCCAACCGTGGCGGCGCCCAAGTACCGGCGTCTGTGCTACGAGCGTCAAATCCGCGCGAAGGCGAGGCCGGGACCATCCGTGGGACCGTCCCCGCGGACCGCGGCTCATCCGCGTCTCGGCTGCTGGTGGAGTTTCTTGCTGACGGTGTTCATCCTGCAGCAGGGTCGATCCCACGAGAGTGTACGGATAGGGCGGGATCACGCCCTACACACGCGTGGCGGGGTGCCTTGTAGGCAAGTGACACCTGTCGCCGGTGACCTGGTGCAGCGGGACACGAGTCGCGGCGAGGCCCACCTGCCCCTGTGGATGCTGGGGACGTTTGAGGACGGGGTGCTTTGCGGGCACCGTCGCGGAGTGATCTCCAGTCCCACTGTGCTCACGCAGGCCACGTGGTGTGCCGTGCATGTGCCAGGCTGGCGAGCAAGAAGAAGGCGCACGCCTCCTCGGCGGGGAGATCGTTCCATGGGATGATCGCCAGTGGGAATGGCCCACGCGCCTGAGACTCCGTCGGAGCGGCCCAGGAGGGGTGACTCCTCCGCCCCCTGTCGCTCGATGTAGCCGCCACGCGGTGTCGCAGCCGACCAAACGGCGTGTGGAAGGATGGGACCGAGCGCACGGGCGGCTGAGAGGCGGGCAACCACCACAGCATGGACGTGGCCGCCATTGGCCGTATCGTGGCACGCGTCGTGGAGAGCCCGCCTCATAGCCGACAGACTGGCCTGACCGCACTCGCCGTGGCCACCTAGGCTGCACCGCTCGTAGCCAGTGCCGCCGGCCACGGCCACTCTTGGCATGGGAGGGGCTGCTTCCCAACGCCGCATACCGCACGTCGGCAGCTCCGTCTCGGATTGACAGGCAGTGCTATAAAGGAAGGCAGGGCTTCGCAGCCCGGCTCAGTTGCTTTTCCCGCCGAGCACCTCGCCAGGGCAGGACAAGCAAGCTTGTACTCCACCGCTCTCCCGCCACTCACCTGGTTTCTCGTCCACACCCACCTGTACCAGCACTTTTGACAACTGCAACTGGTCCGTCGAGGGGACAGCCCCCTTCCGCGCCCGTTGCCCTCCCCTTGCTGCAGCGATGGGCGCCATCAAGTTGCTCCTGCTCGTGGCCGTGCTCTCCCTTACGACCATTGCGTCGGCACTGCCTACGAACGGCGTCGCCGAGGTTGGTCCCCCGGACGACGGGGCGGTCGACGTGACTTGGCCGACGGAAGCCGCCCCAGCATTGAGCAGGTCCACGTCCTCCGACGGGCCCGGCCTGGCCCAGATCATGCGGCGGCGGAAGGTGTGCCGCTACCCGCGGTGCGGTTTCAAGCCGATCAAAGTGATTGCCCGGGTCCAGTACCCGTGCTTCTTCAAGCGTTCCCGCAAGACTTTCATCGCGACAAAGAGGACGTGTGGCCGCAAGCCCTTTGCCTGCAAGCCTTCCGCGTGCAAGCGTTGGAAGGTGTGCACATGTATGTGGAAGACGGGCCTAGGGAGGAGAAGGGTGCGGCACAGCGGCCCCGCCTCAATACGTTGTTGGCATGCGTGCGTGTCCCCGATGGCGAGGGTGAGACGCGCACCCGACCCGATGCACGCGTGGCTGCGGCGCGCAGCGCGGCGACTGACGGTTGCGGTACGCGGGTACGCTCTCCTTTTGTCTCTCGTGGTTGTCATCCCCCCATGTTGTCAAACACAGGCCTCCGGTGCAAGACTGTTATCATCCGCGTCCGCAAGTGGTGTCTCAAGAAGACGGCGTGATGGGCGGCTGGATGGACGCGTGCGCCCGCATCGGTTGGGCCGCCCTGTAGCTCTTGACGGGGGGTGCAGCGCAGTGGGCGCACGCTGAGTGCTTGTGTACTGTTTGGCTGGAGCAGCGCTGCGTCCATTGCTCGCTCCTGGCTCGACATGTGCGGGTTTTGCACCCGCTCTTTCTCTTTCATCCCGCTCCCTCTTGTCGTGTCAGCCTCTTCACGCTTTGGTTTGAGCCCGCAGAGGGGATCGCACTGCATGGGGTGGCGCTGCTGGCGGCCACAGTCGTGAGGGTGCATGGGCACGGCCCGCGTGCGGACATATTGAGCGCCAACACCCCGACAGCTCAGGAGAGACGTCTGCCACACAGCAGATTTCCACAGGCTTGAGCCACCCAAGGTCAAGGCCTGCACAACGTACTATCCTCGCTTGCACCGACCGGCATCGTTTACCACCCCCCTGTACTGCCTTGGCGGCTACCGCAACCCATCAGCGCCGCCCGTCCATCCGTCCGCCCTGTTGCACCAACTGGTCTGCTTCGCCTCCTGTAAAGCTAGACCCCCTGACGTTGGCCACGCCTGGGAACGCCCCCCATCAGGGCCATATCATACCTCTCCATCAAAGCCGCCCCACACCCACCCGCCGCGTCGGGTGTGCCGCCGGCCCGCGGACGGGGACGGCATCGCCATGGAGCCGACGTCGCGGGTCTGCCCGCGCGCGGTTGCGGGACACTCTCGGACGGGCGCGGGACTCCCGAGGCGGTGCATTCCTTATGAAAATGCAAATGCAGTCCACTCAATGTCAACATCGTGGCCACTGGACCAACAACAATTGTATTTGTGTCAGTCTGGCCTCGGCTGGATTGGGCGGCCGACGGCGACGTCGCCACCTTTGTCGTGGACACCCCCGGCCGCCGTCCCGTCGACGCTGGCCGCGTCGATTCGCTGCCGCTTGCGGTGACTCCCCCTCCGCCCCCCTCCCTTCCACTGCTCACCCCCCCTTCCCCCCCCCCCCCCCTCCGTCGACACCTTCCCCTCTCTTCAACAGCCGCGTACACGATGGCGTCTTGCGCGATCTCCGCCGCCCTCCGCCGCGGCGTCGCCCTCCACCGCGCCGCGCGGGCGCCCGCCCGCGCCGCCGTCGCCGCCGCCGCCGTGCCGCCGCGCGCCGCCGCCGCCGCCGCCGCCGCCGCCACCGCCCGGCGCTGGCAGTCATCGGCGGGCACGGCGGCCACGGCCGGCGGGGGGGACGCCGCGCCCGCCACGCCGGCCGACCCGCCCGCCGACGCGGCGGCCGCCGCCGCCGCCGCCGCCGCCACCGCGGGTGCTGACGCTGCCGCCGGCGCTGCCGCGCCGGCGGCGGCGGCGGACACGGTCGCCGCTGCCGAGGCGGGTGGTGGCGGCGGCGGCGGCGGCGACGGCAACGGCAACGGCGGCGCCGCCGTGGACGCTGCCGCCGACGGCGGCGCGGTCACGGACGGCGACGCGGCCGCCGACGGCGGCGCGGTTACCGACGGGGACGCGGCCGCCGACGGCGGTGCCGGTGCCGCCGACGGGGCGGGCGCGCCCGAGGCTGCCGACGGGGTGACGCGGGCGCCCGCCGGCGGCAGCGGCGGCGGCGGCACCGCCCCCCTGCAGCTCATCCCGAGCCACAAGACGCGGCGGGCGGCGTCGGCGGGCCGCTCGCGGGGCGTCCCGCCCGGCGTGCGGAACCCGTCCGAGGCGCGCTACCTCCTCCTCCGCGGCGCCTCGGCGGTCGCGTCGCGCGCGGACGTGGCGCTCTTCCTCGCATCGGCGGGGGTGACCGCCGCGGCGGTGCCGCGGGCGGCCGCCGCCGCCGCCACGACCGCCGCCGCGGGTGCGCGGGACGCGGCCGCCGCCGACGGCGCGGCCGCCGCCGACGGCGCCGCCGCCGCCGACGCGGCCGCCGACGGCGCCACCGCCGGCGCGCCGCCGCCGTCGCCGGCGCCCCCCCGGCGGCCGGTGGTGGTCGGCCTCGCCGCGGCGCTGTGCCCCCCCGACGACCCCGCGGTTGTGGCCGCCTCGCGCATCACGCGGCTTTCGTACAGCCTCCTCTACAACCGCTCCGACTGGCTCGTGGAGCTCCCGTCGGCCGCCGCCGCCGCCGACGCGGTGAAGCGCACGCAGGGGCGGCTGCTGGGGCTGATGCTCACCCGGCCGGCGGCGGTCAGCGCCACCGCCGTTGCCGGTGACGGCGACGGCATGCTGCTCGGCGAGCGGCCCTACCCGGGCGACGCGCCGGGGGGGAGGGGGGGGGGGGGGGGACGCCGACCCCGACGCCGCCGCCGCCGCCGCCGCCGCCGCCGCACCCGCCGCCACCGCCCGGGACGGCGACGGCCGCGGCGACGGCGGCCGTGGTGGCGGCGACGGCCGCGGCGGCCGCCGCGGCCGCGGCGGTAACCGTGTCGTCCGGCCGGCGGGCGTGTACCCGGCAAAGGCCGACCGCGCGCGGGCGGTGGTGGTGCGGTCGCGGCTGCTGCTCGGGGACAGCGACCTCTTTAGCCTCTTTTCGGGCTATGAGGTGGCCCGCATCGTTGGCAACCCGCGCGAGTCCAAGGGCGTACGTTTGCACCGCCGTGGGGGGGGGGTGTGGGTGGCGGTGGGGGGAGGGGGGGGGGGGGGGGGGGGGGGGGGGGTGGGGGGTGGGGCGGCGGCGGGCGGCGACGCGCCCACACGGGTTTGGGTGCTGCTGGTGGGAGGAGGGGGGGGGGGGGGGGAAGAGGGGGGGGTGGCCGCGCGGTGAGCGGGGGGACGCCGCGCCCGCGGCGGCGACGCGGGCGCCGCCGCCAACGCGACGCGCCCGGCGCGCAGCGGCTGACTGACCGGCCCGACCTGACCCGCCGAGCGTGTGCGTGCTCCGCGGCCGCCCCGTCTGTTGCCCGCTTGGGTGCGTCTGGTGACGAATCGCCACCCCCCCCCCCCCCCCCCCTCCCCCCCTCCCTGCCTCCGCCGCCCCCGTGGCACACCCCCCCACCGCAGGTACTCATCCTGATGCGCACGCCCGAGGAGGCGGAGCGCGTCGCGATGGACAAGTGCCACGGCGGCGCGTCGGTCGAGGGCGTGCCGGTCAGCGTGCGGCTGTGGGAGTGAGTAAAGGGGCGACCACCCCCGGCGGGCCGGCGGGCCGCCCCGCCCGCCAACCGCGGCGGCCGTGACCATGGACGACCGTCGGAGCGTCCCGTGCCCGTCGGCGCGCGCCGCCCGCCGAGCCGGCCGCCCACCTACCTACCCCCCGCAGCGCACCGCTGCTCGCCGCGGCGGCGCCCATCCCCCCGCGCGCATCCCCCCACCGTCTGTCCCGCCCCCCCCCCCCCCTCCCCCTTGACGCCCCCCCCTCACACCGGGCGGCGGCCACGACGGCGCCCCCCCCCCCCCCCTCCCCCACCGGCGCCCCCGCCGCCGCCGCCGCCACCACCACCGGCGGCGGCGACGCGGCACGCACGGGCGGGGGCGCAAACAGCGGGGCCACCCCCCCCCCAGGCCCCCCCCCCCCCCCCAGGCGCCCCCCCCGCCGCCGCCGTCCACCCCACCACCCGCGTCGTCCTCAATGGCGGCCCAGCCGCCCCCACCGCCGCCCCCACCGCCGCCGCCGCCACGGGCGCCCATCTGCGCCTCCCGCTCCGCCGTCGATGGCGGCACGCCCGCACCGGGACGGCCACGCCGGCAGCGCCCCCACCCCGCCCGCGCGTCTGGTGGCGGCGTGTGGAGGCCGTCGAGGTTGGGCGGCGGCAGCGACGGGCTGCCGCCGTCGCCGCCGCCGTCGTCGTCACCACCACCCCCACCCCCACCCCCACCCCCACCCCCACCCCCACCCCCACCCCCACCACCACCACCACCACCACCACCACCACCACCACCACCGCCGCTGCCGCCGCCGCCGCTGTCGCCGTCCTCCCCGTCGCCACCGCCACCGCCACCGCCACCACCACCACCACCACCACCACCACCACCACCACCACCACCGGCGGCGGGCGTGTCACCCGCGTGGGCGGCTGCGCGTCGGCCGGCGGTGGAGAGTGGAGTGCCCGCCGCGACAGGCCGCGGCGTCCACAACGGGCGGTCCCAGCGGCGCAGCCACCGCGAGGGGGTGGCCGCGGCGACCGCCGCCGCCGCCACGGCGGCGGCGGGGGGGGGGGGGGGAGGGGGTGCGCCGCCTGGACCCGCCCCCCACCGCGGCGGCGGCGCGCGGGTATCCCGCCGCCCGCGCCATGGGGTGGGGGGGGGGGGGGGAGGCGCACCGCCACGCGGGGGGGGGGAGGGCGGGGGGGGGGGGGGGGGGGCGAGCACGGCGGCTTGGTTGTGTCCTGCGTTGGAGGTGGGGGGGGGGGGGGGGGGGGGGGTACGCGCCCCACCGCGGGCGGTGGCCGACGGCGCGTGGCGAGCGCGCCGACCCGGGGGGGGGGAAACGCGCCAGCACGCCGGTGGGTCGACCGCAACGCCAAGCGGCCCGCCGCGGCGGGCGGCACACGCCAAGACGCGGCGCGTGAGTGCGCTGCGGCGGGCGGCACGCGGCGGCGACGGGCGGGTGGCCGTCCCCCCCCCAAGACCAGCCGACGTCACCCCCTCCCCCCCCCCTCCGTCCTCCCAACGACCACCCCCCCTACCCCCCACCCCCCCCCCCCCCTCCGTCCTCCCACCACCATCCCCCCCCCCCTCACGCGCCACACCACGTACCGATCGGGTCGTCGCACTCCCCCCCCCCCCCCCAACCCCCCCAACCACCCGCACCCGCCGCGGCACGAGCGGCGCCCCCCCCCCCCCCCCCCCCCGCCACCACCCCGCCCGCCACCCACCCCGTCCACCGCCGCCGCCGCCACCACCCCCCCGTCCAGGCGCTGCGTCTCGGCCATTTCCCACTGGCGGCCGCGACGGCCGCGGCGGCAATCGCCGGCAGGGGAGGGCAGCGCCGGCTGGATCGTGTCGGTCGGGTCTTCGGCGGCGGCCGCCGCGGTCGCGGCCGCGGTCGCGGTCGCGGTCGCGGTCGCGGTCGTGGGGGGGGGTGCCAAGGGCGGGGGCGCCGGGTGGCCGCGGCGCCACCGATGGGGACAGCGGGATGGCGGCGGCGGGTGGGGAGGGCGACGCCGGTGGGGGTGGGGGTGGTGGTGGGGGTGGTGGTGGTGGTGGTGGTGGCGGCGGCCGTGCGGAGGATGGCGGTGAGGGCGGGCCGACGGGGCCGCCGTGGCGATGGTGGCGACGCCGGCGACGCCGACGCCCCCGCGCCGCGGGCGGCCGCCGCCGCCGTCGACGCGGGCGGCGGCGGTGGCGGCGGCTGGCGGGCGGACGCCGCCACCACCGAGGCGGGGGGGGGGGGGCCACCACCCGCACCACCCGCGGCGCGACGCGGAGGGGGGGGGGGCGCGCCGCGGAGGTCGCGACCGCCGCTGCGGCCGTGGCGTCAAGGCGGACGCACCGCTCCCGGGGGGGGGTCTCGGCGGGTGGCGGCGGCGGTGGTGGTGGTGGTGGTGGTAGTGGGGGTGGTGGTGGTGGTGGCGGCGACGGCGGCGGGTGCCACCGCCGGGGACGGTGACCACGGCGGCGGTGACGCCGACGGTGCCGCCCGTGACAGCCGCGGCGCGTCGGTTGGGGTGGAGGGGGAGGCGGGGGAGCGCAGGCGCCGGCGTTTGGCGGTGCCGCCGCCGCCGCCGCCGCCGCCGCCGCCGCTGCTGCCGCCGCCGCCGGCCGCCGCGGCGGCGGCAGGGACGGCTGACGGTGGCCGCCGCTTGGTCGCCCGGTAGGTGGTGGGGAGGGTGCCGCCGGCGGGGGGGGTGGCGCGCCAGCCGCCGCCACGACCGGCAGGGCGGCGGAGCGGGGTGCCGGGGGGGGGGGGGGGGGTGGGGGGGGGTGACGGGCGCCGCCGCCGGGGGGGGTGGGGCGCCCACCAGGGCGGCCGCCGACGCCGCCGCTGGGGGGGGGGGGGGGGGGGCGGGGGTGCACGCCGCCGCGGCCGCCCCGCCCGCGGCGGCGGTCAGCGGCGTCAGCGGCGGCGGGGAAAACCCGCCGCCGTCGGCGGCGGCGGTCGCCAGTGGCGCCGCCGCGGGGGACAGCGGTGGCACCAGCGGGGGGGGGGGGGGAGCAGCAGCAGCGCCGCGGTGGAGGCGGGGGTGGGGAAGGCGGAGGGGGAGGGGGAGGGCGAGGGGGGGGTCCCCGCGACTAGGGTGAGCGCCGGTTGCGCCGACAGGCCGCCGGGTGTCGCCGCCGCCGCCGCCGCTGCGGCCGCCGCCGCTGCTGTCGCTGCCGCCGCCGCTGCTGTCGCTGCCGCCGCCGCCGCTGCCGCTGCCGCCGTGTCGGCGTGCCGCGGTGGGCGCACGCCACCGGCGGGCGGGGCGGCCTCCGGTGACGCTCGCACGACCGGTGGTGACCGTGACGGTGACGCCGGGATGGGCGGCGGCGGCGGCGGCGGCGGTGGCGGTGGCGGTGGCGGTGGCGGCGACGGCGACGCCGCGACGGGCGGCGGCGGCGGCGGCGGCGGCGGCCACCAGCGGCGGCGGCCGGCGGGCGCCGCCGCGGTGGCGACGGCGGCCGACGGCGGGGAACCGCCGCTGGCGGCTGCGGGGAGCACCGCCGGTGGGGTCTGCGCCGACAGGCTGTCGGCGGGTGGGGGGGGGGGGGGGGTGGCCGTGGCTGCCCTGGTCGCCGCCGCCGACGGGGGGGGGGGGGGGGCGGCGAGGGGGAGGGGGGGGGGGACTCGTCGTCCGAGGACCACACCATGGTGGGTGGTGGGGGTGGCGGGAGGAATGGGGGGGGGGTGTAGGGGTGGGGAAGGGGAGTGGATGGGGGGGGAGCGGATGCCAGGGAGGGCGGGCGAGGGGTGGGGGGGGAGGTAGGCGGTGGCGGAGGACGGGACGACCACGGCGCCGGGGAGGGGGGGCAGGGGCGGGGTGCGGCGGCGCGGTACCGACGCAGACGCTGGACGACGAGCGCTGGGCGGAGGAGGTCCAGGGCGCCGCTGCCCGTGGGGCGGCACGAGGGCGACGGCCGCCGCCCAGCGCTGTCCTGCTGGACCCGCGGGGACGAGCCGCGAGCGGCGGCCGCGGCGCGGAGAGCCAGAGGCGGGACGCGAGGGCGGGGGAGCCACAGAGTATGACTCGCGGCCACCCCCCCCCCCCCCCCGCCCCCCGCACGACCGTTTTTCCCCGCCACTCGGCCGTTTTGGCCACCAGCCGCCCGCCGCCCGCGGTGGGAGCGTGTGGTGGAGCACTCATTCTCGCCCCACGCGGAGCGGGACACAAAGGGGGCGGCCCCCACTTTGCAGCGTCGTGTGGAGCAGGGGGTGGCCTGGCCGTTTCTCGCGACCGTTGGCGCCAAATATGGTGGCGCGTGAGGCGCGCGCTGGGGGTGCGGGAGGGGCGCGCGAAGGCACACTCGGGGTCTGGCCAGAACAGCCGCTGATGTAAATCCACTTTATTGGAGTGGGTGTCCAACGCGTCGTCGCTGGACCCCGCGTTGTATTTGTATTTCGAAATTCAAACATAGTGAGATAAAGTAGCCTCCCAGTGAATAAATGAACATAGATCATGCGGCTATCATACATTCCGACACGCGTACTTAGTAACGGCGGGACGGTCGGGTCACACGTGATCGAACGCCCACCAGAGGTCCTGGGGGGGGGTCTGAAAATAGGGTGAATCATATGTGATCGATCGCACCTGACTCGTCGATACAACTTACACGTGTCCAAACTTTGCACACGTGTAAACGCTGCATGTATCGTTCGGGCGAACGCTTGCACAGTTCAGGGGAATACGGCGTTTCCGCCATGCCACTGGTCTTTCCCCCCCTGTCGCGCACCGCTGTACGTGCACGGGGCGGGCTTGCCTGGCCGCCGTTTGGGGAGCCTCTGCGTCTGCGGGGCGGCTGCGGTGGCGGCCACCACCACCGTCGCCGCCGCCGCCGCCGCCGCCGCCGCCGCCGCCGCCGCCACCGTCGAGTCCGGCTTGACGAAAAGCCGGTAGGCACCCAGCGTCACCAGCACTGGCGTTTCGAATGGCGCCTTCGGCCGCCGCCGCGAACACGCCCTCGCCGGACGCGACGGCTGTGGACGGCGGTGGCGGCAGCCACGGGCGCCACCGCTGCTGCCAAAGAGCGGGCGTCCGCTCCGGACCGTCGACGCGGCGGGTCACGCGCGGCGCTGGCCCGCCGCCTCCGCCGCGCGCGCCGCACCCGTGGCACGCCGACCGTCGTCAACGGGTCGGCGCGTGAGCGACCGCGTCGGCGGGTGCCGCTCGGTTTCTTTTGCCGACGCGGCGCGCGGTGCGGCGACCGAAACGGGGACCACTGCCTCTGGCAGCGTGGGGGTAGGCGCCCGCGCGTGCCAGCAGAGGGGCAGCCGCGTACGGCCGAGTATTCCTGCACGTACGGGGTGCCCTTTGCCGACTGCTTTGCCGCCGCCCGCAGCACAGCAGTGCCGTTTCGCCTTGACGGAGAGGCCTACACCGTACTGGCTGTCGAGCTGTGCGATGACCGCACTGGGTGCACGACCCAACGGCCAGCGCCCCTGTGGCTTGCCGGGCGCGCCGCGTGCCCAGTGGGACAGCGTGCGGCGGGCGGTCCCAGCGCACCCGGTGCCACCACCGGACCGTGCTGCTCGTGCCCGCCGTGGCCGTGCGTCCGCGGTCAGCAGCGAGCATGCCAGCGGCGGGTCGCTGCCGCAGAGGCGGTGGCGGCGTGGCGGGGGGCGGCGACGGACGGGGGGCGGGCCCGCAGGCCGCCGGGGTGGGCGTGCGCGGCCCGCGGGCGGTCGGCACGCCCACCCAGCGGCCGCCGTGGCCGCCGCCCGCCCCGTCGGCCGCCATGCCGCCCGGCGCCGCTCGCCGGCGCGGCGGTGTGTCGCCACCAGGCGCGCGCCACGCACCCGCGCACACGTGCACAGCCCCACCCTCCGCAGGGGGAGGCCGGGGGGGCGGTCCGGGGGGGAAAATTGGGAACACGCAAAGTGGACGGAAAGTGGGAAAAAAAAAAAAAGTGAGGCTACGAGCCCCTCCGAAGATAGGGGGGCCGGTGGGCACGTGCGGGAGGGCCGCCCTCGCAGAGCGTACCCCCACCCCCCCCGCCCCCGTCGGCACCCCCCCCCCTCGGCCCAGTACCCAGCACCGCCGGCCGCCTACACCAGCACCTTGCCCTCCTCCACCACCTTCTTCATCGGCCACACGGTGACCGACTCAAAGAGGCCCGCCGCGGCGTACGGGTCGGTGGCGGCCCAGCCGGTGACCTCCTCCACCGACGTGCCGTCCACCACCAGCAGCGTGCCCACCTGCGGTGACCCCTCGCCAGTCGCGACCCGACCGGCGGGCATGGGGGGAGGGGGGGGGGCGGAGAGATTGGACAGGGCGGCGACGCGCACCAGCATTGGGTCAGCCACGCGCAATGTACCGACGGCCGCGTGCCACCGCCGCCGCCGCCCGGCAGCGGCCGTTGCGCACCGCCACACACGCAGGGACGGACGGCGCCACGCCGGGGTGGAGCCTCACCCCGCAGGGCCCGCCCACAGCCTCCGCGCATCACCAAGCCACTCCCCTATTCCCCCCACACCCCCCCCCCCCCTCACCCCCCCCCCCCCCCCCCCCCCGCCAAACGTACCGCGCCATCGCCGTCTGGAAACGGCCCAATCATGCCCGCCCGCCCCGACGCGCGCCACCAATCCAGGTGCGCCGGCCGCGTCGAGGCGCGGAGCCCCTTCCCCCCCGCCTTGTCCACACAGTACACCACATAGAGCGTAGACGGCAGCGGCGGCGGCGACGCCGCGCCCCGCCGCCACGGCCGGACCGTCACCGACTGGAAGAGCCCCGCCCGCGCGTACGGGTCGGCGGTGAGGGCGGCCTCCACGGCGGGGACGGACGCCCCTTCGACGAGGAGGAGGCTCCCAATGGGGCCGTCCCCGCCGAGCAGGGGGCCCCCAAAGGGCACCGAGATGGCCGCCGCCGCCGCCGACCCGTCGGCGGCGGCGGCGGCGGCGGCGGCGGCGGGGGGGGGGGGGGGGGGGGGACGCCACCCACTCGAGGTGCGCCGCGCGCGTTGCCGCGCGCGTTGCCGCGCCGCCGGGGACGTCCAAGCACAGCGCCACGTGGAGGCCCATGGTCGGCGGCCGCCGCCGCGCGCCGCCGCGGCCGGCGACGGGAGCAGCGGCGGGCGGCGACCGGGCGCGGCGGCCGCCGCCGCTGCCGCCGTTGCCGCCGAGGCGCCGCCCGTCGACGACAAGGACGCTGCCGAGCGGGCGGTCGCACCGACGCACGAGCGGGGGGGGGGGCGCCGCGACGAGCGGCCGCCCGACGGTGGCGGCAAACGCGGCGGGGAGGCGGCGGGTCATGGCGGCGGCCGCGGCGCGGCCCGCGCGGGGACACGACGACGCGCCCGCCGCGGGGGGTGCGGGACTGCGGGATCGAGGCGCCCAGCGGGGGGGGGGGGTGGGCACCCGTGGAATTGGCCAACACCCAGTGCTGCGAAATGCAGGAACCCCAACTCAGTACCGGCCGGGTTTTGTGGCCACCCTTGACTGGCGACCGTGAGCCTCCCGGCCGATCTCGATCCCGGCCGCCGCCCCGGCGGGCGGGGGGAGCGTGGAGCGCCGCGGCCACCCACTCTGCGTGGCGGCGCGGCCCCCCGCCGCGCCGCCGCCGGCCGCGGCCGCCAAGCCGCCCCCCGCCAGTCGCGAGCGCGGGGCGCGGCCGCGGCGCCGCCGCTGGGCGGCCCGCCGCGGCGCCGTTCCGCCGCTGCCGCCGCGCGGCGCAGCTCGCGCGTCCACCACACCCCGTGCCGCGGCTGCGCGCCAGCCGCCGCCGCCGCCATTGCCATCCAAACGCAACCCGCCGCTCCGCCGCCGCCGCCGCCGCCGTTCCACCCCCTGCGCTGTGTGTGCCCTCTCGCCCTCGAGCGCCCCCACGCCCTCGCCTTCCACGTCCTTCCCCCCCTCCTCCCCTCCCCCCCCCCCCCTTGTCGGCGCGGGAGCAGTGCTCGCTGCGGGTGGTTGGTTGTTGCCGCTGCTGCCATGGCGGCCGCGTTTGTGACCGCCGCGGGCCTCGGCCTGCGGGCGACGGGGGAGCCGGCGGCGCCGCGCGTCGGCGGCACCCGCCCGCCGCTGCCGTCGGTGGCGGCGGCGGCGGCGCCCGCGCCGCTGCGGATGGTCACGTCCGCGCCGCTGACGACCACCTACTCGGGCGGCCTCGACCGGCTGTCGCAGCAGCCCTACACGATCAGCCGCTCCCTGTTTATGCCGCCCCCGGCGGTCATTGCGTACGTTGGGTGCGCCGTTTTTTTGTTGTTTTTTTTGCGTGTGTGTTTTGTTTTTGTGTGGGACCCGGGGGGGGGGGGTGGGAGGGGGGGTCGTGCGGTGGGTTGGGCGGGAGCGACGGGGAGGAGGGATGGGGGGGGGGGGGGAGGCGGAGGGAGAGTATACCCTAGGAGGACATCATGCGGGGCGGCACCGTTGGAGACGCTGGTCCATCAGGCGGTGTGGCGACGGCTGGGGATGGCGGTGGAGGGCGGGCGGGGGGGACACTGGGGTCGTTGGGGCGGCGAGTTTGGGATTTTCGTCGCGGGGCGGTTGGCGCGTGCCTACCAACGGGGGGATGCGGGGCTCGTCTGTTGGATTGCGCGTACTGGAAACTGGGACCTGTGCGGTCAGTGAGCGGTGGCGGGGTAGCGACGGCTACCGATGCGCTCGAGGGCGGGTGCGGGCGCTGGTCTTTGCTCGTTTGTACTGTTTGCGGCGGCTTGCATGGGTTTCGTGCTCGGCCAGGATACTCTAGTGAGGTTACTGACACTTGTTATGTTTGCTTGGCCCTTCCCGTTCACTCTGCCTGTGCGCCCTGTGCCTGCCCCGGTTTGTGTGCTACAGAGGTGGCAGCAGCAACGAGGAGAAGGACGCGACGGTGGTCCGCGCCCTGCGCCAGGTATTTGGCAATGCGTACCTGATGGAGGAGGAGCGTGCGGAGCTGTACACCCTGGAGAGCAACTACCGCTGCGGCCGCATCAGCGCCAAGGACTTTGTCCGTGGCCTGGCCAAGAGCGACACGTACAAGAAGCGCTTTTTCGAGAACGTCTCGCACAACCGCTTCATCGAGTTGACCCACAAGCACCTGCTGGGGCGGGCGTGCCTGGACAAGGCGGAGTTTGCGACGCACGCCAACACCTATGCCGCGAGCGGCTACGATGCCGACATTGACTCGTACATTGATTCGGAGGAGTACGCGCAGGTGTTTGGGGATGACGTGGTGCCGTTTGTGCGCTTCCGCGGCACGTACGCCCCCATCAACGCGTTTAACCGCATGTGCACGCTGGAGGGCGGGTGGGCGTCGTCGGACAAGTCGAGCCCGCTCGCGTCCTCGGTGGGGCCGCTCCTTGGCAACACGCCGACCAGCGCGTTTTCGGTTTCGGACGGGCTGCCGCCGATCCCCAACGCGGAGCACCCGAGCGCCAAGTACGACTTGCCGCAGGCGAGCCTGCAGCGCTACCGCAACGAGCTTGAGTTGGCCAAGGCAAAGGCCCTGGAGCTGTCCCTCGCGCTGGAGGAGTCAAAGGACAACCTCAAGTCGTCGCAGAGCTTCCTGTCTCCCTTCAAGAGCATGGTGGCGGACATGGAGCTGACGCCCCTGTACGGTAAGCCGTTTGGTAATGGCGCGGTTAACTCGTTTTCCGGTCAGTACGTGGCGCCCGGTGGCGCTGCTGGTGAGTGGGGCGTGTCGGGCGTTGAGGCCTCCAAGGGCCGCACGCGCCGCGCTGCCGCGGACGTGGGCGTCAAGGAGAAGCGCCTCGAGTCGCTTACGCAGCTGATTGTGGACCTGGAGCGCAAGGTGGCGGTCCTTTCGTCTGAGTTGACTGCTCGCTCTCTGTCGCCGGTGGTGGACGTGGATCCGCTGGAGGCGGCGGTGGCGGCGGCCAACTCGGCGGCGTCGACCGCTGTGGCAGTGACGTCAGCGGCGGTGCGTGTCGGCGGCGGCATTGTTCGGCCAGTGGTCAAGGCTGCCGAGGAGGCGGTGGCGGAGGCGGAGGAGGAGGAGGAGCTGGAGGAGGAAGAGGTGGCGCCCAAGCCGGTGACCGTGATCACGTCCCGCTCGCTGGTTGACCTCAACACCCCGACGCCGGGTCAGCTCATGAAGGAGATGGAGGAGGAGCGCAAGGCGGGCGTTGCGGCCGGCAAGATCGCGGCCTTTGGTGGACCAGCCGACGCCAAGCTCCGCTTCCCGGGTGACGGCTCGGAGATGAACGTTTCGTAAGGGGCAAAGCTGTGTCGCGCCGGGAGGTTGCTGCTCGTAGGTTTGTTGTACCCTGATGGATGGGTTCAGGGTGGTTTCCCATGTGAGACGTGGAACAAGTTTTTTTTTTCTTGCCTCTAGTCCTCTGGTCTGCTGTGCAATGTCAGCCTATGGTTCTGTGCCAATGGTACTTCCTTTTTTGTCATTCCACCCCGTCTGCCCCGTCAGATCGAGACGCGGTCCGCCAGGTGGGCATTGTCCATCCGGGAGGGACAAGCGCAGGCACGCAGCGAAAGGGAGAGGATAGCAAACCGTAACTCGACGCTTGTCTTCCTAAACCAGACTGGGGACCCAATGGAGAATGCGCGTGTGCTGCGTCACGCAGAGACGCAACACCTTGGGCAACAGTCAACGCTGCATGCTGCGCCAGCAACAAGATCCACCATGTGACTTTTTCTATAACATGCTCTCACCCACGCTCAGTTCAGGCACATGGAGAACTGTGGCGAGCCGCGGTACGGGGTACAGGTACCCGTGCAGCAGGCTCCTACCGTTTCGCCTTTGACGTGACACCAGGAGCCCAACTTCATGCACGCTCCCTTGGGGGGGGCAACCTGCGGCTGCGGGACCATGCCCGGCGCTGGCGTCGGCGGCGACGGCGTCGAGACAGCCACTGGCGGCGGCGTCGCCGCTGGGGGCGGCTGGGGGCTCACGGGCGACGCTGCCGGTGGCGGCGGCGACGGAGAGCCGCCTGAAGATGGCACTTGCTCCCCGGGGCCATCGTGAAAGATGGGCTGGGTGAGGGCCTCTGTGCTGTTGGCCGCCACAATCTTGACATCCTATGGGTGGTCGTGGCGTCGTCGGGGGGATGGGGTGAGGGCGAGTGAGGAATCACGAGGCGGAACGCAGCGGCACTCGGCAGAGGGGGGCTTGTGAGTGCTGTGCACGAGCGGGGCCTGTCACGTCCCCCCAACCCCCTTTCCCAGCCCCTGTGCCCGCATGGGAAGACACGCTCGACGTGCTCATACAAAGTGGGACCCCAACATAGCACGAAAACACGACAGGGCGGGCATCGAGACGTACCGAACAGCCCCAAAACTCTTCTGGGAGCACACCTCCGTCGCAGATGGCCTCCTCCGTGTTGACGCATCCCCCCAGCCACGACTTCCATGTGGCGGGGTAGGCGTACGTCTTGGCGCCCTCGTCCGTGAGGCAGTTTTGAAAGCCGACGTAGTAGGCCTGCAGCACGCAGTGCTCGCAAGTCATGGACGGCGGCAGGCGGAAGCGGAGCCCCCCGCGGCGACCGCCCAGCCACATTGGGCCGCCAACGGTGCACGGCACGTACCAGCGGGTGGGGTGCTCGGGCTGCACGGGCCCACACTCAGGGAAGCCGCTGGGGGACAGCACATCCCCGCCGGCGCACAACCCCCCATCCTCGGCAGCCGTTGCGCGGGTGAGCGTCTGGCACGCGCCGGTCTCAAAGCAGTCGTGGGAGATCTCCCCACCGCACTTGTCCACGTCGCACACCCTGAACTCGAGGTATCCCCTGTGGTGGGCGGTGATCAGGTACTCGAGGTCCACGAGCCCGCCTTGCTGCCACACCGCTGTCGTGACGGGCACGCCGTAAAAGACGCCCCCACGCTCGTGGTCCTTTGCCCCGTTCCACACGTCCCCACACACGCCGTGATCGCGGCGGACCGGCCCACCAGCGGTAGGTGCAAACGGCGCCCACCCCGTAGTGGCGGTAGGCGGCCCCGCCGCGACGGCGCCAACGCCCCCCGCCGACCGTCCGTGGATGTCGGTATCGAGCGGTCCGTCAGCGACCTTGGGCGCGCCAAGGAAGCCGGGCAGCGCGCCCCGCACACGGGGGGAGGTGAGGCAGCCATGCGCCGCCGCGGGCGCGGGCGCCGTCGCTGTCGCCACCGCCGCCGCGGCGACGACGACGGCGGCGACGGCGCGGGCGGCACGAGGACGGCGACCGGGAGACATGAGGAGGCAACCGAGGGGGCAATGTGGTAGGGGGAAGGCTGTGAGGGAGGGGGAGGTGGCGGCGGGTCTGCGAGACACTCTGCTTGGGATCACCGACAGCTGTTGATGGGACGCGGAGGCACTGCGGCGGTGAGGAGCTCTTGAGTACGAAGTGTGCCAACGAGGCGTGGTGCGGGAACAGGAGTCGGCGGGCGACGGATCGCAGACATGCCCGATGGGCAACGGCGCGGTTCGCAGCGTGGCTAGATACGTCGGGCGCCTTTTTTGCGGTGGCAGCACAATTCCCCCCCCGCGGTTCATGACGCACGTGGGTGTGAGAGCAGACGGCGCAAGGTGCGCGCTGCTCCCGTGCGTACGTCAACGTATCCGAGCACGGGTCCATCCCATGGGCATCCATACTGATCCCTGGCTGTATGGCTCACGGACGCGGGCCTCACAGGCGGGTCAGGCAGGTCCGGCGGACCTCGGGCAGGTCCGGCCTACGTTGCGGGTCCGTCTGGCGTCTGCAACTACCTGCCGTTACACCCGCACGACTGCCTTGAATCAATGTAATGTGCACTGATTGGACCCGAAGCCAAATTGGAGTGTGGCATACAGCCGTCACTTCAGTACTCAATATTGAAGTGTACGCAGTCTCGAAGACGATTCGTTGTGGATCAGTCCAAATAGAGGAACACGTTTGTAGGGAAGTTTGTGTGAGTCAGTAACGACATTCTCGTTGAATTGATTAGTTCAGAATTTCTCGTCGGCCCCGAAGCCAGTACCATAGGCGATACACACGAGCCGATCGTGACACGCTATGCTGTCTGTCCCTGACCACGTCATCCTCCGTACCGATACTCCTCGAGTTGGGCGACCCAACGTCCCCTCTTTCCTTCCCCAAACCCGCATCAAGTGCAGTTGACAGTACTGACGCCCGTGGGGCACCAATAAGAACCACCTTGCGCCGCCAATGGGCTGCAGGCGGGCCTCACTGTGGCCGACTAGTACTTCCGGTGGGGGGGGTCGCCCTGCAACCACGCGGACGGTGGCTACCTCGGTATCCCCCCCTCGTCCCCCTGCAATGGCCATACGCTGAGTCACAAGTTGGGGGGGGGGGGGGGAGGGTGGTCGGAGCAGGGCCGGTAGAATAGCGACAGTGTGTGGTCGTGGAGTGTGGCGCAAAACCGTGCCACTCCTCGGCCGCTGCGGGCCGGGGTGACGTATATCTACACCAGGCGGTGCCCGCCGCCTCGGCCGGGGGAGAAAAGAAACCTATCCACTACGAGTACACGCACGGGCCAGCATCCCCTGCTGGCCTGTGCCCTCCCCCTACGACCACCACCTGCTCCGCTCGCCGATACCACGTCTACCAACACGGCCACCCGCGGCGTGGCCGCCTCAGCGTCGGCCCGCCCGTCCGTAGCCCAACCGCCGCTGTGTCCGCTCGCTTGCGCTCGAGGCCGCGGGGGGTACCCCGTTCGCCTCTCCACGTTGCCACTCTTTCCACCCGTCACCGTCCCTCCCCGTCTCAACCCTACAGAGGGGGCGCACTCTCACCCGCGCTGGGGGCCGCCGTACCCCCCCCCCCCCCTGGGCCCCGCGGTGGACATGAGCGTGGCCGTTGCCCAACCTGTACAAACCCGTTCCCGCCCGCAGCCGGCACCTCTAATAGTAGTACGTTGGCGTCGGCGTCGGCGTCGGCGTCGGCGTTGGCAGCACCGTCTCGGTCGGGCGGTAGTAGTACTGCCGCGCCGACGTGCCCACCGCCGCCGCGTCACCGGCGGCAGCACCAGCGGTGACGCCCACCCGGTCCGACCACGGGCAGACGACCTTGACGACCGCCGCGGCGCACAGCGGGTCGGGGCCGGGGCACGCGTCGCAGCACGCGTCCTGGCACGCGTCAAACGTGGCGCACGCGGCGCACGCGGGCGTGCCGGCCGTGTTGGCGTCCACGCACGCGCACGCGGCGATGGAGGCGGCGGCGGAGGGGAGGATGGCCGCCGCGACGGCGGCGGCGGCGGCAATGGCAGCGACGGCGGCGGTGCGGAAGAAGAAACCCATGGCGATGAAGGGGTGGGGGGGAGCGGAGGGAAGGAAGAAAGAGAAGTGGGGCAGGTGTGTGGGAGAGAGGGTGGGGGTGGGGGGGACGGGAGGGGGAAGGAGAGAGGCAGAGCAAGGTGGGAGGGCGTCGAGGAAAAGAGGAGAGTAGGTCCGAGAGTGAGAGCAAAGAGGCAGGACGACGGTGCAAGTGTGCGGGTGAGTTGCCGGCCAGGTCATTCCAAGTCAGCGTCGCCCGCGACACCCCTTTATACCCCCCCCCGCGGACACCCCCCCAGCACAAGAAAAATAGCGCCGGCGCTGCAGCGTGCGGTGGGGGCTCCACCGCACGCCGCCGCCGCGCAGCCACCGCCATGGGCGGGCTCGTCGCGCCGCCTCCCCCCCCCCCCCCCCGCCCGCGTCGGACACCACCGGCGACACGCACCCCCCCCCCCCGCCCCCCCCCCCCTGCTCCCCGCGTCGGACACCGACGGTGACACGCCCCCCCCGCTCGCCCCATTCCCCCCACTCACAGCTCGTCTCGTCTCCCCCCCCCCCCCCCCCCCTCGCGCAGCCACAGGCGGGCCACAGGCGGGAGGCGGGGCGCGGAGGAGGGGGGGGGGGGTGCCGATGGCTGCGTGTGGTGGGCCGACACCCTGCTCCTACCCCCCCCCCCCCCTGCCGACGCCACCCCCTCGCAGCGCCCGGCCGCCGCCGCGGAACCGCACGTGCGCGGCAGGGGGCGGCGCGGCGGCCGCGGCGGGCCGCCCCGCCGCGCGGCACCATCCCCTCCCACCCCCCCCCTCCTCCCCCGGCCGCCATCCCGCCACGCGCGCGTCGGGGGGCGGCGCCCACGCCGCCGCCGCCGCCGCCGCCGCCGCCGCCGCCGCCGCTGCCGGCGGGGAGAGAAAAGTGGGCGCCGCCCGCGAGCGGCCGCGCGCACGCTGGCGGCCACGGGGACGCGCGCCGCGGCTCGCCACCGTGCCCGCCGTCGGCGGCGTCCCCCCCCCCCCCCTCCCCCCCCCCCCATCCCAGTCTGAGCGCCGACCCCGCCTCGCCCACTTCCACTGCCGCCAGCCGCTCGCTCCCGCGCCCACGCCTCACGGCCGTCCCCCCCTCGACGCCCCCTCCCCCCTCCCCGCCGTCCGTCGCGTCGTAGGCAGCCACCGCGCCGCTCCCACTGCCGCCCCCCCCCCCCGCCCCTCCTCCCAAGCGCGCCCCAACGCCGCCCCCACCCAGGCAGGCGCGGCGGCGGCGGCGCGCCGCCGCCGCCGCCCGTCACCGCCACCGCCGTTCACCGTACCCCGCCGCCCATCTGTGGCGCGCTTCCCCCCCCCCACCTCCCCCCCCCGCCCGCCGGCCCACCGCCGACCGTGTCGATGGGCGCCCCCCCCGCCGCGTGGCTGACCGCCGCCGCCCCGCCGCGCACAGGCGGCCGCCGCCGGCGGCCGCCGCGCGCCGCACCGCGCGCGGGGGGAGGGCGCGCTGCACCGCACGCCGTGCTGCCGGCCGGCGCGCGCGGGACCGAGAGACCGCGCGCGTCGTCGCCCGGCGCGAGCGGTCGCGACGGCGGTCGGGACGGCTTGCGAATGACGCCCCCTCAGCCACGTGTTGAAAGTACACACAAGCGGTGCCCCTTTCTGCCCATGGACTTTCATCGAAAGTACTTCAGTCGGCTCACTTTCTTGCCGAGGCACGCGACGCGTGCGGTGTGCACGCACACGCGCCAAAGGGACCGACGGCCAAGCGCCGGAGGAAGGGCACACGCATACGTATCTGTCAGGAGATATTTATCTCGGTGGCCAATGGCGTCACGGGATACGGGACACGTGGCACTGTTGCTCTTCGCTGCCGCGGGCTGCCACTCGGACGAGAGCGCCGTCGCTCTCGGCACCTCATCGATCGTACGCCTCTGCCGCCGCCGCGCCCGCCACGACGTCGGCCCCACCCGTCAGCGCCGCCACTGCCGCGTACGGCAACACCTCAGCGCACGGGGACAGAAGGTCAAGGGCCGTCAGGCTGGACAGCTCCCGCAGCCGTAGCCGCCGCGGCCTGTGGCAGCGGCAAGACGCGCGGCGTCCTCCCGCGGCGCGGTCACCCGCTTGGCCCCCGTCTTCCCAAGCCACCTGCACGTCCTCCTCCCCGCGCTACCCCCTTCTCACGTACGCCCTCGGCCTTCTCCCACGGGACCCACGATGCACCCACCCCCTGGCTTCCTCGTCGTCCCCCGCCCGCCGCCGCTCGGCCTCGCCGGCGGCGGCCGCCCCCGCCCTCCCCTCGGACGACCGCGGGCGGCCACCCCCCCCGGCCGGTGCCCACCACCCGCCGCCTCGGCCGCCAGCGGCTGGTGGTAGTGGCGGCGGCGGCGGCGGCGGGTCCCCCCCCCCCGCCCCCCCCGCCGCCGCCGCCGCTGCCGCCGCCGCCCCCACCGACGGCCGCGCTGCTCGCGGCCGCGTCGGTGCACGGCACGACCCCCCTGCTGCCACTGCCACCGCCGCCCGCAGCGGCGGCGGCCGCCGCCCCACGGACGGCGCTCGTCGTTGCCGCCGACACGCCTGTGGCCACCGCGGCGGGCGCGCTCGTCGCGCTCGCCCGCCGCGGGGGGCCCTACTTTTTTGACGCGCTGTTTGTGGGGGGGGGGGGCGGGCGGTGGACCCGGCGGCGCTCCTCGCTGCCGCCGCTGCTGCCGATGCCGCCGCAGACGCTGGTGCCGACACTGACGCCGACGCCGCTGACGCGTCCTCACCGGTTGTCACGGCAACGGCGGCCGGCCCGGGCGACGGCGCGGTGGAGACAGACGCGGACGACGGCGGCGCCGCGGGCGGCGGTCCCGCCGGTGGCGGGGGAGCGGCTGGCGAAGCACCCGCCACGGGGAAGCGGCCACGACGGGCGCCGCCGCCGGCTGGCCCGCTGGCGTCAGCCACTCCGGCGGTGGCGGCGGCGGCGGCGACGGTGCCCCCCCCTCCCCCCCCGCCACTACTGGTAGGGGCACTGGCGTCCCCCGTGGGCGGTGACCGTGCGTCCTGCACGTCGTGGACGCCCATCCTCGACGGGGACACCCTCCTCGGCGTCGTCACCGCCGCCGACTGGCTCGTCGCGGGCGGCGTGCCGGGGCTGACCGCCGCAGCGGCGGCCGGTGAGGCGCCGCCCGCCGCGATGGCCCCGCCGCCGCCGCCGCCCGTACCAGTCGCGGCGGCGGGCGGCGGCGGGGGCGGCGGCGGCGGCGGCGCCCCTGCGCCCGCGGACGTGCGGCGGGCGCAGCTGCCGCTGGTGGCGGCGGCGCTGTCGGCGGCGGCGGCGGGCCTGGCCGCCCTGTTTGGGCGCCTGCCAGTCGGGGCGGTGGCGGCGGGGGGGCGTGGCGGCCGCGGTGGCGGCGGGGAGGGGGTCGACGCTGCCACCGACGCGGCCGCCGGCGGCGGGGAGGCCCCTGCCGGGTTTTCCCGCCCACCCGGTGGCACCGTGGGTGGTGGTGGTGGCGGCGACGGCGGCGGTGGCGGCGCGGCGGGCGCCCCTCCCCACCACCACGCGTCCTACTTTGGCCCCTCCCTCGCGACGGTCATCCGCTCGCGCCTCAGCTGGCTGCTCACCCTCCTTCTCCTCCAGTCTACCTCATCGGCCATCCTCTCTGCCTACACCACCACCCTGTCGGCGCACGTGACGCTCACCCTCTTCCTCACCATGCTCGTCGGCGCGGGCGGCAACGCGGGCAACCAGTCGGCCGCGACGGTCATCGCCGCCGAGGCGGCGGGCCACGTGGCGCCGCGCGACATGGTCCGCGTCGCCGCGCGGGAGGCGGTGGTCGGCGCCGTCCTTGGCGGCGTCCTTGGCGTCGTTGCCGCCGCGCGGGTGGTGGTGAGCAGCGGCGGCGTGGGGGGGGGCGCCGCGGGGGGGGGGGGGGGGGGGCTCCTCATGGGCGCCGTCGTGGGGGGGGCGCTCGCCGTGACGGTAGCGGCCGCGGCGGTGGTGGGGGGGGTGCTGCCGCTGGCGCTCGTTGGCGTCGGCGTCGAGCCGTGTGACGTGGCGGGGCCGGCGCTCGCGACGGTGACGGACGTGGGCGGGTGCTGGCTGCTGTGTGAGGTGGCGCGTCGCGTGCTGGGGGGGTGACGCCTCGGGGGGTGGGGGCGGGGGGGGGGGGGGACGTCTGCAACGCGAGGTGCGGGTGGGGGGATGGATGGGGCGAGGGCACGGGGGGGGGGAGCGGGTGGCACGCCGCGGCTGGGACCGCCGCGGGCAAGACCATACGCCGAACCCAGCAGCCACAGCCCGCGGCCAACGCCGCGACGGCGAGCGGCGCCCCCGACCCCCCCCCCCACGGAGCGGCTGCTGCCAGCCGCGGCCGGCGGCGGGCGCGCACCTGTGACGCACCTCCCCGCCACCGCCCGCCGCCAAACCGCAGACCGCAGCGGCCGCGGTTGCCGGCAGGCGGGCGCGGCCCGCAGAAAGTGGACAACACAGGATGGCAGCGACGATCTGTCGCTATGGCCCGCCGCGCTGGCGGTGGCGTGTGGGCGGTCAGCCGCCGACAGGGCGGCCGCGAGCGCATAGGGGGAACGGCGACGAGCCAAGAGGCGGCGGACGCCCGGTGGGGCTCCCTAGCTCCGTCCCTGCTGGCGTTGCTGCGGTGGGGGAGCGTCTGGGAGGGACGACTGATACTGCGGTTGCAGCGGCGGCGGCGGCGGCGGTGGCTGTGGCGGCGGCGGCGGCAGCTGCGACGGTTATGGCGGTGGCAATGGCCGGCCGCTGCTGCCGCCATCGCCAATATCGCGCTGCCGTGACGGTGTAGACGGCGACAGCGACAACAGGTGTGGCATCGCCTGGTGCGCTCGCGCGTAGGTCGTGGAGGTCGAAAAATGAGAGGAGGGCTGCCTGCCCCTTGCCTACACCGCTTTCGTCCACGACACCATTGCCGTCCACGGTCCCGCTGCTGGCTGTTGTCCAAGCCGTACTCGAGGGGTAGCAAACTGTAGGTGCGCTACGTGAGGCGGCAGCGCGATTACCAGAAGCACACTGCCGGTAGCTTTGTTCCAAAATCCCGACTGCGCAATCACAATACAATACACGTGTCGATGACAAAACGACGTATGTGAACTGACACGCAGGGAAATATAATTGATATAATTGCAACGATCTTTTAAGTGCCTGCACACGACCACGAGGAGGCTTTGTCTCCAATCAACGTAGACGAGCACCCCCTCCTTCCGACCCGTGGCGCACACCAGCTGCTCGGGTCCATCCTTGCGACGTCCCCGCGCATCATCATCCCCTCCCTCTCCCCCTCGAACTCAAGCGTCTGTGGCACCACCCCTCATCTACATCATGGCGCCCGCGACGGATGCCGCGCTCCCCCTTCCGGTGGATCCCACTTCCCCCCCCCCCCCACCGGCGCCGCCGGCGCCGCCGACGCCCTCCCCGCCCCCCGCCCGTGGTACAAGTACCTCTTCCGCTCGACCTTTTTCTTTGGCGGCGACGAGGAGCGGGCGGCCGCCCGCTTTAGCGCCGTCCACCGCGCCGTCGCCGCGCTCGCCGCCTCCCCCGCCGCCACCCGCGACGACGTGCGCGCGTTTGTCGCGGCGGACGGGGTGTACGGGCCGCGGCTGGCGGCGGACGAGGCGCAGGCGCAGGCGCGTGGTACGTTGGGGCGGGGGTGGCGGCGGTTCTTTTTGTTTCCGTTTTTTTTTTTTCCTTGCTGTGGGGGGGGGGACGGGTTGGGGTTGGGGCGGCGCCGCGCTGGGTGGGCAACATGATACCTCCCCTTTTCTCGTTGGATCCCGTATAGCGGGTGGGCACGGCTTGCTGACTGTTTGCACGTGCGCGCCTCGTCGCTCGCTGGTGTCCTCTTTTTTTTTTCCTTTCTTTTCTGTCTTTCTGCTGCTTCGCGCGGGCGCCGCCGTCCGTGTGCACGGCCGCTGTGGGTCGGGGGGCGCGGGCGCTGCGACCCTCTCTCCCTGCCTGTTCCTTCGTCCCCTCCTTCTCTCCTCCGCGCACCGTCCTCTGCGCGAACGACAGGCCTGGCGGGGCTGCTGTCGGGCGCGGCGATGGCGTCGTCGGTCGTGCGGCGGGGGGGGGCGGTCTTCCCCACCGCCTTGGTTGGGGCGGTTCTCGGCGGCCTCACGGGCAACCTTTTTGTCGATCACGTACGTGGTAGGGGGCGGGCGGGGAGAGGAGTGTCTCGCGCCGTATCGTGTGGGGCGGGGGGGGGGGGGGCGGTTGGGTGCGTCGGTGGGGGACCTGCCGCGGCGGTCCTTGCGCTCGGATGGAGTGGGGCGTATCGTTTTGGGGGTCCATGGCGGGGACCCATTATCCCTCGCGGGGGTGGACGGGTGCCCGCCGTGTACGCCGCGTGAGGCCGCGCTGGTCGAACTGCCTCCCTGACCGGCCAGTCCCACTTGGCCGCCCCATTGTCTTGCTTCCTCCTGCGTCCCCCCACTGTTTTTTCTTTTTGTTTTTTCTTTCTTTCCTGTTTCACTCGTCGCCTCTTTCCACCGTCTTTTCCCCCCCTATCTGCCCCCCCCACCCCGTGCACACAGATTGCCTCGTGGGTCCTGGGCACCTACAAGCACGACCAGATGGCCACGCGGGCGGCCCTCACCGCGTTTGTGCAGCAGCGGCAGCAGCAGCAGCCGTCGAAGGGGGGAGAAGGCGAACGGGGTGCGCCTGTCGCGTCCTGAGCAGTGGCGCAGGGGGAAGGCGCGGGGGGGGGGGGCGGGGGTGGGGGAAGGGGGGGGCGGTGCGGGGGGGCGGGAGTGGTAGGGCAGATGGATGTAGGCGTGGTGAGGGCGGCGGCGTTGGGGAGACGGAGGGAGGGGGGTATGGGTGGGCGACCCGCGGCGCCCGCGCGTGCCCGTTCCCGCTCGTGCCGTGGGTGGGCGGACGATCGGCAGGGCGGACAGGTGGGAAGACGGGCAGACGGACAGGCGGGCGGGCAGGCCAGGGGGGGAGCCGTCGCGCTGGCTGCGGCCCGCGCGCGTGGCGGCCGTGGCCGCGGCGGGCGTGCAGCAGAGGATGGCAGAGGGGTCGGGAGGGTGGGGGAGGCGGCCACGAGACGCCGCTGTCGCCGTCGCCGCCGCCGCGGTCGCGCCGGCGACCGCGGTCGCGCCGGCGGGCTCCGCCGCCGCCGCCGCCGCCGCCGCCGCCGCGGTGCTACACCCGTGGTCACGGCGGGCGTTGCTATCGCGGCCGCTGGTGGCGGCAGCCGCCAGCTGCCGCCGCTGGTGCCGGCCGTGCGCGGGTGGCGGTCGGCACGCGCCACGCGGCGTGCGCCGACGGCGGGGCCGCGCCCGCCCGTCGCGCGCGGCCTCCGCCGTGGGCGTGTGGCGGCGGCGGCGGCGGCGGCGCGGCCGGCAGCGGGCGGTCGGGCGGCCGCGCTGGCGGCGGACGGCGGCCAGAGCGCGGGGGTGGCTGGGGCGGGGCGGGCATTGGCGGCGCGCCGGCGGCTGCGGTGGGGCGCCGCCGCGGCAGCGCTAGCCGCCCGCGTGGACGCGCGGCCGTCCACGGACGGCACCTGTCTGGACAAAAAAAAAAAAAAAAACGGGGCCCGTGTCGGGGCCCACCGCTGGACTGGACCGTGCCGCCCCCCGCCGCCGCCGTCCCGCGTCTGCTCCCGCGCTGCGCGTCGGCCACGCGCGCGGCGCGGTCGCCCCACCGCCGGGGGCGGTCCCCCCCCCCCCCCCCCCCCCCCCCACCATCCCCTACCCCCTCCCCCCAGCGTGGCGCCCTCGCCCCGTCGCCGGCCACCGGCCGGCGCGCGCGCGCGCTGCCGGCGGGCGCGCGCGCTACCGCCGCGCCGCCCACGCGGCGCCATAGATGAGGAGGCTCGCCGCCTGCGCCGCGCCGACCGTCGCGGCGCCGTACGCCCACGCCGCCCGCCGGCTGCGCCGCCGCCACACCCGCCCGCCCGCCCGCCCGCCCGCCCGCCGCCGCCAGTCCACCCCCGCCGCCAGCCCGGTCCGCCGCCGCCGCCGCCGCCGCCGTCAAGGCCGTGGCGCCCACGCCCGCGGCGGCTGTGCATGGCGCGTGTCAGCGTCTCTGTCCCGCGGGCTGCAGGGCGACGGCGCGCCTCCCCCTCCGCCCTCCCCCTCCCCCACCTCCCCCCCTCCCCACCGCCGCCGCGCTGGTGGGGCCGTGCGCGGCGGTCGCGCGCCGCGCAGGGGCGGGCGGCACACGTCACGGCCACGCGCACGCAACGGCAGCCCTTGCAACGCCACCCCCCCCCCCTTCTCCCCCACCCCCACACCCCACCGCCGTCGCCCACACCGCCGCCCCCCCACCACCCCCCACCCCCCCCCCCCCCCCACCCCCCTCCCAGCGGTGCCCCCCACGCCACGCGACCGCCCCGTACCTGTCCGCCGTGGCCAGCTCCGCCACCCACGAGCTGACCGTACTGAGCCCCCCCCCCCCCCCGCCACCGCCGCGCGCAGCACCCAGCCCGCCGCCCGCGGCGGGCGCGCCGTGTGGGTGGCGGCGACCGCGCCCGCGGCGGCGGCGGTGGCGCCCACATTCGCGGCAAACGTGCCGAGCGGGAAGGCGGGGACGCGGCGGTTGAGGCGGGCGGCGAGCTGCCACCGGAGGAGCGCACCTGCCGGGGGGGAGGGGGGGGGGGGGGGGACGGCCGCCGCGCACGGAGCAGGGGGTGTGAGGGGGGGGGGGGGGGGGAGAGCGACAGACGCGGGAGCAGACGGCGCCGCGGCACCACTGGGTGAGTGCGCCGGGTCCGCGCGGCGGCGGTTGGGTGCGCCCGCCGCTCGCGGCGGCGGCTGCCGACGGCGGCGGCGGCGGCGCGCGGCGGCGGCGGCGCGCAGCGGGCGGGCGGGCGGCGACGGCGGCGGCGGGCGCGGCGGCGCACGGAGCCCCCCCCCCCCACACCCGTCGTCGCGCCGGCCGACGCTGCCGGGCGGTGGCGGCCAGCCAGCGACGCCCGCCCCCCCGCCCCTCTCCCCCTTCCCTCGGGGACGCCCCCGACACCTACCCGCGGGCGCAAACAGGATGGCCGCCGCCGTCTGCCGGTGGACGTCCGCGGCCACCCCCGCGACGGCGACGGCGGCCACCCCCACTGCCACGCCGCCGCGGGCGCGCCGCCGCCACGCCGCCGCCCGCCGCCGCCGCCGCCCCGCCGCCGCCGCCAGTCGCGCGCCGCACCACACCGCGTCAGCCGTCGTGCTTGCCGGGTGTGGCAGGGGGGGACCCCCCCGCACGTGGTGCGAGTGCCCGCCTGTCCCCACCCCCCCCCCCCCCCCCCCGGGCTCTCCCATACAACCCCCCCCCCCCCCCCCTCACCCCCCCCCCGCCTGTCCATCCTCCACGCACACACCCGCCCCCCCCCCCCCTCCACACTGGGCACCCCCCCATGGATACAACGTACCCACCACCGCACAAACAGCAGCAAACGCCAGCCACGCGGGCCACCCCCCTCCCCCACACCAGCGCACCCCACACGCGTCCCCCCCCCCCCCCCCGCCTCCACCCCCGCAGCCGCCTTGCGCGCCCGCCGCCGCCGTCGGACCACCGCCGCCACCCCCCCCCCCCCATCCCGCCCAGCGCCGTACGCCGCGAGCGGTAGCGCAACGCCCACGCCCACCGCCACGACGGCCGCGGCGACTCGGGGTGGCCACCCCCCCCCTCGGCCACCCCCCCCCCCCCACCGCCAGGACCGTCACGCCCACCTGCCACGACGCAAACGTGGTCAGCGTGCCCGCCCCGCCCGTGACAACCGCCGCGACGACCACCGGCGGGAGGGGCGGGGAGACGGCCGACACGGCGCCCGCGACGGCAGAGCCGACAACGTTGGCCGGGAGGGCGGGGAAGAGGCCGCCAGTGTCGGCGGTGACCGCCAGGTGCGCCGCGTCAAAGGCGGTGGTGAGGGCGACGCGGGCGGCAACGCCGGCCATGGCGCCGGCGGCAATGGCGGCGGCGGTGGCGGCAGCCGCGGGGGGGGCTGATGGAAACGTCGGGGGGGGGGGGGGGGGGGGTTGCGCCTCGCTGGCGGCTGGCGGCGGGGCCGGCGCGGAGGCGGGGGGGGGGGGGGGGTGGGGGGGGCCGCCGCGTGCCGGGGCGGGACGTTGGGCAGCACCTCGTCCAGTTCCACCGCGGCCATGGCGGAAAAAGGGTGGGGGGGCGAGCAAGGGCGAGCGGCCAATGCAGGTGGGGACAGGGCGGGAGAGGTAAGCGGGGCGGAGGAGGGGGGCGGAGCGGAGGAGGGGGGCGGGGCGGAGGAGGGGGGCGGAGCGGAGGAGGGGGGCGGAGCGGAGGAGGGGGGTGGAGCGGCGGAGGGGGGCGGGGCGGCGGAGGGGGGCGGGACGGCGGAGGGGGGTGGGGCGGGGGGACGAGGACAAGGGTTGGGAAGAAGGCGGCAAGCAGCCAGCCGAATGGGAAGTGTGGGACCCAAGGCGGGATCCGACGGCGACGAGGCGGGATCACGAGGCGGAATCCCGAGGCGGGATCTTGGTCGGCGTTGGCGGTCGCTTGACCTAGCCGCACATACTTTCTATAAATTACGCGTATTGCAGCAAGGAGAAAGAATGTAGGGGGGCCACCTTTGCACCTCCTTGCATCCGCGTGCGTTATGGAGGGAAAGGGGCCCCCCCACCCAAGTTCCATGCAGCCGACCACGTCGACGACGTTGACGTCGCCTACGCGCTCCGACCCGCTTCCACCGGCGTCTATCCTCGACACACCAGCGCTCCATTCCTGCTGCGCTGCGTCCGAGACATTTCGTGCCGAGCCGCCTCACCGTCTACAGCAGCGGTCGTAGGCAGAGCCGCGTTGGCTGCTGCAGTTCCGGCTGGTCACGCCCCTGCCACGGCGACCGAGCCGTGCAGGCCCGTTGGCTCGTGCTGGCGGCCGGCCTCGGCGGCTCGCTGCCGGCACCTCCGCCGTCCGTTGCTGCCGCAGTGTGCTTCCCCTCGCACCTTTTCCCCCCCCCTCTTGGCTCCCTTCTCTCCCCCGCGCAGTTCCCCACGCGTCGTGGTCCGCCTACCCCCCCCCCCCCGGGGTGCAACCATGATGGACGGCGTGGAGCAGCTGTCGGCCGAGGAAGCCGGCGCGTACGCGTCGGGGACGCTCGCGACCGTCGCGTGCTGCCTGTGCGGGACGGCGATTGCGCCCAACCCGTCGAGCATGTGCGTCGCGTGCCTCCGCGCGCAGGTGGACATCACGGAGGGGATCCCCAAGGAGCTGGCGCTCTACTACTGCCGCGCCTGCGGGCGGTACCTGCAGCCACCCAAGGCGTGGGTGGCGGCGGAGCTCGAGTCGGCCGAGCTCCTCACGCTCTGCATCAAGCGGCTCAAGGGGCTGTCGCGCGTCAAGCTGGTCGACGCGGGCTTCCGCTGGACGGAGCCCCACTCGCGCCGCATCCACGTGCGGCTGACCATCCAGAAGGAGGTGTTTGCGCGGACCATCCTGCAGCAGGAATTCATCGTTGTGTACACGGTGCTGTACCAGCAGTGCGACGCGTGCAAGCGGGACGCGGCCAAGATTGAGGCGTGGCAGGCGGTGGTGCAGGCGCGCCAAAAGGTGGACCACAAGCGCACGTTTTACTACCTCGAGCAGCTGCTGCTCAAGCACGGGGCGCACCAGGACGCGCTGGGCATCAAGGAGACGGGCGACGGCATTGACTTTTACTTTGCCAACCGGTCGCACGCGGTCAAGCTGCTGGCCTTTCTGGGTGACGTCGTGCCGTTGCGGCACAAGTCGTCGGAGCACCTGGTCACGCACGACACGCACAACAACACGTACAACTACAAGTACTCGTTCTCGGCCGAGATTGCGCCCGTCTGCCGGGATGACCTGGTCGTGCTGCCGCCCAAGCTGTCCAACTCGATGGGCGGCATCGGGCCGCTGGTGCTCGTCTCCCGCGTCAGCGCGTCCATTTCGCTGGTGGACCCGACGGCGGTGCGGACAGCAGAGCTGCCCGCGGCGGCGTTTTGGAAGACCCCCTTCTCCCCGCTCATGACCTCCCGCGCCCTCACCGAGTACACGGTGCTGGACATTGAGACGACGGGCGAGACGGCCGGCCGCTTTGGCGCCGCCGAGGTGACCGTCGCCCGCTCGTCGGACCTGGGCGTCAATGACAGCACGGTGCTGGTGCGGTCCCACCTGGGCCACGTCCTCCACATTGGGGACCTCGTCTCGGGCTACGACATCCGCTCCGCCATCTACAATGACAGCCTGGTGGCGGGCCACAAGTCGTCGTTTGAGCTCCCCGACGTGGTCCTCGTGCGCAAGACGTACCCGCGGCGGAACCGGGCGCGCGGCCGCAAGTGGCGGCTCGCGCGGCTGGCGGTGGAGATGGCCGACGACGACGCGCGGGTGGCGCGCGGCGCGGCGGGCGTCCGCGACCCGGCGACGCGCGACGCGGAGCAGCGGGAGGTGTTCCTGCAGGAGCTGGAGCAGGACGCGGAGCTCCGCAGCAACGTCAACCTGTACCGCGCGGACGACGCGGTGGCGGCGGCGGCGGCGGCGGCGGCGCGCGCCGCCCACGTCGACGCGGCGGCCATGACTGATGCCGTCCCCGCCGACGTGCCGGTGGATGCGGGCGGTGACGCGGATGATGAGGACGCGGATGACTACCCAGAGGTGCCACTGGAGGAGTTGCTCGACGCGCTGGACCTGTCGCCGGCGGCGGGCGGGGAGGAAGGGGGCGGAGCAGGGGAGGACGGCGGGGGGGACGGCGCCCGCGCTTAGGGCGAGTTGCTCTCTCGCTGACAAAAGTCGTTTTCTCGCTGGCATTGCATTATATGGCGGTAGTGGGCACGAGGGGTGAAGCACGTGTGGTATGGCAAAAAAAAAAGGTTCGCTCGCACTCTGCTCCGCCACAGGCCAGGCCGACCTCTCGGACTGTGCCTTCTCTGCGCCCCGTCCCTCTACCCCTCGACGCCGCCCAGCCCCTGACCCCCGATTCGCTCCCCCCCCGCCACCAGCCGTCACCACCGGTCTGACCGCCCCCGCCCGCCCTCGAGCGCTCCTCCTATACGAAAGGGAAGAGCGCGTACTCGGCGTAAAAGAGCCCCCACACGTCCCGGTTGTAAAACCGCTTGACGCTCCCCGCGTCGTTTGGGTCCAGCTGCCGGTACCGCCACGCGAGCACCGCGCCGAGCAGCGCGTGCGCGACGCCACACACCCCCCGCCTGAGGCTCCCCGCCGGCGCCGCGACCGCGACCGCCACGGCCATCACATAGTTGGCGCCCATCAGCCCCGCCACGACCTGGCACGCGCGCGTCACGCCGAGGCGCGACGCAAACGTCGACACGCCGTACTGGACGTCGCCCGCCACGTCTGGCAGGTCCTTGGCCAGCGCGATGACCACCGCGTAGACGGTCATAAAGACGGCGAGGAAGGTGATGGGCGGCGACCACACAAACGGCACGCCCAGCGCGGCCATCGTCGCGTGGTACACCCCAAAATTGAGAAGGAAGCCCCGCACGCACGCAATCGTCGCGGCGGCCGCCACCGGGAACCGCTTCAGCCGCGTGCCCGGCGTCGAGTAGAGCGCGCCAACGACCAGGCCGAGGCTGTACAGGCCGAGGATGAGGTTGGAAAAGTACGCCTTGACAATCGCCAGGCCCGACGCGGCGGAGCCGAGGATAAACGCCCACGCGACGGGGAGGGACAGCTCGCCCGCGGCGATGGGCAGGAACGGCTTGTTGATGACGTCAATGTTAACGTCGTAGATCTGGTTGATGCCCACAATAAACGCGTTGCCGCACAGCAGGGCCACCACGCCCAGCGCCGCCACCGGCAGCAGCCGCCAGTCAATGGGCGCGCGGGACTCGAGGACCGCCCGGGACGCGCCCGAGATGGCGCCGAGGATGGTGCCGCGGATGGTGTGGGGGCGCGTGAACTTGTACAGCGCGCCGAGCAGGGAGGAGCCACCGCTGGCGGGGCTGGGTGACGGGGGGGGGAGCGACGACGAAGAGGACGCCGTGACGGGCACCGTCGCCGTGGGGAGAGGGGGGGGGGGGGGGGGGGGGAGACCGGCAGGCCTTGCGCCCGCCCGACACGGGCCCGCCGGTCCGCCGTCGACAGTCCTAGCCGCACCGGCCGCGCAAACGCCGACGCGCGGAGGCAGCCGGCGGCCGCCGCCGCGCGCCGCAACCGGCACCGCGGCCGGGCGGCGGCCGCGACTGGCGGGGCGGCGACGGCAAAGCCCAGGTGGGAGGCCATGACGAACCGCCGGAAACGAAAGGATGAGCAGGGGAGGGTGAGCGCGGCTGGGGTACGATGGAAGGGTGGGAGGGGGCAGACGCTCGCGGACGGCAGCGGGCGGCTGCGGCGGATGGGCGGGACGGGACAGGGCGGGGGGAGAGAGGGCGGACCGCGGGGCAAGGCGGCGCGGCCGCCGGCAAGCGCCGGTGCGGCAGACGAGGCACCGGCTGGCAATGGGCGGGGCGCGGCCGGCCGGCCGCTGCCGTTGTGTGGCGCCGCGCGGCGGCCAGCCGCAGCCGCAGCGGCGGCAGCCGACGGCTGGGCGGGCGGGAGATCCAAACCTCGGCGGCATCGAGAGGTGGCCCCCCCCTGCAGCCCACCTCCCGTGTGGCCGCGTCTGGGTCGACGCTCGGTCCGCTGCCGGTGGAAGGTCCCGGTGCGCGGCGCGCCGTTGCTGCCACCAACCGACGCCGCACCGACACCCACTGCCCGGCGGACTTGACCCGCGGCTGCATGCTCACCCGCCGCCCACCCGCCCACTACACCAGCACCGCCCGTCCCTCCCCGTCGAGTCCCTCTTGTTCCCACCGTCCCCCCCCGCCCCACCCTCTTTCCCGCGTTCTTCCTTTCCCGTCTCTCTGGCCTTGCACCTGACGACTGCGCCGGCCGGCCGGCCCGCGGCATGGCTTTTGTCCCCGCCGCCGCCGCCGCCGCGCTCTACCGCCGGCGACCGCCGCCGCGGCGTCCCCCCCCCCCCCCCGCATGACGGCGCCCCCCCCTCCCCCCCCCCCCGGGCGCCCGCCCAAGCTGCCGCGGCGGCGGCGGCGGCGGCAGCCGCCGCAGCCGCGGCGCCACCGTCAGCGTCGACAGACCCCCCCCCCACCTACACCCCCCCCCCCCGGCGGCCGCCGCACGTCGGCCGACGTGGCCGCCGCGCGCGCCTACCTCGCCGCCCGCCGCGTCGGCCGCCCATCCGACCCGCCGCTGGTGCTGTACGATGGCGCGTGTGGGCTGTGTGACGGGGCGGTGCGGGCGCTGCTCGCCGCGGATGGGGGGGGCGTGTTTACGTACGCGCCGCTGCAGGGGCGTGTGGGGGGCGCCGCGTGCGTCGCGTATGGCGCGCCGTCGGACCTGTCGACCATGTGCGTTGGCGTGCGGGGAGGGGAGAGGGGAGGGGAGGGGAGGGATGGAGACAGCAGGGGGGTGTGTGGGATGGAGGCGGGGACGTGGCGGGAAGGGTCTTTGGCGGGGAGGTGGCGGCCTCGGCGAGTGCCCGCATGTCTTGGCTGGCGGGCGCCACCCTGACATTGTCGCGTGGGGCGGCTCTCGTCTCTGCGGCGGCTGCCGGCAACGGCGGCACACAGCCCATCTGACACACCCTGCGTCCCACCCCGTGGCTACGACCCCCGCGTTTGCATCGCCCCTCCACCCCTTCCCGCTCTATGTTCCCCCTCCCCCTCTCTCGCCCTTTACCGTTTTTTTATTGTCAACCTCACAGGGTGCTTGTTGAGGGCGGCACCGCCTACATCCGCTCCGACGCGCCGCTGCGCATCGCGTCGCGCCTGTCGCCCGCCGCCCGGCTCGCGGCGGCCGCCGCGCTCGCCGCCCCGCGGCTGCTGCGCGACGGCGCGTACGATACGGTCGCGGCCAACCGGTACGACTGGTTTGGCACGTCCACCGGGGCGGGGGTGTGTGGGGTGCTGACGCCAGAGCAGCGGTCCCGGTTTTACCTCGACTGAGGTAGGTAGGCGCAGGCGGGGGGGGGGGGGGCTGGGGTGTTGGCACGGATGTATTATAGGATGGGCGGCGGCGGATGGGTCGGGGCGCAGCGCTGGTGGGCGGCGGCAGGTATCCGCGCCGCCCGGTCGCGGCCCGTCGCGGCCGGATGAGCACTGCCGCTCCGAGAGCGTTCTTCTTTTCTTCCCGCTTGTACTTGACACGCCGCGGTGGTGGCGCGGGCGCCGCTGCTGGTGGCGGTCCCCTCGGTACCTCACCCGCCCGCCCGCCCACCCGTCCCCCCTCCCCCCGCTCCCCCCCCCTCCCCTGCGTGTCGCTTTCGCACCCCCCCTTCCCCTTCCCCCAGGCGTCCCTCCTCCCCCCCCCCCCTTCGGTCCCCCCCCCTTCCCACCGCCAACCAACCCGCCACCTCACCGAAACAGCTGGTCATACGGCGACGCGCGGGACGCGTCGGCGAGCGCCGCGGCGGTCCGCTCCAGCCGCGCCGTCAGCGACAGGCGGGTGCGGCGGGCGCGGAGCTTGGCCATTCGCTCCGCCGGCGTGTCGGTCGGCGCGTACGCGGTGGCGCCGTCGCGGCCGGCGACGGCGGCAGCTAGGCCGGTGCGCCGGGGAGTGGGGCGGGGGGGGGGGGGGCGTCGCTGGGGGGGGGGGGGCGGCGGTGGCGGCCGTGACCGCCGCCGTGGTCGGTGCCGGCAAGGTGCCGGTGGGGGTGGCGGCTTCCGTAACGACAGTGGTGGCGGTAGCGATGGTGGTGGTGGCGGTGGCGGTGGCGGCGGTGGTGGCGGCGGTGGCGGTGGGTGCAGTGGCGGTGGCGATGGCGCTGCCGATGGGTGCGGCGGCGGTAGTGACGGCCTGGGCCGCCGGGTCGGCCGCCACAGCGCGGCGTGCCGCGGCGGCGGGAACGCCGGGCGGCGCCGCCGCCGTCGTGGCCACCGAGCGGCGGCTGACCGTCACGTCCACGAGGCCGACCGAGAGGGCGGCGTAGCCGCCGGTGCGCGCCCACCCGGGGGAGCCGCCACCCCCGCCACCGCCGCCGCCGCCGCCGCCACCCCCGCCTCCGCCGCCGTCACCGCCGTCACTGCCCTTGCCGGGCATCCCGCCCCCCCTTCCTGCCGACGCGGCGACCCGCGCGGCCGCCGCGTCCGCGGCGGCCACCTCCAGCGCGTCCACCGCCGACGCGACCGCCGCCGCCGTCGCCGCCGCCGCCGTCGCTGCGGACCGGGATGCGACACGGACGGCGGCGGCGGCGCGCGCGGCGGCACCGCCGCCGCCGCGGTCGGGTGGGGGCGCCGCCGCCGCCGCCGCCACCGCCGCGCTGCCGCCGCCGCCGGCGGTGGTGGCGGCCGCGTCGGCGGTGGGCGGACGCCGCGCCCGCCGTCGGGCGGCGCGGCTGGTGGCGTGGCTGCTGCCGCCGGATGAGCCGCCCGAGGAGAGGGTGGAGGTGGAGAGGGACGGCTGGGGAGGGAGCGCCCGGGACTGCCGGGAGGTGGCTGGCGACGGCTCGCCGCCGCCGCCGCCGCCGCCGTCGCCGCTCGGGCGGGTGCCCCCTGAGCGGCCGGCGGGTGGATGCGAGGGGCGCCCCCCCCCCTCGACCCCCCCACTGCTGCTGCTGCCGCCGCTGCTGGCCCCTCGGATGCCGCTGTGGCTGCTGCCGCTGCGGCTGTCGCTGGCCTTGTCCAGCGCCGCCCCGCGCGGGTGGCACCCAATGACCCTGCCGCTGCCGCTGCCGCTACTGTCGTTGCTGGTCAGGCGGGCGAGGCGGCGGCGGTCCTCGGCGAGCGCGTCGGCCAGCCAGGCGGCCACGTTGGACGGTCCGTCAGTGGTTCCTCCCCCAGCCGTCCCCATCAACCGCCACGGCTCGCCATCGGCCGCCGCCGCCGCGTTGGCCGTCACCGTCGCCGACGCCGTCGCGGCCGTCGCTGGTGGCGGCGCCAGCGGCGCGGTCTCCTCCCTCCGACCGTCTGCCCCCGGCGTTGGCGCCGACACGTCCCGGGGAAGGTTGCCGCGGCGGCCAACGCTCATGGATAGCCGCCGGCTGACGGACCGATGCTTGCCCCCCGCGGGAAAATGGGCGGCGGCAGCCGCGGCGGCGGACCCGCCGCCACCGTGTATCAATGAAGACGGCGGCGGCGACGCAACAACGGCCGAGTGGGCGCGGCGGACAAAGCTACCCCGGTGGGAGGGGGGGGGCACTCCGTCGCTCCGCCCGCGTAGCAAGGGCGACGGCGGAGGAGTCGTTCCACTGGCAAGGAACCCATCACCGGCCGCGGTCGCGTCGGCACCCGCGGCAGTGAGGGCGGCGGCGGCGGCGGCCGGCGCGGCGGGCGCGGCGGACGCGGCGGGCGCGGCGGGCGCGGCGGCGGTGGCGGGCGCAAGTGCTGCCGCGCGGGCGCCGGCGCTTCCCTCCCCACCAACCGCCCCAACAGCAGCGGCACCGACACCGCGGGCGCCGAGCCAGCGGCGGTAGGTGACGAAGCACGCGACCCGCCAGTCGACTTCGAGGGCGTTGTGGTCCCCGCCGGGGATGATGACGACCTCCACCGGCGGCGGCGGCCGCCGCGGCCGCGCGGCGCGCTCGCCGCCGCCGCCGCGGCCGCCGCCGTGACCGCCGCGCCCGCGGCCGCCGCTGACACCTCCGCCACTCCCACCCGCGTCCGCCGCTGCCGCCGCCGCTGCCGCCGTCGCCGCCGCCGGGGCGTCGTCGTCGCCACCCCCGCCCCCCCCGTCGGGAGACGCCGCCCCCAGCCGCCGCGCGAGAAGGTGGCTGTGGGCGGCCGGCACCAGCCGGTCGGCCCCCCCATGGACAAGCAGCACGGGCAGGCGCGGCGCGCGGGGCGCCTCCCCCCCAGCTCCCCTCCTCCTCTCGCCCGCCTCTCCCGTCCCCACCGCATCTGCCGCGTCAGCGGCCGCCGCGGCGGCCGCGTCGGCGGCCGCCCACGCGGCGGCCGCGGCGCCAAGGCGGGCGGCACTGTCAAACGCGTCGAGGCCGCCGCGGTGGAGCAGCGGCGACAGCGCGCGGCCGACGCCGCCGGGCGCCAGCCGGCCCACCGACGCAAACGGGCTGATGAGGAGCAGCCCCGCCGGCGGGCCCGCCGCCGCTGGCGCTGCCGCCGCCCCCTCCGCCGCCGCCACACCCGCCTCCGTCGCGGCTGCCGCCGCGGCGCCAGCCGCCGCGGCGGCCGGTGCGGCAGCGGCGGCGGCGGCGGCGGCGGCGGCAGCGGCGGCGGCGGCGACGATGGTGGTGGCAAGGTGCACCGCGACGGCGGCGCCGAGCGACCGCCCCACGACCGTGATGGACGACGGTGGCTGCCCGAGGGTGGTGGTCAGGTGCGCCCACGCGGCGGCCGCGTCGGCGTAGCAGTTGGCCTCAGAGGCGGTGGCGCGGCTCCCGCCACCGGCACCCCCCCCGGCGGGGGAGGGAGGGGGATCCCCTGGAGGACGGCCCGCCGCCGCCGCCGCCGCGCCGTCGTCGTCGCCGTCGACGCCGCCGCCGCTGCCGCTGTCCACCGGCGTGGACAGGCCGTAGCCCGAGTACTCAAAGGCAAACACGTCGACGCGGAGCTGCTCGTGCAGCTCGGCCAGGTAGGCCGCCATGAGGCCCAGGTCCGACGCGTTGTCGTGCGCGTACAGCAGGGTGTGCCGGGGGGGCGTGGCGGCGGCGGCGGCCCCACCGCCGCCGCTGCCACTCATGCCGCCGCCGCCGACGCTGCCGCCGCTGCCGTCGCTGCCATCACGGATGCGGACGCCCTCCCCGGCAGCCCGCTCGTCTCGACAGCCAGGGCCGGCCCCCCCTCCCCTCGCCCCCTCTGCCTCCCCCTCCCACTCCCCCTCGCCCGACCGCCAGTGGATGGCCGGGATGCGCCAGCCGCGGGCGGTGGTCAGCCACACCAGCGGCACCGTATCGAGCGACGGCGCGGCGGTGTAGGCCGACCGTGGGCGGATGTAGACGAGCCGCCCGCCGTCATCGGCGTACGACGGCGCGGCGGGGGGGTTGAACACCAGGCCACGGACGAGGGAGTGGGTGGCGCCCATGGGGGCGGACCGACCGTGGGGGCGGACGTGAACACCAAAAGGGGAGGTGGCGGCGGAGGCACAGGTAGGGTGCGCGCGCGGGTGGGGGGGACGGGAGATACCGCGGGCGGGAGAGGAAGGGGAGGAGGGCGGGGAGGGATGTTAGCGCACCGGCGGGAACGAGCGGGGGAGGGGGGAGGCGCGGCGCCGCCGCGCCTCGGCAGGGTACGCGCGCACCCCCCCGCCTCCGCGGCCGTCCTCTGCCCCCCCCGTCTCATCCGCGGCCGCACCTTGCGCGGGCAGGCCGTCCCGCCCCCTCCCCCCCTCCCCCCTCCCCTCGGCTCACGCCGCCTTTCACCGCCCCCAAGGGTGCGCCACGGCACCGGCGGGGCGCCGCCGCCACGGGCGGAACGGCCGGCACTGCAAGCCGGCCGCCCCGCCGCGGCGCGGGTCGCACCCCCCCCCCCCCCGTTCCCCCACGGTGCGGCCGGCCGCGGCCGTGCGAGAGCGCGCGCGGCGGCCGTCGTTGCCGGCGCCCCCGCGGCGGCTGCGCGGCGGCCGCGGCGGCGGCGGCGGCGGCGCTCGCCGCCCCGCGGGGCGACGACCCCCTGGCAGGCCCGCCGGCTGGGGTGGTGGCTTGGTCGGCAGCGGCGTGGGTGGCCTGCGCGTCCGCTGCCGAGAGGAGGACCGGGGAGGCGGGGAGGGCGGCGCGGGGGGAGACGTCGAGCACCCGCGGGTGCCACCGCCCGGTGGCCGGCAGGCGCTTCCGCCCCCCCGTCACCGCTACGGCGGCGGGCGGCGGGCGCGAGCGACCGCGCGTCCTCGGCGTCCCGCACCCCCCCCCCGTCGCCGCGCCACCCCACCGTGGGGTGCGCAGCCGCCGCGGGGGGGGGAGGGCGTGACGACGCGCTCCCCCCCAGCCGCCACTGCGTGCCGGCGCTTTGGGGCAAGACCACTGGCCGCCCCGTAGACAGGGGGGGGGGAGGGGGGAAGGGGGGGGGGGTCGGCGCCGCCGCCGCGCCGCCGCACGCGGCGGCCGCCGCCCACGGACCCGTCGCGGCCGCCCCGCCGGCGTGTGCCGGCGTGGGTGGCGGCGTGCGCCCCACGTCGCCGCGGCGGCGGCGGCGGCGGCGGCGGCGGCGGCGGCGGCGGCGGCGGCGGCGGCGGCGCGCGTCGCCGCGGGCCGTGGCGCCCGCGGCGCCGCGCTCGACGCGTGGGGGCTGGGGGGGGGGGGGGCGCCGCCGCCACGCGGCGCACGCGGCCTCCCCGCCTCGTGCCGCGCGCGCGGGGGCGGCGGCGGCCGCCCCCTCGTCGGGTGGGGCGTGCGCGAGGGGGGGGGGGTGGGGGGGGGGAAGGGGCGCCGGCGGTGGGGCCCCGCGGCTGGAGGCTGGCCACCGCCGCCGCCGTGGCGGCGGTGGCCGTCCTCGGCCGCCCGCGGAGGGCCGCTGCCCGCCGACGCGGGCAGGCGGCGCCGACGGCGGCCGCGGCCGGGGGGGGGCGGGGGGGGGGGGGGGGGGGGGCACCCGCACACCCACGCCGGGACCACGGCGGGCGGCGCAGGGCGCTGCGCAGGTTGGGGGGGCACGGAGGGCGCCGCCGCGAGAGGCGCCCCCGACGCCGCCGCCGCGTGACCCGCTGACGGGGCAATAAGAAAAGGAGCGGCGGGAGGGCGGCGCGGCGGCGCGCGAGTGGCCACCGCGGCGTCCCCGCCGCGACCGCTGCGGGGCCGGCTGGGGGGGGGGGCGGACAGCGCCACGCTGTCGCTGATCTGGGCGGCGGGGCGGCAGCGGGAGGGGGGGGTCGGGGGGGGGGGGGGGGGGTGTGGGAGATGGGGGCGCCACCCCCGCCGCTTCCTCCGCGCGGTCGTGGGGGGCGGGGGGGGGGGGGGGGGACACGGCGGAGCGCCTAAAAAAAAAAAGAGAAAGAACCGCAGTGCCGGCCGGGTAGGCAGGGGGGTGGGCGGCGCGGCGGGGGCGCGAGCGCGGCGGCGTCACGCCAGTGGCGCGGCGGCGTGCACCCACGGGCGTCAGTCGGTTGCCCGATGCGGCGTGAATGGGTGCGCGTGGCGGGGAGGACACGAGGTGGTTGGCCCATCTGGAAGGGGGAGGCAGAACGGGGGGCAGGCGGCGGTGTGGCACGACCGCAACGTCTTTGACCAATTCATGCCTGTGCGCATCCGTTTCCATCGGCCTCTGGCCATTGGTCAAGGTCGCGTGGATGTCCCTCTGACTTGTCCTTCATTCGGCCGCCGGAAAAACCCGGCGGACACATCGGAGATGGCTCGCAGCTACCCCACTGTCGACGGACATGCATGTCATGTGTGTGTGCGACGCTGTGATACACTGCCCAATTGAAGCGTCGCATGGCATGGATGTCATCTGAGGCACTCCTACTTATGGCTCACCTTCTTTTGCACGCCCTATGAACTCGATGTGGAAGCATATGGGTCGCGATGGCTGGAGAGGTAGCTGGCGCATCCTCATCCAGTTGCCTCACCACGATACAGCGACCCACCGCGATTCCCCCGTCAGCCACTCCCAGTCCCTCGGGACCATCGCACCTGAGGCGGGGGGGGGCTTGTGCCCAAAGCGGCAGTGCCTCGGCCGCCCATTCGCGGCGCCGTGCTGTGCGGGAGGGGGGGTGACGCAACCGCGCACCCCCCCCCCCCCCCCCCCCTAGTGGGCCTAGAGAATGCAGTGGGGCGGTCGCAAAGACAGCTTGGGGAGTGCCAGCCCCTGACACCGCCCCACCGGGCGCGCCACGGCCGCCGGGGCGTGTTCCGCACCCGCCGCCGCCGCCCGTCGGGTGCGCGCCGGGCCAGTGGCGCTGGCGGCGCGGCCACCGCGCAACCCGACCCCGGGGGGCCTCGTCACGGCGATGACCAAACGCGTTCCCTACCTTCCTGCTTGGTGCACAGGAGACGGCGCTCCTTTTTTGGGGGGGGGCCCCGACGCTACCGCGCGGGCGCGGTCCCTGCGGTGAACGAGATGGCGTAAAGCGCTTCCCCCCGCTCCTGGCTGCGGCACTGGAGACGACGCCCCTGTTTGGGGGGGGGGGCGCGCGACGCTTCCGTGCGAGGCGGTCCGTCCCTGCTGTGGAGGAGACGCGCGGCGGTCGCGGGGCCCGCGGGGAGGGCGGCGTGCGTGACGTGCCCTCACCGACACCGCGACGTGTGTCGGGCGCGACACGCGCCGTCGGGCGGTCGTACCCACGGGGGCACCTTCCCCCGCACCCACCGCCGAGCGTCGAGGGAGGCGCCCGAGCGACCGCCGGTGGTCAGGGACGAGCACCGCCGGCGATGGCGGCGCGTGGCCACCGTCGACGCGGGGGGAACGGCGGTCCCGGTCGTCCACCGCCTCGCGCAGTTCACGTGTCGCCATCGTTGACGTCGGGTGCGAACGGTATGAGCGACCGGGCGGCCGACCAGGCCATCATCGGTCCCTGCTACTATCGAGGACAAAGAGGTAGAGGTCGTTGGATGGACTGGAGGTGGCCTGCAGCAGACCTAGAGCATGGCAACTAGGGTGCGGAGACCACGTCGCAAAATACGCCTCTTCGCGGGCGCCGGGGCCTTGCCGGGCGCCCACAACCCACACCCGACACACGGGCGGGCAGGCTTGCGGCAAGCGTTTGGACAGACGCGGAGGCGCCGGACTGGACCTCTTTGGCTGCGCGTTTGGCCGAGGATGAGGTGGGCGGACACCACGCCCGAAACACAGGGGCGCTCCAAAGCCTTTGCCTTTGACTTTGGCAAAGGGAGTGCGCACCTGCACGTACGTGCACCGGCACTTGCCCAGACCCTGCCATCCCTGAGACCGCCACGGCCATCTGTCCAGCTCGTAAACCCCCGCAGGTAGCGCTCGAGCCGTCACCGTTGATGTGAAGTGCCAGCGTCTCGAGCGACGGGGCAGCCGCCTGCGCATGCAACGGTCCCTGCTTTGTCAATGACACCAGTCACTGGTGGAGGCTGATGGTTCGACTGGCGGTGGCCCATCGAGGAGGGCACGCGACCCGCGTAGCGACTGCGCCTCTGCGTTGGCGCAAGGGCTTTCTTGAAGGGTGCCCGGGACTCGCAACCCACAACCGGGCAAACCAGGTCCATCGCCGCGGCTCCGCGTCAAGTGTGCCCGCTACGGGCCAGTGGTGCAGCCGATGGGCAATGCCCGCGCCTCCGCCCGGTGGAGCCTCCTTGGCGGCGGGGCGGGCGCATCCCCTCCCGGCCGGGCGGAAGGAGCGTCGCCGCAGGGTTTGCAGGCCGGGCGGCGGCGGGAGGCGGCGGCGGCTCGGGGACGGGAGGGGGGGGGGGGCTGGGGTTGGGGGGCGCGGCGGGGGGGGGGACAGCGACGGGCGGTGGGGGGCGGCGGGGGAGGGTTTGATAGAGTGCGTCCTATAAAAAGTGGATATTGACAGTACGTTAAGGTGCAGGAAATCGCCGTTTGGACCAATGAATCCACACCTGCACGTCCGAGCAACATCCACTTTTTAGCGGAAGCACATCGAACCGCCGAAAGTGATCGAACCCTCCACAGTACCTCTGGAGGAAGGTCGGATCACATGTGATCAAACGCACCTGACTCGTCAAAGGACTTACACGTGGCGAACTTGTGGACACGTGTGTACACTGCATGCATCGTTCGGCCGAACGCTTCCAGAGGTCAGACAAATACGCCGTATTCGCGAAACCGAACCCGAACCGGACCTCCCCCGAGGTCGGAGCGAAAACAGCGCGAAAATCACCTCTACGAAAAACTACACAAACCCTGCTGACGAGAAAGCAGGCACAAACGCACCTCCGTGCAAGGCATCACCCCGCAGCGGCTGGCCGGGCCAGCTCACACCGCCCACGTGCGGAGGCAGGCGTCGTCGCCCGACGACACGAGCGTCGTCGCGTCCACCCATGCCGCGCTGGTCACCCCCCCCCGGTGGGCGCCCATAACTTTCCGCACCTCGTCGCTCCCAACGGGCAGGATGGCCAACGTGCCGTCAAGCCCTCCCGACGCTACCCGTGTGCCGTCGGGTGCCCAAGCGAGAGCGTCCACCCGCGCCGTGTGCGCCGCACTCCCGGCGCTGCGGGGCGCCCCCGAGGTCGCGTCGTAAAACTTGACGCGCCGGTTCTTCTCGCCCACGGCAACGGTGGCGCCGTCGGGGGAATACGCCACGACGTTGGGCGCCGACGGCATGGGGGCGGTGGCGTCCTTGCGCCACGACACGTCGCCGCTCGACGAGACGGTCGCGAAGCGGAGCTCCCCAGCGCCACCCGACACCTCCACCCCCACCGCCAGGGAAGTCCCGTCGGTGGTCGTAGCCACCGCCGTGCCCTTCTCGCCCCGCGGAAACGGCACGTCCGCGACCGTCGAGTCAGTGGACAGCAGGCACAGCCGCGACTCGTTGACCGTGACGGTCGTGTAGGCCGGGTGGGAGGTCGCCGGCACCGCCAACGACACGCCCCCGCCACGGACACTGAGGGGAGACTTGGGGATGGCCAGCGTCGCCGTCGGCGTGAGAAACACATTGCCGTCCTGGCCCGTGGTGATCACAAACTCGGCATTGGCGCCGAGCGCGCACAGGCCCGTGGCGTGACCCTTGCCGGTAAACGGCGCGTCCGCAGCACCGACGCCCAGCTCCCACGCAACCAGCTGGCCCCCATAGTCAGCCGAGTAGGCAATGGAGCCAGTTGGCGCAGGCGGCGGCGGCACAGCGACACCGACAATCTGCTTGGAGTGGCCGCGCAGCACGCCCGTGGCCGCGTACGGGGCGGTAGAGGAGAACACGTTGAGGTTACCACGGAGAGAGGACGTGACGAGCGCGCCCGCACCCGACCAGGCGCAGCCTGTCTGCATGTCGAGCACGTCCGTCCCGCCGACCGTCAGGGTGGCCTCCACCTCCCCCGTCGCCACCACCCATACCTTGGCAGTCTTGTCGTTGGAAGAGGTCAGCAGGCGGGCGCCGTCTGGCGACCACGCCACCGCCGTCACCGACGCCTTGTGGCCGCTGAGCGTGCGGCTCACCTCCTTTGTCTCCACGTCCACGAGCGACACCGTCTTGTCGCCCGACGCAATCGCCAGCGTGGACCCGTCCGGCGAGAAGCGCACACAAAAGATAAACGAGCTGTGGTGCTTGAGGAAGCTGGGGATGTTGGTGTCCTTGACGGGGGGACCAGCAAAGAGGCCAACCGAAAAGTCCTCCGAGCCCGTCGCGACGGTGGGCTTGGTGCCCGCCGGCACGGGCCGGATGGCAATGCTGGCCACCCGCTTCTGGTGGCCGCCACACGCGCCCGCCAGTGAGCCCCCGGCCGCCAGCTTGATGACCTTGGCGTACGACCCGCGGGCGTCCCCACACACCGCCGCAAACGCGGCGTCTGCCGACCACGCCACATCCCGGATGGGGCCGGCCATGACCTGCAGCTCCAGCGTCTGTGCGCCCGTCGCGGCATCCCAGCGGCGGAGGTAGCCGCTGTCATCGCCCGACAGGACGGCCGTACCGTCGGGCGACAGCGCTGCGACCGTCACCAGCGACGTGTGGAGGGTAAAGACGACCGCGTCCAGCGGGGAGCTCAGCGACCGCACCACCGCGGTGCGGCCCGACGCGTAGGCCACCCGGTCCGTCGCGCCGGTCGGGTCGGCCGACAGGTGGACGCCCTCCCCGCGGACGCCATTGGGCACCCCACAGTAGACGGCCAGCGGACGGGGGGCGCCAGCGGCAGCAGCGTCAGCACTCCCCCCCATCGTGGTGGTGGGCGTCGCGGGGGCGGCGTTGACGGGGGATGGGAACGGCTGGCGGCGACCGACGTTGACGGCGGGGGGGGTGGGGCGCTCAAAGCGGCCCGCGGCAGCGCGAGCAGCCGCTGTGGGGACCCGCCGAGCGGACCACGGCGGACCACCGCCGGGCGCGGCGCGGACGTGGGGCACCCGCCGAGCCGCGGCAGCCCGCTCAAGGCGTCCGCACGAAATCGGTCCAGAGCAAGGTCTGCTACCACGACCCCTGCCAGTGGTGGATCCAGAAGGCGACAGTGTAGGGGGGCCCTGGAGCTCAGGAAGCAGATAGGAGTGAGGGGGGGGGGGGGGGGGGGGGGGGGGAGGGGAGTACACAGAGATATTGGACGCAGAGCTCCCGCGGGAGGCTGCCCGCGGCCGCCCTTGCCGCGCGCAGCGTGGCGCGGCCGCCGCGCGGGGCGCTCTCCCACAAAAAAAAAAAAAAGGCAAATCAGCCGGGCGGGCGCCGCCCGAGCGAGACTCGGGCACGCCGCGTCGCGACGAGCAGGGCCAACAGTGTCAGCAGGCGACGACCGGCGGGGGGGGGCGGGGGGGGGAGAAGAAGCGGCAATGGGATGATGCGGGTAGAGATGTCCTCCTTTCCGGGGAAAAATTGCGATGAAGGGGATTTACGGGAAGGTCAGTCAGGCCATTCACTGTCAGATGGGCGGCGGCGCCAGCAGCGGCGCCTGCGGCTCTCAAGGCAGACGGCTGGCGAATACCGCGCAGGAGAAGCGTCCTTACACACCAGGAGACTTGCAATCGGAGGGAGATACGAGCTCCGCTTCATGTATCTGCCAATAGGAGGGCGTGGGCGGTGCCACGTGGTGGGTCTCGCGATGGAAATGAAAGGAAAGATCTCTTTCAAGAAAACGGCCTTGACGGCCTCTGTGCGCGCAAGAAAGAAATTTCCTGCTTTTTTCCGTACGTGGCGGTAAACTCGACAGCACTAGATGCGGGGAACAGCGGCGGGGCGGGGGGGGGGGGGGGGGGGGGGGGCGTGGTGTGCCCGCACGGCCGCACGGCGGCCGCAGTGCCGCGCCGGCGCTGCGCAGCCCGCGGCTGTCGCGGCCTCGGGAGGGCGGCGCGGCCGCCCGACGTGGCCGGCCGGGCGCGTCTGATTGGACATTTTCAAAACCGGGGCGGGCGTCCCGCGCCGACACAGCGGCAGCCGCCGACAAAGCGGCAGCCGCCGACAGGCGGTGCCGACCCGACCGGTGGGACGCGCGACGCACTCGCCACAACTCTCGAAAAAAAAAAGTCCCGCACTTACCACCGCGGAATGTACAGTACCGCCGCACGGGCAGACGCAACGATCCCCCAAACCGGAACCGGCGTGCCAACGGTCGAGGGAAAATGGCGCCCACCCGCAGCGTTCGTCGGCCGGCCGGTGCGCTGCCGGGGGGGTCCCCCCACGCGCGGCGACGGCAGCGCGCAGGCGCCCTCCCCCCCCCCCCCCACCGCCACGGCGGCGCCGCCCCCCCCCCGCCGCCGCTCACGCGCCGCCGCGCGGCGGCGGCGGCGACCGCGTGGCGGCAGCCGCTGCCGGCGGGCCACCGCCGGCAGCGGCGGGGATGGCCGCCGCGCCGGTGGTGGCGGCGCCGGCGGTGGTGGCGGTGGCGGCGGCGGTGGCGGTGGCGGCGGCGGCGGCGGCGGTGGCGGTGGCGGCGGCGGCGTCCCCCCCCCCGGCGGCGGCGGCGCCGCCGCCGCCGGCGCGTCGCGGCAGTAGGCGGTGAGGGCGCGGGTGAGGGCGGCGACGGGCCCCGCCGTGGCGGGCGTGCCGCCCGCGTCGGCCGCCGTGGCGGCCGGCGGCGGCGGCCGCCGCGGCAGCGCCGCGGCGGCGCCGCGGCCGCCCCCATTCGTGCGGCCGCCACGGCCGCCGCGGTCCCCCGCGCCGGCCGACGGGCGCGTCGGCGGCGGCGCCGTCGCGGCCGCCGCTGCCGTGCCGTCGTCGGTGCCCCTAGGGGCGGCAGCCGCGTCGGGCGGCGCCGTCGCCGTGGCAGCCGCCGCCGCGGCGGCGGCCGCCGCGTCGGGCGCCGCCTCCCCCTCTCCCCCCGCCGCGCCCGCAGCCACTACGGGTGCCGCCGCCGCCGCCACCGCCGCCACGTCGCCGCCACGGCTGACGCGGTAGATTCCCCCCCCCAACCCTGCCGTGTCATCCCCCCCCACGACCACCTCCCCCCCCACCGCGGCGGCCTCGGCCACGGCGGCGGCGGCCCCCCCCCCTCCCCCCCCTCCCCCCCCCCAAACGCGCGGACGCGCACAAACGTGTCCCCCCCCCCCCCGCCGTTTGCGCCCGCCGCGGCGGCGGCCGCCGCGGCCGCCGCGTACGCCGGCACCCGCTCACGGAGGACCGCGTCGAGGAGCTCGTTGTTCTCCGCGACGCGCGCGGCGGTGAAGGAGCGCATCGCGAGGCACACCTGCTTGGTGATGGTCGACACCTGCGACCGGACGCCCGCCTCGACGCCCGCCTGTGACCGGAGGAGCCGCTCGACGAGGCGCTTGAGGGGGGGGACCGACGCCGCCGCCGCCGCCGCGACCGCCGCCGCGTCCGTGATGGCCGCCGCGAGGGGGGCGGTGTGCGCTTGGAGCGCGTCGGCTACCGCCGCCGCCAGGAGGGGGGGGAGGGGGGGGGCCGCTGCGTGCGCCGCGGCCACCGCCGCCGCGTCGACGGTGGGAGGGGGAACGCCGCCGCCGCCGCCGCCGCCGCCGCCGCCGCCGCCGCCGCCGCCACCGCCGTCGCCGCCGCCACCGCCGCCGGGCGAGGGCGCGGGTGGGGGCGGCGACCCGCTGGCGGCGGCGGCGCGGGGGAAAGGCGCGCCGCCTCGTGACGCGGCGGCGGCACCCCCCCCCCGACCGCCTCGTCGGCGGCAGACGACGCGGCCGCCGCCGCCGCGGCCGCCGCCGCCGCCGCCGCGCGGCGCGCCACCTCTGCCGCCGCCGCCGCGGCGGCCGCGTCGCGCGCCGCCGCCGCCGCCGCCGCCGCCACCGACGCCGCGCCGCCGTCCACGGCGGCGGCCGCAGCCGTGGCGGCCGCCGCCGCCGCGGCGGCCCCCTTGCCGGCACCCGCGGCCGCGTCGGCGGCGGCCGCCGCCGCGGCGGCCGCGTCGGTCGCGCCCGCCGCGGCGGTGGCGGCGGCGCCCGCCGACGCGGCGGCGGCAGCCGCGGCGGTGCCGGCCTTGGCCGCCCCCGCCGCCGCCGACCGCGCCGCCGCCGGCGCGGCGCGGGCCGCCTTGGCCGCCGCCGCCTCGGCTGCCGCCGCCGCGGTCTGGGCGGCGGCCGCCGCCGCGGCGGCCGCCGCGTCGGCGGCGGCCGCCCGGTCCGCGGCCGCCGCCGCCGCCGCCGCCGGGGCGTCGACCGCCGCGGCCGCCGCGCGCGACGACGCGGCCGCCGCGTCGGCCGCGTCGGCCGCGGCCGCCGCCGTCGTTGCTGACGCCGCCGCCGCGGCGCGGTCGTTGGCGACTTGGCCGGCCGCCGCCGCCGCGGCGGCCGCCGCGTCGGCTGCCGCGGCGGCCGCGGCGGTGGCCGCGGCGCCGCCGTCGCGGCCGGCCGCCGCGTCGGCCGCGGTTGCAGCCGCCGCGGCGGCCGCGTCGGCGGCGGCGGCGCCCGCCGCCGCCGCCGCCGCCTCGGCCGCCGCCACAGCCGCCCGCAGGCGGCCGTCGCCCCCCCCCCACCCCCCCCACCCCCACCGCCGCCACCACCACCCCCCCCCCACCGCAGGCCTCCCCCTCTGCCGGCGTCACGGCCGCCGCCGCGGCCACCAGGGCGGCGGGCGGGGCGGTACCCCCCCCCCCACCGCACACTCGAGCCGCCGCAGCCGCGCGTCGACCCCCCCCACCCACGCCCACAGCCACCCCCCTCCCCCCCACCGCCGCGCCCAGCCGTGACACCGCCGCCTCGGCCTGCTCCAGCCGCCCCCCCAGGGACGCGGCCGCCCAGCGGGCGGCGTCGGCGGCCGCCGCCGCCGCCGCGTGCGCGTCGGCGGCCACGACGGCGGTCTCCGCGACGGAGCTGCTGACCGCCGCAAAGGCCGCCTCGAGGCGGCGGAGGGTGCGCGACGCGGAGCGGGCGGTGGGCGAGGGGGGGGGGGCCGCCACCAGCGCCGCGTGCGCTGGGGGGGGGGGGGGGCGGGCGACGCGGGCGACGGCGGGTGGGCGGCGGGGGGGGGGTCGCGCCCGCCCGCGCGACAGCCGCCCGCGGCGTGCGCGGCGGCCGCGGCGAGCCGCCGCCATAGCCGCCACCGCCGCTGGTATCCCCCCTACCGTCGCCGCCGCCGCCGCCGCCGCCGCCACCTCCACCGTCCCCGCTGCCGCCGCTGCCGCCGCCGCCGACGCCTCTCCGGTCTCCACCGCCACCTCCACCGCCGCCGCCGCGGCTGGTCACCACCGGCGACGGCGGCGTCGTCGCCGCCGGGGAGGGCGGGAAGGACGGCACCGGCGACGGCGGCGACGGGGTGGTGCCGCTGCGAGCGCCTCCCCCCCCCACCCCCGCCGTCGCGTCCCGCCCGTCCACCCCGACGGCGGCAGCGGCAGCGGCAACGGGGTCCGCCCCTCCTCGTCCCCGCGGCGGGTGGCCGCAGGCCCCTACGCCGGGCGCCACCGGCGGCCGGGACGTGACCGTCGTGGCCGGCGAGGAAGACGGCGGCAGCCCGCCGCCGCCGCCGCCGCCGCCCACACCGCCGCCGCCGCCCGCGCCGCCACCGCCGCCACCGCCGCCGTGGGCCGCCGACAGCGCCGCGACGGCGGCGCGGAGGGTGACCACCTGGGCGGCCAGGTCGTCGAGGCGGGCGGCGGTGCCGCCGTCGCCGCCGCCACCGCCACCACCACCACCGCCGTCCCCACCCGCCCCCGTCGCCCTCGGGGGCGACCGCGTACCGGCCGCCATCGGGGGTGCTGCCGTCCCCCCGCCCCCCCCCCCCGCCGCCACCGCCGCGCGCGCCACGGCCGCGTCGACCATCCGGCAGAGCGCGGCGGCGAGATCCGCCCCCGCCCCCGCCGCCCCCTCCCCCCCCCCCCCCCCACCCCCCCCCCACTGCCGACGGCGACAGCGGCGGCGGCAACGCCGGCGGCGCCGGCGGCGACGCGCCGCCCGGCCGCCACCCCCCCGACCGCGACAGGGGCCCCGACGGCGGCAGTGGCCGCCGCCGCGGCGGCGGCGACGGCGACGGCGACGGTGACCGCGGCCGCCGCGGCGCGGCGGCGGCGGCGGCGACCGCCGCGGCGCTGACGTAGCTGGGCGACCAAATGCCGCCGGCGGGCCCGCCGACGCGGCCCGACCCAAACGGCAGGTACACGCCGCCGGCGACCGCCGGCTGGCCACCCCCGCCGCCGCCGCCGCCGCCGCCGCCGCCGGTGCCGCCGCCGCCGCCGCCGCCGCCGCCGCCGACGCCACGCGGCGGCGCGGCGGCGGGCGCCGCCCACCCCCCGCGGTGGTGGCCCAGCCGCCGCCCGTGGCGGCGGCGGCGGCGAGGAGGGGGCGGGGGGGGGGGACGGCGGGCCAATCGGGCCGTAGGTGGGGGGGTGGTGGTGGCGGGGGACCGCCGCGTAGTTGGCGGGCCGCCGGCCGCCGGCCATCGTGGGGTGCCGCCGCGCGGTGTGGAGGGGGGGGGATGGGGGGGGCACGGGCGGGGGGCGAGAGGGGGGGGGGGGGGGGTAGGTAGCACGACGCGAAGGGGGGGGTGGAGGCGGGGGCGGGAGGGGGTGGGAGGGCGCACCGAGGGCGCAGGCAGTGACAGTGGCGGCCGGCGGTGGCGGCAGCGGGGGTGGTGCGGGTGGGGTCGGGGCAGCGGATGGGGAAGAGGGTGAGGAAGAGGGGGCCGGGAACCCCGTGCGGCAGAGGGTGGGGAAGAGGGTGGGGTGAGGGCGGGGATGAGGACGGGCGGCAGTCGGCGGCCGCGGCAGCGGCGCGGGCGGCGTCGCGCGCAGCGACGGCGGCGGGCGGCGGGTGGCGGGCGGCGGGCGGCAGCCGGTCTGGCGCGCGTGTCCGCATCGGCGGGCGACGCGACCCGGACAAAGGGGTGGCGGTCGTGGCAGAGACGCCGCCGGCGGCGCACGTGACGTTGGACGGGGGGCGGCACCGTTCCGAGGTGTCGTGGCAGCCAATGGGTGGCCGACGCGCGGCGGCGTTGTTGGGCTCTCCGCCTCGGCTGGCGGCGAGCAGCGACGCACGGGCCCCTCCCGCTGGGACGAGTTGCTGTGGGTGCGCTGTCAAGGAATTCATCACGTGTGTACTTACTCTACTGTTTCGTTCACACAATAAGTGATTTGTTCTGTGCCACGTTAACATTAAAATATGGCACGGCTTTTTTCAATGTGTTCGTTTCGCAGTCCTGGTCGACGGGACACCGGCGGCGCACACGCGCCCGTCGCTGCCGCTGGGGCCGTGTCGTCGACGACGCCACGGATGTTGCGTCGCACCGAGGCCTCCCGTCGTACGTTCCAGTCGTCACCCCCACCGCCCCCCCTGTGGTTCTCCTCTCTCCTGGCTCCACCCCTTTGTTCCCGACCGTCGAGACCGCCGCCTGTTCAGTCGCCTTGACGTTTTCCCTGCCCATTCCACTTTGCCTTTCCCCCGCCCGCTCCCCCCCCCCTTTGCCTCTCACCATGCCGCGGAGCAAGCGGGAGCAGGTGGTGACGCTGGCCAAGACGGCCGGCCGCAAGGTCGACCGCGCCTCCAAAGCCGCCTACATCACCACCCTCCGCGAGGCCGTTGACGCGTACGCGCACGTGTACGTCTACTCGGTCGCCAACAGCCGCAACGGGCAGCTCAAGGCGCTGCGCGGGGAGTGGAAGGCAGACAGCCGCTTCTTTTACGGCCGCAACGCCCTCACCACCGTTGCGCTCGGCCGCGGCGCCGCCGACGAGTACGTGGACAACCTGCACCTCGTGTCGCGCGCCCTCAAGGGCGACGTCGGCCTCCTCTTTACCAACCGCCCAGACGCGGACGTGCGCGCTTTTTTCGCCGCCTACTCCCGGCCAGAGTACGCGCGGACGGGAAACACGGCGACGCAGCGGGTGGCGCTCGACGCGGGCCCGCTGGCCCAGTTTGTCGCGTCGCAGGAGCCCGACCTCCGCGCCCTCGGCCTGCCCGTGTCGCTCGTGCGCGGCGTCGTGACGCTCGTGGGGGACTTTGTTGTGTGTGAGGTGGGCGACACGCTCACCGCGCAGCGGGCCAAGCTGCTCGAGCTCCTCGGCGTGGCGATGGCGGACTTTCGGGTGGACCTGCTGTGCCACCTGTCGACCAAGGACGGCCAATTTACCGACCTCAAGGCATAGAGCAGAGCCCAGAGGGGGGGGGGGGCAGGGAGAAGGGGTTGGGAGTGGGGGTAGGCGTGGAGAGTGGGGGTGGGGATGGGGTGGCGGCGGCAGCGGCTGTCAAGCTGAAAAAAGAACAAGCAGCAAGACAGTACCGACACGGAACGAAGCGGCCCATCCGCCGGCTTCACAACGACGGTGGCTGGTCAAGGGTGGTAGCGAGGGTGGTGGTCGGCTACCTGGGCGGCTGGGCACCCCCGCCTGATGTGACTGTGGTTCCCCAGTCTCGGACAGTGGGGAGGGTCACCAGGCGGCGAGAGGGACCCGCCGAGTCATCCGCTCCGTCGGTAACCCGCTGGACGACGCGCAAGTGCGGGGGTAGGCGCGGCGCACCCGCCGTGGCGGCGCCCCCGCCGACAGGAGAGGACCTGCGCAGCGCTCGTGCCGCCCGGGCGGCCAGGGCGTCCCGCCGGTGTCTTTGGTCGGGGACCCGACGGCCGGGGCTGGACCTGCCTGCACGGCGCACCTCTTGGGCGGCAGCCGCCACAGGGGCGCCGTCTCAACTGCATTGTACGGTGCCGTTAAGGCCATTAATTGCCTACGGCCCACTTCCGGACACCGCCCCCCCACCAACAGAAAGCCAGTCCTTGCCACCACCCCCCGACCCTCCCCCCCTTAGTTCATGAACCCCCGGCACGACGGCGCCCCACAGTTACATAACAGCCGGTCATCCGCGTCGTACGGGAACATGTAGTCGTAGGTAAACTCCTCCCCCCGCGCCACCGCCCGCTTGGTGAGGATGACAATCACCTCGCGGGTGGCGGTAAGCCAAATGCGCTTCGTCTCGCAGTTGGGCTCACAGCTGTGGTTGACAAACCGGGCGGCGTTGCCCTTGCGCGTCGCGTCACAGACGAGCTCGTTGGACAGGCCAAACATGTAGCACCCAATGCCCGCCGCGTTGTACGCCGCCTCCCGGAGGTCGGTCAGCACCTTGGGCACCACCTCCCCGCAGTACTCAATCACAAACTGGCCCGCGGCGTGGTCCTCCGCCGCGTACAGGCCCCAGCCTTGGATGGACGAGCGGAGGATGCGGGTGCGTGTGCGCCAGCTGCGCGCCATGTTGCGGAACTGGGTGGCCAGCGCCACCGCCCGCCGCCGCGCCTCGTCATCGTCACCGCCGACGCCGCCGCCGCCGCCACCACCGACGCCGCCGCCGCCACCCCCGCCGCCGCCGCCGCACCCGCCGCCGGCCGTCGACGGCGGCGCGCCCGGGTGGGACCAGCTCATGCCAACCGCCCGCGGGCCGACCAGGTCGCTCGCCGCGGCAACGGCGCCGCCGAGCACGTGACGGGGCCCGTACCCGAGCTCGATGCGGTCCGCCGCAAAGTCGCGGCGCACCAGCGGCGCCCACAGCAGCGCGTCCACGCCCGCCTCAGCCGCCTCCCACTCAATCTCCTGTTCCGCGGCCACCTCGTACTGGAAGACCGAGCCGGTCGCGACGTTTCTGTACACGGGCCACTCTTCGACTGGCACGGCGGCGGCGGCGGTCGCCACCGCCACTTTGGCAGCGGTGGTCGCCCCAACGCCGCCGCGGCCGCCGCCGCCGCCGCCGCCGCCGCCGCCACTGCCGCCAGGGGCGGCGCCGGAGGCGAGAGCGGGAGGGCCGCCCCCCCGGCCCACCCGTGCCGCCCGCCGCGCCCGCGCGATGCGGGCGGGGACGAACCCCTCGGTCCGCGCGCACCCCGTGACGGTGCGGGGCGGCCGGGCCACCCGCGCGCGCGCAACGGTGGTGAGGGTGTGGATGGCTGCCGCCGCCGCCGACGGGCGCACCGCCGAAAAGGTGTAGCGGGAGAGGAAGCGCTGCGCGCCGGGAAGCATCTCGGCGAGCGCCACCGCCGGTGCGGCGCCGGCCAGGCCGAAAGCCTCGGAGCCACGGAAGCGGCCGCACCGCAGCGCACGGGCGCGGGCTACGGTGGCCGGGGGGGTGGCCGCCGCCGCCGCGTCCGACGGTGCCTCCGACGGTGACCCCGGCGGTGCCTCCGGCAGTGTCCCCGTCAGTGCCGCCGCCTCTGGAGCGGCCGCCGGCGCGACCGCGCGCGCGCGCACCCCAACGACACGGGCAACAACCTGCTGCCACGCAGCAGCGGCGGTGGGTCCCTCCATACTGCCCGTCGGGTCGTCTGCGGCAGTGGCACGGAACGCTGGCGGCATGCCATCCCCCCCCACCACCTCCAAGAGGTACGCCGTCCGCCCACCAGGGGTGACGTAGGACCAGTAGAGGCGGGCGGCTGTGTAGCCAATGGGCGCTAGATGGGCCGTGTCGGTCTTGTCGACGTTACGGCCACCGCCACGGGACAGCGGTGCTTCCGTGTCCACGACCAGCGAGTCCGACGCGAGGAAGCCCGCTTGGAGGACCGCCAGACCACCAGAGCGCACCACAAAAGCGCGGCCCGTACCCAACCGGTCACGGATATGGCGCCGGTGGGCGAGGTCCACCACTGGAAAGTAGGCGGGCGGCAACGCCGCCGCCGGTGGCAACCCGACGTCGGCCGTCCCAACCAGCACCCCCGACGGCACCACCGTGGCCGGCCGCATGTCCGACGGCCACTTGCCGCGCCCGCACCGCCCACACACCGCGAGCGGCACAAGCTCCCCCTCCTCGCCCTCCGCGTCGGCGTGGCCAAACGACCACCCCGCGGCCGCGGCGCACGGCCAGTGCGCCGCCGCGCCGCAGCCGTCGGCCGCGCACATGACGCACGCGCCCGACACGCCACACGCCACGCACGTCGACCGCCGCAGCGCCGCGACCGCTGACCGGCGGGCGGCGAGCACGCCGCCGGGCCGCCGCACCACCCCTGACACCCACTCGGCGCAGTGGGTGTGAACCCACCAGTCGCCAGAGCAGGAGGCTTCTGCCCAGGGGATGAGGGGTCCCGCCAACGGCGACCGCGTGTCGCACAGCGCACATGTGCGGGCGTCGAGGGGGGTACGCCACGACGCGGCGGGGGGGGAGGGAGGGGCGGGGAGGGGCGTCGCCGGTGGTGGTGGCCACTCCACCCCAAACACGACCCGCGCCACCGCCGCGGTGGCGGGCTCGGACAGCCGCGCCGTCGCTGCGGTGGGCGCCCACGGCGTCTGTGCCCCCGCAGCGGCGGCGGCGCCTGCAGGCGGCCGCTCCGCGTTGGTCATATCCACCGACCGTCGCGAGGGCGCGTCCTGTTCGGCACAGACGAGCGGCGGGGACACCGCCGCGCCAGCCGACGCCTCCGCCGTTGGCCACTTGCCGAGGGTGGTGGCGGTAATCGCCAGACTCCCTCCGCTCGTCCCCGCCGCACCCCCGCACAAGCCTGCACACTCGCCCGACACGCGAGATGCACCGCCCGTGACGCCGTGGCCGCCGCAAACGTCACCCGCCGGCCCAGACCCCGGATCAGACATATCCGACACGGCCACCGAGGTGCAGCCCGCTAGCGGCGGCGACGGTGTTCCCCCGACCGAGGCCGCCGCCGTCGCCGTCGCCGCCGCCGCCGCCGCCACCGCCGCCGCCGCCGTCACCGCGTCCGCCGCCACTGCTTCCACGACCGCGCCGTCAGGGGGTGGCCCCGACACAAACGAGCCCAGCGCCGCCGGTTCGACTGCCGGAGGCAACGGCGGCGCCCGACTCGCTGCCGTGCGCGCCCAACACCGCAGCGCGTGGACGGCGTCGTCAGTGTCGTCTTCGCTAGCGGCAGTCGAGTCACTGCTTGTGTCACCCCAGATGGCCGCCAGTTGGGGAGTGGGCGCCCCCACCCAGGGTGCGGCGGCGCGGCGAGGCGGAGAGGGGCGCGGCGGGCGGGCGGACCCCTTCAGGTCGGCTCCACCAACTGCAACGACGCCGACAGGTGCCGAGCTATCGACTGCGCTTCCCCGCCTCCAATCGACATCCATGGCGTCATCCTCCTCACCACCGTCATCGGACGAGTCGCTGAGGATGGTGGCCTCCCACGGACCCGTCGCCACAAAGAGCCCTGCGCCTAGTGCGGGCGACGCGGGCGGCGCGTCCAACATGGGCGACACCCCCTCGCCACTGGACGCCGGCATCAACACCCCCCGCACGGCGCACGCCTCGCAAGTCCAGCGGCCGTCAGAGGGGCGGCGACGAAGGGCTACTCCTCGACCACCACACGCCTCACAAGACGCGCAAGGGGCACACAGCCAGGCGGTACCAGCCGAAGGGGTCGCTGCCGCGACGGGAGCGCCCGCACCGATGTCGCCGCGGCCACGCCCACTGGCGCCGCCGCCGCATCCGTCGTGGCCATCGGCAGCCGCCACACAAGCCGCGTGAACGGGTACGTCACAGTTGACACAAGTGCGGAGCTCCCCACCGTCGGCACGCCCACACAGGCGGCACAGGCGGCATCCGGGGCAGTGCCACACCCCTCCAGTGGCGCCGAGCCCGCCAGCTGCGCGCCGCCGCGCCTCAGCGGCGGGCGGCGGCGACGGCGGCGCGGCGGGCCGCACCTGAGCGACAGCTGCGTCAGCAGACGCGCCTGCAGGATGCGGAAGCGGAGGCAACGCGCCTGCCGGCGCCGGCAGGCAGGCTGCGTGGAAGCCATTACCGCAACTGCTGCAAAAGCGCAGACTCGACCGAGACGGCGAGTCTCCCCCTCCGGCTCCGTCCCTGTGTCCGCCGGCGGCCGCGCCGTCGACGCCACACACCACACACAGCTCGACAGAAAGGCACGCAGCGAGGCCGAGGGCAGCCAAGCCATCCCGGGGAGGGAGAAACAAGTAGGTGGCGCCCATCGGCCGACACGCAGGGGCAAAGGCGGGGGCGGGGGTGGCGGCACAGGGCAGAGGCGACGCTGCGGGCGCACTCGCCTCCCGCTTGACCCGCGGACGCCGGTTGGGCCGGGACGCCGGGGGGGAAACGACACGAGGGGTGGTTGAGGAGGTCGGGGGGGTCGGCGACGAGGGAGCAGCAGCCGGCGCGAAAATTGCGGCTGCAGCAGCAGCGGCCTCAGCCACGTCCGTCAGCGGCAATGGGACGACCCGCGCCACCGTACCTTGTTCCGCTGGCCTCTCCTGCTCCATCTTCACCCCTTCCTCCTCTGACGACCCGTCCGCCTTCAGCCCTTCCTCCTCTGACTCGGTCGGAGACGATGACTCGGACGGGGCAAAGGGCAGCCGCCCCCGACCCAGGCCTGGTCCCCGCCCCCGTCCCCGCCCCCGACCCCGCCCCTGCCTCCGCCGTCGCGCAGCCGCCGCGTCCCGCCGTCGACTTGCCGCCGCGGCAGCCGCCTTGGCCTGCTGTACCGCCGCGGTGGCGGCGGCAGCCACTGCCTTGTCCGCCGCCACCGACGCGCGGCGGTCCTGGCGGCACCTTGGGCACGTATACCAAGACTTATCGTCCTCAGTGTAGTACTTCAACTCGACCAGCGTCATGCCAATGCACTGGCTGTGCCACCACGCGCCACAGTCGTCGCAGCAGATCATGTCCGTCGACGTGTCGTCGTCAGGGTAGACGACTTTGCACTTGGGGCAAAAGTGCCCGCCGGCGTACCGAGCCATGCACGAGTCGCACATTGTGTAGTCTTGGTGCCACTTGTCCGACGACGTGGCCGCGCAGTGGAAGCACTCGATGCACCTATCGCAGCGCCAGCCGGTGGTGTCGGTGAAGCCTATGGCGGCCAAGCAGGCCGGGTGGACAGGCAGATGGCAGTCGGCACAGCGAATCCACTCCACGTCGCTGGCGACAACAGGGACGTCGCCGTCACTGCCACGCGGCCGCCCCCGTGGGATGGTCACAGTCCGGGGGGCAACAGGGACGACGGCGGTGGGCGTCGTGGCGGCCGCGGTGGCAACGGTATCCATCGCCGTGGCGCCGGGCTGCGTGCCGTCAACAATGACCAGCGTCGCTGCGTCTGTCCCCGCCGTCGTTGGCGCCGCCGCCGCAGCCCTCTTCGTTGGTGCTTCCGAATCCGAGCCGGAGCTCGTAGCCATTGCGCCAATGGCCGCCATGGCCGCCGCACACATCTGGATCCGAGAGTCATCCGAGTCGGAAAAGACAGGCGCCGGGGCTGCCGCTGCCGCCGCTACCCTTCCACCACCCGGTCTGCTGTGAGTCCCGTTTGGCAAATCCACGACCTCTTCCACCACCACCTGTGGGGGGGCCACGAGGCCAGAGTCCTCCGCTTGGCCACCACCGTTGGCAGTTGCGGCGGCGTCCACTCCCGGCGGCACCAGCCGCTCACATATGCCACACACGGTGCACCCAGCGCAGCGGTAGTAGCCCAGGGCGGAGCGGAGGGCCATCGCGTCAGCCAGCGCCTTGGGCTTCACCGGCGGCGACGCGCACAGGGCGTGGACCGCGTCACCACAGCCTGCACAGCGGAGGAGCGGCCCCACGGGTGAGTCGGGGGACGGGTCGAATCGCCCCGCCGGGCAGGCGGTACAGCCCGGGCGGGCGAGCTCTGCAGGCGACACGGGGGTGACAATCGAAGCCAGCTTCAGATGGTACGGCAGCTTCTCTCCCGTGTTGGTCACCCCCCGGTGGAGGGGACAGAGAAAGACATGCGACTGCATGAAGAGCGCGCCCGACACGAGCGCGCACCGAAAGTGCAGGTTCTTGCAGCACGCCGTCTCGTTCAGCTGACACGACAGCGACGCACCGGGTCGCTTGCACCCCACGCACTTTGTCCGCCGCGCGCGGCGGACCGCCACGTCAACAGCGGCGAGACGGACGCCTGGGTCATCCGGGTCATAGTACACCTCGGCCGACCAGACGGCGCAGTTGAGGTGCACGTGGTGCTCCCGCTGGCCGGGCACCAGCGCGTCCGGGCCGAGGAGCGGGCCCTCCACGCCCAGCAGGTCGCCCACCTGCCCGCACAGCGCGCACGCGGGCGCGGTATTGCCCCGGGGGGGCGGCACGGGGCGGGGGCACCCCTGGCGGGTGCCAAAACCGTTGAAGCCGCGCGCGCGGGACGCGCTGGGGAGGGCGCAGGGGATGAGTGCCCGGCCACCGGGGGTGCCAGGCCGTGGTCGGGGGGCGGGCGCATCCGCAGGAGGGGGGGGCGGATCCTCCTCCATCGACATGGCAGCGGCAGCGGCAGCGGCAGCGGCAACGGCAACGGCAGCGGCAGCAGCGGCGGCGGCGGCGGCGGCGGTAGCGGTGGCGGCAACAACAGCAACAGCAGCAGCAGCGGTACAGCCGCCGGGCCGCCACAACGAAAACAGCGGGACCGTGGTCAAGCGCACACCCTCCGCGGTGAGGGTCAAGCTGTGCCACAGCAGCCGCGGCCACGCGCCGGACAAAGTTGCCGCCCGTCGTCACCCCGCAGCCGTGGCCGGGACCCAAACACACGGACAGCCGGGGCTGAGGGAAAGAAAGAGAAAAAGCCAGGGCCGAGGGAGATAAAAAAAGGAAAAAAAAAACAGCACGGCGGCACCGCTTCTCCACGATGGCCGCGGCAGCACGCACCGCACGCGGCAGAGCGGCACGCGCCGACCACCGCCGGTGACGGTGGGGGCGACCGGCCTAGGACTGCGGTAGGTGCGGTCGCCGCGCCGCGGCGCGGAGGGGACGTGGCCAGGTGTGCGTCCCCCGACGCATCCCACGCGCCAAGTTTCCCGCGCACGGTGCAACGACAGCTGTGTGCTCGTTCGAGCCGTTTTCGTCTCGGCCAAGTACAAACACGCCGGGCGGTGGTGCTCCTCGGTCCTCCCGCCTCTGCGCACTCTGCGGCACCAATTGGCTTGAGTGCAGGTCAAGCGGCAGACGATGCCGAAACGTACTTTCTGGACGAGACGCCCATGCATCCGACATACCGCGCAGGGAGAGTGGCGCGAGACGGTGGGGCGCCACCCGCGGCCACTTTGTGGGCTCTTTTAGGGGGGGTTACCAAGTTTTGGCGCGACGGCTGCCACGTGGAGATCACGACTCTCGTGGCTGTCGCGGAGCTGATGTGTGGCCACGAGGACGAGTTGGGTGTGCAGACCGACGCCGCTGGTTTGGACGGTTCCTGTGCTGGGTGCGCGTCGCGCCTGGTGGCTTGACTATTCTTGAAGTGTGGGCGCTTCTACCCCAGCCTTGATAACGGGGGGTGCTCCATCGTGTTCTGGTCAGCGTTGATCATCGCACGGGAAGGCGGGTGGACAGGTTTGCTTTTTCCAACACCAAGCCCCCGTGGCTGACGTGTCCCGTTGTCGGCCTTTCCAGCGGCCAGGGCTTCAGCCTGGTTGGGCGCTCCTTGGCGGCTACTCGACCGCGGGCAGACCAGACGGGGCTGGCCTGCTGCGTGGAGTTGGCGCGGGGTGTGTCACAGCGAGTCAGCGCAGCCCTCCGGCTGTAGTACCCCCTGGCTGTTGTGTCCGCCGCTTGAGCTACCAGGTACTCAGCGCGCTCATGTGCGGCCACCGTCGGCTTGTATGTACAGACGGCGCGGAAGACGGACCGTCTTGCACGAGGCGCTACGTACCCCACCTTGACGTGCCGGTCTGGTCCGTGGGACGTGGATGGCGTGTGCTGTACACTCTGTTTGTTTCCGACGAAGTGACGCTTCGCATCACACTTTCACCTACTCGAATGGTGAGGGCACAATTGGCTCACTGTAGCGGTGCCGCGCCCAAGTCGGCTGCTCCCCACAGCGACTGTGGTGTTTTCACACTGACCAATGGATGGCGTTGCCGTTGAGCGGCGCCGCTGCGACGCTTCGTCGCCGGAAGCGTCGGCGCTTCACGCATGCAAACCAATGCGCGAAGGATCGGGGGTACGTGCAACGAGACGACGGCTTGCATGTGAGGACGAGACCAACTGGCCTGTGCATGCGGATGAGCCTGTGTCCACAGAAGAGGAGTACGCGCAACAAATACGATTGCTTGAACATGTGAGGTGGTGAGGACACCACGCGACCTCACGAGTCTTGGACGTGCACGTGGTATGTCGCGCAGTCTAGCAGCGTGTACACCGAGCAATCGCCCCCGGGCCGTGGCGCACTTGTCATTGTCAGGCGACCTGGCCAGACCAGTCCAAGGAAGCAGCATGGAACGCGGGTGGGGGCGGGGTGAGACCGAATTTCGGCAGCACGCAAGAGCGTACGCACACGAACAGTCGCAATTCTGTTTGTTCTTTCACGTTCAAGGCCCCGGTCACCATCGCCCACACACCACTCAGTTCCAACCGTGAAAGCCAGATGCAAGAACAATCGCCAGCCCACACAAGCGGTGCGAGGACCAATGCGCAACGCTGATCGACCCCGCCCGTCACCGCCCCCAGTCGTCCCACCTTCGAGGGAGAGCCCAACGCTCCCTGTACATAGCCTCACCCAGAGGGGGACCATCAGCACCGTCACACCGCCGCCACCGCCTTGGCGCGCGCCGCGCGAACGCCCAGCACGCCCTTCATCAGCACCGAGCGCACGCCATAGTAGGGCAGCTCGTACAGTACGTTGCGGGCCAGAGCGGCCGCGCCCTGCGTGTTGTACAGCACCTGCAGCGTCGACAGCGCCGACACGTCGCGGTGGACAATCGGGTCCGCGTCCCACGGCGCAATCTCCTCCATACGGTGCGCATAGTGGGCACGGTAGAACCGCGCGCCCGGGACCGTGTTGGCCATGCACGCCGTGAAGCTAAACGTCGAGTTGGAGATGGCCAGCACGTCGCACTGCGTAAGCATGTACCAGTCAGGGAAAAAGCCGGCGCCCTTGCCGCGGAACGACTCGGGCAGCTCGAGACCGGCCGCCTCCGACGTGATGGGGCTATACTCGGCAAAGTCGCGCAACACCGCCTCCAGGTCGTCCGACGCGACACACAGCACCGGGTTCTCCAGCGTCGGCCACACCTTGGCCAGCCACTCCAGGTACCACGAGGTCGGCGCGCAGTAGCCAAACGAGCTCGCCGCAATCGTCTTGTAGTCCCCAAGGCGCAGGTGCAGACCCACCACCGTGCGCTTGACGCCCCCACGGAAGCGCAGTGACTTGTCAAACGCGGCACGCAGCGGATCCGCCACCGCCGGCACGGGCGTAAACGTCTTCTGGATGAGCGTCTTGTACGGCGCATAGGCGCGCGTGTGCCACTGGAACCAACCCCAAATATCCACATTGGCGGCGGGGCGCGGCTGGTCCGCGTCCAGGATGCACTCGGGCAGCTCGGGCACGTCCATCCCAGCGTTGGACGCCTTGATGTAGTCGATAAAGTCCGACGTAAACGTCGAGTTGGCCTTGGTGTCGCGGCTCTCCACCACCGCCGGAAATGGGCGGTTGACCTCAGGGTTAGTCAGCCCAAAGAGGCTGGCGCCCACCCACGACGGCACCTGAATCTCCAGGTTGCCATGCTTGGCCGCGTAGCAGCGCAGAAACGCATATTGCAGCACCTGGTTGCCGAAACGGCCCAGCTCCCCAAACCCAGTCATGGTCACCACACCGGGACCGTCGTACGGCGCCAGGGGGCTGATCTCGGGGTGGGCGACCTTGGCAACCTTGCCCAACTCAAAGATGCGGCTCAGCGCAATCTCCGTGTCCGCCTTGTAGGCAACAGGCTCCGCGGCGGCGACGGGCACCTCAGGCACCGGACGAGTCACGTCGGGCACCACTGCCACGTCGACGGCAGGGACAGTCAGGTCCACAGGCTCCGGCGCCATGTCGGGCACGGCGCTCAGGTCGTGCTCAATGGAGATGGCGTCATCGTCGACGCGGCCGAGGGAGCTGGGCACAGAGCGGTCGCCCTGGGAGGACGGCACATAGCCATCGTCATCAGAAGACAGGCCGACGTCGCTCACATCCAGGCTCTCGGTCGGCGTCAGCTGCGGGGCGACAGCCAGGGCACCGCTGAGGCGGGTGACCAGGTTGTACCCATCAGCGCCCAGCAGCGCCGCAACCTCCGTCTCAGTGGCGTCCTCGTGCACCCCAGCCTTGGCGTACAAGAGGTCCAGGAGGGAGGCCAGCTCGCTGGCCTTGACGGAGGAAGCGGTCGGCAGCTTGGCGCTGCCCAACCCAGACACATCGCAGCTGGCGCCAAAGCCACCAGCGCGACGCATCTTCTTCATCACGGGCGGCTGGGCCGTCCCGTCCCCACAGACAGAGGACTCCATCGGGTTGACATGCACATTGGTGGTGGTGGAGGTGGCCATGTCGACCGCCATTTCGGCTGCCAGGCAGCCGGCCGGATCTAAAACGAGTGGGTCCCGCCGTGCACGTTGGATTGGCGGAAGAGCGCCTTGAACGGCATTCGCAAGGCAGTCAGCAGCGCACCACGATCGCCAAGGCGAGCGTGGGGCACCGCACCTTGGTGCTGGCGCTGCTGCCAGCCCGGAGGGCTGGTACGGACAGAAGACGGTGAAGGCGGCGGTGAGGGGGATGGGGCGACGGCGGTGAAGACGGCTCAGGCCCAGGCGGTGGCGTCGACGACGAGCGATGGCGAGTTCTGATGAACATGCGATGGGACGACAAGAAGGTCCGTCATCACCCGGCGCGCCGAGTGCTTATGTGCCCCGTTCGTAGGCGAGCGAGGGAGGCTGGCAACCCCCCCCAGAGGCGCCTCCAGGGCATGGCGGCGGGTCTGCGGCCCCCCCAGAGGAGCGTGAGTGGGGGGCTGCGGAAAGAGCGGCGGGCTGTGGTTCGCCGCGAGTGTTCGACGGGGTAGTTGCTGGCCGCACAAGCCCGTCTGCTGTGGCATCACATGCCAGCCTGCCATAGGCCTGGATCGGGCCTTTCTCCAGCCCACCCCGTGGGCCAGTCGATGCAAAGCGCGGCGCGGTCTGACCAAAGGAGAGCGCTGGCTGGCAACGGCGGAACCCACTTTTTGGCCCCCCCCTCTGATTGTGCGGTTCCGCGGGAGCCAGCCCGCATTCCCCGCCCTCCAGACGCTGTCGGGTGTGTGACTGCCAGAGGCTTCTCCAGAGCGGCGGCGGAAGTATGGACCAATCCCAGCGCCACAGGGCGCAGCGCCGCCGCCCGCGTCGTCCAAACACGACGCTGCACGGCCGAGGGTGGCGCTTGGCCAGACGAAAAAGCGGGCAACGGCCACTCTGCGCGGCGCTCAGGACGCCACCCTGTTGGTCGCCTCAAATTGTTGCGCTGAGCTGTGGTGACGAAAATTGTGGCGCGGTCGCCAGCGAGGTGGGCCCCACTCCCCCCCCACCCCCCTCCCCCCCCTCTTCTGGAGCGCCGGAGGCAGGTCCCACGACGTGCGCTGTACTGTACTGAAATTGTCGTGGACTGTGGTTGGCTCCGCGAAGGACCCCCCCAGTAAGGTTGTCAGTCGTTAAGAAAAGTCGTTAAACGAAAGTCGTTAAACGATCGTTATAACGATCGTTAAATCGTTAAGGTCCAGGGACGAAAACTCGTTAAAGTCGTTAATTCCCAGCGCCTGTGTATTTACATGTCGGGCAGTGCAATTCTGGAGGACGGTGCCACATGCGCGCTCAGTCCAAGACTTGAGGGTCCGGATTGCTGACTTCGCGGCTGCCCTCCGCGCGCTCCTGCGACCAACGAGGCCACCGGCGCAGGCTGCACCACTACTCTTCCTTGTCGTCGCTTCTGGGCGCCTCTGAGCAGCTAGATGGACCTGTGGGCTGCCTTTCGCAAAACTAGCGACCACGTGCTGGACGGCGATGGAAAGGCGACCAACTATCGGGTTGCCTTGTGCCGCGCCTGCGAGGCAGCCCACCAACAGTACCAGTACAATGTAAGTAGTTAACAAATACGTCGGTAAGGTGGGTCGTTAAAGTCGTTAAACGACATCGTTAAAGTCGTTAAACGATCGTTAACTCGGTAAGGTTATTCTTAACGATCGTTAAGTGCCATCCTTACCCCCAGGGCAGCGTTTCGTCCCTCGCCGCCTCGACGCCGCCGTCGCGGCACCTTTCGAACAGCGCGAAGCGCGCGCCGCAGTTCTGTGGGCCACACAGACACTGTCACGCGGACCGTCACAGATGTAAGGGGACAACACAAACGCGAGACGGGAGCACCAGCGCACGGCACCATTGGCCCGTCCATCGCACAGGCTGTGGACCACAATTGTGATTCCCCTTCAGAGGACAAAAAGCCGTCAATCGCCGCCGCCGTTTCGTCGGGGCCCGTGGCCGCGCCGTGACGATACCGATCGCGAGATCGGGAGAAAAGAGCTTCGGCTCGCGCCGGCGCTGCGGAACGGGCTGAAGCCTCCACCGTCGCTGCCGCGCCGCCTCCCACTCTTTTCCGAATCGTGCAGCCTACAACACCGTTCTGCTGCGATCCGGGCGAAGACCCCATCTCAACGACACCGGGAGCGCGCCAGCGTGCGGTGCGCTGGCTGGCTGGTGGCGTGCGGGGTCCGCGTCGTCGACCTCCCACCTCAGGCCTGTCGTCGCCCCCCCCCCCCCCCCCCCCCCCGCCGCCCCAGTCGTCACCCGCCGCAGCAGCGACGGCTCGGCGCGCGACAGACGCTACTGGGGTGCGCCCCACGAGCCGAATTTCCGCGCCGTAGTTTCGACGGCTGCGCACCCGTCGACACAGCGCACGGGCAGGTGGTCAGGGGTGGGCTATCCATTGCCCCCAATGTGGCGGGGGGTGGACGACAGGCGGGCTCCTCCTCCCTGACCTTTCCCATTGGTGCGCACGCAGCGACAGCGGCCGCCAGCGGGAAGCTGATACGCCGCGTTCTCGGCGACGATCGACCACACGATATCCGTTGACAGTACAGTACAACATCCGAATAGCGCACCCCTGCGACAGGGCCTCTCAGAGGGGGGCGAGGGGTTCCCTGGCGAAGGTCCGACGGCCAGACACGCTTGCACTACAGCGTACTGGTGGTCCTGGTGGCGGTTCAAGGCCTGGCCTATTGTGTGTACCTGCACGTGCGAGGAGGGGCGAGCGAGCCGGCGCCGCCGCTGGTCTGGCCCCCCATTCCACTCCATGCCTCCCCCGCTGCCGCGGCGCTGCTGTGCGCTGTGCCCAGCAGTGGACCACCACCGCGTGCTCTGACGGGCGCGGCCGCGCTGGCGTCGCCACCACCCAGCAAGGCCGGGCCGGCGAAACGTGGGTGTTGCACACTGGGTGAAACGGGCGTGGTCACTGCGCGCGCAGCGCAGGGGTCGACACCTGGATAAATATTGTATGGCGTGGAGTGGCCGTGCTCCACCGCACGCCACGATAGCGTCGTATCTCTGGCAGGGGGGGAGGGATGAATCGGGCGCCGGGCGCTCATTCGGTCCTTGTAGCGCCGAGATGCGCCGACTTGGTAGTGCGGGACGCCAAGTGCGTACTTGACGCATCCTTGAGTGTCCTCGCGCTGTGGGACATGGCGGGACAGGGCGGTTGGGGTGGAGCAGGCAAAGAACCCGCAGCTGGGAAGGTTCACTCTGCATGGTGCGGGAAGACAGTCGCCTCCAGCGACGACGATGCGGCCGTTCGGTCGCTCATGACAACCGCCGACTTTGGCGCGGCGCCCGACATACCGGAGCGACTGCCTCGAGCACAGGGCATTCCCGCCTGTGGTGGCAGTGGGCAGCCGCGCCGGCAGTGGGGAAAAAACAAACAGGAAGCTTGCTTGCAACAGTCGTCCGTGTGGGAAACGAGTAGCGCGTGGCGCCCAGCGACCTACCGATTGACTCTTGACGTACCGGCTTGCAGGTAAACTGCCGTACGACGGGTGGCGGGCTGTCTCGGCCGACCGTCAATCTCGGACCAGGGATGGCCTCTGAAGCCACCCTTCGTCCGCCGCCGCCGTCGCGGTCGCTCCCGCTTTGCGTGGTGTGGTTCCTTGCGATGCTCTTGCGTCGGCTGTGCGAATCCGTAGGCCCCCGCCGCGGCCGGCGCCATGCACCGCTCCCAAGCGTCCGGCGTCCTCCCAGAGCGGCCATGAGGCCACCAGAGCCGTCAAGTCCGCATCCCCGCCGTGCAGTGTCAGGGGAGGGCGTGTCCCCCATGAAGGGGCGTCCGAGCCAAAGAGCGGCGGCAGCTCTGCAGGCGGCAATGCCACACTACCCTCTTCCCGGTGACACCTGGTCGCCCCGGCGTTACGAGGCCCATCCCCGGAGCGCTGGGTTCGCAGCGTGGTTTGGACGGGGGGTGGGAGGGGCACGGAGCGTCGGTTGCGGTGGGTGTGGCGGAGCCGCGGGGTGCCTCCCCGCATCCCTCTCGCGGGAGCGAGTGCGTGGCAATGGGGACGAGCGCCTCGCTGTGGTCGAGTATCGCTCTGGGGGGAGACCCGCGGGAGACGCGTCGCGACGCGGCGGCCATTGCCGCGTCGGGTAGAGCGGGCTGGTATGGTGGCTTCCACGGCACAGGCCCCTGACTGCGTCAGCGAACCGTCAGTAGGCACCCAGGCCGCCGTGGGTGTCGCCCCTTCGTCCCTTTCTTGTTTCACTGTTTCATAGGCACTGGGACGGGCGGCCATCGCACTGGAGGCGACCGGTATGAACGGGGGAGCCGGTCACTGACGGCTCTTCCCCGACAGGCCACGCGGGGTTCGCCGCGCTCGTCTCCGGATGGGCAAGTCGCTGCGAGTACACGGTCGCCACCGGGAGCTCTGGGGGCAGCAGCTGCACCAGCAGGCCGGGCGCTGCAGGGACGCCGACGTCATTGCCGGCACCGGTGGCACCGGTGGCGGCGCCGCCCCGCTGCGTCCATGTCGCGTCACACTGGGAGAAACGAGCACCGACCCCGTGCGCCTAGTCCTCTGGGTCCACGGCGGGCGCGCCCGCACGGCACACTCTACCGGCGTGGGTCGAGTCGAGGACGCTGGATGATCGCAGGTTGTTATGCACCCCCCTTCCATACCAGTCACGCATGGGCTACACTCCACTCGCCCTTCCCCCCCTCCATCCCTCCGCGCCCCCAACACCCCCCCCCACCCCCCTCCCCACCCCCCCAGTCTCAGCCTCACGACGACGCCGCCGCCAGCCGACTCTCGGCCTCACGCATGATCTTCTGGATCCACCAGGCGAGCGGGCGGACCTTGGTAAACACGTTTGGCTCGCCAAACGGGCACATCTCGCCCGACCCCTCGGGGATGGCCCAGTACGCCGCGACGCCATAGATCCGGTACTGGTACGTGCCCGGCCCCGTCCAGCGGCGGTCCCAGAGCGCCCCCCCCGTGTCGAGGTAGCAGAGCGCCGTGTCCTCGAGCGACTCAAAGTTGGTGCACACCTGCCGCGACAGGTCGAGCGTGCGGAAGCCGCCGAGCAGCGCGTCGCACAGGTCCGGGTCGGTGGTCGGCTGGAAGCCCGACCGGAGCTCCCGCACGCCCCCGCCCCACGCGGGCCCCGTGCCGTCGCTCGCGTTGGCCCCCCACCCCGAGATGCGCAGCTGCGGCGGCACGTAGTCGTTGGGCGCCAGCTCAATCGGCACCACCCCGCTGTCGGCATAGTCGCTCAGCGTCGGGGGGTCCTCCAGCTCGAGCATCGCCAGGTCGTTGATCTGGGTCGCCTCCTGGTACCACGGGTACGGGGTGGCGGTCTTGATGTTGAGGTACCAGCCCTTGTACAGGTCGAGCCCGCCGACGCGCGCCTTCATCCCCGCCGTCACCCCGCAGCTGGCGGCGGTGAGGACGTGCCGCCGGTCGACGAGGCTGCCCATGCAGAAAAAGGTCGACCCGTCCTCGTTGAACAGCTTGACCGCAAACGTCGCGCCCGACACCGCGTCGCCGCGGCCGACAATCGTGCCGCCGCGGATGCGGCCGCGGCGGCCGCCCGAGCGGGGGCGGCCGCGGCCGGGCGGCGCGGGGGGCGTCACCGCCACCCCCGTCGTCACGTCGCCGTGTGCAAACGTGTAGACGGTGCCGTTGGTGCTGGCGGCCGCCGCGGCGGGCGCGGCGGCGGCGACGGCCGCCGCCGCCACCGTGACGGCGGCGAGGGCGGTTGCTACCCACCGGCTGGGGCCCATGATGGCGGTCGTTGAGGGGGGGGATGGACGGACGGGAAAAAGGGAGAGCGGACGAGCGGCGGCGGGGAGCGGCACCGGGCAGCCAGAGGGGGGCGGAACCAACGATTCCGCGCGGGCAGCGCTCACACGGCCGCGGGCGGGTCACGTGGGCGCTGGTGGGGGGCCAGGCGGGGGAGTGGCGCCCTCCACAATGGCCGCCTCTGGGCGCGGCCTATGTAGCGGGCGCGGTCGCGTCCGCCCCCCCTCCCCTCACCCCCACCGCCCGCCTCCTCCCCGGGTGCCGCCAGGCACCGCGCGCGCGCGGGTGCGCGCGGCAACCCGCCCACCGCCCCGCCCGCACCGGCGGCGCCGCCCGCAGCCGCCCGCCGCCGCCGCCGCCGCCCGCCGAGTCCCCACCGAGGCAGACCACGGGCCGCGCGGCGGGGACGTCCCCCGGCAGCCGCCGCCCGCGTGGCGATGACAAAAGCGCGGCGCGGCTACGCCCTCCCCCTTCCCCCCCCCCCCGCCCGACCCCCCCCCCTCTCAGCCGGCCACATGACACCCCCCTTCCAGCCTGACACCGTGCTGCACGTGCCGGCAGCGGTGCTGCCAACCCCCCTCGAACAGGCGCGGACCCCCCCCCCCCCGCGCCCCCCGCCGACGTGGCCGGGTGGGTGCACGCCGCGCGCGCCGCCGGCGGGTGCTCGCACGGCGACGGCGGTGCCGGCCGGCGTGGGCCGGGCCTCATCCAGTGACCGCGCGCGGGGCGCGGGAGGAGGCGGACAGAGAAGGGGGGGCGGGGGGGGGGGGGGGGGGGGGGGGGCGGTGGGGGGACGGCGCTTTCCCGACACCCCCCCCCCCCCCCCCCCCCCCGACCGTCCACCCCGCCGCCGCCTCTCTCTGCCAGGCCCTCCCGCCGTGCCACGCCGTGCGGCGCTGCTGGGCGTCAACGTGCGCGTGCTGTTGTCGGCGGCCCGTGTCCGTGCAGAGGGCAGCCACCGCTACCGCCACCGCCGCCACCACCCCCCCCCCCCCCCGCGCCACACTGCGTGCTTGCCATCACCGGGAGTGGTGGCAGCAGCTGCGGTGACAGCAGCGGTGATGCGCGGCGGAGGGTGGCGGGTGGGGCGCGGGGGGGGGTGGGGGGGGGGGGGGCGGCGGCGTGGTCTCCGCTCCCCGCCGCGCGCGCCGGCGCGGGCGCGCGCGCCGGCCGTGCACCCAGCGGCGCGCTTGCGGGCGCGCGGCGGCGCGGCGGGCCGGGTCGCCCCGCAACGGGAGCCGCGGCGGCCACGAGCACAACCGACATACACCTTGCTGTACTGCCTCCAGGGCCAAACGCACGGCACGAGGGGGGGGGGGACACCGCCGGCGGCGCGGCGCTGTCTTGGCAGCGGCAGCGACCGCCGCCGCCGCCGCCGCCGTCGCCCGCCGCCGCCGTCGCCGCCGCCGCCGCCGCGCGGGCCGCCACCGCGCTGTTGGCGGCCGATTGACAGCCGAGCGTCGCGGCGGCGGTTGCCGGCGGCGCACCGCTCGGTGGCGGGCGGGGGCGTGTCTGGGCAGACGATGGCGCTGGGGGCGCTGGGGGAGGGGTGGGGGGGGGGGGGGGGGGGGTCCGCGCGTCCGGCCGCCGTAGGGGGGGGGGGATCGCATCTGCGGGGTTGCCGCGCAGGCAGCGTGCTGGACAGGATCAGATGGATCATGCCGTGGAGGGGGGGGCCAACAGCTTTCAACAAGGCGGCGTTCCGTCCGGATCAGCATGCGCAAGCGCAGGCAGGCACGAGCCCGCCCGCCCCCCCCAAACGTCGTGATCGAGTCTGGTCAATAACAATTATCAGTGATTTGAAAAGAAATATGTGATACTTATTGTCGTCGTTGTGCAATTGCAACACGATTTTCAGAACTTAGCGTGAGTGCATGTACTGCGGCCCTCCTGGGGATCAAATCCGCACCAGTTGACCACGCCGCCGCCGTGGCGGTGGCTCCGCGGTCGCCGCGAAGGCACCGCCACGCCGCCCCCGCCACATCAGCGTCCCCGCCGCCACATCAACGTCCCCGCCGCCACCCACGCGCTGCCCGCCGTCGCCCCCCCCCCCCCGGCGTCGCTGCTGCCGGCCGCCCCCCTCCTCGGCGCGCCGCAGCGGTGCCGCCCGAGTGAGGAACCCCCCCCTCGGCTCCTTCCGCCCCTGCTTGGTGCCCCTGCCGACCGGCGGTCGCGCCTGCGGCCGGGGCGGCGCCGCCGCTTCCGCCCCAGCCGCGGCCTCGCCCTGCCCGCCGCGCCGGGCGTGTGCCCCCCCCCCCCGCACGCCCCCCGTGTCGTGGCCCGCCAGGGAGTTTCCTCTTGGCCACCGCCGCCATGGCTGGGGTGGTGCGGATAGCGGGCCGGCGGGTGCCCCGGCTGCTGCCGGCGCCCCGGCTGCCGGCCGCCGCCGCGGGCGTGTGGCCGCGTGCCGCCGCCGCTGCTGCTGCCGCCGCCGCCGCCGCCGCCGCGCCGGCGGGGCGGCCAGGCGCGCTCGCCGCGCCCCCGCCGGCCGCCGCCGCCGCGGCCGCCCTGTCGACCAGCGCGTGGACGGCGCAGGCGCCGCCGGCGCCGTCGGCGGTGGCGGCCGCCGCACCCGCCGCCGCGCCGGCAGCCACCGCGCCGGCAGCCGCCGCCCCGGGGGTGACCACCGCCGGCGGTGCCAGCAGCACCGCGGCGGCGCCCGCACGGGCGGTGGACGCCGCGCTGCGGCGGCGGCGCAACATTGGCATCAGCGCGCACATTGACTCTGGCAAGACCACCCTCACCGAGCGGGTGCTCTTCTACACCGGCCGCATCCGCGCCATCCATGAGGTGCGGGGCAAGGACGGCGTCGGCGCCAAGATGGACTCGATGGACCTGGAGCGGGAGAAGGGCATCACCATCCAGTCGGCGGCGACGTCGGCCACCTGGGGCGACGCGGACATCAACATCATCGACACGCCGGGGCACGTGGACTTTACGATCGAGGTGGAGCGCGCGCTCCGCGTCCTCGACGGCGCCGTCCTCGTCCTGTGTGCCGTATCGGGCGTGCAGTCCCAGTCACTGACGGTGGACCGACAGATGAAGCGGTACCGGGTGCCGCGGGTCACGTTTATCAACAAGCTGGACCGGGCGGGCGCGGACCCGGCGCGGGTGATCGCGCAGCTGCGGACAAAGTTCCACATTGCCGCCGCGGCGGTGCAGGTGCCCATTGGCCTCGAAGCGGAGCTGTGTGGGGTGGTCGACGTCATCACGCGGGAGGCCATCTACTTTGACGGCCCCAACGGGGAGGAGATCCGCCGCGAGGCGGTGCCTGCGGGCATGGCGGCGGCCGTCGAGGCGGCCCGCGCGGAGCTGATTGAGGCGCTCGCAGACGTGGACGAGGAGCTGGGCGACCTCTTCCTGGCCGAGGCGCCCATCGCCGACGGCCAGATCGTCGCCGCCATCCGCCGGGCCACCATTGCGCGCACCTTTACGCCCGTCCTCCTCGGGTCGGCGCTGAAGAATACGGGCGTGCAGACGCTGCTGGACGGGGTGGTGGCGTACCTGCCCCACCCGGGGGACGTGGTCAACACGGCGGTGCTGCTGGACAAGGCGGGGCGGCGGGGGCGGCGGCCGGGGGGGGGGCGCCCGCCGCCGCCTCGGGGGCGGCGGCCGACGCAGAGGGGGGGGAGCTGTCCGCCGCCACCGCCGCGGGCACCGGCGGCGCCGACGCTGCGGACGGTGCGACCACAGAGGGGGCGGCGGCGGCTGTGGAGGAGCGGTCCTTTGAGCTGGTCCCCGACACGGCGGCGCCGCTCGTGTCGCTCGCGTTCAAGCTGGAGGACGGCCGCTTTGGGCAGCTCACGTACATCCGGGTGTACCAGGGCACGCTCCGGCGGGGCTCCTCTGTCCTCAACGTGCGCACCGGCAAGCGCACCAAGGTCCCCCGGCTGGTCCAGATGCACTCGTCCGAGATGACGGATATCGACGCGGCGCCGGCTGGGGACATTTGCGCCATGTTTGGCCTCGAGTGCGCGTCGGGCGACACGTTTGTGGACGCGGCGGACGGGCCGCTGGTGTCCCTCGAGTCGCTCCACGTGCCCGAGCCGGTCATCTCCCTTGCCGTCATCCCCTCCAAGCGGTCCGACGGGGGGACCGCGTTTGCCAAGGCGCTCGCCCGGTTCTCGCGCGAGGACCCGACGTTCCGCGTGTCCCTCGACCCCGAGTCCAAGGAGACCATCATCTCGGGCATGGGCGAGCTGCACCTCCAGATCTACGTCGCCCGCATGCAGCGCGAGTACGGGGTGGACGTGACGGTCGGGGCGCCCAAGGTCAACTACCGGGAGACCGTCCAGCAGGACGCGTCGTTCAATTATGTGCACAAGAAGCAGTCGGGCGGGAGCGGCCAGTTTGCGGGCGTCATTGGGGACCTGTCGCCAACGGCGGCGGGGAGCAAGGAGAACGTGTTTGTCAACAAGCTCGTCGGCAACAACGTGCCGCCGCAGTTCCTGCCGGCCATTGAAAAGGGCTTCCGGGAGGCGTGCGCGGAGGGCGCCCTCACCGGCCACCCCGTGCAGGGCGTGACGTTTACGTTGCGCGACGGCCGGACGCACTCGGTGGACTCGAACGAGTTGGCCTTTCGGATGGCGGCGATTATGGGCTTTCGGCAAGCGTACGGCGCCGCGGGCGGCACCGTCCTCGAGCCGGTGATGCGGGTGGAGGTGGCGGCGCCGGCCGAGTTCCAGGGCGGCGTGATGGGCGGCCTCAACCGCCGGCGGGCGGTCATCCTGGCGTCCGCCACGCACGGCGACGACGTGACGATCGAGGCGGAGGTGCCGCTGTCGGCCATGTTTGGCTACTCGACGGAGCTCCGGTCGAGCACGCAGGGCAAGGGCGAGTACTCGATGGAGCTGCTCGAGCACCGGCCGGCGCCGTCTTCTGAGATCAAGCGGCTCACGGAGGCGTACGAGGAGAAGAAGCTGGCGGGCCGCAAGTCATAGGCCCCCTGGGTGGGGTGGGCGGAGCGATCCCGGGTCCGCCGTGCCACGCACTGCGCCCGGCGTGCGTGGCCGACGACGTGCCGGGCGTGCGCCGCTCGTCGTGGCCGACGATGTTGCCTGCAGCCGGCCGTGGCCGCGGCACCCCAACGTTCCGCGGCACAGGTTGTCCGCCGCCCCTCGGCCGTAATAGGGCGGCCGGGGGGTGGCCGACGGGCGGTTGGGCAGAGGTGGCGGGGCGAGCGGCAGCGACGCTGCATAGGGTGCTTGCCACCCACCATCCTTGTGCGGGTGAGGGGGGTGTGTTGATAATAGAAAGGTCTGCCCGCCCCGCGCGCGGTGTAGTCCCAAGCCTCGCGGTCCAGACAAACGCGTGTGTGTGTTCAGTGGTGTTCAGCCGCTAGAGTTCTGCTCAGCCGGGCGAGGCAGCAACGCCTTGTCAAGCGACGATGGCCCCCCCCCCATGTCACCCCACTACTTCTGTACATTGCCGCGCGCAATAAAAAACGGGTTGAGCAGGTCCCGCTTGTTGTACCCCACGGGCTTGCTCGTATCCTCCCGCACGACGCTCCCGCCCGCCTCCTCCACCACCACCTGCGACGCGGCGGTGTCCCACTCCATCGTCGGCGCCAGCCGCGGGTACACGTGCGCCGCGCCCTGCGCGATGAGCATAAACTTGAGGGAGGAGCCCATACTCGCCGTCGCGGCGTCCTTGTAGGCCGCCACAAACGCCTTGGTCCGCTCGTCCATGTGCGAGCGGCTGCACACCAGCGTCAGGCCCGCGTCGGCCTCGGCGTAGATGGCCGCCTTGAGCGGCGCCTCGGACGCCGCGTCGGTGCTACCCGCCGGCGGGGACACGTACGCGCCAACACCGGCCGCGGCGTAGTAGCAGTTGCCCGTCGCGGGCGCGTAGACGACGCCCAGGACGGGCCGCGCGGCGCCGTGCGGCGGCGCGGCCTCCCCCCCCGCGGGGGGCTCGTTGAGCATCAGCGCAATATTGACGGTGAACTCGCCGTTGCGCTTGATAAACTCCTTGGTCCCGTCCAGCGGGTCGACGCACCAGTAGTAGGTCCAGCCGGCGCGGGCGGCAAAGTCGAGCTGCTTGTTCTCCTCGCTCATGATGGGGAAGGCGGGGCGCAGCGCGCCGAGGCGCTCGCAGATGAGCGCGTTGGCGGTGAGGTCCGCGGCGGTCAGGGGGGACGCGTCCGACTTGGCCTTGGTCTCCCAGTCCGTCTCGTCGCCCGTATAGATTTTCATAATCGCCGCGCCCGCGTCGCGGGCGATGGAGACAATGTCGCCGAGGCGGACAGAGCCGCCGGCCACGGCTAGTGTCTTGTCCATGGTGGCACTGTGGATGAAAGCGTGGAAAGAGGAGGGTGGCAGGCGGGGGACGTGCAGCTACCGCAGTGGAGCAGTCAGTTGACGTGACGGGGACGGCGGCTGCACACCCGCAGTTGGCGGTGCTTCATCGTCTGCAACTGCGCTGATCGCCGTCCTGGTCGGAGGTGGGGTGGTGTTGCTTGCGGCTGACACCCGGCGGAGAGGAATTGATACACAGCGCGAGCGAACACTTGTGTAGTGCAACAACCAAGTAGTTCTTCTACATTTGAATTGACAGGACCAGTGGCCAGCGGCCCGCTGGACGACGGCGGCGCCGACCTTTGATCCACCCGTTTTGTTGCCGCCTCGTGCGTGGCCCTTGGCCGCCCACCCCCCCCCACAGCGCCTCCACGAAGGCAGCCCAATTGGGACCCCAATAGTCTCGCCGTCGTCGCGCCTGCTGTACGGCGGTTCGCCTGAACTCGCCGGCGTGGTTCGCTGCCTTCGAGCCACCCCTCACGGCCGGTCGTCTGCCTATACCGACGCAGTCACTGTGGTCCCCCCCCCCCCCCACCCCCCACCCCCGCCCCGCCCCCCCCCATCCCCGCCTCGCCAGGCAATGAACGTTGGTGCCTTTGTCGGCGCAGTCACCAAGGCGAGCGTCCTCCTCCGCGGTGCCGCCCGGTCGCCCCCTCTGTGTGCCGGCCTCGCCTCGGTGTGTGGCCTACGGCAGGCGCTGCCAGACGCGTGGCCGGCGGCGGCGGCAGGGGCGGCAGCCGCGGCGGCGGCGGCGCGACTGCCGGGCCTGGCTGGGCTGCCGGGAGGGGGGGGGGGCGCGCTCGTCCCCGCCGCGGCGCCACCACCGGCCGGCGGGCGACGGCGGCCGGCGGCGGCTGACCACAGCGGCGGCGGCAGCAGCAGCGGCGGCGTCGGCGGCCGCGGTAGCAGCGGCGGCTCGCGCGGCGTTGCGGCAGCAGGGGCGGTTGGGATGGCGGGCGCGGCGGCGGGGGCGGGCGGCCGGCGGCGGCTGGCGCGGTCGGCCGGCGCGGCGGGCGGCGGCGGCCGCGGTGGTAGCGGCGGCGGCGGTGGCGGCGGCGACCGCCGCGCCGCGTCCATGGCTGCCCCCGCAGCGGCGGCGGTCCCGGCCGGCGGCCGCCGCCGGACCCGCCCCGACGCGGAGCATGGCGGCAGCGACAGCGACGCCGCCGCCCCCCCGGCGCACAAGAAAAAGAAGCAGGGCGGCGGCGGCGGCGGCGACGGCGACGGCGGCGGCGGCGGCGGCGACGGCGGCGGTGTGCCGGCGGCTGCCACGGAGGGCGGCGCCGCGGCGGCAGCGGCGGCGGCGCCGCCGCGCGGTCACGCCGGCGCTCGGACGAGCAAGACGACGCTCTCCCAAATGACGGCACACCCGTTTGCGGCGCTACCCGTTGCGCCGTCGCTGCTGTCGGCGGTGCGCAACACGATGGGCTACGAGCACATGACGCGCATCCAGGCCGAGTCCATCCCCGTCTCCCTCCGCGGCGGCGACGTGCTGTGCAAGGCCAAGACGGGGAGCGGCAAGACGCTCGCGTTCCTGCTGCCGGTCATGCACCGGGCGCTGGCGGACGCGGCGGCGGGGGGGGGGTCCCCGTCGCGCCGCGTCGTGCCGGTGCTTGTCGTGTCGCCGACGCGGGAGCTGGCGCAGCAGATTGCGACCGAGGCGCGGCTGCTGCTGTCGACGACCCGCGGCGGCGGCGGCGGCGGCGACGCGGTGCAGTGTGTGGTGGGGGGCACCAACGTGCGGTCGGACGTGGCGGCGTTTCGGCGGCAGATGCCGCTGGTGCTCGTCGGCACCCCCGGGCGGCTCAACGACCACCTCAGCACGGCCGCGACGGGCCTCACCGACGCCCTCCGGGGCCTGACGTCGCTCGTCTTTGATGAGGCGGACCAGCTGCTGGATATGGGCTTCCGTTCGGCCATTGAGAACATCCTGCGGCACCTGCAGCCGCCGTCGACGCGCCAGACGCTCCTCTTCTCCGCGACCATGCCCAAGGACGTGCGCGCGATTGTCAAGCTCGCCCTCCGCCCCGACTACACCACCGTAGACTGTGTGGGGGAGGAGGAGGCCACCAACGTGCACGTGTCGCAGGCGGTGACCGTCGTGCCCGGTGCGCATCAGCTCCCCGTCTTGCTCCACGCGCTGCAGGCGGCGCGGCGGGAGTCGCCCGCCGCCTTCAAGGTCATTGTGTTCTTCACCACCGCGCGGATGACGCAGCTGTCGGCACAGCTGTTCAACCAGCTCGGCGTGCCGGTCCTGGAGATCCACTCGCGCAAGTCCCAGGGCGCCCGCACCGCCGTCGCGAGCACCTTTTCCAGCGGCTCTGGCCTGGTGCTCTTCACGTCGGACGTGTCTGCGCGAGGCGTCGACTATGACGACGTCACGCACGTGGTGCAGGTGGGCGCCCCGTCCGACACGGCGCAGTACGTGCACCGGCTGGGCCGCACCGGGCGGGCGGGCAAGGCCGGCTCGGGGCTGCTCGTCCTGGCCGACTACGAGGCGTCCTTTGTGCGGTCCCTCGCGCGCTTGCCCGTCACCCGCGTCACCGCCGAGTCGCTGCCGACGGCGGCCAACCTGGACGCGTCGGCGGCGCGGATGGCGGCCGCGATTGGTGCCATGCCCGACGCCACCCCCGTCGCGGCCTACCAGGCGTGGCTCGGCTACCACAATGGGTGCCTCAAGCGGATGGGTTGGTCCAAGGCGCAGCTGGTCGCCGCCGCCAATGACTGGTACGCGGTGGTGTGTGGGCGGGCGTCGCCGCCGCCGCTGCGCGCCATGATTGTCAGCAAGATGGGGCTCCGCGGCACGCCGGGGCTGCTCGTTGAGGGCAAGGGGGGGGAAGGGGGCGGCGGCGGCGGGTGGGGCGGTGGCAGGGGGGGGGGGGGGGGGGGGGCGTGGCGGCGGCTATGGGGGGGGGCGTGGCGGCGGCTATGGGGGGGGGCGTGGCGGCGGCTATGGGGGGGGACGCGGCGGGAGGGGGGGCGGCGGGGGTAGGGCGGCAACGCCGCCCGCCCCCCGAGCGCCCCGTCCACTAGACGGCCCGCGCCGCGCCGGCAGCGGCGCGCCCGGGTATAGAGGCGTGCGCGCGGCGGCACTGGCCGCGAGCGCCCCCCCCCCCGTTTTTTTTCTTGGCACCCCCGACCCGCCGCGGTCACCCGCCCCGCCCGCCGACGCCGCCCCGCCTGCCCGCGCGTCACGCGCGGCCCCTCCCCGCACGCCGCCGCCGCCGCGGCCGCAGCCGCGGCGGCGGCGCCGCGTGGACCCCTCGCCGCTGGCGGCGGCGCCCCCCGCCGCCGCCGCACGCGTGCCCCCGCGCGGGCGGCGGGCCGCTCCCCCACCCCCCACACAGACGAGCGTCGCCGACCCCGGCGGGGATGCCCGGCCGGGGGCTCGGCGGTCGCCAAAGGGACCGCCCCGTGCGGTGGCGGCGGCCTGGTCGCGGTCGAGTCGGTAGCGGCCGCGCTGCCACGCGTGCGCGCCGCGCTGCGCATCCCCGCCAGCGTCGCGGCGCGGCTGGCGTCGCCGGGCGTCGCGCTGCGGCAGCTGGTCTGGTCAGACGTGGTCGGCCTCAACCCGAGCACCTGGGCGTGCGACCGGGGGGGGGGGACGCCGGCGGCGGCGGCGGCGGCGGCGGCGGCGGCGGCCCGCCGCGCTGGTTGCCCGCCGACCACGCGCTGTTTGGGGACAAGCTGGCGGTGTTTGGGGCGGCCAACGGGTCGGCGCGGCTGGCCGCGGGCGACCGCAACCTCGTTGCCGTCTGCCGCACGGGCGTGGCGTGCCTTGTGCGCGCGCCGCCGGTCGGGGTGACCCCGCCGCCGGTGGCGGCCGCGCTGCTGCCGCCCCGCCTCGCTGCGCGCGTGTCGTAGACCAAAAAGGAGAGGCTAGCTTGCGCGCCGCACCGTGCTGGCGCCGCTGTCGCTGGCTCTGATGAAAGCCACCCCGACGTAGCCGCCCAAAGCGACCGCCGTTACGGTTCCCAGAAGCGCCGTGACACGCTGCCGAGTCGGCAGAGGGAGCCCGCAGGGCCGCCTGACGCGAGTGCATTTCTTCTCTTGATCGTGCATGACTATGTATGGAACGCCGTGCGCTCGACGTCAGACGAAAACACCCCGTACTCGCAAGTGGGTCCCAACAACGCTGCAGCATCCACTGGCTATGCCAACAGGGGTACTCTCTTTGGTCAATGGGCAGCCCAAGAGAGACGCGCACCGCGCTGCGCGTTAACAAAACCCGTCGACGGGCGGCGAGCTCGACGCCTCCCCCCCCCCCCCGTGTATTTATCGTTAGCACACCAGGGAAGATTCCCTCGCTCGCCGCACCTCTGCGGCGAGCACCGCCAGCGCGCGGTGGACGCCCGGGTGCTGCGCGGCGCCCGCGTCCACCGACACCGCGTGGAGCGCGCGCACGGGCAGGTCGTCCACCCGCAGCCGCCGCACGTACTCGCTGGTCGCTTGCGCGGGCGCGCCCGCGGGTATCCGGTTGATGGCCAACACCAGCGGCACGTCGGGGAAGATGGTTGTCTTGGCCGCCCGGTCGCCGATGAAGAGGCGGCGGAGGTCGGTGGCGGCGGCGGCAAAGGTGGCGGGGGCGGACGCGTCGAGCGTGTAGATGCTGCACCGCGGGGAGAGGGAGGAAAAGACAGCCCAGAGACAAGAACCAGCCACAGCACCAGACGGGTCAGTGGCCGAGCCGCAGCGCGTTGCTGTCGCCAACCAAGCAATCAAGGGTGCCTCAATCCAACGTCATTTGCCAGCACAAGGTGGTGTGCACGAAAAAAACACCCAAAAAAGCGAGCACACGGCGCGCGCCCAACGTACACAGCGGTGGCAGACAGCCCATTTTTCCTGAAGACCGCGTGCATCTGGTCCAGCTCGCCCACGTCCATCATGTCGAGCAGCTGCCCCCCGACGTTCAACCGCAAAATCGCGACGCCACTCGCGTCGGCGGCCGCGGCGCCCTTACCGCCAACCCCCTTGCCTGTCCTCGGCGGGGCACCCCGGTCGCCGTAGCCGCCGCCGCCCCCGTCGCCGCCACGTTTGCCGCTGTCCTCCGCAGCGACGGCCAGCGCGTGCAGCAGGGACGTGCACCCCGCGCCCGGCCGGCCAAGGAGAACCACCGACGAGGCAACGGGCGGCGCCGAGCGGCCGCCCATGGTGGGCATGCACGCGCCCATCCTGGCGCGCCAAGGGGCAAGCGTCGGCTGACAAGGGCGCAGGAGGGAAGCGGAAAAAGAGCAAGTTTGGGCAGCGCCGCCGTGCTCACCTCAACGACTAGCAGGCAGGTGTCGGCCTCAATTCTGGACGCCTCCAGCGGGCTCGGTCGCACGGGCTCCTCACCCCCTGCGGCGTCCAGCAACGGGAAGAAGCAGCGGCACGAAACAGGCCACAGCAGCCGACGGATGGGACCGCTTCCCGGACAATGGGAATCTAGCCGCGGCAGCCAAACACGCTGCGCGCCGTGGGCCTCTGCCGCATCGAATCGCAGCAGGAGTGCGTGGAGAAAGAATAGAGGCGCGGACCCTCCGGGCCGGGCGCGTCGTGGCGCCCTGGGGCAGCGCGGCCGCCAAGAGTGGCAGCAGCCACGACACGCGCGCGGGGGCAGGGTACGGGATGCGGCAAGGGGCTGAGGACGAGCGGCGACGCCACCCGCGTTGCGGCACCGGCGGCGCACGCAGGCCGCTCTGCTGTGGGGCCAGCCTGCCGCACAAACGGGCGCCCCGCGGGTAGGCGCCAGCCGGCCGCGGCCGAGGGGACGGGAGGGGAGGGGGTCCTGGGCGCAACGGAGCCCCACGCGGGACTGGCCTCGGCAGCAGGCCCGGCGGAGGCGGCGACCGCCGCCGGGCCTCGGCGGCGGCGGCGGCGGCGGCGGCGGCACCGGCGCCCCCACACCAGGCGGCACCGCACCGCTGTGTGCCGAGCGCCCCGATGCGGGTCTCCTCCCCCTGTAGCCCCAGCGGCCAGGCGGGGTGCGCAGTGCGGCGACTGGTCGGGGCCGCGCCTGGGCGGGTCCTCTGCAGACCTCCCCCCGCGGTTGTGCTACGCGATGCGCGGGGAGAGGCCGCGCCCGCCTCCAAGGTCGATCGATGCTGCGCAGGGCGGTCACAGGCGCCTGGCGCGAGCGCGCCGTCTGCGACCGCGGTGGGCGGTTTGCTGGTCGTGGCGGCCGGGGCTGTCGGTCAGGGAGCATCGGGCGCTGCCACGTGGGTGGCTGCCGTGCGACCGGGAGGGGTGTGCTTGCGAGAGAGGTCGGTCTCGTGGGCGCGCTCCGTATGTAACCACACGTGCAAGTTTCCCGGCCACCGCGCCAGCCAGACCAGCTCCGCCAGCCACTGATGCGGAAAGCCGGACGGCCGACAGCCGGTCAGACATCGTGGCACCTAGAATTGACTCATTATCCACACAATGACAACACGTTCGTCACAACTACTCATGGGCAACGAGCGGATGACGAGGTAGCACCTCCGCGTCTGTCTCTTGCCAGGCAGGTACGAAGTAAAAACGCAGAGCACCGGCCTCTACGGGTTCAAACTCGCCGGTTATTCCCCTCATAGATCCTTTCAGAGGGGACGTCCAGGACTTGCCCCTTGGTGATGCGATGTGTCGTCTTCCGCCCAGGAAGACATGCCCGCCCGCCCGGAACAGTCCCGCCCCTTCTGTTGTACTACCCGACAGGGGTTGCCGCGCTCTGCCGTCGCACCTGGAAGAAAAGCCCCTCACCCCTCAGCGATACGGTGAGCACGTAGGCACCGTACTCTTTTTGTTCTGGCGAGCGAACGCGCGGGCAGACCGTGCGCGTTGCAACTCGCACAACCCTACGGAAGGGGTAAGGCTGCCAGAGCCGCGGGGGACCATAAACACCAGTGCCTCCCAAGTCTCGCGTTGGCGTGACCGCCCAACGGCGGTAGCACGGGGACGGGGTCGTGCGCAGCGCAACCTGCTTCCTCTCAGCTTCCCAGCGCCCACCCGTTGGCTCCTCCTGCGGGGGGATGTTAGCAGTCGCAACTGATACAACCGAGCGAAGGACGGGCGGCCGGCGCGACGCGCCGCGCGCGCCAGTCGCGGCATAGCGCGCGTGGGCGACCCGACACGAGCCGTGTCAGTCAGTGGCCTGCCGCCAGAGACGGAAAACAGGCCAAGCTCCGCGTGCGGGGCGTCGTCGGCATCGCGACGGGGAGAAAACTGCGCGCCCTGCAGCCCTTCGCGAGGCGGTGGGCACAACGTCGCGGCGGGGTAGGGGGAAGAGAAACGCAAGTGTGCGTACATGAATACCCCCCGCCGCATTGCGATGCGGAGAGTTCGTAGCGCAACAAGTGGCCCCCCAGATCGTACGCAGCCGTCCTGGCGTCGGCCCCGCTCGCGCGCTGTGGGGCGGCGCGGGTGAAGCGCAAAATTCCGACCCTTGCCTTCGCGGCTCTGCTGTACTCCACCCCTTTCCGTCCCCTCCCTCAACCCTTCCCAACCCCCTCCGTCTCCGACCTCCTCGCTTCCCGTCCCCGGCTGGCATCCCACACCCCCCCCGCCGCGCGTGGCGCGCCTCGTACCCCAACCGACAATCACTGTCCCACCATGATGATTGCTGGCGGCACGTGTCAGCGGTTTGGCAGCCGCAGCGGCCCCCGGCCGCGGGCCGTCGAATGAGGCGGCGGCAGAGGCGGTGGCGGCGGCGGGCTTCTCTCGAGGTGGACAATGCGCCCTGCCGGGCGCGCCGGTGGCGGTAGCCGCGGCGGCTGCCGCAGGGGCGGCTGCCGCCGGGGCACCCGCACAGCAGCCAACCCGCCGCCCCTACACCTGCGGCGCACCCTACCATGCACGAGACCGGGGTGACCGCCGCACGTTGTGCGCAGCGGGGACGCGCGGATGCCACCGTCCTGGCTGCCCCAACCAGCGGTGTCGTGGCGCGCAGCCAGTCTCGGCTGGCAACCGCTGCCCTCCCCGCCGTCCCATCCCCATCACTGCGTCTCCATCAGGTGCAGAATGCGGGTGCGCTGGACGCGGGCCACGCCTCGGGCGTCGTCCGCCGTGGCGGTGGTGTGGATGGCGGCCGCCGCTGCTGTCGCTGCTACGGTGGCCGTCGCCTCGCCCACCGCCGCCGTACCAACAGCCGCGCTGCCCACGGACGCCATGCCCGTGGCCGCCATACCCACAGCGGCCGCCGCGGCCGGCAAAGGTCCCCCGTTGGTGGCAGCAGTTGGGAGGCAAGCCTTTGACGCGGACGCGCAGGCGGCGATGCTCGACCAGCTGCGGAGTCACGGGGATGCTCTGGACGCGTCCTTCTTGGCGCTTTGCGGCATCTTCGTCTTTCTGATGCAGACGGGCTTTGCGATGCTGACGGCGGGGTACGTGGGGGGGGTGGCACCACCCCGTCGGCCGTGGAGATGGATGCGGAAGTGGAGAAGGGGCCCGGATGGGGGAGTGTGGAGTGTCGCGAGGGAGCGTGGTGGCATAGGGTGCCTGCGATGGTCTGGGTGAGTGCGCGGCTCTTGGTGGGGGCTGGCCCGGTCAGCCGTGCGTGGAGCGGTGTGGCGCTAACTTGTGACGCTCGTTGCCAGACACTGCGGATGCATCTTGGCTGGTGGTGCGGTCTGCCATTGATGGCACGCAGGTCGGTTCGCACCAAGAACGTCCAGAGCCTGCTCTTCAAGAACCTGATCGACTGCTGTTCTGGCGCACTGGCCTTCTACCTGTTTGGGTACGTTGCTTCTTGCTCAAGGACCGTCTTGTGTGCCAGACCACCATCTCTGGTCTGGTTTATTGCGGTTCCCCTCGAGCTCTTTGACGACGAGGAGCGCACCTTGGCGCGCGGCTTTCCGCGAGGGTCTGCTGTTGCTAACTTGCAGAACTTGTCGCCAGATGTCGTCTTTCTGGCTGTGGGCGTGGTTGTCCTGTCCCTACACCACGATGCCACGTGCCGTAGGTATGCGTTGGCGTTTGGGGAAAGTGGCAACAGCATTCTTGGCTACTCGGAGTTTGCACTGTCCAACCAGGACGTCGCGACATCACGGAGCTTCTTCTTCCAATGGGCCGTTTCGGCCGCGGCGAGCACCATCGTGAGCGGTGCCATTGCCGAGCGCGCTACTGTCTACGCGTACTTGCTCTACTCCTTTGGCATCACGGGGTTCTTGTACCCAGTCTTGGCCCATGCCGTACGTTTCCTCTCGACCTGACCGTATGCATTTCCTCCCGTCTCGGTGACACTGTTGGGCCGCCCCTCCGGCAGGACTTGAACAGTTCCCCGCTGGGTGCGCTGTCTCAGCACGTGAGTTGTGCGGGAGGCCCACTGCTAACTCAAGGAGACCCTCGTGGGTGTCACCACTGCCTTCCGTGAGCGCTCCTCGGCTGTTCCATGTGTTTGTCCTGTGTTTGCGCTCCATTACTGAGCAGGTGTGGGACTCCAAAGGCTGGCTCTCCACCAAAAACGTGAGCCCGCTGCTGGGCAGCGGCATGATCGACCTTGCCGGTAGCTCGATAGTGCACGTGGTGGGCGGCCTCTGCGGCCTTTGGGGCGCGGTAATCGTCGGCCCAAGAGCGAGGCGCTTTGTCAACGGCGTCGAAACGTCTTTTCCCGCTCACAACGTGGCGCTGGTTGTGTTCGGGTGGTACGTATTGCGCGGGTGGTGCGCATGTCGGTCGGGGTGGCCTTTACGCGACTGGCCGCGCTTGTCATGGGCGACGATGACGGGCGCTTTGAAGTCGGGTGCATGCGAAAGTGCTGGCTAGTGCTCAATGGTGATGGACACAGTGTGCTGACGACAGGATCGACAATGCCAGCCGACTGGTTGTCTTCTCTCTGTGGTTTTCCTGGCGGACAGTTTCCTGCTGTGGACGGGCTGGTTTGGGTTTGTACGTTCGGCAGTATCTGCTTCCTCTGCGTTTTGGTCCCAGTTTGGACTGTTCAGACTGATGCTGCTGCGGACTGCCAGCCACCGTCGTGGGACGCCTTGCTGGATGTGCCACTGACACTCTCCCCTTTGTCCATGGTTGGATGAGTTGCCTGCTGTGTGGCTGAACCGATGGTCGTCCCGCTTGTGCTTTGGGATCCTCTACGGTTTCACTGCCGCAGAACGCGGGCGCCACGCTCAGCGTGTCGACACCAGTTGCGCACGAGCTCTTTGGCGGCACCATCGCCGTCCTTTCGTCAGGCGAGTCCGTGTTGGTCTCGCCCACGCTCACCGTCAAGCAAATCCTGGTGTCTACGACGCTGGGAGGAGCCGGCGGTGCGCTCTCGGGCTTGGTCCTTTCCAAGACCCTGACCAAGGTATTCAATGTGTGCTTCATCGTCAACTGTCTCCTCGGGTACGTTCATTTCCTGCGTCGTCGTCTTTGTATGGTTCTTGCTATGGAGTGCCGTCAAGCTCTCTGCCATGAAGCGCGGCACCTCTGCTCCATGGACTGGATGTTTGTGTTTCTGGCACTGACGTCGGTCCACTTGCTCCTATTTTTGGCAGCAGCCGCGTCCCCTTGCCACCCCTTGATCGATTGCTCCCTCTCATCAGAGGTCTGGTATCCATCACGGCAGGCTGCGCCACGTTCGAGCCCTACGCGTCGCTTTTGGTTGGGGCAACCGGTGCCCTGGTGTACGCCGGCATCTCCCGAATGCTGACGTACTTGCATATTGACGACCCCGTGGATGGAACAGGGGTGCACCTGGGCTGCGGCATATGGGGCACCCTGTCCGTTGGCTTTTTCAGCACCGAACGGCTGCAAGCGATCGCGGGCTTCAACTACACCCACTACGGCCTCGCCTATGGTGGCGGCGGCAAGCTGCTCGTCTGCCAGCTCATTGGGATTGCGGTCATTTGTGGAGTGGTGACCGTGACGATCACCCCCTTGTTTCTCCTCCTCCGTGTGTTTGGCATCTTGCGCGTGTCGACGGAGCAGGAGGAGGCGGGCATGGACGGCTTTTGCCACGGCGGCGCGGCCTACCCCGAGGACCTGCGGCCGTGGGACACCATCACCGTGGGCGAGTCCGAGCCGCCGCCCGCGACGCCGTCCACGCTGGCCGCGGCGCACGGCCTCGGCTCGTTTGACGCCGGCACCATCGACGCGGTCGTGCGGGCGGCCAAGCCGCCGGGGCCCGCCGCGGCCGCCGGCACGGCGACGCAGAGCCCCCGGTTCGCCGCGACTCCCTCCCAAAGAACGCAGCTGGCGGGCGGCGGCATGTCGACGTCCTTCCCCGACGGGCGGCTGCCGTCGGTGGACGCGGTCGAGCGGGGGCGGCCGGGCTTCCGCGTGTCCCGGTCGGACGACATCTTTCAGCGGGAAGGCGGCGCGTCGCCGCCGCGCCGGCGGTCGTTGACGGAATTGCCGCGGCGGAGCAGCGAGGGCGCCCGCTCGATGGTGTCGGTGCTCAAGCCGGACACCGAGCTGACGTGGTGAGGGGGTCGCCAAGCGGGGGGCTCCCGGGTGTGTGTGTGCGTGTGTAACGGGAGACGAGGCGGTGGGGGGCGTCGGGCGCTGGCCCGCCGCGTGCATATGGAAGGGAGGCGGCAGCCGAGTTGGGCGCTGGTACGCTGCGTGCATCACGGCGTTGCTGCCCCTCCTCCCCGCGCGCCGCCCGCTCGGCAGCCGCCACCACCGGCGGCCCCTGGCAGTGGACGCGACGCCCGTTTCCTCCTCTCAGACAGCACGGCGCCGAGCCTGCCGGCGGCCGCCGCCAGAGGCGCCCGTCGCCGCCGCTCCCGGCCGTGCGCCGCTGAATAGGGGCCGACCCAGTCCGCCGCGGCGCCCCCCCCCTCCCTCCCCCCACCCCACTGGCGCAGCCGATGGCGAGCCTCGCTCAGCCCAGCCGCCCACACAGCATGCTGCACAGGCAGCCCAGCCCTGCACGCGGAGCGGACGGTGGGGCTGAGCAGTGCGTGCAGCGGGGCTGCTAGCAAACAACCAAGACGGAGGCGCGGGGGAACCCCGGCCCCGCGGGCCGGTGCCCCCATCCCCCCCGGGGGCGTCGTATTCCCCCGCCACCGCCACCCCCACCCCGCCGTCAAGGCACACCGCCGCGGGCAAACGGGGCCTCCACAACGGCGCAGCGCGGCCCGCCGCCCGGCGCGGCGCGCCCGCCCTGCCCGTCTGCGCCGACCACCACGGGCGCGCGCCGCGGGGTGGTCCGCCCGACACTCGAAAAAGCGGGCTGTGATCCTCCTCCCTCGACAGTCGGCCCCGCCGCGCCCCCACCGCTGGCAGTCTGGCTCCACCCCCCCCACGCCCTTTCCCTTCCCCCCCCCCCCCCACCTCCTCTTCCCCCCCCCCCACCTCCCCTTTCCCTTCCCCCCCCCCCCCACCTCCCCTTTCCCTTCCCCCCCCTCCCACCTCCCACCTCCCTTTTCCCCCCCCCCCCACCTCCCCTGCCTTCCCCCCCCCTTCCTCCCCACCCCCCCCACCCCCCAACCATGTCGGGCTACACCGACGGCACGCTCATCCCCCTGGCGTCCCCCGCGGGCGACGCCCTCCTCGCCGCCGCCACCGCCGCGGGCACCTGCGCGTACGCGGCGGTCGCGCCACACTGGGCGCCGCAGGCGGGGCGGCGGCGCTGCGGGCCACGCTCCGCGGCGGTGGTGCTCAACGCGCTGGCGGGTGCGGCCGCGTTTTCCGAGGACGCCTGGTTTGGGGGGGGGGGGGGGACGCGCACCCCGCCGGTGGCGGCGGTGGTGGTGGCGGCGGCGGTGGTGGCGGCGGTGGCAGCGACGGCGGTGGCGGCGGCGGCGGCGGGGACGCGCGGGGCGGCGGCGTGCCGCCGCGGCCGACGGCGGCGGCGGTGGCCGCCGCGGCGGCCACGTCGGCCGGCCTGACCGCCGCCGCCGTCGACGCGGCGGGCATGACGCTCGCGCAGCTGGGCGCGCTCCTCACCGCCGTCGCCGCCGCGACGGGCGGCGGCGCGGCGCGCGCCGCGGGCGCGCCCCCCCCCGCCGCCGCGCGCCCCCCCCCCGGGGACTCGTGGCCCTTCCCCGCCCCCCTCTACGTCACCGTCACGCCCGCCCAAGTGCCAGGGGGTGACGGCGGTGACGGCGACGCCGGCGGGTGGGCCGACTGGCCCGCCACCCTCCGCACCGCCGCGTGCGACGCGGCGGCGGTGGTTGTCAACTACTGCATGCGCGCCGCCGGGCAGGGGGACCACCTGGGCGGCCACCTCGCACCGCTGGGCGGCTGGGAGCCCGCGTCGGACCGGCTGCTGCTGCTCGACGTGTGGCCCGAGACGGGGCCGTGCTGGGTGCCGACGCGGGTGCTCGCCGCCGCGGCGGCGACGGTGGATGGGCGGTCGGGGCGGGTGCGGGGGATGGTCGAGCTGCGGCTGGGGGGGTGAGGGAAGGGCGAGGGGGGGGGTGACACGGCGTGGCGCGGCGGCGGTGGGTGGGGAAGGAGGGGTGGGGACGGCCGAGGGGACGGCCGTTTGCAGGCAGGCGCGCCCTGTGGGGCGGGTGGGGGGCGGCAAGAAAAAACGCGGGCGACGCACCGGGCGGGGCGGCTCGGCCACGGCCGCCGCGGCGGCGCCGGGGCGCGGGCGTCGCGTCCCCCCCCCTGCGGCCACGACCGCGGCTCACACGCGGGGCACCACACTCGCGTCGTGGGGCATGCCGAGCAGCCGCCGCAGGTCCACCACCTTTTCGCGCACCGCCAGCAGGGGCACCCCCCCCCCCCCCCCCCCCCCCGGGCGGGCGACCCCCCCCCCCCCCCCCGCAGCACGTCCTCCAGCCACCCGAGCACCACCACCGCCCGGTCCCGCCCGCGCGGGTCCCCCCCCCCCGCCCCCCACCCGCGGCGGCCCGCGGCGAGGACGGCCCCCCCAGCGCCGCCACCGCCCGCCCGTCATCGTGCGCCCGCCCGTGGGCGGCGACCATCGCGCGGTACACAATCACCGCCCGCCGCGGCTGGCCGCCGACGCCGCACGCGGTGATGAGCGACGCGTACGCGCGGGGGCTGGGCCGCGCGGCGGTGGGGGGGGCCACCGCGGGTCCCGGCGGAGGCGGAAGGCGGCGTCCACGTCGCCGACGGCCGCGACGGCGGCGAGGGCAGACTCGAGGGGGGGGACCGCCGCGCGGCCGTGGAGCCGGGGGGGGGGCGCCCCGGCGCCGCCGCCGCCGCCGGTCGGGGAGGGGGTGACCCCGCCGACGGCGGCGGTGGCAACGACGGCGGCGGCGGCGGCGGCGGCATGCCGACAAACGTGTCGAGGACGCCGAGCGCGACGGCCGGCGCGCGGCACCGCCCCGCCGCGTCAATGACCGCCGCGACGGCCGACGGCGGCAGCGGCACCCCATCCGCGGCGGCGCGGTTGGCGGCGGCCACGGCGGCGCGCAGCTCGTTGAGCGCCGCCCAGCACACCACCACCGCCACCCGCGACGGCGCGTCGGCGGCCGCGGCGGCCGCGACGCCCGCCGCGACGGGCGGCCGGGGCGGGCGCCCCGCCGCCGCCTCCCCGTCTACCGCCGCCGGCCGCTCCGACGTGGGCGTCCACGGGCGGCGGCCGTAGCTGCCATACGCCGCCCACACCTCCCCCCCGCCGCCGCCGCCGCCGCCGCCGCCGCCGCCGCCGTCGCCGTCGGCAGACGCCCCGCCAGCGGCGCGCACGCCGAGCGCAACCTCCGCGTCGCCGGGCCGGCGGGCGCGGCAGAGGAGCTCGACGAGCGCGGCGGCGACGCGCGGCGGCAGCGGCCGCGGCGGCACGGCCGCTCGCTGGGGGGCGGCCGCCGTGGCGGCCGCCGCCGCGACCGCCGCGACCGCCGCGTCGGCGGCGAGCCCCGGCGGCAGCCGCCCGTCGGCGGCGCCGCGCCCCCGCCCCGCGGACGCGGCAGAGGCGGCGGCGGCGGCAACCACAAACGCCGCCCGCGCCGGGTGGCCGCCGGGCGGGAGCGCCGCCGCCAGCGCCGCCGCCGCCCGCAGCCGCCCGACCGTGACGAGCGCGCCGAGGAGCGCGCCGGCCTGTGCCGCCGACGGCGGCGGCAGCCGCCCGCCGCCGCCGCCGCCGCGGCCGCCCCCACCGCCGCCCCCACCCCCACCGCCGTCCCGGTCCGCCACCTGCGCGGCGTACAGCGCGGCCGCCGCGTCAACGGCGGCGGCCGCCACCAACGGCGGCGCGCCGCCGGGCGGGCCGCCCGCCGCCGCCGCCGCGTCGGCGGCGGCGGCGGCGAGCGCGGCCGTCACCGCCTCGGCGACCGCCGCCGGCCCCACCGACGGCGGCGGCGGTCGCGACGGGCGGCGGTCGGCATCGCCGCCGCCGCCGCCGCCGCCGCCGCCGCCACCGTCGCCGCCGTCGCCGCCGCCGCCGCCGCCGCCGTCGCCACCACCGCCCCTGCTGCCGCTGCCGGCGCCACTGCGGTCACTGCTGCTGGCACGGGGCGCCACCACCGCGAGGCGGCGTACCGTCGCGGCAACGGCGGCGGCCGACGGCGGCGGCCGGCGGTGGCGGCCGCCGGCGACCCGCGGGGGTGGCACGTAGCGGGTGCCCCGCGGGGCGGCGCGGAGGGCGGCCGCCACCGCGTCCACGGCGGCGGCAATGGGAGCGGCGGGCGGGGTGGCAGCGGGAGGCGCGCGGGCGCCGGCGCGGCGGCCAGACCCGCCATGCTGGGGGGGGGGGGTGGCGCCGCCGCTGACGATGGCGGGGCGGGGGGTGGGGGGGACACCCCGGGGGGGGGGTGCCCCCCGCTGCGAGGGGGGGGGACGCCCGCCCCGGCGCGCGCCGCCGCCGCGGCGGCGGGTCCCCGGCTGGCGGCCGGCCGGCCGGCGGGGGGGGCGCCGCTGCCGCCGGGCGTGCTGCGTGCACCGGGCGGCGGCGAGGGGCGGTGGGGGGGGGGGGGGGCGCCGGGTGGGGGCGCCGCCGACGGCGCCGCCGACGCCGGCGGGCGGCGTGACAAACGTCGCGGCGGCCGCGGGGGGGGGGAGGGAGCGTCGTCGTCGCATTGGGGGGGGGGGGGAAAGGGGGAGGCAACTGCAGGTGACGGCTGGCGGGGAAAGGCGTGGACGGCGTCGTGCCGTTGTCCGTCGAGGAAGGTAGCGGGGGAGGCGCTCGCTGGTGGAGGTGCCGAAGAGGAGCATGCTTGGAAGCCCAATGCGAGACGGAAAGCCACGTGGACGACGCAACGACAAAACCAAACGTACAGCTCTGTGTTGAGCGCGCTTGAGCCCCATGGTACCAAAGCATTCCGCTCCATTTATTGAACCTCCCCGTGTGGTTCCTTACAAGTACCTGGTCGCGCCCGTGCGGCCTGGCCACGTGGGGCTTCACGCTGGCCTCTCCCGCCCGCGTCCTCTCCGTCATCCCCCCTCCCGTTGCTTCCTTACCTGTTCTCGCCCGCGCTCCGGCGTTATCGTTTGCCTCTCACAGCCCCCCTCTTCAACCTCCTTTTCCTCTTCTCCCTCTGTTTTCCCCTCCCTTTTCTTCCTCATTGTGTTGGTGTCGGGGCGGCGGGCGCGCCATGGACCTGGTCAGCACCACCGCCCGGCGGTCGGGCAGCCGCGGCGGCCGGGACCAGTTCTCGTGGTCCACCGTCGCCGCCGCCGACGCGGCGGACCGCTCCCACTACCTGGGCGCGTCGTTAAAGGCGCCGCCACGCCGGCGGGGCGACGCCCCAGACGCGGACCCGAGCTGGTACACCCGCGCGCCGCAGGCACCGGGGGGGGCGGCCGCCGCGGCGGCGGGCGGGCCCGCAGGGCAGGGAGAGGGGGGGGGAGAGGGAGGGCACGCGACCATCGCGGGCGGCGGGGGGGGCGGGGGGGGTGTCTTTGCGGGGGCAGCTGCCGCCGCGGCGACGGCGGCGTCTGCCAAGGCGCCGGTGCGGGCCGCACCGGCGGCGGCGGCGGCGGCCGCCGCGGCCGCGGCCGGCCGTGACGCGGCGGCGGCCGAGATGGTGGCCGTCCGGGCGGCCGAGGCGGCTATGGTCGCCGCCGCCCTGCGCGGGGAGACGCCGGCCGACGCGGCGGCGGCGGGGGTGGTGGCCGCGGAGCGGGCGCGGGAGGAGGCGGCCGCGGCGGCCGCCGCGGGGGTGGGGGCGCCCGCGCTGGGGGGCGCCGCCGCCGGTGGTCGTTGCGGCGCGGGAAGGGGAAGCGGCGGCGCTGCGCCTGCCGCGGCGGGCCAACCGTCTGGGGGCCCGGCACGAGCGGCCGACGCGGCAGCGGCGGCTGCGGCGGCGGCGGCCGAGAGCCACCGGCGGGAGGAAAAGCGGCGGCGCAAGGAGCAGCGCGCGGCGGTGCGTGCCGCGCGTGCCGACCGCCGCGCGCGGGCGGCGGCGGCGGCGGCGGCGGCGGCGGCCGCCGCCGCCGCGGAGGCGCCGCGGCCGGGCGTGGCCGCGGCTGGGGGTGCCGCCCCGCGGGGTGGGCCCGCCCCCCGGGGGGCCCCCGCGGGCGTGGGCGTGGGTGCGGGCGCGGGCGTGGACGCGGGCGCCGCCGCACCACCACCGCGGTCGCGCAGCAGCCGGCGCAGCCGATGGGACGAACGCCCAGCGGCGTGAGTTTGGTAGGAAGGGAGTGGAGCGAGAGGAAGGGGGAGGCTGGGGTCGCCGGTGGGTGCTGCTACAGGCCGTACGTTCCGTAGGCGGTGCATTGTCGGCGATCGGGGCACTCGCAGGTCGTCACGGCGGGTGGGGGAAACACCCGTTGCCGACTGGGTGTGAGCTGCTGTCATCGATGGGTGTTGTGCCCCGGGCTGGCGACGGTATGTGTGGCGCCCCTGACCGGGGCGGCGCGGGAACGGGCTGCCTGTCCCTTTCACTGGGCCCTCTGCGCCACGAAGCGCGTCGTCAACTGACGACGGGCTAGGTAGGCGGTGGCAGCGGCGGCTGTGTCCGTCCACAACCGCAGGTGGTAGTAGCGATGGCGGTGATGCGGGTGACGATTGTGATGCGGACGGCAGTGATGGTGCAGACGGTGGTGGGGGTGATGGGGGTGGTGGGGGTGCTGTTGGCGAGGTGAACGTGGGATGGGTGGTCGTCCACTCGGACGGGGCGTCTCTGCTGGACCTCAGCTGAGGGTGAGAGGGTGGGGCGCGTGGGGAGCGGGGGGGAACGGGCGGGAGGGGGGATGGTAGGGGGTGTGTGGGGCGCTGCTGGTGGCCACCGCCCCTTTTGCCGCCCCCCACGTTTGCGGCTAAGTACCGGGTGCCGGTTTGGTTCCCGTGCGCAGCCAGGGGGCGGTCTCTCGCGGTGGCTGGTGGGGAGGCCCAACGTCCTTCCCCCCCCCCCACGGTGGAGCGCGTTCTCATCCCTAGCGGGTGCGGTTTCTCAAAAGGGTGGCGTCGCGGCGGTCGATGCTCACGGGGGTGGCATCAGACCCACACGCCTTTTGTCTGTGGCACGTCGCGGCGGCCGCTTGCCCATTCCGCTCCCCCCGCGCGTTCGCCCGCGCCACGGGGCTGCTGTTTCGGCAGGGCTTGGGGAAGCGGGGACGTGAACAGAGGTCGGGTCGAAGGTCCCCACTTTTTCGACAAGCTTGATCTGGAGGAGCCTGCTGAGGCCCTTTGCGCTGACGTCGTCGCCCTCATGACTCGAGAGTGGGTCGGCAACACGGGGGCCAGCGTGGGGGTCCGCGTGGGGACCAGCGTGCGGTCCCGTCTTGATAGCGCGGACGGAAATCTGTCCGCCACGTGTGCAGCGGGCCCCCTCCCAAACGCGCGCACGCGCGCGCCCCACGAGAGGCGCTCAATGCAAGGATTTCATTCGCGCCCGCTGACGATCGCGCACTGGCCGACAGCGTGGCCGCAGGACCGCCCACGGCTGTGCCTCCTACCGTGTGAACCTCGGTGCCGCCGCCAGCGCCTGCCGCGAGTGTCGGCGGCTATACGTATATCTCCTCTCCCCTCCGCCCCTCAACGCCTCATGTGCGCCTCCGCCGCAGCCAAAGCGGCAGCGGGCGCCGCTGACAAGCCGCCCCCCCCGCCCTCCGTGTGTCGCGGGGGCGACGCCTCGGCATGACCACGGCCTCGGCCGGCTGGTGCCGCGGGTCTGCCCCCCCCATCTTGGCCCCACGCGCTACGGCGCGTGTCGGAGCCCATTTCTTGGCCACGTGGCTGCCGACCGTGAGCGCCAAGAACCCCCCCCCCCCCCTCGCCCCCCCGCGCCTCGCCGGCCCGTGCGGCGCGCCTGCTGCAAGTGGTCGGTGACGGGGGGTGGTGGTGGGCGAGACCTACCCGCGCGTATTGTTTCCTCCCTTTCGCACTCTCTCTTCCCCGGGAGGGAGGGGGGGTCGGCTGCCCGCCGCAGTGCGGCGGGCGGGTGGGCCCGTTGGGGGGGGGGGCGGCCGCGGCGGCGGCTGAACCGGTGGGCGCGGGTCGCCCACGGCTGGCGTAGCGGCGGTGGCAGCGGCGGCGGCGGCGGCGGCGGTGGCGGCGACGGCAGCAGCGGCGACGGCGGCGGCGGTGGCAGCGGCGGCGGCGGCAGCGGCGGCGGCGGCGACGGCGGCGTCGGTGCCGAGTGGGGAGGGGCGGGGGGGGGGGAGCGGCTGGTCCCCGCCCCACGGCTGACGCCTGCGGGCGCGTGCCGTCCGGGTGGGGGGAGGACGCTACCCCCCGCTGCCCCCCCCGCGCAGCGCTGAGGGGGTGGCGGTACGGCCACGTGCGTGTGGCCTGCTTGGAGCGGAGGTGGGGTGGGGGAGGGGAGGTAGGGCGGGCTGATCCCTGCCGCCGCCGTGTAGCCGCGCGTGCCTGCGTGTTGGTGACCGCGGCGCGGCCGGCGCTGCTGCTGCCGCTGCTGGTGTCCCGTCGCGGCAGCGTCGGCTGGCGTTGCTGGTGTCGCCAAGGGTGCGGCTGTCCAGAGCGGCCACCCTTTTGCCCTTATCCCCCAGCTCGCACTCCCGACCCCCGAGTTACCACGCACTAACCTCCCGCCACCCCCCTTTCCCCATTCACCACCCCCCTCCCCCCGCCCTCCACTTTCCGTCCCCCACTCCCCACCCCCCTCCTCCCATTCCCCAACCCCCTCCTTCCATTCCTCAACCCCCACCTTCCATTCCCCACCGCCCTCCCTGCTCCCCTCACGTTCCCATGGTTGGTGCCGTGCGGCGCTTGTTCTTCCGAAACCGTCCCGAACCGGTGCTTCCCTGTGTGGGTCGCGCCCCGCACACCCCCCCCTCTCCCCCGGGCGGCGGCATGGGGCGGCCGTCGTCCAAGCGGCACCCGCGCTCGCACGCGTCGGGGGTGCCGCAGGTGCCACGGCGGGCGTTCGCGTCGGGCCCCCCACGGTGGTGGGTGGCGCTGATGCTGGCGGCGGTGGTGACGGTGCTGGTGGTAGGGTCCGCCCTCAACGTGTCGTACGTGGTGCTGCTGGTGCAGCGGGCGACGGCGGACGGGTCGGCTGCGGAGGGGAGTGGGGGAGGAGGGGGCGGCGGTGGCCTGGGCGGGGGGCCTGGGGGACGTGGGGAGGGAGGCGCCGCCGCCGCCGCCGGCAGCGGGGGGGTGGTGGGCGCGAGCTTTGTGGGCGGCCTCACCGCCCTCCTGTCACCGGGAGGGGGGGCGAAGCGGACTGCCAGGGGGGGCGCCGATGCGGAAGAGGCACACGGGGCTGTGGCAGGGTCGGCACAAGACAATGGCGGCGGTACGGCCGAGGCAGCCGATGGTGGTGGTGACGCGCCAGAAGGGGTAACCGGCGACTCGGCGGCGACAGGGCTGGCTGCGCCAACGCCCTTGCCGCCCCGCGTTGCGTCCACCGGCCGGCACTTGTACATGTCCAAATCGGGCGAGTCGGTGACGGTCATGGACAACCTGTGTGTCGAGGCCAATGGCAGCAGCTACACCCTCCCGCAGCCTCTGGCATGTGGGTGGACGTTTACCCAGACGGGCGCGCTGCGCATGCCGTTGGCGTCGGATTGTGCGAAGAAGGAGGCCGACTCGTTTCGGTATATGAAGATTCCGCCACCGACGGTGGTCCGCCGCCTCGACGCGGCCGCAGCGCCAGCGCTGCGGCACCGCGTGAACCTGGGCGGGGAGACGCTCTTTTTTACCCTCGCGGCGGCGGCAAGTAACCTGGCCCACTACACGGGCTCCATGACGCACGTGTTTCACGTCCTCCGCAACGCTGGCCACTATGGGTTGACAACTACCCCCACCCGCATCGTGATCGCCGTGGAGAAAATCACGTCGCCCGCTTTTAAAGACCCTCACGGCTTCCACTCCATCCTGCTGCGTGCCGCCGCGGGCGGCGGGCCTATCCACCACGTGGACACTGCGCCGGCCTTCCCGCTACCACAGGAGCCGCCAGCGGGGGATCCGACCCTCGGGGGTGCCCACGGCGGCGGGCCCGCCGTGACGGTCGTGCTCAACAATAGGGTGGTCAGCTCGCTGGTGCGCCCCGACGACACGGCGCTGTGCATGCGGCGGGTGGTGATCCCCAATTTTCCCCGCGGCCGCTGGTTCATCCCCGCTTCGGACGTGCCCGTGCCATCGGGGCTGCTGCCGCCGCACGGGGCGCCGACGGAGGTGGTGAAGCAGGCGATGGCAGACGCGTCGCTGTGGCGACGGCAACAGATGGAGGCGGAGGGCGACGCTCCCGCCGACGCGATCCCCTGGAGGTCGGCCGTCTTTGCGGCGCTGGTGCCCCCGCTGACGGGGGGGCGGCCGACCATGGCCCGGCGGCTCACGTACCTGATCCGCGCCCGCAGGCGCGCGTTTGATGACCCCTCCGAGGCGCGCATGCAGGCGCTCCTGCGGCGGGTGGCGACCCAACATCGGCTGATCCTGGACGTGGTCAACTTTGGCAGCATGTCCTTTAGCGACCAGCTCCGGTCGGTGGTGCACTCAGCGGTGCTGATTGGCATCCACGGGGCCAACCTGGTCAACACACTGTACGCGCCCCGGGGGGCCCACCTGATTGAGATCTTCCCCCGTAAGTTCTCCCACAACATGTACGTACGGGGGGGGGACGCGGGCCTCGGCTACACGGCGGTGACGCTGGAGGAGCCAGGGCAGGCCGACTATGAGGGGCTGTCCAAGTTTGACAGCCTGCACACGTGCATGAACAAGGACCCCGCTTGCAAGCTGTGGTACCGCGCCGACGTCCGGGCGCTGGAACTGTGCGAAGGGGACGCGGCGGTGGTGGAAGCGGCGCTCGTTGAGGCGGTGGCTCAGGCACTTCCACGCTCGTAGCCTGTGCCTACGCCCTTGGGACCTGCGTCGTGGGATGCCCGGGGGTTTGCATTCTTCTCTGACCCAAGAACTCAAAACACCAGCCCGAGTAATTTTTCAGATCAACTCCGGAGCCGTCTTGCCAGCTGGTCTCTGTCATGACTGCCACGTCCGGGTTCCCAGAGGAAGAGAGAATGAGCCGTCCTACTCGCCAGTGCTCTGTCGGGCGAGTCCAGCCCAACCACGACCGGCCACCCGAGCAGCTGTACGACGGGCAGGCGGGTCTCGCTTGCCTGGTCTTGCGCCCCCGAGCCTCGAGGGTCTTCTTCCCCGATTGATTGCCTGTCCCGCGTGGGCTGTGCTCGTCGACCTGGTCGGGGTGCCGCGGCTGCCTGTCGCATCGCTGCGCCGCGTCCGGCCCCTCCGGCGTCCCCCGATTATGCGCATCGATGTCGATGGCATCACCGTGTACTTTCCCTATGAGTTTGTCTACCCCGAGCAATATGCCTACATGGTGGACCTGAAGCGGACGCTGGACGCCCGGGGCCACTCCATCCTAGAAATGCCCACCGGCACTGGCAAGACGGTCACACTTCTGTCCCTCATCCTCTCATACCAGCTATACCGACCAGAGCTGGCCAAGCTGGTCTACTGCACCCGCACTGTGGGCGAGATGGACAAGGTCCTCCACGAGCTCCGGCGGGTGCTCGCCCACCGCGACAAGTGCTATGCCGAGGACGCACCCGCACGGGCAGCAGCGTCGCGAAAGGCGCTGGCCGTTGGGCTGACGACGCGGCGGAACCTGTGCCTCCACCCGGCCGTGTCGTCTGCATCGTCACGTGAAGAGGCAGACGCGCTGTGTCGCTCCATGACGGCCTCGTGGGCGCGTGGGGACCCGGAGGACATTGAGGATGTGGGCGGCCGCGCCCCGCGGCGGGGTGCCGCGACCAACGGCTCTGTGGTGCGCATGGCTGACGCCGATGAGGAGGAGGAGGGGGGTGCCCCCCGTGCCTTGACTGCTGCTGCGGCTGCCGAAAAAGGCCTGTGCGAGTACTTTGAGGGCTACGATAAGGAAGGTACCGACGCTATCCTCCCCGCTGGCGTGTATGGCATTGATGAGCTGATAGCGGTTGGCAAGGAGCGTGGCTGGTGCCCCTACTACACCGCCCGCCACGCCCTGTCGTTTGCCAACGTCATTGTGTACAATTACCAGTACCTGATTGACCCCAAGGTGGCGGGGCTCATCTCTCGTGACCTTGCTCGGGAATGCGTGGTGGTGTTTGATGAGGTGCGTTTGCTCCTAAGCTGTTGTTGGCTGTTGCTTGTCTGTTATCGGCCCTGCGCTTTAGCCTGCATGCGTCGTCAGCGGCCGCGTCGCTGGACCACAAACCAATGGGCGCCGCGGCGCTGCGCGCTTGCTCCTCTTTTGTTTTTTCTCGTGCTCGACTGTTCTATCCGGCTGACATTCTGTCGCTATTGCTGGGTCTCCATGCCAATTGCGAGTCTCGCCTGGTCTGACATGCCTGTGTCGGCGCGCTCAGGCTCACAACATCGACAACGTGTGTATCGACGCCCTGTCTGTGGCTATTCGCGGGGACACCCTGACGCGGAGCCTGCGCAACCTGGCCACCCTGAACGCCCGCGTAGGGTCCATCAAGACGACCAATGCGGACCGGTTGGCGGACGAGTACGCGCGGCTTGTGCAGGGGATGTCTATTCAGGGCATCCTGCCTGCCCACCAGGATGACGCCGGAAGGCGGCGGACTGCCGCGGACGTCATTCAGGCGAGCCCGGTTATCCCGGCGGACGCTATTGAAGAGACAGTGCCTGGCAACATTCGTAAGGCCGAGCACTTTCTGCGCTTCCTCCGCCGCGTCATTGACTTTCTGAGCAAACGCATGAAGCTGCCGCACGTGCAACAGGAGTCGGCGCCCAAGTTTGTCCACGCCCTGCTTGTTGACGTGCAGAGCGACGCCAAGCCCCTGCGGTTTTGCTCGGAGCGGCTGAAGAGCCTGCTGACTACGCTGGAAGTGGCTGACGCCGCTGCCTTTGCGCCTGTGCAGTTGGTGGCGGACATGGCCACACTGTTGGGCACGTATGGCAAAGGCCAGTCTTTCGCACTGATCTTTGAGCCGTTCGACGAGCGCCTGCCGAGCATCCCCGACCCCGTCCTCCAACTTTGCTGCTTGGACGCCAGCCTGGCCATGAAGCCTATCTTTGACCGGTTCCAGTCGGTGGTGCTGACGTCGGGAACTATCTCTCCTCGCGACATGTACGCCAAGGTGCTCAGCTTCACCCCCGTCGTCTCGCGCTCCTATTCCATGTCGCTCCAGCGCAACTGCATCTGCCCGCTGATCGTGTCGCGGGGGCCTGACCAGGTGGCAATTTCCTCCAAGTTTGACTGCCGCGGTGATAAGGCCGTTGTTCGCAATTATGGCATGCTGTTGGTGCAGCTGGCTGAGGCCGTGCCGGATGGCATCGTTGCCTTTTTCACCTCCTACACGTACATGGAGAGCATCCTCGCAATGTGGGATGACATGGCCATCATCAAGCTGCTCTTGGAGCGAAAGCTGGTCTTCATCGAGACGCCCGACACCATCGAGTCTTCCCTAGCCCTAGACAATTACCGGCGTTCTTGCGATGCAGGGCGAGGCGCCATCTTCCTCTGCGTGGCCCGAGGCAAAGTAGCCGAGGGCATTGACTTTGACCGCCACTACGGTCGAGCTGTCGTCATGCTGGGTGTGCCGTTCCAGTACACCGAGTCGCGCGTCCTTCGAGCGCGACTGGAGTACATGCGGGACAATTGCGGCATCCGGGAGGGTGACTTTTTGTCGTTTGACGCGCTGCGGCAGGCGTCTCAGTGCCTAGGACGGGTGGTGCGGAGTAAGGCGGACTATGGGATCATGGTGCTGGCCGATAAGCGGTACGTGCGGGCGGACAAGCGAAACAAGCTGCCGCAGTGGATCCTCGAGCTGATGCCCGAGGCCAACGTGGACCTCGACACGGACGCGGCAGTAAGTGCATCCAAGGCCTTCCTCCGTGCCATGGCGCAACCGCTAGACCAATCGGCGCAAATGGGCACCGCGCTGCTCTCCGAGGCGGACGTGCGGCGGTTGGCAGAAAAGGACAAGGTGCGGACGGCGGCGCTGGCAGAGCAACGCCAGAATGCAAAGCCTGTGGCCGATGCTGCGCCAGAGCCCGTGCAGATGCAGATGGATGACGACGACGATTTGGCCGACTATCTCGGTACCGTCGCACCCGACTATGATGATGACGAGGAAATGCAAGTACTGGAGGAAACCGAGGCGCAGCTTAGAGTATCCTGAAGCAAGACTCCTGCCTTTTTGATGCTTTCGTGTGGTGTGCGCAAACAGCTACTCATCTCTTGTGGTCTCAGTCACTCCTGGTCGTGCATGGAACGGGCCCTAAGGACTCCCGGACGAGCGGTCAGCCCCACGCGAGTGCCCGCGGTGAGCTGGACGTGCTTGGAAGACTGTGCAATCCTATAGCTCGGGCAAAAGAGCAGGCACGCATCGAAGCACGGCGCTGCGCGGGCTGCTCGAGAGTAGACACCAGCCTCTTCACGCACAATCATTTCATGCTTTACACTCCCTCCATTCTGGTGAGCACGTGCAGCCAAGCTTTGCAACAGCAACACGAAGAGAGTTACAGCGTGACTAAGCGTTCCGTCTCTGTTCACTCTCTCCGGTCGCATTCTACAGATGACCTTAATGCAGCCGCGCGAGCTCCTCGACGCGGTTTGCCAGGTCCTCCACCGAGAGGTCCACCGCCTCCGCGACCACCGCCGCCTTGTTACGGTCCAGGTCCAAGAAACGCTCAATGAGGTCACCGTCAATGTACCCTCGGGCCTGGTTGGTTGCCCCGTTGCCGAGGACGGAGGTCCCAAACCCGCTGCTTGGACCGGTTGCCTCAGTCGCAAAGGCGCGCCACTCGGTGTGCTGCAGCCCGCCAATGCCCTTGACCACGTCGTTGAGGGCCGCTTCCACTCGCCGGAGCAACTGGAAGTCTTCAGGGGTCAGTCGCACGAGGACACCCACCGCGCCGCTCACCGAGCCGTACAGCAGTGTCTGGGGCGCAACCGAGACCGCAACGGGATTGCCCTTGGATGAGCCCGTACCGTCCGCAGGGCTATCCTTCCGCATAACGAGGGAGCCTGGCAACAGTCGATTGATGAAGTCGCCAGTGTGAAAGGTACCCACCAGATCCAGCTGCGCCCGCTCATCCTCGTTGACGGCACCGCTGCGGCGGCGCAGGGTGATCAGGTTGAAGCCGTTCTCCCCGCCCAATGACACCTCGTCATCCACTGCAGCCACCGCTGTCATCCAATGGCAGCCGTAGTCACGAGCCACCTCGTCCAGGTGCTCGGTCCCGTCACCACTGGTGCTAAACCGTAGCACTGTCACGGACTTGATCATGTCACCGACAATCACAAAGTCGCCGCGCGTCGCAAGCAGCAGTGCCACCGTGCTACCGCCGCATGTGTCCTGAACGACCAGTGCGCGGTTGCTGCCGCCGACACCGCCACGAACGGTCCACGCCAGCAGCAAAACTCGGTGGTTCACACCCGCCACCAGCATCCCGCGGATGTGGTTGAGGCAATACACCGCACCTTGCACGGACAGCTCCGCACGCAGCCGCAGCTGACCCCCCTCCACCGTGAAGGCCAGCAGTCTGCCCTTCGAGGGTTCATCCTCATCAGGCAGCGTGTAGGCGGTACCCAGCACAAAGCACTCCTCTCCAGCAGCGCCCCCACCTGGGACGTCACCGTCGCCCACATTCATGTCCAGGCCTCGGTTGGCCGCATCAAGTGGTGAAGACAGCGACGGTAATGTCGTGGACAACAGGGAGCAGCCCATCTCGTTGATATCCAGCTTGAAAGAGTCCCGCGTCTCAAACGTCGTGTCATCCAGCAACCTCAGGTAGTGGTCCTCCGTCTCGTCCCCAGACTCATCCACCGCTAGGGCAGTAGTCAGCACAGCAAACATGTGCGCCACGGGCGCGTGGGCGATACGGCGGGGGCCCTCCCCCAGGGGAACAGTCCGAATGTGGAGCTTTTGGATATCGTCCACCGCACCCAGCAGCAAGCTCGTGGGGGTGGCCACTGCCAGGCAGTCGGGGAAGGCAGCCGAGTGGAAGCCAACGACACGCGTCACGGCGCGCAGGTTGACATGAGAGAATAGCAGCTTCGTGCCACCGGCAGAGGCGTGGACAACGGTCGGCCGGTCACAAGCAGCAAACACGTGAGTGGCACCACGGGTAGTAAATGCACTCAGCGACGCCGGCTGAGACCCCACCGTCACCCGCTTCCGGTCGCTTAAAAGCGCCTCTCTCGCCGCTGCGCTCAGCACCGGATGAACATCTGGTACTGCGCCGCCCGCCTTGGGAGAAGGGTCGCTGGCAGGAACGACCGAGGCGTCCACTCTGAAAGTGAACAGATGACCATCACCGAGGGCCACGAGTAGGTAGTCCACATTCTCAAGGGTCGCCAAGAGCACGGAACGGGCAATGACCTGCCCATCCAATGGCTCCGTCCGAAGCGGTTGCAAGCCAGGAAGCGACAGCAGACGCACGCTCACCTCCGTCCACATACCGACCGCCGCCATAATCGGGCTCTCCCGGACCGCCGACGCTGGCGTGACATCCACGTCGGCCATGGCGTCTTCGTCATCGCCGGTCGACACGGAACGAGCATTTGCAGACAGCAGCGAGCAGTCCACACAAGCGACTTCATTCGGGAGCGTCACGGACGCGGCAACGACGAGTTTCTTGGCAGACACGTCCACAAGAAGCGACACCAGCTGGCCCCCCGTAACGGCGACGAGCACCTGGCAACCGGCGCTGGAAGCGGCCACAACGCGAGTCCCCGCCGGTGGCGTCCACTCGTGAGCACGAACAAACTTGGCCGACGCATCAAGCAAGGCCACCACCGACGGGCATGCCTGAACCACCAGGTCTTCGGAGAGGTTGCCAGCGTGGAGCGTGGGAGCAGAAGCCTCCAGGCCCGGTGGAGACGCCTCTGCCATCTCCTCGCCGTCCACAAGCTCTAGCACTCGCGTCTCGGCGGTAAAGGACATGAGAAGAAGAGAGTGGAAGGCGGTCGCCGTCGAGCTCCGCAGCGAAAACATCGCCTTGATGCCCGGCAAGTTCTCCGACGCCTGCTCAGTAATGCCAATCCCGTTACGGAGGACGCGCAAAGACCCATCCTTGAAGGCACCCGAGCAGGTGACCACCTGGCCCTGGCCCTGTCGCTCCAGGTCGACGACACAAAAGTCCACAATTGGTCCCAGGTTCTGAAAGTGCTCCACCACCTCAACATACGCGTTGTCCGCCGCTTGGCTGCGTAGCCGCACCAGCTGAGAGTCGCCAAAGTGGGAGCCAACGAACACAAAACCATTGTCGAGGTAGGACAGCGTAGAGGGGATACTCGTCTCCCCCAGCGGCTCCATGGACAGTCTGGTAACAATGCCAGGAGCCGCTGAGCTGGACTCGAGGATGAGCATCGACAGCTGGCCTTTATGGTCGCCAAGCAGGTAGCGAGCCCCAGACGCGTCCATCCGACCGACCGCCTTGATGATGGTGGCCGCGATGGGGATGCTCACCAGCGCCGCCACCGCGCCGCCACCCCCGGCACGGCTAGAAGCCGCAGGAGCAGCGCTAATTTCGTCCACATCCGAGGACGCCGCAGGAGGTGTCGTCGCTGCCTGCCGCGCTGCAGACACATCTTCCCCGCTCGACGGCGGAAAGTACGAGATTGTCTGCTCGCCAATGACCAGGCAGCCAAAGAACGGCGGTGGTACCGCAATCAGCGTCGAGGCCGTCTGCTCCAGGTTGGTCTGTCCCCCGGGTGCGTCGGTGAAGTCCTTGTAGTCTAGCTTGACACCCAGCATCTTCAGGTGCACCGCGTCGTCCCCATCCGAGTAGAGGACGGCCAGAACAGGGATAGAAGCTGCGCCATACAGAAACGCAATGTCACGCACCGTCTCACCAAGCCGCACGTTAAATGCCTCTGCCGTCCAGCCGCGAGGGATGATTCTGAAGAGGTTCTCGTACAGGTGCATGCCAACGCACCGGCCGTCGGGGTCGGCCACCGACATGAAAGGTCGGTCCATGGCGCGGCCAAGGTTGTCTCGCGCGTCACCACCAGCAATGGTCACGACTTCCCGGGTCGTCGGGTTCCACCGCAGGACACAAAACTGCAGCTTCGCTGTGAGAACCAGCAGGTCCTCCGTGGCGGGGAGCGCCGCACCAGCAGCTGACTGGAGCCGCCGTTTCTGATGTCCCTTCTCGCCGGTGTCCCCCAGACCAGCAGACCGCTCACTCGCGGCAGCGGCAGCGGTTGCGGGGGGCAGCAGCAGCAGCGATACGATGCGGCCATACATTGGGAGCTCCAGCAGCGGCACCAAGCCACTGGGCGCGAGCGCGTAAATCTCAATACGGGAGCCTTTGGCAAGTAGCAGGTTCCGCTCGCCGGGGCGTCCCATAAAGTTGCCAACCTGCAGCCAGTGGCAACACATGAAGAAACAGAGGACGAACAAGTAGTCAAACGTCAGTTACCCGTACACAACAGTCTGGACTGAGGCATGGACACCGGGTCAGCCGCACATGAGCAGCAGGCACACGAGAACATAGGAGACAGCAGAGAACGAGCAGCGCATATAAAACGTACGACTGCAGCCGTGACGCTCGAGGCCTTGTGGGCCGTCACGACATAGTGATCCGACATGATGAAAGCTGCGAGAATGCACCGGATGAGTTGTGGTCAGCAGCGACGCAGGTGGGCGATCACCACGATACGATGAACTAGCAAGGCAAGTGCCTGTCGCTAGATCCAAGATGCCGACGCTGGGCGTAGGGCCTGCTCGCCCGAGCGTAGGCGCGGAGAGGGTAGTGTCAACAGCACGGGCTGCAAGGTGCGATGCGAGAGGCTGGCGGGTCTCTGGCGGTTGCACTGCAACGCACATGCCCTATGAAATTCAGACGACTGGGAATTTAATTACAAACGTTCTAATTGCCAACTGGTGACACGTTTCTCGGCTGGCCTGTTGTCCAGCTGCAAGCAAACCCACGAGGCAACAGTGAAGACCTGCTCGTCGTGCCTGTCCGCAACTACAGCGCTACGGCGCGACGCAAATCATCAACTCGCAAACGCCATCCGTACGTAAAGGCAGGGATAAGACCGCTGCAGCAAAGCGTACAAACCAACACTCTACCGCCGCTCGTTCGCATCCGTGGAGCAAACCAAAACCACTGGTACCAGATGCCTGTGCATCCTCTGGCGCGCCAGGTCATTACCAGCACCACATCCAACCAACAGACGGAAGCAAAACCAAAAAACAAAACAGGCGCGCGGAAAAAGGGACGGAGTAGGCTGCCAACATCATCTATTCATACACACTGGTTGATGCAAGGGTGGTTGATGCCGGCGGGTACTGAGAAGGTTGGGGGTGCGCTCCATGTGCTCAGGCCGAGTACACAGGTCACAATCCATGCGCCCCGGCCGCGTCGACGACACGCCCCTTGCGCCCCGGCCGCGTTCAGGGCGCACAGCATGCGCCCCGGCCGCCCGCAGTACTCTTCCAGCGCTGCAACAGCAAGAAAAAAATGGTGCCCCGCCCATTCACTCCTTCACCACCACCACCTCGTCTGCCGCAACGGCTGCCGCGTCTGCTCCTTGGCTCTTGGCGGCCGTCGCCGGCGCAGCAGAGGTCGCGGACAGCTGCTCAAAGGCGCGCTTGGTGTCCGCGTACGTGGATCCAAACCCAACGCCCGCGCCAAAGCCAATCGTCGTCGCCCTCGACGCGCCGCCGCCTGTCAATCCGTCAACGCACGGGCAACAAAAAAACAAAAACGGTAGACAAAGAAAAAATACGGCACAAGACGCGCACGGTCAGGCACAGCCCGTGCAGCCGGTGCGAGTTGAAAGGAAAAGAACCCGCAAGGAAAGAAAAACAAGGCAGACGAGACGAGGATCCAAAACCAGCTCCACCACGCAGGACCCGCATCCACGGTATGGTCCCGGAGGCCGCCTGAAATGCGGACGCCGAACAAGACGCTGAATGCAGACGACTCCACACAAATCAACACCGTAGACCGCCAGCGATAACCCCCAGCGGCCACGTACGGAAAAGCACCAGCGCCGCGACCGCACCACCAGCGAGGCCGTAGGCCATCCGCTTGATCCCCGTCTCAATGGCCTCGTCCCATTGCTCGCTAATCTTGTGCTCGCTGGCCACCATGATGAACACCACCTCGAGAGATGACCCGATAGAGCACGGAAGGAAGCGCAGGCCAACCTCTGGGCGTCGTCGAGGCAAACACACACAGCACGAGAAGGGGTAGATGGCTCGCGGGGGGAGAGTTGCTCACCGTGCGGGGCAAGCCGATGGGAGAGGCCCGGTCCGACAACGTCAACTACGTCGCGCGGCAACAGACACGGAATTGATGGTGGCCCGAAGTCGTGTCACGCACCTGTGATTCAAGTGGCCCGCCCCTGGTAAGCATGGATCGCGCCGAAGACTTGGTGGACCCAGCTCTTCTGAGTGCGTGTCTGCTCGTTGCGCTCGTCTTCTTCTGTTTCTCGCCCGACAGCCAGGCGGCCGCCGTGTGACCCCTGCCGCCTTGCGGTTGTCCTTTTTTGCTGCTTGATAGAGCGCTTCTGCTCCCTGGGTCATTTGCCGCGTCATTCCCATTTTTTTCTGCCCCCCTCGCGTTGCCCGGGCGGCTCGCTCATCGCTTCGCTCTGCTCGGGGCGGCCGACCATGGCGGACGTCCCCGCCCTGTGGCTCTACCGCTCCGACGCGGACGGCTCGACGGTCGGGCCTGTGGCGGTAGCCGCGCTCGCCGCCGCCTGGGCCGCCGGCGAAATTGACGGCCTGACGCCCGTGGCGGCCGCGCCAGACGCGGCGGCCGCCGCCGTCTCGCCGCCCGCCTTCCAGCCCCTGTCGTCGGTGCCGCCGCTTCGGGCGGCGCTGGCGGCCATCCCGGTGGCGGGGGAGGAGGCGGAAGCGGATGGTGATGACGGTGGGGTGGTGGCTGCAGCGGCTGCCGCGGCGGCGGCTGGGGAGGGGGCGTTGGCAGGTGGCGGCGAGGCGTGGGCGGGAGAGGGGGGGGAGCAGTGGGCAGGCAAGGGGGATGATGCGGCGCTCCGTGCACGTGGCGGACTGGCGGCGGGCGGTGGTGGGCCGCCGCCGCTGGATGGCGTGGCAGCGGACCCCTTGATCGTCGACGAACCCGCGTATGATGAGGAGGTGTACGCGCCATCCCCGCTGCCGCCGCTACCGCCCTACGCCGATACGGACGGCCACGGCGGCGGGGGTGAAACCATGGACGCTACCACCGCTGCGCTGGTGGGAATGGACGCCCCCCCTTCGGCTGACGGCGGCGCCGCTGCTGCGGGCGCTTCCCCGCCCGCCGCCGCCGCCGCCGCCGCCGCCGGTGAAGCGGCCGCCGGCCGGGACGCCCCCCCAGACCCGGCGGCCGCGGCGGAGGAAGCGCGGCTGGCCAAGGCGCGCAAGCGCGCGCGCGCACGGGCCAACCGGGCCGCCCGCGCGGCGACGGCGCACACCCTCTACTGGTCGGGCGCTCCCCCCGACGTGACCCCCGCGGAGGTCGCCGCCTACTTTGCGGCGTGCGGGGTGCTCGCGACGGCCGCAGACGGCTCGCCACGGGTAAAGTGCTACGGCGGCGCCGCGGGCGACGGGCTCGTCACGTACGCGCTGGCGCCGTCGGTGGACAACGCGCTGCGGGTGCTAGACGGGGGGGAGGTGCGGGCGGGGTGGCGGCTCAAGGTGGAGCGCGCGACGCTGCGGCCCAAGGAGGCGGGGGTGGGGGGCGGGGGGGGCGCCGCCGGCGCCGCCGGCGCCGCCGGGGCCACCAGCGCAGACGGGACGGGTGCGGCGGGTGCCCCTGTGGCCAAGCGGCCCCGCGTTGACGGCGGCGGCGGCGGCGGCGGCGGCGGCGACGGCGGCGGCGGCCGCGGCGGCAAGGGTGGCCGCGGGGCCCCCCCCCGGCGGCGTGGCCAGGTGCCGACCGCCGTCTCTTGGGCCGAAGACGCGGAGGAAGGAGCCGGCGCCGGGGGCCCGAAGAAGTCCGAGCGCCGCATCCTCCTCCTCACCAACGTCTTTGACGCGGCCGAGGCGGCGGCGGCGGGCCCGCCCGCCGCCGTCGCCGCCTGGTACGCCGCCCTCCACGGCGAGATGGTAGCCGGCGCAGCCGGCGTCGCGCCCGTCGAAAAGGTGACGGTCTTTGAGCGGAGCCCGGTGGGCGCGGTGGCGGTCAAGTTTCGGTCGGGCGCGGGCGCGGCGGCCGCGCTGGGCGTCATGGACGGGCGCTGGTTTGGGGGGCGCCGCCTCGCCGCCGCGTGGTGGGACGGCCGCGACTACCGGGTGGCCGAGGGGGCAGACGAGGCCGCGCGGCGGGGGGAGGCGTGGGCGGCGTGGCTGGAAGGGGGGGAGGCGGGGCCAGGGGGGGTGGGTAGAGACGCTGGGGTGACAGAGGCGACACCAACCGACGGCCAGGCGCTCCGGGCAGGGGTCCTCGACTTGGCGGGGGGGGGGGTGCGGAATGGGGACACCCAAGGGGCGCTTGACGTGGCAGCGCGGGGCTCGGAAGGGGAGGTGGGCGTGGGTGTCGGGGAGCCTGCCCCCGAATAGAGCTGGCTGCGGCGTGGGAGTGGCGCCGCGCACGGAGCGGCTTGGGGGTAGGCGAGTCGAGAGGAGCATACCCTGCGCCCCACCGGCGAGGGGGTTGCGGCGTCATCACCACACCCGTGTCGCTACGCCAACACCGTTAGATGCCGGTGAGGTGTGTCCCGGCCGCGCTGTCGAGCGACTCGGCAGGCATCAGAAGCCAACGGCGCTGGGATCCCGCACCCGCCGCGGTGGTCATGCCGCGTGCGGTTGACCGGGCGCGGACGTACGAGTCTGGCTGCGTGCACCGCGTCGTCAAGAAGAGAAAAACAGTGCCGTGGAAGAAAAGACTATGGATCCGGACAAGAACAAGCGCAAGAAAAAAGAGAGGAAAAGAAACACAAAATCGCAGAGGAACAGGGAAGTAGAGATACGACACACTACACCCAATGCAAGAGCGGGTGCACGGGATGCCAACCCATCCCGCGCATCCACGTCACGCTCCCAGACCGGCAGGTGCACGACCGGCCGGCACCCGTCATCCGGTGCAGGCCCCACCGCCACGCCACCCGGTGGCGCAGGCACAGCAAGGCGCCCGCTGTGCCACCGTTGCCCGCTGCACCAGGCCACCATCCAATCAGCAACCGCGCCCGCGCGCCCACCAGCCCACAACCCCGCCCGTGTACACCCAACCGTACAGAGTCGTGGACACCAGACAAGAACCCGCACACCCACCGACCCCAAGCAGTCACAAGGTATGTCCGCGGCCAACCTCACCAACTCGACCCCCCCCCCTCTCACCTCCGCCCCCCCCCCTCCCCAAAAAGAGGACTCCCCTATCGCAAGACCCGGTCGCACCACCAACCGCCGCGCACCAGCCCCCACGACCCGCCCACCTCACTCGGCGTAGCTCTGGTTGCCAAACCCGCCCTGGCCACTCGGCTGCGGCCGCACCGACCTCGCGTAATCCCCCGTCCCGTACCCCGCCCGCGACGGCACCTTGGCGAGGATATCCTCGAGCACCCCCTGCGACGACGTCGCGTTGTTCTTCCCCTTGGGCGCCTCGTACGTCTTGCGGAGGTCGCCCGCCACGCCGCCCGCCCGCTGGGGCACCTTGCCCAGGTAGGCCGGCTCGTCCGCGTCCGCCTCGTTGGCGCCCTGCAGGCCGCCCGCCCGCTGCCGCTGCCGCCGCGCCTCGTCGCCCGCCGCGGCGGGCACCGAGTTGCCCTGCCGCGCGAGCACATTGTTCTTATTGGCCGCCAGCGGGCGGGCGGGCGTGACGGCCTGCTCCACCGACGCGAGCGCCTTCATCGACAGCATCACCGCGGGCGCGCCCAGCGCGGCCGCGGCGCCCGTCAGGGCGGGGATGGCGCCGGCAAACATGGTGGCGGAGGGAGGGGGGGTAGGAGGGGGGGGGGGGGGGGAAGCGGGGGGTCGAGCCGCGTCAGCACGTACACGCACGAACGGCGGGCGGCGTCAACGGACGTGCGCGTCAACCGGGGGGACGAGACGGTACGCGTGAGGGTGAGGGGTGTGGGGGTGTGGGGGAGGGGAGACAGCCGGCGTCGCAACGGTCGGCGGGTGGTGACGCCGGTGAGGAGGGAGCGGCCGCCGCGCACGTGCACGGCGCCGCGCGAAAATGGGGATGTGGGGCGAACAATGTGTGACGGGCGGGTGCTCGGGGGGCCTGTCCAGGCCGCCGCCTGGAGGGCGCCGGGGGATCGGTGGGGGCGGCGTCGAGGTTCGGCGCCCCTCGACGCGGCCGCCGAGATCTCGCCGCCGCCGTGGCGCGCGTGCGGGCAGCAGCGGCGGAGCCCCGGTGTCAGCCACTCCCGGCCGTCTCGAGAAACAAAACTTGGCTATTTCCCGAATTCCTTACAGTAAGCTTCGATCGACCAAAACCTTGACCGGATCGATCATAACCCGCAACCGAGAGGCGGGGGGTGTTGTTGGCGTGTCAAGTTTTGCCCGCTTCGACCGGTCGGCCGTGCCATCGCTCGCACCTGCTGCCCGCTGATTGGCCTGCGGCGCACCGTCAGCCCGGCACAGCGCGCCGTCCGCGCCCGCCGGCTCGTGTGACACACCGTGTGCCGACGGCGCGCGCCGCGAGGGGGCACACCGACGCCCGGCTGGCAGAGGCGCGACCCACCGCGCCGCCGCCAGGCGCGCTGCGGGGGAGGGGGTGGGGGGGGGGGGGGGGGGGTGGGGCCCCAGGGGAAGGGACGCCGCCGCCAGGCCCGCCGCCAGCGCACGCGCCGCCGGCCCGCGGCGCGCGCGAGCGCCGCCGTCGCCGCGCGGCCGGGCGTGCGCGCTCCCCCTCTTCCCCCACCAAACCCCGCCGCGCCCCCCCCCCCCCCACCCCCCACCCCCCCCCCTCCAACACCCGCAGCAACGCCGCGTCCGTGTACCGGCGGCCACCGCGTCGCGGTGCACCGCGCCGCGGTCGTCGGCCGCGTGGCTCCCCGCCGGCGGTGGCGGCGGCGCCCCGCCGCGCACGGGCGGGGGGTGGGGGGGGGGGGGAGGCGCTGGTGGGCGGCTGCCGGCCGCCGCCGTGACGCCGCGGCGCCGTGCCGGCCGCGGCCGCGTCGACGGTGCCGCCGCCGCTGGTGTGGTGCCGCCGCCCGGGGGGGGAGCCCGCCGCCGTGCGCGTGTGGCGGCGACCCGGCGGGCGGCGGCGCGGGTTGGGACGCTGCCGGTGGCGCCGGGCGGGGGTACCCCCGCCTCTGTGAGGGGAGCGGCGCGGTGCCCGCGCGTGCGGGCGGCGGCGGTGTGGCGGCCTCCCCCCCCCCCCTCCCCCACCGCCTGTCCCCCCGCCCTGTGCTGCGTCACGGCCCCCCAAGGCGGTGGTGAGGGCGGCTCCACCGGCGGCCATTCCCCTCCGCCGGCGCTCCCCCCCCCCCCCCCCCGCCTGGCGCGCCCCCCCCGGCGCTGCCAATGGCGCCGCCAATGCCGGCGGGCCCGGCCGGCGTCCCCCCCGCCGGGGCACCCGCGGGCGCCCCCCCCCCCCCGGCACCCCCCCCGCGCAGCCGCACTCCACCTCCCCCGTCGCGCTGTCTGGGGGCGGCGGGTGGGGGGCGCCCAAGCGCGGCGGCGGCGGCGGCGCGCCCCCCGGCGGCGGCGGCGGCGGCGCGCCGACGACCGGCCGGCCACCGGCGGGCGCACCCGCCCCAGCGGCGAGCGGCACCGGCGGCGGTGGTGGCGCCGCCGACAGCGGCGGCGTTGGCGCCGCCGCCGGTGGTGGCGGCGGCGGCGGCGTGACGGCGGCGCGGCCGCCCCCCCCGGCGCCCACCCTCGACATGGGCACCCTCTCCGAGGCGTACGGCGCGGCGCTGGCGCGGTCGGTGGTGGCGGCGCGGCTGGGCCTCAACGTTGCCGCCGTCGCGGCGGGCATGGCGGGCGCCGCGCTCGACGGCACCGACTTTCCCATGCCGCTGCCCGAGTATGAGCGCCAGATGGGGGCGGTGCAGGCCGCGGCGGTGTCGGCGGGCGCGGCGGCGGCGCTGGCCGAGGCGGACCGGTTTTGGGCCGCCACCGCCGCGGACGCGGGAGTGGAAGAGGTGGTGCCGGGGGCGGTGCTGGTGGAGCGGGGGGAGCAGGGGGGGGGGGGGGGGTGGGGGGGGTGCTCGGCGCCGCCGCCTGGGGGGGGGGGGGGGGGGCGGCCAGAGGACGTGGCGCCGCCGGTGGCGCCGCCGCCGCCGGCAGCGACAGCGGCGGCAGCGGCGGTGGGGACCAGCCGCCGCGCCGCCAGACGGTCGCGCCCGGCGCGACCGTTGCGCTCGTGCTGCACGGCCGCCTCCTCGACGGTACCTACTTTTACGCGTCCCCCGTGGCGGACGCGGCGGGCGGCTGGGCGTCGCCGTCGCCAACGGTGAGCGCGGCCGCCAGCTGGGCGGGTGGTGGCGGCGGCGGCGGCGGCGGCGGCGGCGGCCGTGGCGGCGGCGGCGGCGGCGGTGGCGGCGGCGGCGGCGGCGGTGGCGGCGGCGGTGGCGGCGGCGGTGGCGTGGCGGGGGGCGCCCCCGACCCGCTCGTGATGGACCTGAGCGAGGCCCCCCCGCGTTTGCCGCCGGCCTCGTTGGCATGGCCGAGGGCGACGAGCGGACGCTGTACGTGCACCCGCGGGGCGACGCGGGCATGCGGCGGCTGTTTGGGGCGGGGCTCCCGCGCAACGGGCTGCTCGTCTTTGACGTGGTCTGCGTGTCGGCGGATGTGGGCGGCGGCGAGGAGTGGGGGGGGGCGTGAGGCGCGCGGCCGGGGGGGTCTGGGGGGGGGGTTGGCGTCGGGGGGAGGTCGGGCCCCGCTCGTGGGGGGGGGGGGGCTCGCCGCCGTGGAGGGGGACGGGCCGCCGACCACGGGGCGCGCCACGGGTGTTTCATGCTTCATCCTGCCTCCCCTCCCCCCCCCCTCCCCCCTCCCCCTTCTCTTTTTTTTTTTTACCGTGTTGTTTGCTGTTATTGTGTGGGTTGTGCAGGTGGCCCCGCCACGTGGGCGCCGCCGCGGGGGCGCCGCCGCCTACGCCCTTGACTGCCTCCTCGGGGCCACCCTGCCGTGCTCTTTTTTTTTTTTTTTTTTTTTTTGTCTCCCGCGCCACCCCCCCCCAGCTCCGCAACTGACGCGGCCTCGTCGGGGCCACGCTGCCGGCCGCCTGCGTGTGTCCAGCGCCCGCCACGGTCTGGCCGCCGAGCCCCAGCCGCCCGCACCCGCCGCTCGACGGCAGTGGCGCGTGCGGCCGCCCGGCGCTCACCGCCCGGCGTGCGCAGCCGCCGCGCGCCCGCGCGGGGGGGGGGGGGTGGCGGTGGCCACGGCGCGCGGCGACAGCGTGTACGGTCGGCGGCGGCGGCGGCGGCGGCGGCGGCGGCGGCGGCGGCGGCGGCGGCGGCGGCGGCGGCGGCGGCGCGGCCGGCGCTCCCCGACCCCGCCCGCTGGCAACGGCCCGTGGCCGCGACGGCGCGGCGGTGGAGCGGGCGGCAGCGCCGGGTGTGTGGCCGCCGCCGCCGCGGCCCCCCCCTCGCTCCCGCGTCAACCCCCTCGCCAGGGAGCCCTGCTGGTCGCCCAGTGACGGCGCGCACGCGGGCCCGCGCGCTCGGCGGCGGGGGCGCGGGCGACGCCCGCGCGCCGGTCGCCGCGCCAGGCGGCAGGGAGTGCGGCACGCGCAAGCGTCCACAGCGGCAAGCCTGCCCGACAGAGACTGCAGCCGCTTGAGCGTCTGCTCCACCCATCCGCTTCCCCCCCCCCCCCCCCCCCTGCTCCTCCATCCAAGCTCTCCCCCACCACTCTCCCGCCTCTGACGCGAAAAAGGGAAGATAACAACGTACAGGCAACCCCCCCCCCCCTTCCTTCCCCCTCCCAACAGTCTCCCCGCCTCCCCCTGAACGCCCTCCCCGCTCGCCAACCAGACCCCCCCCCCCCCTATCCCCCCCCCATCCCCCCCCCCCCCCGTCCCCCCCCCATCCCCCCCCCCCCCCACCCCAAACCCTCAAGACGCCGCGAGCTCCGACTCGGCCTCGGCCTCCCAAAAGCTCTCGCTGTCATCCTCCACCCCCACCGCCTGGTTCAGCTCAAACAGCTGGCGGCCGGTCAGCTTGGCCTCCCCCGCCGCCCCCGCGCCCGCCGCCTTGGCCGCCGCCGCCGCGGCCGCCGCCCGCGCGGCGGCCATCTCCGCCTCAAACGCCACCGACCACGCCGTAAACGACTCGACCGTCACGGGCGTGCCGTACGCCTTGGCCGCCACCCGGTCGCCGCGCGCGTCGGCGCCGCCGCCGCCGCCGCCGCCACCACCACCGCCGCCAACGCCGTCGGCGCCCGCCTCCTCGCGCGTCTCAAACGTGGACCCACCACCCAGCCCGCGGCCGGTGCCAATGCCCGTCCCGCCGCCGCCGCCACCGCCGCCGCCGCCGCCGCCGTCCTCGTCCTCCGCCGCCTCCCCCCCGCCACGTTGGCCTGCAGCCAGTCCATGGCAAACGAGTGGAGGCCGAAAATCATGGGCATCCCCACCTGCGCCGCGGCCTCCGCGTCGAGCGCGGCGAGCAGCGCCGCGCGGCGCGGCGCGGTCAGCCCCGAGCCGGGGTGGAGGGACACTGCTGGCGGCGCTTCCGGGTAGGTGGGCGGGAGGGTGACGACCAGCTTTGCCGCGACGCCCGCGGCGGGGTGGGACAGCGCCAGCTGCAGCCGCCGCCCGTCGTCCGACAGCGGCGTGTAGTCGTCGAGGAAGATGGCGGCGAGCGCCTCGCGCTCCTGCTCCTGCTCCTCCGCGTGGTCCATGGCGGCGGCGTCAACGCGGGGGGGCGGCACAAAAAGGGGGGGGGGCAAAGGGAGGACAGGGGCATAGGTAGCGTGTGCCTGTCCCGTTGCCAAGAAAAAACAGAAAGGGGGGGGGGTGTCGCCGCGTGTAACCGTGTATGTATGGCGATGGGTGGTCGCAGGAGTGTACCGTGGCTGTGCGTGCCTGCGGTGGCTATACAGATGCAAGCTGCCACCGCACCGTGCCCGTGCACAGGGCCGATTGGGTGCTACTTTAGCGCACAGTGACAGACTGGGGATCCACCGCCGTTGATCTTCTTCATCGCGGCGGGCGTCGTCCGTCGCCCGACCTTGTGCCCTCGTCCCGTTAAAGCCCCTGTCTACCCGTGCCAGTGGGCGATGCCCGCCCGTCGGATAGTGCCGCCGCCAGCCCCCTCTGCCGCGCCTACCCTCCCGCCCCTACGCTGAGGAAGACATACACGAACAAGACCTACAGTACATCTACGCGCACACCCGAGAAGACAGAGCCAACCAGGCGAGTCGAGTCTGGGTGTTTGGGGCCGCTCCCCCCGTACGGTCGCAGCCCCCCTTCTGTACGTGACCGCACACGGCCGTGGTGGGAGTGAAAGGAGGAGGGCGAGCGGCCGTCGCGGCACGGCTCGTGGGCTCCCATCCTTTCCACTCGCTCTGGTCCGCCTTTCCTTGTTCACGGAGCGTAGGAGATGGCGGCGCTGGTCCGCGCAACGTCCGTACAAAGAGCAGGGCCTTCACCCCCACCCCCTTCACCCCCCCCCCCAAACCACCACCACCCCCCTCACCATCCCCACCATCCCCGCCACCCCTACCCTCCCCACCTCCCCCACCCCCCCGGCACACGCGCCCCACGTTGGTCGAAAAAAAAAAAATAAAGGAAAAAAGGGTCCCACGCTACAACCAAAAAAAGAACAAAAAACGGGGAGGGGTGGCCCCGCCTCACGCCCCCCCCGCCGCGACGCCATCGTCCTCGTCGGTATCCGCCGCGTCCCACGCGCCATCGTCCGCGTCGGCGCGGCCGGCCGCGTCGGCCGCGGCCGCGGCCGCCGCGGCAGACGGGACCCCAAAGAGGCTGCCGCCGGCAGCCGCCCGGCCCGGCGACAGCGGCCGCTCGGCGGCGGCGGCGGCGCCGCTCTGGGATGGCGGCAGCGCCGGCAGGGACGGCCGCCGCGCAACGCCGCCGCTCCCCCCCCCGCCACCTCCCGTCGCGGCCCCTCCCCCCCCGACGCCGCACGTCGGCCCACCGTCGCCGTCAGCGTCCGCGTCTGCCGCCGCCGCCACGGCCGCCGCGTCGTCGGCAGCGTCCACGACCGAAACCCACCCCCCCCCACTCACCGTCACGGTCACGCCCACATCGGTCGCAGCCGCGACCGCGGCGGCCAGCGACGGCGGACGCGCACCCCCCCGGGCACCACCGCCTCCCCCCCCCCCCCCCCCCACCCCCCCCACGGCAAGCCGCCACAGCGGTGGCCCGGCGGCACCCGCCCCCCCCCCCCCCCTCCGCCGCCGCCGCCGCCGCCGCCGCCAGCGTCGGGCACCTCGTCGTCAACGACCGCGACCGCGGCGATGCCGCCGAGGCGCACCGCCCCCGGCGAGTCGACGACCGCCCACAGCGCCAGCTGCCGCGTCACGCCCGCCGCCAGCTGCCGCGCCGAGGCGGTGACGGGGCCCGCCCAGCGGCGGCCACGGACGCCGTCCGCGACCGCCGCGGGGCGCCCGTCCCCGCCGCCGCCGCCGTCGCGGTCGTCGGCGCGGATGCTGACCGAGACGGTGCGGGCGGCGAGGGGGGAGATGGGCGGCGGGTTGTCGCCCGCCCAGCCGCCGCTGGCGCCGCTCGCGAGGCTGTCCAACAGGTCCCCGACGCCGCCGCCAACGTCGGCGGGCGCCACGTGGTGCACCCGCAGCGTGACGGGGATGACCGCCGGGAGGCCCGTGGAAAAGTCGTGCACCACCCGCGGGGGGGCGTCGAGCGTCACGCGCACGACGCAGCACGCGGCGGCCGACGCGGCCGCGGCGGCGGCGGGGGTGGTCGCCGACACTGGCCGGCCGTCGGCGGCAGCCGACGGCGACGCAGTGGCGGCCGCCGCGGACCCCCCGGGGACGGGCCCCAACAGGGACGACACGACGGGCGGCAGCGGCGACGGCGGGGACACGACCGCGGCGGCGGCCCGGTGGCCGGTGGCTGACCCTGGCGGCCCCGCCACCGCCCACTCGGACGGCACCAGCGGCGGCAGCAGCAGCCACCCCCACGGTCCCGGCGGCCCGTCGCTGCCGCCGTCGCCGCCGCCGCCGCCGCCGCCGCCGCCGCCGCCGCCGCCGCCGCCGCCGCCGCCGCCGCCGCCGCCGCCGCCGCCGCTCCCCACCGCCCGGCTGGGCGGCAGCTGCCGCCAGCGGACGCCAACGTGCGCGGCGCCGGCGCGCCACTGCGCGGCCGCCCCCGCCGCGACGGCGTGCGTCAGCGCCGCGACCGCCCCGTCGTCTGTTGGCGGCGGCCCCACCGCGGCGGCGCCGCCGCCGCCACCGGCGGGGGATGGCGGCACCCCCACCGCCGCGCCGACGCTGTCGGTCACCGCCAGCTGCGACAGGTGCCACCGGCGGGTGCCACCGCCGCCGCTGTCGCCGCCGTCGCCACCGCCGCCCGCGCCCGCGCCGGCGCCCGCGCCGCCCGCCCCAGCGCCCGCCGCCGGCAGCAGCCGCACAAAGAGGGTGGCGGTCTCGTTGGTGCGCAGCGGGATGCCCGCGACGGCCGCCGCCGCCGCACCACCGCCAGGCGGCGACGGCGCCGCTTCGCCCCCCCTCCCCACCCCTCCCGCCGCAGACACGTCCTCCACAGGGTAGACGGTCGGCGGGATGGGCGCCGCCTCCCACACCGCGTCGACGCCGCCCGCCAGTGGCGCCCCCCCCCCCGCGGGCGTCCACACCGCCACGCGGTCCACCACAAACGCGGGCGCCGCGGGCACCGCGGGTGCGCCAGCGGCGGCAGCCGCCGCCGCCGCCGCCCCCGCCGCGTGCTCCAGCTCAATGCCAAGGAGGTAGGCGCCCCCCCGGCCGGCGACGGGCGAACGCCGGATGAAGCGCGCAAACGCCGCGACGCCGGGCGTCAGCGCAACCGCGACGGCCGCGCGGGAGACGCGCCACGTCGGGGTGCCGGCGGCGGCGGCGGCGGCGGCGGCGGCGCCCGGTGCGGCGGGCGCGGCGGGCGCACCGGGCGGCGGGCCCGCCTCGCCGTCGAGGCGGTACGCGAGGCCCGCAAGGGCCACCACGTCCCACCGGCTGCCGCCGCCGCCGCCGCCGCCGCCGCCGCCGCCGCCGCCCGCGAGGCGGAACCACACGGGCCGCCGCGCCGTCGCGCCCGGCTCGAGGCGGCCGCCGCCGCCCCACGCGTCCGCGCGCCACCGCCCGTCGGCGGCCGCCGCCGTCGGCGGGTGGTCGTCGCCGGCCGCGGCGGCGGCGGTCGAGCCGCCCCACGCGTCGGGCGGCAAGTAGACGGCAGACCCCCCCCCCCCCCAGCGGCGGGGCCGCCCCCTCCCCCCCCCCCGGCGACCCCCCCGCCGAGCAGCACCACCCGAAACGCCGCCGCGGCGACCGCCACGGACCCCGTGTTGGTCACCTCCACCACCCCCCGCACCGTCTGGCCCGCCGCGGCGGTGACGGCCACGACGCGGTCGCCGTCGCCACCGCCACCGCCGCCGCCGCCACCGCCGCCGCCGCCGCCGCCGCCGCCGTCGTCCAGGCCGCCCGTGGCGTCCCCCCCCACGAGCGCCAGCGCGGGCAGGCGGACGGCCACCGCCAGCCGCGCCGCCGGCGGCAGCACCCGCACCGTCAGCGACACGTCGGGCGCGTACCGGGGCGGGTCCGCCGCCCGCTGCGCGCGCGTCGCGTTGAGCCGCACCCCCCGGCGGGAGAGGTGGAGCTCGCCCGCCGCCCACACGGCGGGCGTCGGCGGCGGCGCGTCGGCCGCCGCGCCGTCGGTGGCGGCGGCGGTGGCGGGCGGCGACGCCGGCGACCGCGGTGGCGTCGGCGCCCCACCGCCCGGCGCGCCGCCCGCCGACGCGGCCGCCGCCGCCGCCGCCGGTGGCAGCAGGGCGTACTGCCACCGAGCGCCGAGAAAAACGAGCGTCCCCGCCTCTGTGGCCGTGACGGGCAGGTGCAGCGTCAGCGACCCGCCCGGAGGCACCACCACGTAACCGCCGCCAGGCGGGCCGGGACCCGCCTTGCCGGGTGGGGCAGCGGGCGGCGGCGGCACCAGCGTGGTCGTCACTGGCGGGGCGCCCGCCGCGTCCGGCGGCGGCGCGCCGACGCCATCACCCCCCCACCGCCGCCGCCGCCACCGCCGCCGTCGCCGTCGCCGTCACCCTCACCGTCGCTATCCCCCGCGTCGTGCACGTCGGCAACGGGCCGCCCCTCCCAGACCACCCGCGCGCGCACCCGCCGCAGCGCCACCGCCACCGGCGCCGGGTTGCCAAACGGGACGGCCAGGCAGACGCGCTCGCCGGCGGCCGCCGCCGGCGGCGCCGCCGTCGCCGGGGGGGGTGGACTGCCCAGAGGGGCAGACGCGGCGAGGAGGCACCGCCGCCGGCGGGCGGCAAGCGCGGCGGGGGTTGGTGGGGGCGGGGGGGGCGGAGGGGGCGGGCCGTCGCGGCTGCCAGCTGCCGCCGCCGCGGCAGCTGCCGCGGCTGCTCGGGGGGGGGAGGCCGTCGCGGGGGGCGCCGCGGCCGCCGCGTCGGCGGCAACGGCGGCGAGGAGGCGGTCCTCGACGGCGGCCCAGCCGCCGCGGCCGACCGCCAGCGGGGAGCTGGCGGGCACGCCGCGGCCGCCGTCGGCGGTCGCGACCGCCACCGCCGCCGCGTCGACGGGCGGAAAGGGCACGGGGCGCACCCGCACGCCACCGCCGCCACCGCCGCCGCCGCCGCCGCCGCCGCCGCCGCCGCCACCACCACCGTCGGCGGCAGCGGGGGTGGCGGCGGCGGCGGCGGCGGCGGCGCCTCTCCTCCGCCCCCGCTGCCGCCGCGCGGCGGCAACGACGGCGAGCGTCCCCGCGGCAGCGGCGGCGACCCCCCCCGGATCCCCCCCCCCCCCCCCCGCCCCCCAATCCACGCCCGACGGCGTCGCCGCCGCCGCCGCCAGCACCGCCGCGTACGCGGCGGCCGCGTCGGCCAGCCGCCCCTGCCGCCGCCGCAGGCGGGCCAGCCACAGCGTCGCGCCCGCGGCGGCCACGGCGCCCAGCGGCGGGCCGCCGCCGCCGCCGCCGCCGCTGCCGCCGCCGGCGGCGGCCGCCTCGGCCGCGCGGACGCACACGCGCAGCGCGTCGGCGGCGGCCGCGTCGAGGCCGACGGCGCCGAGGCGGGCGGCCGCCGCGTAGGCGAGCAGCGCCGCCGTCCGTGGCGGCGGCGGCGTCGCCACGCCCCGCCCGCCGCCACGGCGGGTCGCGGCGGCGGCGAGGAGCACCCCCGCCCCCGCCGCGCGCACCGTCTCCGCCGCCGCCACCGGCGGCGCCCACAGCGGCGTGGCGGCAAAGAGGGCGCCGACGCCGGCGGGCGCCGCCTCGGCCACCACCGCCGCGGCCGCCGCGTCGACGGCCGCATCGGCGGCGGCGGCGGCGGCGGCGTCACGGCCGGGCCGCGGCCGCCACGCGTCGGCGGGCGACTCAAAGGAGCGGCGGCCCCATCCACGCGGGGGTGGCAGCGCCGGCGCGCCACGGCGGCCCGTCCCCCCCCCCCCCCGCGGGGTGGGGCGGTCAGCTCGGGCGGCAGCAGCACGGGCAGGACGCGGCCAACGACCCCCCCCCCCCCACCTTTGGCGCGGGGGCGGCGGCCCAGCCCGACGGCACCCCCCCCCCCCCCCCCCCATCCCCCCCTGCCCTCTCCACCGCCGCCCGCGCCGCGGCGAGCACCGCCCGGTCCGGCCGCCCCGCCCGGCCGTGCAGGTCCACCGCCCGCTCCCGCGCGGCGGCCAGCTCCCGCAGCCGGCCGGCCGGGGCGCCCCCCCCGGCAGCGGCCGCCCACGGACGGGCGCGGCGAGCAGCGCGAGGCACGCGCCGACGCCGTCAATGGCGGCGGCCTCGCGCGCCGCCGCCGCGCGGCCGCCCGCGGCCGCCGCGGGCGCCGCCGCCGCGGGCGTAAAGGGCAGCCACGAGCCGCCACCGCCGCCGCCGCCGCCGCCGCCGCCGCCGCCGCCACCGCCGCCGCCGCCACCGCCGCCGCCGCCGCCGCCGCCGCCGCCGACGACGCCGCCGAGGAAGGCGCCGCCGCTGGCGACGGACGCGGCGCGCGCGTCCGCCGCGACGGCACGGTAGTGCGACAGCGCCGCGTCCGTGTCACCGAGGGAGAGGAGGTCCGCCGCGAGCGCGAGCGCGTCGGCCGCCTCGGCGGGTGGACCCCCCGCGGCGGCGGCACCACCCCCACCAGCGCCCCCCCCGCCCAGACTGCCGCCGCTGCCGCCGGCGCTCCCCCCCCACTGCCCACCTCATCGGCCGTCGCGGAGCGCCCGAGGAGCCCCTCCCCCAGCGACGCCACCCGCGGCAGCGTACCAAAGCTGGCGGCGGGCGCGGCACCCCCCCCCCCCCCCACCCCCCCCCCCCCCCGGCCCGCCGGCATCCGCGGCGGCCGCCGACCCCCCCCGCCCCACCGCGCCGACCAGCGGCGCCACCGGCGATGACGTGGACGTGACGACGTTGGTCATGTCGGCGACGCCGCGGAGCCATGCGCGGACGGTGCTCTTGATGCTCTTTGGCCGCGCCCGCTCGACGGCGGCGGCCAAGTCCGCGGCGCGGGCGGTGAGGGCGCGGCGGGCGGCGGGGGCAACGACCGCGGCCGCGACCGCGGCGATCGCGTCGGCCGCGCCGTCGGGCAGGGGGCGGGGGGGTGCCGGGGGGGGGGCGGAGGCGGGGGCGCGGCGCCGCGTGCCGCGGCGGGCGGCCGACCATTCGCCACCTCCCCGGCCAGCGGGTCGGCGGCGGCAGTGGCGGCGGGCGGGCCGCTCCCCCCCCCCCCCCCACCCCCCCCCCCCCCCCCGGCGTCCCCCCCGCCGGGATGCGCACCAGGTGCACCTCGGCGGCCGCGCCGAGCGCCGCGACCGCCGCGGACCCCGCCAGCAGCGCCGCGCGCTCATCCAGCGGCACCCCCGCCCGCGCCAGCAGCAAGTAGACGACCGGCGGCACCACCGCCGCCGCCGCTGCTGCTGCCGCCGCGGCTGCCGAGGCGGCGGCGGCGGCGGCGGCGGCGGCGGCGGCGGCGTCGGCGCCCCCCCCCAGCCCCCCTCCCAGGTCCAACCCGCCGTCCCGCGACGAGGACGGCGTCGCCGCGTCGACCGACGCGCGCCGCCGGGAGCGCCGCTTGGCGCCCGCGGCGAGCGCCGCGGCGGCCGCGTCGGCGGCGGCGGCGAGCGACCGGGGCGGGTCGGGCTCGCCCACCCACGCGGCGGCGAGGCGCAGCGCGGGGCGTGTCGCGGCGGCGGCGTCGCCCGCGGCGACCGCCTCCGCCACCGCCGCGGCCGACGCAAACGCCGCCACGCGCGACGCGGCGGCGGCCGCCACGGCGGTGGCGCCGGCAGCGCCGGCGACCCCACCGTCGACACCACCGTCTGGGCCGCCGCCGCCACCGGTGGCGGCGCCGGTGGCGGCGCCGGCGATGGCGGCAAGGACAATGGCGGGGGAGCCCGCCGGGGTGGCCGCCAGCGCCTCGCCGGGCGCGCGGTAGGCAATGACGAGCGGCGGCGGCGGCGGTGGGGCGCCGACGGCGGCGCGCTCTGCCGCCGCGGCGGCGGCCGCGGCGGCGGCTGCAACCGCGGGTGGCTGTGATAGGAGGACGTGCGTGGGCGGCGCCGCGGCGCGGTCGGCGGCGGCGGCGGCGGCACCCGGCCGACCCCCCCCCCCCCCGCCACCACCGCCGCTGCCGCCGCTGCCGCCGCCGCCGCCACCACCGCCGCCGCCGTCGCCGCCGTCGCCGCCGTCGGCGTTGCCGCCATCAGCGGCACCACCCCCTGGGGTGACTCCCCTCGCCTCTTCCGCCCCCCCCCCCCCACCCCCACCCCCCCTCGGGCAGTCCACCCCGCCCCCCCTTAGCGGTGACCCCCCCCGCCCCAGCCGCCACCCACCCGCCCGCCGCGCGCAGCGCGGCGGCCAACGACGGCGCGCCCGGCGCGGCGGCACGCACAATCGCGTCGACCTCGGCGGTCGCGGCGACGAGGACACCCACCGGCGGGCGCGCCGTCGCGGCCGCCGCCGCCGCCGCGGACGTTGGTGGAGGGGGGGTGGGCGAGGGGGAGAGCGTCTTGGCGAGAGGCACGCCGGTGGGGGGCGGGGGGGGGGGGGGGCGCCTGGGGGGGCGCCCGTGGTAGAAGGGGGGGGGGGGGAGCGCCGGCGGCAGGCCGCGGCCACCCGCCGCCGCCGGCGTCATCCATGGCGGCGGGGTAGGGGGGCGGCTGGGAGATCCGGTGCCGTGGGGAAGCGGCCAGGCGGGTGGGAACCGGATGAAGATAAGAGGCAGGGGGAGAGGAGGAAAGAGGAGGAAGAACAGGCAGAGCGGATGGGTGGGAGGGATGAAATGGCCCGGGCGGGGCGGTCCCCGGCCGGTGTAGGGGGCGGGCGGCGTCGCGGGGATGCCGCCAGCCAGAGGCGGGGGGGGGGTGGGGCGCGTCGGCACCTGCCGCCGCCACACCCCGCCGCGCCGCCCGCCCGCGCCGGCCGGCCGGTCAGCGCGGCCAGTCGGGTGGGGAGGGTGGGGGGGGCGGGGGAGAGAAGGTGGGAGGGACGCGGGCGGCGGCCTGTGCCGTCGTGGCGGGCGCGGCGGGTGGCGCTCGCGGTCCCGCGGCCAAGGCCAACCGCCGCGCGTCGGCAGGCGGGCCGCCCCAGGCGCTCTGTATTTATCCACGCCCACGGAACAATTTAAATAAGTGTCCATGTGAGCCCATCCGAAAGTACTTGCGCGGAAGGTGTCATAAAATCAAGTCCCAGACATCGAGACCAGTGTTCTCTTCTCGGATGAACGCACTTTTGGGGACAGTGCACATCTGTGTTCGTGGCTGGAATTGGTCTGGAAAAGGCGTATGGAATAGCCGTGTACCCACACGGACTGTGGCTGCGTACCGTTTCGTCAGGCGTTTTGGAGAGGCGACGCGGAAGAAGAAACGACCACCACTGGCCGCAGCCGATGGAGCTCGCCCACGCACCGTGGCACGTGAGCCGACGTCCCCGCCCCCACCGCAGACCGCCACGCTAGCCAGTGTCTCGCGCACACTGCGTGGCGGCGGGAGAAAAGTGGGCCTGCAGCGTGAGAATGCCCCCCCTCCACGCCTCCCCCCCCGCCGCGCCTCCCTTCCCCGTCTCCCCCCTCCCATCCCACACTGTTTCACCACGTGGGTCCGTTCCCTGTGGAAGATGACGCGCCCCCGCCACCACCCATTTGCGCAACAGCGGCCGTGCCGTGCCAGTAGCGGCGGCGGGGCCCGTCCCCCCCCGCGGCAGACCCAGGGCGTGAGCACTCCGGCAGATGCACCGGCGGCGGCGCGGGCCCGCCGGGTCGGCAACCAGTGGCGCGCCACGCTTTGGCCCGGCATGCCGCCGCGGGTGGCGGGCCCCTGGAGCAGGAGCGTGTGGACGATTCGACTCGCGAGGCGGCCCGGCGCCCCCGCCCAACGCACCCATCCGAGCAGTGGGGGGGTGGCGGAGCGCAACCTCTCTCCCGATAGCAGACGGCAGCCGCGGTTGGCTGCAGCAACAGTATCAGTTTATTGGACCAGGCCGGGCTCGCAACGGGAGTGTCAGCAACGCCAGAAGAGAGAGAGAATAGTTTACGGGGAGGTCGCCGTCGGTACGGAACAACAGCACCCACGCGTCGTCGCGCGCGTTTGGCACGCACGGGTTGGGTTTGTGTGATAGAGCGGGTGGGCATCATCGGGCACGACAACATAAAACCATACAACCACACGTGAACAAGAGAACAAGACAGTCGGCCAAGGCGCAAAAGGTGCCAGATAACCAGAGGTGGCGGGTGGAAAAAAACCAAGAAACAATGGACAATGCAACGGGAGCGGGCGACGCGAGCAACCGCACGCATGAGAACATCAACAAAGCTACCATGACAGGCTAAGAAAAAGAAAAATGACAGGATGGTTGTGCCCGGAATGAGGGTCCCAGTTATCCTGGGTAATACCTTTAATGACTATGAAACAAAGAACATCAATACGGAGGACCAAGAGGTTACCCTCCGGTCCGGCGAGATCGTCCCCATATTGACGGGGACGCACAAGAGTCCCCGGTCAAAGCCTAACCGGGAGGCGGTATGTGCGTGCCCCCGAGGGGGCAACACCCGTCTCACCCTGGCCCATAAGGCCCACATTGCGCCTGGCACGCTTGCACACGTGCAGGTGCGAGGGGACTTCATGGGCCACGGGTTTATCCGTGGGAAGGGTACGCTGTACCCCACCTATGGGGTACACCTGGCCGAGGGGCCTGCCGTGTTTACACCCGGCAAGACCCAAACGGTCCAGATAATGAACCCGACCAAACGGCCGCTGCGGCTTAGGGCCGGTATGGCCATAGGGCACGTGTCCGTATTCGATGGCATATGCCACGAGGTCACGCCTGAGGAGATGGAAGCCCTGGAGCAGGAGGCAATGAAGCCTCTCGCCCCGGTGGAACCCACCCCAACACCAGATATAGATCTGGGGAATGTCCCAGATGGGCTACGGGGGAAGCTGGTAGCGCTCCTGGAGAGATATATTGCACGTCCGCCAAAAAGTATACATGCGGAAACTCGGCTGGAAAACCACCCCACCCTGGTGCGTCGCAATCCGAGGAGCACACGAAACTTGGCTCTGGTCTGCAGACCGCGGCACGATCTCGATGCTCATGAGTGGGCCATCCGGCCTAATCATCGCTCCGTCGACCCCTCTCAGGGGACCACTGCGATTAGGAACTGCCCCGACAAAGAACTTTTCAGAAACTATTGGTGTTTCCTCATTAGGCCACCAGGGCAGGTGCTAATCCAGGCTTGGGAGGCGGGGGGGTTTGAATTGGGCGGCTCCGGGCCCGCGCGGACAGCAGTCCTTTTTAGAAACTATTGCGTTTCTCGGGTTTAGGTGGAGTGAGTTTTCTTGCTACAGACTGGCTTGGAGACCAGGTGGTTTGCGGAGGCGCTTCTGATTGGTGCAACGGGGTGACGCGGTTCTCTCGGGATCACCGGGTGACGGCGCTTCTCAGGCGGCCACTCTGGTGGGCCGGCTCGTAGGTCCCCTGCACAATCGATGCAGAGGGCGTGAGGCCTGGTGCGCGCGCTGCCTGCAGGCGGCCACTGCTGCGGCACCGGATTGCCTCAGACGGAGTCATTGGTGGTCTGCGTGCTGCGCTGCGGTGCTAAGGGCCTGTGCAGGGGCGCTCCTGATGTTATTGTCCGTTGCTCACTGTCGGGGCAGACTGGTTCCCTGCGATCCCAGACCCATTACGATAGGTCAACTACTTCTTGCCAGAAATGAAATCTTCCACGACGCCAGCCGAGAGAAGCCGGGTGTACACAAAAATATTCGTCCTCCATCTCGCGACTGCGTGCTGGAAGTGGCCACAACCTGGACTGTTCTTTCCCGGTCTGTCCGTCACACCGGCGCCGGTTCCCACGATAACACCTTTGCACCTGCATATTTATGAGCTCTGGGAGCCCAAAACGAAAGCCAGCGAGACTGATTCGTCAAGGGGGCTGCTCCATCACCCACATCCGCCACCGTGCGGATCGCGAGCGTCGTCGTCGCCGTCCTCCCCGCCGTGTTCTTCTTCCCCCTCCTCCCCGCCGTCGTTGTCACCGTCGTCCGGACCGTTCTCGTCGTTCTTTCCTCTCCACAACGTTCGCCCCATTCCCTCCCTCCTCGCCCACGCCTTACCCCCCCTCTTCGCCGCCGTCGTACCCCCCCTCGCTCCGGTCGTCGTCGCCGCTCACCCCTACCCGTCGTCCTGCCCCCCCCTCGCGACGCCGTCGCATTGTCCCTCTTTTCCGCCGTCCCTCACACTCCTCCCCACCGTCGTCGTCCCCCCCCTCCCCGTCGCTTTCGTCCCCCCGTTGCCGACGCTGTCGTCGTCCCCCGCCTCCCCACCATCGTCGTTCACCCTCCCCCACGCCGAAGCTGTTCCTCTCTTTCCCGCAGCGGCCGAGGCGGCCGCCCCGCCGCCGCCGTCACGCCCGCCGCCCCTGTCGCTATCGCCGCCGTCATCGTCGGCGGCGGCGGCGGCGGCGGCGGCGACGGCGGCGGCGTCGGTGGCGGTGGCGGCGCCGACAGTGCCCGCGGCGCCAGCGGGGATGCGCGCCGCGGTAGTGCCGCTGGCGATCGAGCCGCCCGCCGGCAGCTCTGCCGGCGCGGGCGCGCCGGGGGGGATTGCCGCCGGTCGGCCCGCTTGCCGCGCGCGTCGCGACCGCCGCGGCGGCGGCGGTGGTGGCGGCGGCGGGGCCCGCCATCGCGGGACCGCCCTTCCTCCTGGTCGGTGACGCGGCCGCCGCCGCGGCGGCGGCAGGCGGCGACGGCGGCGGCGGCTGCGGGGTGGCCGCGGTGGCCGCGTGGACCGGCCTGGACATGACCGTCGGCGGCGCGGCGGCGGTGCAGGCGGCCGTGGCGCCGGCGGGGTGCACGCTACTCGCGGCGCTCGCGGCGTTGCTGCTACGCGCGGTGACTGATGCGGGGGGGGGTGCGGTGGGTACTGGCCACCGCCGCGGGCGGCGGCAGGGGTGGTGTGAGGGGGGGGGTGGCGATGAACCCGGCCGCGCCGCTCGCCGCCGCCGCCGCGGCGGTTGACGCCATCACCGCGGCGGTCGGGCTGCCGCCCGTCGTGCTACCCCTCGTGGCGGTTGCCCACAAGGGCGGAGGCGGTGGCGGCGGAGGCGGTGGTGGCGTCGGCGGTACCTGCGGCAGCAACCCCCGCCCCGCGCGCACGCGCCGCCGCCGCCCCCAACGAGCGGCCGCAACGGCGCCAGCGGCGGCGGCGGCGACGGCGCCGGCTTCGCGTCTCCCCCCCCCCTTGGCCGCCGCCGTCGGGGACCTGCACCTCGTCGGCGCAGCGGCGACCGGCCCCGCCGCCGCCGACGCGGCCGCCGTGCCCGGTACGTTGGCCGGGTGGCCTGCGGCGGCGGCCGCCGCCGCCTCCGCCGCCGCGGCGGTGCGCCTGCCCGGCGCCGCCGCCGACGCGGCAGCAGGGGTGGTGGCCGCGGCGGGAATGCTCGCCACGCCCTCCGCGTCGGCGGCGGGGGGGGAGTCGCCGCACCCGTGGCGGCGCGCTTGACGGCCTCGCCGCCGCGGCGGCGGACACCACGACGCGGGGCGCGCGGCGGTCGCGGCGGCGGCGGCGGTTGTGGGCGCTGTCGCGCGGCCGGCGGCGGCCGCGGCGGCCGCGGCGGCGGCGCTCGTCGCGGCGGCCGCGTTGCGGCAGCTGCCGGGTGGGGGAAGCGCTCCCGGCGACGGCCGTCGGCAGCGCCGGGGCAGGCGGCGGCTCGCTCGGCGCCGCCGCGGCGGGCGGCCCGCCCGGCGACGGCGTCACGCTCGGCCTGCTCCTTGGGCTCCTCTACCACGCGTGTGGTGACACCGGGCGGATGGCCCCCCCCTCGACGAGCGGCGCCCCCCACTCCGCCGCCGCCGCCGCTGCCGCCGCCGCAGCCGCCGCCGACGCCGCCGCTGACAGCGGCGGCGCCGCCGTCGACAAGGCCGGCCGCCTCCACGCATTGGGCGCGCTCCTCGCGGCCGCGGCGGGCCCGACGCTGTCCGCGCCGGTGCGGGTCTGGGGGCGACTGCCGCGGGCGGCGGCGGACGATGCGCGCTCCTGGCTGGGCACGGCGGTGGAGCGAGGTCTGCGGCTGGTGCGGGCCGCGGGGGCGGGTGTGGGGGGAGGGTGTTGGGGGGGGGAGCGGCGAGGTCGTCAATGAGGTCTTCACGCGGCTCGCCGCGGCGTCCGTGCAGCGGCGCGGCGGAATTGCGGGGAGGGGATGAGGACGGGTGGCATGGGGAGGGGTGCGGGCTCAAAGGGAGGTAGGTGGCATCGGCGACCCGCGGAGACCGCCTCGATGGTTTTTTTGGGTAGTGGTGCAACAGCGACGTCGGCCTCTTCGTCTCGTGTCTTAGCGCGTCCCCCAGGTGACGGCGGCGGCACCACCGCCGTGGCGCCGCCCGGACGCCCATCCGCAGGCCACGCGGGCCATCCCACCTACCCCCCCCCCCCGCCCCCAACCGCGGCCGCCGGTTCACACGGCGCACTCACTCACTCGGCGGGGAGGCCATCCTAGGCGTCGGCCTGGACGTCCGCGACGCGGCCGAAGCGGGCCGAGCCCGCCCCCCCCCAGCCCCTCGTCCCTGGCGGCGCCGCGGCCAACGCGACGACCGCCGCCGCCGCTGCGGCCGGCGTCGCCACCTCCACCACCTCCCCCCCCGGCCGGCGCAGGCCGAGTGTCGTCACCCCCCCCCCGCCGCCGCCCACACCCGCTCCCACCCGTCACCCCAGGCGGGGGCGGCGGCGGCGGCGGCGGCGGCCACGCCACCCCCACCGGCAGCGGCACCCCCCCCCCTGGCACCGCCGGCACGGGCGTGGCCGCCCCCCCACCCCCAGCCCGCCATGGACGCCAACTCGTCCGCGTCGCCAAACACGACCAACGCCCGCGACGGCCGCCCCCCCAGCCACGCCCACGGCCATGCCGCCCCCGCGGTGACCACCAGCAGCAGCGCCACCCCCCGCGGCAGCGTCCCGCCCGGCAGCACCCCAGACGGCACGCCCAGCCGGGCGCCCGCCGTCGACCACGCGGTGCGGGCGGCGGTGACGGCGACCGCGTGGCGCACCGCCGCCGCCGTTAGCGCCGCCACCGTGACCGCCGCGGGGGGGATGCCCGCCAGCACCGCCACGTACTCTGCCTGCGCGTGGCAGCCGCCGGTGACCGCGACGGCCTCGACGGCGCGCGTCAGGCCGGGGGGGGGTGGGGGGGCGCGCGCCGCCACCGACGCTGGGGCAGGGGCGCCTGCCGCCGCACCGGCGGCGTCGACGGTGGCGGCGTTGGTGGCAGAGGCCACGGGACGGCCCATGTCGGCCTCTGCCAGGGGAGGCCCGCTTGCAGCGCCCGCGGCAGCAGCGACGGCAGGCGCCGCCCCACCAGACGGCCCCGTCGGGTCGTCCTCTGCGGCGGCGGCTGCGGCGGCGGCGGCGGCGGCGGCGGCGGCGGCGGGTGCGGCGACGACGCCCGGGTAGCGCCCGCCGAGCGCGTCGACCACCGCCGGCGCCACCCCCCACACGCGGTCGAGGGCGACGACCCCCCCCCCCCTGTCACCCCCCCCAGCAGCCGCCCGCGTGACCGCCGCCGCAAACGGCGTGACGCCAGCCGGCCCCACGACCGGCGTGCCCGGCGGCGGCGCGTCGCCGACGAGCACCACCCGCGCGAGGCGCCCCCCCCTCGCGGCGGCGGCCACCACCGCCGCCGCCGCCGCCGCCGACAGCGCGTGCACGTCGTCCACAATGACCGCCGCGTGCGCGGCGGCGGCCACGTCCGCGGCGGCCGCCGCGGCGGTAACCGCCGCCGCGTCGGCCACCCGCAGCACCGCCACGACGGCGGAGAGGGCGTACGCGCGGCCCGCGGCGGGTGGGAGGCGCGTCAGCGGGCGGGCGGCGGCGAGCGCGGCGGCCGCCGCGGCGGTCGCCGCGCCGCCCGTGGCGGCCGCGTACGCGGCCGCCGCGTCGGTCGACGACGCGATGTGGGCGGCGTTGGCGGCGTCGGCGCCCGCCGCGGCGGCGCCCGCCGCGAGCGCCGCGCGCAGCGCGCCGACGCGCGCGGTTGCGGCGGCCAGCAGCGCGGGGTCACCCGCAACCGCGACCGCCGCGGGCGGCGGCGGCGGGGAAAGGCCGACCAGGGGGGGGGGGGCGCCGCCGCCGCCGCCGCCGCCGCGGACAGCAGCAGCACGGGCGCGGCGCCCGCGGCGGCAAGCGCGGCGGCCGTCGCGGCGGCGACGGTGGTCTTGCCGCCCCGCGGCGGGCCCGTCACGAGCGTCAGCTTGCCAATCGCGGACGCCGACACGGCCGCCGCGACCGCCGCGGCCTGGGCGGGCGTCGGCGCCACCACCGTCGCCAACGGGGCGGCGACGGCGGCGGCATCAGCACTGGCTGCCGTGACGCGGCGGCGTCGCGCCAGCAGCGCCGGCTGCGTGGCCCCCCCGACGCCCGGCGACAGCCCCAGCAGCGCGCCGACCGCCCAGGCCGCGGCCAGCCGCCGCTGCATCCGCCGCTGCCGCCGCAGCGGTGGGGGCAGGCGGCGGTGGGGGGGGGGGGAAGGGGGGGGAGGGCGGCGGCGGCCGTTCCACGAACGCGCCGGCCGCGGCGGGGACCTCCCCCCCCCCCGCCCTCCCCCCCCCCTCTCCGCCGCGGTCGCGGCGGCCACACCCGCGCCGCTGTCGCTGCCGGCCACCGCCACCGCCGCGGGTGGGCGTGCCGCCCATTGTCACCAGCGTCCCCGTCGGGCTGGCCCGCCTCGCCGTGACGTGGCACGCGTGGCGCGCGCGCGAGGGGGGGGGGGAGTGGGGGGGGGGGGTGGGGGAGGGGGCGGGGGGGGGGCGAAGCTGCCATGGCCGCCGCCACTGCCAGAGACACGCCGGGGCGCCGCGCTGCCGATGTCGCGGCGACAACGACGCCGGGGCGGCGACGAGGGGCGGCGGCGACGCGGTGGGCGTCGGCGGCGACGGGAAAGGAGGCGGCGACCAAGCGGGTCGGGGCTGCGAAGACGTGAGAGTGGCAACGACGAGCAGAAGGAAAGCGGCGACGACGGGGGGGGGGGCGGTGACGTCGGCGGCGGGGAAGGCGGCGATGATGGGGGGGGCGGCGGTCACGACGGTGGGGCGCGGCCGCTACGACCGTGGAGGGTGGCGGCCACGACGGCGGGGGTCGGCGTTCCACCGGGACCAGGGTCGATCTCGTTGCGTGCGCGGTCAAAGATATCGAGACTAACGCTCTCGACTCGCAGACAGTGCGGAGCAATTCAGATCTTGATTGTCGGAACATCAAAGTTCTGCCGAACATTTGACAGAAACGATGAGAAGGACTTGGTCTCCAGGTCATGCCTGGGAAACAGATCTTTGGGAACGGGATTTCCACTGAGGGTACTGTTCCTCGGTCGTCGTCGTCCCTATCCAGCATAACAGCCCATGATCCCGCCACGAGCAGGAATATCGACAAGATCAAAGCCTGGTCCGCCGCCGGGGCACTGTTCTCTGCCGCTGATTGGTCAATTACTCGAACGCGAGATCGATGGAAACTTTGATGCGCGACGAAGACCCAGCCACCCGGATGTATACTTTTTGGCGGACGCGCTATAAGTCTCTCTGGGACGGTACCCTAGGGACCATCAAGGAGACGGAGCATCGCATCCAGCTTAAGCCGGGAGCGACGCCTGTCCGGCAACACCCATACAAAACGGGCCCTAGGACCCGAGCCGTGGAGGAAGAGCAGGTCCAAATGATGGACAAGCTCGGGGTCATAGAACCCGCGAACGGGTAATGGGCAAGCCCCGTCGTGATCGTCCCCAAACCGGGGGGCGCTAAGCGCTTCTGCATTGACTATCGTCGTCTTAACGAGATGACAGTCAAAGATGCATATTGCACGTCCGCCAAAAAGTATACATGCGGAAACTCGGCTGGAAAACCACCCCACCCTGGTGCGTCGCAATCCGTGGAGCACACGAAACTTGGCTCTGGTCTGCAGACCGCGGCACGATCTCGATGCTCATGAGTGGGCCATCCGGCCTAATCATCGCTCCGAGGACCCCTCTCAGGGGACCACTGCGATTAGGAACTGCCCCGACAAAGAACTTTTCAGAAACTATTTGTGTTTCCTCACTAGGCCACCAGGGCAGGTGCTAATCCAGGCTTGGGAGGCGGGGGGGTTTGAATTGGGCGGCTCCGGGCCCGCGCGGACAGCAGTCCTTTTTAGAAACTATTGCGTTTCTCGGGTTTAGGTGGAGTGAGTTTTCTTGCTACAGACTGGCTTGGAGACCAGCTGGTTTGCGGAGGCGCTTCTGATTGGTGCAACGGGGTGACGCTTTTCTCTCGGGATCACCGGGGGACGGCGCTTCTCAGGCAGCCACTCTGGTGGGCCGGCTCGTAGGTCCCCTGCACAATCGATGCAAAGGGCGTGAGGCCTGGTGCGCGCGCTGCCTGCAGGCGGCCACTGCTGCGGCACCGGATTGCCACAGACGGAGTCATTGGTGGTCTGCGTGCTGCGCTGCGGTGCTGAGGGCCTGTCCAGGGGCGCTCCTGATGTTATTGTCCGTTGCTCACTGCCGGGGCAGACTGGTTCCCTGCGATCCCAGACCCATTACGATAGGTCAACTACTTCTTGCCAGAAATGAAATATTCCACGACGCCAGCCGAGAGAAGCCGGGTGTACACAAAAATATTCGTCCTCCATCTCGCGACTGCGTGCTGGAAGTGGCCACAACCTGGACTGTTCTTTCCCGCTCTGTCCGTCACACCGGCGCCGGTTCCCACGATAACACCTTTGCACCTGCATATTTATGAGCTCTGGGAGCCCAAAACGAAAGCCTGCGAGACTGATTCGTCGAGGGGCTGCTCCATCACCCTCCGCCACCGTGCGGATCGCGAGCGTCATCGTCGCCGTCCTCGCCGTCGTGTTCTTCTTCCCCCTCCTCCCCGCCGTCGTTGTCACCGTCGTCCGGACCGTTCGCGTCGTTCTTTCCTCTCCACAATCTTCGTCCCATTCCCCCCCTCCTCGCCCACGCCTTACCCCCCCTCTTTGCCGCCGTCGTACCCCCCCTCGCTCCGGTCGTCGTCGCCGCTCACCCCTACCCGTCGTCCTGCCCCCCCCCCGCGACGCTGTCGCATTGTCCCTCTTTTCCGCAGTCCCTACCCCTCCGACGTCGTCCTCGTCCCGCACCTTCTCGCCGTGGTCTTCCTATCGTGCTTAAACCGTCATTGGTCCCCCCTCCCCACCGTCGTCGTCCCCCCCCTCGCCGTCGCTTTCGTCCCCCCGTCGCCGACGCTGTCGTCGTCCCACGCCTCCCCACCGTCGTCGTTCACCTCCCCCCACGCCGAAGCTGTTCCTCTCTTTCCCGCAGCGGCCGAGGCGGCCGCCCCGCCGCCGCCGTCACGCCCGCCGCCGCTGTCGCTATCGCCGCCGTCATCGTCGGCGGCGGCGGTGGCGGCGGCGACGGCGGCGGCGGCGGCGGCGACGGCGGCTGCGTCGCTGGCGGTGGCGGCGCCGACAGTGTCCGCGGCGCCAGCGGGGATGAGCGCCGCGGCAGTGCCGCTGGCGATCGAGCCGCCCGCCGGCAGCTCTGCCGGCGCGGGCGCGCCGGGGGGGGTTGCCGTCGGTGGGCCCGCTCGCCGCGCGCGTCGCGACCGCCGCGGCGGCGGCGGTGGTGGCGGCGGCGGGGCCCGCCGTCGCGGGACCGCCCGTCCTCCTGGTCGGTGACGCGGCCGCCGCCACGGCGGCGGCGGGCGGCGACGGCGGCGGCGGCTGCGGGGTGGCCGCGGTGGCCGCGTGGACCGGCCTGGACAATGACCGTCGGCGGCGCGACGGCGGTGCAGGCGGCCGTGTCGCCGGCGGGGTGCACGCTGCTCGCGGCGCTCGCGGCGTTGCTGCTGCGCGTGGTGACTGATGCGGGGGGGGGGTGCGGTGGGTACTGGCCACCGCCGCGGGCGGCGGCAGGGGTGGTGTGGGGGGGGGGTGGCGATGGACCCGGCCGCGCCGCTCGCCGCCGCCGCCGCGGCGGTTGCCGCCATCACCGCGGCGGTCGGGTTGCCGCCCGTCGTGCTACCCCTCGTGGCGGTCGCCCACAAGGGCGGCGGCGGTGACGGCGGTGGTGGCGTCGGCGGTAGCAGCCGCAGCAACCCCCGCCCCGCGCGCACGCGCCGCCGCCGCCACCAACGAGCGGCCGCATCGGCGGCGGCGGCGGCGGCCGCGACGGCGCCGGCTTCGCGTCCTCCCCCCCCCCATGGCCGCCGCCGTCGGGAATCTGCTCCTCGTCGGCGCGGCGGCGACCGGCCCCGCCGCCACCGACGCGGCCGCCGTGCCCGGCGCATTGGCCGGGTGGCCCGCGGCGGCCTCCGCCGCCGCCTCCGCCGCCGCGGCGGTGCGCCTGCCCGGCGCCGCCGCCGGCGCGGCAGCGGGGTTGGTGGCCGCGGCGGGAATGCTCGCCGCGCCCTCCGCGTCGGCGGCGGGGGGGGGGTCGCCGCACCCGTGGCGGCGCGCTTGACGGCCTCGCCGCCGCGGCGGCGGCCACCACGACGCGGGGCGCGTGGCGGTCGCGGCGGCGGCGGCGGCTGTGGGCGCCGTCGCGCGGCCGGCGGCGGCCGCGGCGGCCGCGGCGGCGGCGCTCATCGCGGCCATGACGTCCGATGCGATTCGCGACTATGTGTCGCGGGCGGTGGACCTCGGCCGCGAGGGCAACGTGTCGGCCGCCGCGTGCGCGGCCGAGGCGGCCAAGCCGTGCTGCCTCAGCTGGGACGGCGCCGTCGCGGACCCGGCGGCGGTGGCGGGGGCGGTCGAGCGGGGGGCGCTCGGCCGCGTCGTGGCCGTCGGCGCGCTCCGGACGGTCGTGCCGACGCGTCACGGGGGGGACTGGGTGTACGTGCGGGCCGCGGCGGCGGGCGCGGTGGCGGGCGCGGCGGCGGGGCGGGGGGGGAGGGGGGGGGGAGGCGGTGGGGGGGGGTGGCACTCACCCCCGCCGCCGCCGCCGCGTACGCGGGGGCGGTCCGGGACTGGGCCGCCGCGGCGGCCGCGGCAGGCGAGCCGGACCTGCCACGCTGTGCGGCGGCGGGCGGCCTGTCGGCGGCGCTGCGGGGCCTCGAGGCGGCCTTTTTTCGCCGCGGTCACGCCCGCCTACGAGCGGGCGCCCAGCAGCGGCTTTGCGCGTGGCGAGGCGTACGCGTCGCTCGCGGCGCGCGTGCACGCGACGCGCGCAGACGACGACTCGTTTGGGCTCACCGCCGCCCGTGTGCCGTCGCTGCTGCTGCTCGGCGCCGCGCTCGGCGCGGTGCTGCCGGTGGTGGGGGTGGTGCTGGCGAATTGTGCGCGGTCACTGGGGGCGGCCAACCTCGTCGCGTCCCGCGTCGGCCTCGGCGTTGCGGGCGCTGGGGTGCTGGGCGTGGGCGCGCTCGCAACGGCGGGGCTGGCGCGCGCGGTCGGCGCCGCGGTGACGCCGCCGGCGTTTCACCTGGGGCCGCCCGCGGCGGTGGTGGTGGGCGCGGTCGACCTGTTTATGCTGGTGCTGGCGGTGATGGCCACGGGGCAGAGGGGGTTTGGGGGGGGGGGGGGGGGGGGGCGGCGGTGGTGGCGGGGGGGGCGAAAGGCCGCCTCGGCCGCTGCCCGCGCCAGCACCTCTGGCTCCGCGGGCGGCGGCGGACGCGGCGGCCGCCCCAGCCGCGACAGCGGCGACGCGGCCGACGCGCACGTCACGGAAGCGCACGGGCGGCTGTACGCGGCGGCGGCGGCGGTGGTCCCCTCCTCGGTGGTCGCGGCGGCGGCAACGGCGGCGGCAGTCGGCGCGGCCGCCGCCCTCTCCCGCGTCCCCGCCGTCCGCGCGTAGAGCGCGACCGTCGCGCTCGCCGCCGCCGCCGCCGCCCGCCTCGCGCTGCTGCTGCCGCTGGCCGCCGCCGACACGCAGCGGGTGATTGCGGGCGGCCTCGACGGCGCGCCCTGCTACCGGGTGCCGCTCGAGGGGGGGGCCCTCGGCGGCGAGGCGCGCTGCTGGCGCCGGTCGGCGCAGACGGGGCGGCTCGTCGCCGCCGCGCGCGACGAGCTGGCCGCGCGGGTGCTGCTGCGGGCGCGCGCGCGCGGCACCGCCGCGACCGCCATCGTTGCCGCGGCGGTCGTTGGCGGCAGCGCGTGCGGGTGCCGTGCTCGGCGGGCACCGTCGGCACCGCGCCGACGGTCACGCCCGTCGCGACGGCGCCGCCCACCGCCGGCGGCGGGGGCGGCGGCGGGGAACCCCCCCCCCCCACTGCGGAGGCGACCCCCCCTGCGGTGCGGCTGCAGCACATCAATCGCGGCCGTCAGCGGTTTGCGATTTGGAACGTGTCGACGCCCGTCGACGCGGCGGCGGCGCGCGCCGCGGTCGCGGCGGCGGCTGTCAATGGCAACGCCGCCTTCTTCGTTAGCCGCCTCTTTGCCGACACGGAGGAGCCCGCAACTGTCGGCCACGACGCGGCCGCGACGGTCTCCGCGACGACGGCGGCGATCGCGGCGGTGGTGGGGGCGGCCACGCGCAGCGCGCGGCTGACGGCGGCGGTGGTGACGGCCGCGGCGGCGGCGGTGGCGCAGGCGGCGGCGGTGGTGGCGCAGGCGGCGGCGGTGGGCGTCGCGGCGGGCCGGCCCGTGTGTGCGGTGACGCTCGTGCACCTGGCGCTGACGGGGGGGCTGACCGCGACCGTGTCGCTGCACGTGGCGTACGCGTACATGGTCGCGCCGGGGGAGGGGGGGGATGGGGAGAGGAGGGAGCCCACGTCCGGCGGCGGCAGCGCCCACAGCGGCGTCGCGGCGGCGGTGGGACTGGGCGGCGGCGGCGGCGGCAGCGGCGGCGGCGGCGGCGGGTGGCCCTCCAAGCGCGCGCGCGGGCCGAGCGGCCGCAGCTCCGCGTCGTCGGCGACCACTCCCGGCGGCCTCCCCCCCCGCCGCCGCGGCGGCGGGCCCTTGCGCGGCGCTGCGCTCCCCCGTCGCGGCGGGGGCGTCCGCGCTCCGCGGTGACGCGAGCGGCGCCTGGTTTGGCCCGCGCCGCCGCCGCCGCGCGGCGGCCACCCTCGGCGCCGCCGCGCGGCGGCCGCCCTCGGCGCCGCCGCGCCGGGCGCGGTGTGGGGGTCGGCCGCCGCCGCCGCCGCGGTGTGGGCCGCGTCGGCGGCGGCCGCGGCGGGGGGGGCGCCGTTAGGGGGGGGCGGGCCGCCGGGCCCCGCCGCGGTGCGACCGACGGTGGCGGACGGGTGGGTGGCGGCGGCGGCGGTGAATGGGCTGCTGCTGACGCCGCTGCTGCTGCGGATGGGCCGGGGTGGGCGCGTCGCCGCCGCCGCCACTGCAGCTGCCGCCAACGGCGTGGCTGCGGGGTGGGGGGGGGGGGGGACGACCCGGAGTCACGCGCCTCGGTTCCTGTCGCTCTAGGCGGGGGGGGGGCGGGGGGCGCCGCGGCGGCTTCGCCGCGGGCCGCCGCCGCCGCCGCCACGGCGTCGCCCGCGTCGGCCTTGACCCCGTCGGCGGCGGCCGGCACCGCCGCGGCCGCCGCGGCGGGCGCCCGGTCGTCCCGCTCCGATAGCCGGACGGGCGTACCGGGCGGCGGCCGTAGCCAGTTGGCCGGCACGTGCGTGACGGCTGGGCCGGCGATGGCCGCCGCGGCGCCCGCGGCGGCGCCGACCACGGCGGCGCCGCGCTTGCTCGCCACCGGCCCGTCGGCGGCGGCGGTGGCCGCGCCGCCATCCGCCGCCAGCCGGTCGGCGCCATCGCCAGAGGGCGGCGGCGACGCGCGAAGGCGCCGCGCGCCCGACGACTCGCGGCGCGACCGGGCGCCGCCACTGCCGCTGCCAGCGGCGGTGGCGGCGGCAGCGGCGGTGGCGGCAGCGGTGGCGGCGGCAGCGGCGGATGACGCGGCGGCGGCGGCGGGGGCAGCAGCGCCGGCGGCGGCAGCGTCGGCCGGCCTCTCCCCCTCCTCCCGCCGCCGCTTGCCCGTCACCCCTCCCCCCGCGTCCGGCATCGCGGCTGGCGCCACCCCCGCCCCCCCCCCCAGTTCGGCCAGATACAGCAGCGGCGCCGGGCAGTACAACGCCCCCGCCAGCCCTTCCCCCCTCGGCGCCCCCCGCGCGCGCCCCCCCGCGCCCTCGGCCTGAACCATAATCGTCGGGTGCGTCAGCCCCCGCCGCATCGACGACTGAGCGCGAGTCGTACTGCCGGCTCGGGCACCAGGCCGCCCGGTGGGCGACGATCGCGTCCATCACCTCGACGACCGTAAAACTCCGCCGGCCGGCACGCGCGTGCGTCGCGAACATGTGGTCACACGCCAGCCGCGCGGTGTGCCGCCACGAGTGCGCGCCTGCCCCGGTTGACCCGTGCACGGGTGTTGAGGCCGCCGCCGCGGTCGCCGCGTCATCGGCCGACCCGCCGTCCATAGCCGCGGGGGCGGGGGCGGGGACAGGGGCGGGGACACGGGCGGGCGGGGAAACGTCGGGTGGAAAGGGGGGAGAGTGCTCCGCCGAAGGGCCCGACGGCGGAACCGCGGGTGCGGCGGCGGCGGCGGCAGCTGCCGCTCCCCGCCCGATGCCGGCCGCCTGCGGGGCGTCTGGCCCCGGCGGGGCCGGGTGCAGGGTGGCACCCCCCCCCCCCCCCGCGGCGGCGCGCCCCACCCCCACGCGCCGCCGCCGCGGACGCAAGCGGCAGCGACGGCGGCGCGGCGGCAGCCGCCGCCGGCCGCCGCGGCGGCGGCGCGAGCGCCAACGCGCCGGCCGGCCGGCCGGCGGCCAAGGTCGCCGCCATTGCCGGGCCCACCCCCCGCCGCGGGCCGTTGGCCGCTGGTGCCGCCGCCGCCGCACCCGTCGGGCGGTGCCACGGCTGCGACGCCGACGCCAGCGGCGGCGTTGCTGCGGCAGGAGAGAAGGGCTCCCGCCCGCGGGGGCCACCAGACGGCGGCGACGCCGCCGCCGTCGGGCGCGTCCACGGCCGTGCCTCCGCGGGCGGCGGCGGCGCCCCCGCCGCCGCCGCCGCCGCCGCCACCACCCCCGCCGCCGCCACCGCCGCCACCCCCACCGCCGCCACCGCCACCGCCGCCGCTACCGCCACTGCCGCCGCCGTCAACGCGAGGCAGCGCGCCATACGCAGTCAAGTCGGGCGGCATCCCGTACGCGCCGGCGCCCCCCCCCCCCCCACCGTACGCGCCGGCGCCCCCCCCCCCCCCACCGTACGCGCCCAGGTCGGCGGCCGCATAGACGGGCGCGCCGCCAAACGCGTAGAGGCCGCCGCCGTCGCCGCCGCCGCCGCCGCCGCCACCGCCGCCGCCGCCGCCGCCCTTGGGCGGCCCCAGCAAGAAGCCAAACCCCCCCAGCACCCTGCTGCCACCGGGCACACCGTCACCGCCTGGCGGCAGCGCCGCCCCGTGCGGGGATGGCACCCCACCCAGGGGCACCCCGGCCACCACCGGCGACCCGCCCGTGCCGTCGGCGGTGGTGGACACTGCGGCGTGACCCGAGCGGCCGTCGTCACCGCCGCCACCAGTGGGAGCGACTATCTACTGCAGCGACGGCGGGGCCGGCCACAGGCCACTCCCGCCGCTGCTGCCAAGGCCGCCGCCGCCGCCGCCGCCGCCGCCGCCGCCGCCACCGCCGCCGCCGCCGCCGCCGCCGCCACCGCCGCCGCCGCCGCTGCTGCCAAGGCCGCCGCCGCCGCCGCCGCCGCCGCCGCCGCCGCCGCCACCGCCGCCGCCGCCGCCGCCGCCGCCACCGCCGCCGCCGCCGCCGCCGCCGCCGCCGCCGCCGCCGCCGCCGCCGCCGCCGCCGCCGCCGCCGCCCCCACCGCCGCCGCGACGGCCACTCCGCACCGGCGTCGTTACCCCGGTGGCGTGCGGCGGCGGCGTTTCCGCGTCACCGCAGCGCCCGCGCGAAGCGGCGACCAAGCGGGTCGGGGCTGCGAAGACGTGAGAGTGGCGACGACGAGCAGAAGGAAAGCGGCGACGACGGGGGGGGGTGGCGGTGACGTCGGCGGCGGGGAAGGCGGCGATGACGGGGGAGGCCGCGGTCACGACGGTGGGGTGCGGCGGGCACGATCGTGGAGGGTGGCGGTTACGACGGCGGGACCAGGGTCGATCACGTTGCGTGCGCGGTCGAAGACATCGAGACTGACGCTCTCGACTCACAGACAATGCGAAGCAATTCAGATCTTGACGGTCGGAACATCAAAGTTCTGCCGAACATTTGACAGAAACGATGAGAAGGACTTGGTCTCCAGGTCATGCCAGGGAAACAGATCTTTGGGAACGGGATTTCCACTGACGGTACTGTTCCTCGGTCGTCGTCGTCCCTATTCAGCATAACAGCCCATGATCCCGTCACGAGCAGGAACATCGACAAGATCAAAGCCTGATCCGCTGCCGGGGCACTGTTCTCTGCCCCTGATTGGTCAATTACTTGAACGCGAGATCGATGGAAACTTTGATGCGCGACGAAGACCCAGCCACCCGGATGTATACTTTTTGGCGGACGTGCTATACCCCATCCCTAGGATGGATGAGTGTTTGGATTCCCTCGGGGATGCCAGCGTCTTCTCGACGCTGGATTGTAATGCCGGCTACTGGCAGATACCAGTAGCCAAGAAGGATCGGCCGTTAACGGCCTTCACGTGTCATGCTGGCACGTGGCAGTGCAAGCGCCTGCCTTTTGGGCTGTGCAATGCACCCGCCACTTTCCAGCGTGCCATGGATATGATCCTGGCACGCGTAAAATGGAAAGTCTGCTTGGTGTACCTGGATGACGTTATCGTCTTTTCCAGGACACCAGAGGAGCATATAGAGCACCTAGAACAGGTGCTGGGCCTCTTAAAGGCCCATGGGGTCTCCTTGAAGGCCAGCAAATGCCACCTCTTTCAGGAGGAGGTTGAATATTTGGGCCACGTCATACGACCTGGTCGCGTCCTCGTGAATGAGAAGAATACGAGGGCCCTGCGGGGGTTGCAATACCCCCGTACCCAAACCCAGATGAAGAGCTTCCTGGGTATGTGCGGCGTATACCGCCGCTTTGTTAAGGATTTTGCCAAAGTGGCAAAGCCCCTGACGGCTCTTACGAGCACAAAGCGCTCCCCACAACTGCCTCCTCCCACAGAGGCGGAGACCGAGGCGTTTGAAACACTCCGGGGGTTGCTGTTGACCACCCCTGTGCTGGCCATCCCCCGTCTCGGGGGGCACTATATTGTGGACGTCGACGCCAGCAATGACCAGCTCGGCTGTTGTTTATTGCAACAGCAACCCGCCGGGGAATACCTTCCTATCGGCTACTTCTCCCGGCCTTTGATGCCGGCAGAAAAGAACTACCACGTCACCGAGATAGAAGCACTCGGTGTCGTGTGGGCGGTGACCCACCTACGGGCGTACCTGGAAGGGGAGGACTTCGTGGTCCGGTGTGATCACCGGGCCCTGCTGTCGGTCTTGGTAACCAACAGTCCCAACGTGCGCATCAACAGATGGCGGCTTAGGCTGTCTGAGTTTACCTATAAGCTCCGGTACAAACCGGGGACAGACCACAAGGTGGCTGACGCCCTGTCTCGCTTGCCTACGAGCGAGCCAGACCGGGCCCCCATCGATGAGGAGCTCCCCGTCCTCGCGGCCGTGACACGGTCGGCCCAAGCTTTGGCTGGGCGGACGGAGAGACAGCGCCCCTCGGGGCTCATCTCAACTGAGGAGCTTATTAAGGCCCAGGCCGAGGACCCCTTCTGCCAGGAAAGGCGGAAGGAGTGGGACTCAGTGCCCCCTCCTGACCCGATATGGGCCCGGAAGGCCTTCTTCTTCGATAACGAAGAGGGGGTCCTTTGCAGGAGGTCATTCCTCCTAGAAACCACTCAGCTGGTGATCCCCGCCTCGCTACGGGAGCGTCTTATGACGTACCACCACGAGCTCCCGTTGGCAGCCCACCCTGGGGCTCGGCGGATGTACGCCACGCTGAGGCGTGGGGTGTATTGGCCCACAATGGTGGTGGACGTGTATGCACACGTCGCCCGGTGTGTGGGCTGCGCCCGGAACAGATTAGACGAGCGTAGACATACGTCTACGCTGAAGCTGTTCCCGGCGAGTGAGCCATTCGCCAGTGTGGCGATGGACATCCTCGGGCCCCTTCCGGAGTCCGAGGGTGGGCTCAAGTATATACTTGTGATGGTGGACCGCATTACAAAGCTAACGCGGGCGGTCCTCATGAGGGAGATCACGGCCGTGGAGGTCGCATCGGCGTTTATAGACGTCTGGATTGCCTCTTACGGCATCCCCGATTCCACGCTGACCGATAACGGTCCGCAGTTTGCGTCCGTGTTCTTCCAGGGGGTCTTAGGACTCCTAGGCATCGTGGCAAAGTACACGACGCCGTACCACCCCCAAACGAATGGGCAGGTGGAGCGGTATAACCGCACCGTCATGCGGCAGCTCCGGGTTTATGCCGCGGAGCACCCCATTAAGTGGGACCGCTATGTGTCCCTCCTGACCACGGCCTACAACACCCAGGTGCATACGAGCACTGGGCAGGCCCCCCTCATGTTTGTGAGCCCTAGGCGGCTCCAAACGATGGGGGTAGAGCGAATCCCCAAGCTCCGCCCTGAAAAGGAAAAGGAGGAGCTGGGGGAAGGGGAGGACTCGGACTCCCAGACCGCTGCAGCGCGGTATGTGGAAGATCTGAAGGGGATACTCCCCAAGGTGCGTAGGCACCTAAATAAGGCGCAAGAGGCCTATAAGAGGACCTTTGATGCCTCCGTGGTGGAAAAGAATAAGAATTTGGGTGAGGGAGACTGGGTTTTCCTAGCCTCCCACGCTCGGAAGCGATCTAAGCTGGCGCATAAGAGCGTGGGCCCCTATATGGTCTTAAAGACCGACGGGCGCCGCTTTACCATCGAGAGCCCCACGGGGATCCGTACGGTCACTAGTGACCATATCACTCGGGCGCCGGCGCCCCAACAGGGGCACCCTGCGTGGCAGAGGGCAGAGGCGGCGCGGGCTAATTACGCCCTAACCCCGCCGCCCTCCGTTACCGGGGATGAGACGGAGTACGTCTTCGAGAAGTTTGTGGACCACCGCCATAATGCGGATGGGGCTCTGAAACTACGAGTCCGTTGGTTTGGGTTTGGACCCAAAGATGATATATGGCGGTTATCCACAGGTCTCCCTGCGGAAGCCGTCCGAAAGTATTGTCGGAAGAAGAAGCTGAATACTCTGGTTTCCCCGAGTGGCATATTCTTTGACAAGGACGTGCAACAAAGGAGGCCATCGTCTGGCCTTTAGTGGGCTACGGGGGGACCTACGCACGCCCACCCTCGCCCCTACCAACCTGACTCCCACCGGGAGCGGGTACACGCATGACAAGCACACCACAGGGGGCCCACACGGCCCTCAGTAGTCACGGTACCCCGGGAAAGGGGAGCGGTAGGGCGGATAAGCCGCCTCCGCGTACCCCCGCGCGGGTGGGGCCCCATACCCATGGGAAGGGCCCCGACTTGAAGCCCCTAAGTTGGTGGAAGGGGCTTGCCCTTGCCTACTGAGGAGCTGGGACTACCCATACGGGGACCCCATCGGCATTGCATTTGAAGATGCCGATGATGGTGCATGCCCGCGGGATAATGCCTGGACCCGCAACGCTTAAGCGTGCAGGGCTGGGATATGCACCAAGAAACATACTAATATGATGTGCTTCAGGCTACATGTCATAATGCGGTGGCCTAGTGGCAGCGCTTTTGCTTAGCGCGCGAGATGTTGGGGGTTCAAACCCACGGCCGTCTTCTTCCCCAGAACAATCTTCCTCCGACGGAGAACCGCCGGGGGGGGTGGGGCACCAAACGCGTGAGATGACGACGACGGTTGCCGTCGCCGTCGTCAAAACCTTTTGCATCGACCTCATATGGGGTCGTCTTGCTCATGGCATCCGTGGCCGTAGCCACAGAGCATGGTTACACTGGCACCGTGGTGCCAGTTGGCCGACCACCCCCCGAGGGTGGGTGGTCATGGCCCCACGTGTCCGGCGTGGCCGTATGGCGGCCCAACCACGTGGCGGTCATCATGGACACCACCCCCACATAGGGGTGCATGAGCGTGGAAGGGTCAAGCAGAGTGACGCGTAGCTAGAGGCGCGGAGAAAGAGAATCGCCATACTGAGCGCGTTGGAGAGGGGTGCAGACGCGGAACCGCCGCCACGATCGACAGCTCACCCGCCGTCGACGTGCCACCCGCCGTCCGCTCCGTCGTCGCCGTCCGCCCCCGCTTCGTCGCCCGTCGTCGCCGTCCCCCCCCCCGTCGTCGCCGTCCCCCCCCTCCTTCGTCACCGTACGTTACCCGTTGTCGCCGTCCCCCCCCCCGTGGTCGCCGTCCCCTCCCCCGTGGTCGCCATCCCCCCCCCCGTGGTCGCCGTCCCCCCCCCCGTCGTTGCCGTCCCCCCCCCAATCGCCGCCTTCCGCCCCGCCGCCGTCGCTTTTTCACCCTTCCCGACGTCGCCGCCTCCCCCACCGTCATGGCCGACCCCTTCCCGTCATGCCCGCCCCCCCCTTCGTCTTGGTGGCCCCCCCTCCGTCGTGGCCGCTCCGCCGCCCTGTGACGGCCACCCCCCCCCCCCCGTGATGGCTACCTAGCCCCTTCGTAGTTGCCAGGTTTCTCCCTCCCCGTCATAGGTAAGCCTCCCCCCTCCGTCGTGGCCACGCTTCCCCCCCCCTCCTGCCCCCTGTCATTTGCGGCGCTCTCGCTCCCCGGGAAGAGGGGGTCCTCCTTGCACCACATGCGGGCGGCCGGCGGTGGTAGCGGCGGCAGCGGTGCGAGCGGGACGGTGCTTGGTGGGGGCGGCGGGCCGGTGTGTGCAAACGTCGGCGGGGGGGGCGGTGGAGCGGACGGTGCGGGTGGTCCTGGCGGTGGCGGTGGGGGTGGGGGTGGTGGCGATGGTGGCAGCGGCGGGGGTGGTGACGGTGGCGGCGGCGGCGGCGGGGGGGGCGGTGGCAGCGGGGGCTTTGACTTTGGGTCCCTGTGGAACACGGTGCTGGCGGTGGCGTTTACAATTGCCGCTCTCCCTCGCTTCGTGGACGAGGCGGTGCGGGGGCGGGCGGAGGCCGATCAGGCCGCCGCCGCGGTGTCGTATGTGGACTGGCACCAAAGGCGGCAGCTGATTCGGTCCGCCATGGCCGCCTGGTCCGAGGTGGGGGGGGTTCTGCCGATGGTAGGGGGGGCGGCGGCGGCCGCAGCGGCGGCGGGGCCAGCGGAGGCGGGTGGGGTGGGAATGCTGGCGGTGGCAGCGGCGGCGGGGGGGCGGGCCTCCCTAGGGGCCCCTCCATGACCCCCATGACGGTGCTGTTGCGAGAGGCGGCGGACGCGCGGGCCACCATCGTCGAGGCGTTTTGCACGGCGCCCTCGCTGGCGTTTGACGCCATCCTCTCAGAGGCGTCGGCGTGGGGGGGTGACTGGGGGTGGGGAAGGGGGGGCGCCAGCCGCCTCGCGGTGGTGGGGGGGGGGGTGTCTCTGCCGCCCCACCTCCACCCCCACCCCCACCCGCGGCCGGCGGGGGCGGTGGCGGGCGGACCTGGCCGCCGCCTCCACCTGGGCAACGGCGGCGGGGGCGGCGGGCCCGGCTCGCACGGTGCGGCGGTGCCGCCCTTGTCCCTGGGCGCCCCCGAGCCGGGCCGCTGGGTGAGGGGTAGTGCGGGTCGGGCCGGCGGCGACGGCGGCGGCCGCGGCGGCGGCGGCGGGGACCTCACCTCTGCCTCCCCTCACCCCGCTTCCGCCCCACTCATCGCCCACCTCACCGTCATCTTCCGGACGGCGGTGGCGCGGTTGGCTGGGGAGGCCCGCCGGGGCGCCCGCGGTCCGGGTGTCCCCGCCGGGGACCGCATCCTGGAGGCCCTCTTTGGGCACCTCGCCGAGACGCTCGGGGCGCTGGCGGTCGCCCCGGACGGGGTGGGGGGGGTGGGGGGCGCGTGCCTGCGACTCCATTTCTGTAAACTGGTCGTGACGGTGGCGGGGTCAAACAGCTGGGCGTGGATGCCCCCGCGCCTTCTTTCGGGGGAACGGGGTGGGGCAGAGGGGGGGGGGGACCGGGATAGCGGCGGCGGCGACGGCGACGGCGGCGGCGCCGGCTCTGGCGGCGGCGGCGGCGGCGGCGGCGGCGGCGGCGGGGTCCACGACGTCCTTGGTGGCCGCAGCAACGGACCTACCCCCTATACCTGGCAGCGGGCACGGTGGCGGCGTCGCGGTGGCTGCAGTTGGACCTGTCGGCGTGGTACGCGCGGCAAGCTCCCGGGCTGGCGCCCGCGGTGGCGGTGGAGGTGGCGTCCCGGCTGGCCCGCTCAGCCTTCCCTGCGGGGGAGGTGCGGGCGACGCTCAGGTGGCTGCCGCCGTCGCTGGTGCTCCTGCCGGCGGCGCTGGGGGGGGGCGGTGGCGGAAAGGGTGGACTGGGGGGGGTCGCCCTGGGGCGGGGCGGCGGCGGCGGCGGCGGAGGGGGGGTGGGGGTCGGGCGGGCGGGGGGTGGGGGGTTTGGGCGCTTTTGGGGCGGGTCCTTCACCGTCGTGGACGCCACCCCAGCGTCGGCGCCCATGGCGGTGGGCGGTTGGCGGGGCGGGGGGAGGGGGAGGCCGTGGCACCTGGCGCACGAGGGACTCCACGAAGGGCGGAGGCGGGTGGGGTGGGTGGGGGGGGGTAGGCGCCGCCCCCGGTGGGCGGGGGGGTGGCGGCGGTGGCGGCGGCGGCGGCGGTGGCGGCGGCGGCCACGTGTCTGGCGTCTTTCAGGTTACGGACGCGGCGTCGTCGGCGGCGTCCGCCACAGCCGCCGCCGCCGCCGCCGTCTCTGGCGACGCTCGAGGGGGCGCGGCCGTGTGGGACGCGCACCCCCCCCCCGTCGCCGCCACCGCCGCCGCTGACGAGCCGATGCGAGAGGTGGCGCGGGCTCTCATTTGCCTGGCGGTGGTGCTGGCCGCCCGTGAGGCTGCAGGGGGTGGAGACGCCCCCGCCGCCGACGGCTGCGCCGAGGCTGTGGCGGCTGTGTGGGGGGCGTTTACCGCGTTGGCGTTGAGTGCCTGCGCCGCCACCGCCGTGCTGTTCCAGACCACCGCCCGGGCACTGCGGGTGATGAAAGGGGTGGGGGGGGGGGCGGTCGGCGGCGGGGTGGGCGGGGTTGTGGCGCCGGGGGTGGGTAGGGGGCGCGGGGGGGTGGGGCGGATAGGGGGGTGGGGGGGGGGGAGAAGGTCTGGCGCCCGCAGCACCGCCGGGTCCGCGGCGGTCGGCACCGCCGCTGGAAGGAGGCCCTCGGCGGGCAGGCCCGCTGGCTGTGCTGCTCGCAGGCGGGGTGGGAGGCCGCTGGATGGTGCGGCGGGAGGGGTGGGCGAAGCCTCGTCAGGCTGCTGGTGGAGGTGATGGAGGCGGGCGCCACCGGGGGGGGCGCCCCCCCACCGCCGCCTTGCCCCCGCCAGTGACGACGGCACGAGCGCGGCTGCGGGTTTAACTATTTTATGGCTGGAAGAGAGCGTGTTGTAGGGGCCGGGATGAAGGGAAGTGGGGGGAAGGGAATGGAAGCGGGTTGGGTGTCCGAGGGAGCCGGAGGGAGGGGATGGGGGAGGTTGTGTGGGTGATGGCGTGGTAGTGTCGGAGGGAATGGGAGTGCGTGGGGGTGGGGAGCCCGCCGTGGGGTCAGCCGGCGCGAGCTACTATAAACGGACGAAACACGAGGGAAAGCCACCACAGAGAGAACGAGGCAAACAAAAAGAAACTCAGCACACAGAAAAAAAAACAACCCCCCCCGCACCCCGTGCCCCTGCACGCTCCCGCCCCCTCAAAACATCAGGCACGCGTACGCCCGATACGTGCGCTAGGGGCCCAGCACCCAGCACCGCCGCCCGCAGGCGTGCCGCCCACGCCCGCCGCCGCCGCGCACACAACCCGCGCCTGGACCGCCAGCCCGTCGAGCGCCGCCGCCCGGTCCGCGGCGGCGGCTGCTGCCACCCTCAACCCCGCGGGGAACCCGCCGTCCACATACCCCGAGGGGGCGGCGGCGGCGGCGGCGCCCGGCGGGGTCGGCGCCAGGCACGCCGTGACGAGCGCGGCCAGGCCCTCTTCCCCCCCCTCCCCCCCCCCAGCGCGGCGGCGGCAGCGGCAGCAGCGCCGGTGGCCATCCCCCCCCCCCTCCCCCCTCCCCCAACGGCACCCACCATCCGCAGCAAAGCGCCGAGGAGTCCCCTCCACGGCCGCCGCGGCCGCCGCGCACACCCGGCCACCTGCCGCGGCGGGCCGCGGTGAGGCGGGCGCCACGGCCACGAGGCGGCCACCACGGCCACGATGAGAGCAAGCACATCGGCCCGGGCGGCGGCGGCCAGCGCCCACCCCACCCGCGGAATGGCGGCGAGGGCAACGGCCGCCGCCGCGCCGCTGCCACCGCCGCCGCCGGGGCGGGCCGCCAGCGCACGGGCGGCGGCCAGCACACGGTCCACCGCCTCCACCTCCACCACGGCGTCGGCACTCGAGGACAGAGCCGGGGGGGGGACACGGCGGGGGGCCCGCCGCCCTCGCCCAACGGCCCGCTCACACCGGCCCCGCCGCCCCCGCGGCCCCTGCCGCCCCCGCCCCCGCGCCACCGCCGCCGCCGCCGCCGCCGCCGCCGCCACCACCGTCGCCGTGCTTCCTCCCCACGCCCAGCGCGTTTGCCCCCGTCGACCGCGAGAGGGCGGTCCACCAGGCGGCGCGGCGCCCCTCCCCCCCCCCCCCCTCCCCCAGGCGGCAGCACAGCGCCGCCACCGCTCTCGCCGCGGCGGCCGCCACGGGCCGCCACTCTGCCCCGTCCGCCGCCTCCAGGCCACAGAGGGCCTTGAAGGGGCGCCCCGCCGCGGCGGCGGCGGCGCCCAGCCGGCCCACCGCCCGCACCGCCGCCGCCATGTCGACAAGGGGCGGGGTGGGGGTGGGGGCGGCGGCAGCGGCCGCCGCCGCCGCCACCCCCGTTGCGCCCGCCTCCGACCCGTCCGCGGCGGCGGCGGCGGTGGCCAAAATGATGGCGAGCGCCACTCCCACCGCCGCCACGGGCACGTTAGCGGCAGGCCGTAGGCGGCCCAGGCGGCACCCGCGACGACCGCACCCACACCCCCGCCCCCCCCCCCCGCCCCCCTCCCAGCAAGCGGTCCGCCTCGGCTCTCACCGCGTCTGCCCGGCCGCTCTCATCGACTTCCCGCCGGGAGCGGCGGAGGAGGGCCCGCCGCGCCTCCGCCGCCCTGCGGTCGGTGGAGGTGAGAGCCCCGCCGCCACGGCGGGGGCGGCCGCTACGGCGGGCCTGCCCCCATCGGGCGGGGAACGCAGGTACGAGGCGGGGGAGAAGTGGCCGCCCGCGGCGGCCGCCGCCAGCAACGCCGCCACCGAGCCGGGAAGGAACCGCCGCTACGACGTCAGCATTGATGACCTGGAGGACGTCCCGGTGGAGGAGGGGGACCGCCGGGAAACAGGGAAGCGGGGAAGGGGGGTGGCCGGTGCTGACGCTTGGGCGAAGGGGGAGGTTGGCCGCGCCGGCGGGCGCCCTGCCCCCGCCGGGACCTGCCGACCCAGCCGCCGCCGCCGCCGCCGCCGCCGCCCCGGCGGCCGTCCATGCGGCCGCCCCGCGCGCATCGCCCGCCCCCGCCGCGGGCCTGGGCGGGCTCGTGGTTCAGGGCACGGGCGACCGCGGCGGCGGGGCCGGGGCGGGGGCCGGGGCGCCCCCCCCCCCCCTCGCCCCTGACCGCGCCCCCCCGGCACCCCGGCACCCACGCCAGCCCGTCCATTACGGTCACCGTCGACGCCATACGCACGTCTACCGCCGCAAGTTTCTCCTCACCCGCTCCCCCCCCCCCCCCGCGGCGACCGCGCACAGCACCACCCCCCGCGCCGCAACGCGCGCCGACCCGCCCGCCGCCGCAAGCACCCGCCGCATGATCACCGCCGCGTCGCCGTGGGACGGGAGGGCCCGGAGGGGCCCTAATCGCCGCCTGGCAGCTGTCGGTCCGGAGGGCGGCGGTGGCGGCGCGGGCGCCACCGTCGGCACTGGCGCCCCCACCCCGTCCAGTCCCGTCGCCGCCGCCCGGCCCCGGCGGGGCCCCCGCCTCCGCAAAAATGGCGCGGCGGTCGCCGCGACCGCAGCCACCCCCGGCGGCGCCGCGGCCGCCGCCGCCACCGCCGCAGCGTTAGTCAAGAACAGCGCCCCGTAGTCGCCGTCGCCACCACCAAGCCCCCAACACGCCGCGGGTGAGCCCCCGTCGTCGTCGTCGTCATCCCCCTCGCGCTCCCCCTCCCCCTCCTCCTTTACCTCCCCCCCCGCCCCCGCCCCACCGCGAAAACGCCATAGACGCCGACCGTCCGCCCCCCCTCCCCCTGTCCCTGCCACCAGCAGCGGCACTGCCTTGGACACCACCGTTAGCGCCAGGCCGGGGGCGGAAAGGGGGGAGGACGACGGCAGAGGGGGGGAAGAACCAGTGACGGCGGTGCAAGGGCGGTTCGAAGAGGACGGTGAGCAGGAGAGGGAGGAGGACGGCGGTGAGGTGGAGGGGAAGGCGACGGCGGTGGGAAAGGACGACGGCGGTGGGGGGGGGGGGACGACGGCGGCTGGGAGGGGGATGGGACGACGACGGTAGTCTCGACCACGACGGTGGCAGATCGTAACCACCCCTCCCTATCACGTCAAAACGCCTGGCGCGGCTTTCCCTGGCGAGATCGCGCCATCTGTGGCTCTGGTTGGACGGTCTGGAGGTGCCAAGCTCTGGATAGGCCTCTGGATATGCCCCGATAGTATCTTCATTCTCGGATGTACAAGTTCAATTCAAGTGTTCCAAGGATTTCAGACCTGATCACAGCAATAGGAATCGACAAGCTCGATCTATGTGGTGCTCAGGAGCTCTGCGCAGGGCCTGGAGTCAGTCTCTCTGCCATGGACTTGCACGCCGAGTGGCGGAGGCGAGAAAGCGTCGTGGGCACGAGAGCTTCTCGGCTGACCAGTGAAAAGGGCACTTGAATCACCTGAGACCACCTCGAGTGGCTATGGTCCAGATCAGTGTCGGGTTAGGTGCGACCAAACCGGACAGCGCAATTTTTGGACAACCACCATTTTTGTTTTTTTACAACCCCAGGATTGTAGGTCCCTCTCCAGAATTATACCCTGCCTTGTTCTCACTTGCCACCGACATATGGCACGTCCTCCAAAAAGTATACATGGGGGAAACTCTGGGCGAGTCCCACCCCCTCTGGTGGCATCGCAATCAAGGGATCCAGCGAAACTTTCCTTTGGTCGGGGGTCTGCCCCCCGATCTCGACATCGCGCGGAGAGGGTCACTGCCTAATTATCGTCCCTGGGAGACCTCTGAGAGGTCCTCTTCATAACTGCCCATGACAGAATTGGAACTTTTGAGGAACTCTCACCTGCGAGCGATTGGCAACGGACGCCGAGTGCTAATACTGGCCCTCAGCGGGGGTGCCCGTAATCAATGTCACTTAGCGGCGGCCTCAGGGGGCGTTCTTTTCAGATAGTATTGGTAGAGAGCGGTCAACAGGGCCGCAGCTTGTTAGTCGCAACTGGCCTCTGAGTGCCTGGACAGCCTCTCATTGGCTTGTTCTATGAGGCACCGACATCATGAGACTGTCTGCCTCACACGCAAGAGCGCAGTCTGGACCGCGGACAAAAAAAACTCTCGCGGGTCTTGTCTTGGACTTCGGCGTGCGTTGGTGTGTCTCAGTCGACTTGGGCGTGAGGCGAGTGGCGACGCAGAACCACGCCACACTGCCTCGCCCGTGCAGGCGGCGCAGGGGCCCCGAAGGTGGGGCGGCGGTGGCCGTGGCTGCCAAACCGCCACAGGCGCCCCGTGCACGCCCCGCCACAAAACAAGAAACCTGCCGTCTCGACGGTGCTGCGCCGCCCCTCTGCCACCATCACCCGTCCGTCCCCGCCAGCGCGTCTGGGTTGGGTGTCACGCGGGTCCCCCCCCCCCCCCCCCCCCCCTCCACCATACCGGTGCGCCTGGGCGTCGTCACCGACGTGCAGTAAGCCGGCGGTGGGGCGCCCGCGGTTCTGCGCGGCGGCGGCGGCCGCCGCCGCCGCCGCCACCGCTGCCGGCCGCCCGCCGCCAGCGGCCCCTCTGCGGGACTACCGGGCCGCGCTGCTTCGTCTGCACGCGGCGATGGACGACCGGACGGGGGCGGGCGGCGGAGGCGGCGGCGAAGGCCGCGGCGGGGGCGGCTGCGGAGGTGGTGGCGGTGGCGGTGGCGGGGGCTGGAGCGGAGGCGGCGGAGGTCCGCCCTTCCCGCCCCCCCCCCCTTCCCGGCCTGTACGCGGTGATCCACCTCGGGGATCTGATTGACAGGCGCGTCCTTGCCCACGACGACCAGGCAATGGCGGCGGACGCCGCGGGCGGGGCGCCCCCCGCCGGGTCTGCAATGGCGGCTAACCAGGCGGACCTGGGGCGGGTGCTCGCCGCGTTCCGCCGCTTCCGGGCCGGACCCGTCCTTCACGCGGTGGGCAACCACTGCGGGGCGGGCCGCGGTGCTGGATGCGGCGGAGGTGTCCCGGCGGAAGGAGGGAGGCGACGCGTGGCACACCTACGAGCCGGGGACGGCCAAGGCGCCGTCAGCTGCGGCGGCTGCGGCGGCGGCGGCGGCGGCGGGCGGCCGCTCTTCCCCCCCTCCCCCCCCACTCCCCCCCCCGGCGGACGGCCGTGGCGGCTGGTGGTGCTGGGCACGCTGCCGCCGTTGCCGCCGCTGGGCCGCGGTCGCCGCGGCGCGATGTCGACGCGTCGGCCGGGTGTGGGCGGGGGCGGGGGTGCGGGTTGGGTTCGCGGAGGGGGGAGGGACGGATGAGGGGGAGTTCCTCCACTGGTTGCGGTGAGGGGCGGCGGGGGGGGAGGGGGGGTTCGGCCTACGGCGCTTGGCGGGGGACGGCGCGTGGGCCCCCGCCGCTGTTGGTGCGGCCGCGTCGCGGCGGGGCAGCGGCGCGGACACCCCTCCCCCCTCCCCCCCCCGCCCTGTGTGCGGGGGGAGTGTGTGTGTCTGGCCGCCTGACCTCCCATGCGTGTGTGGTTGTGCTGGCGTCGCCCGTGTCATTGCCGCCTGTGGCTGGGTGTGTGATGTGGGTGGGGATGTGGGTCCCCCCCCGCCGCCGCCGCCGCCGCCGCCGCCGCGCGGGCCGCCGCCGCAGGGCGGGTACGTGCGGCGGCACCCGAGTGGGGTGTACCACGTGAACTTTGTGGATGCCGCCACCCCGGCGGGGAGCCCGCCAACGCGTACGCGGTGGTGACGCTGACGGCGGACGCAATTGTCATTGACGGGCGGGGGGTGCAGCCCAGCTACCGGCTGACGTGGGCGGCCTGAGCAGAGGGGAGAGAGGGGAGAGACCTGGAGGGGGGGAAGGGTATTTGGAGAGGGAGAGGGGTGGTGGGAGGGGAGACGCGCTGCTGCGCTGATGGTGCAGGGGGGCGGGGCCGCCGCGCCCGTGTCGTTTGGCGGGTCGAGAATGTCACAAGATGACCGCCACAAGCGAACGCGCGCGAGTGACGCGGGCGGGGGGCCCCCCATTGCCTCCGGACCTCGTCCCCCAGCAGTGAGCCGCGCACCCACCCCTTCCCCACATATGCACTTCTCCCCCCACACCCACCCTTCCCCCCCCCTGCGCCTCAGTCCCCACGGCGGCCCGACTTCCACTGAGCGCCTCCAGCACCACCACGACAAGCACCAGCACGCTCACACAGGCGCCTCGTCCCGGTGCTTGCCCCCGTCCGCCATGCCGTAGATGCCCACCGCGACAGTGGCGGGGATGCACCAGGCCTCCAGGGCGGACTGGAGCGCCGACACGTCCCCCGGTGGGTCGTCCTGGCAGCTCGCCCGGTCAATGACCACCGCCACATCCCCCGCTGCCACGGGGGGGGTGTCCTCGTCGACGGTTTGGACCCACCGGAATACCGGGACGCCGCCAAAGACGCCACCGTTCCAGAAGGAGTGGAAAAAGTTGCATCAAACATTGTACCGGCCACCACAGTCACCCTCGCCAAGAAGGCCCGCCAGGAATACCAGCCGGCCAGTGAGGGAGGGACCGGCCGGGTGGGGAGGAGCGCGGGCGCGTCCTCACCCGCCGCCGCCGCCGACACCCCCGTCGCCCCCACCCCCGCCGTCACCGCGAGGTGCTCCTCGGCGGCGGGGCCCGCCGCCGACGCCGCCACCGCCGCCACCACCACCCCAGTCTCCTCCTCCCCCTCCCCCTCCACCCCATCCCCCGGCGCCGGCGCCGACCGCGGCTTGACAGCGAGTTCCCCCTCGACGCCCCCAGCCGAGCCGGCACCGTCGTCCACCCCCATCGACGACGGGGGTTCGGCGTCAGAGGGGGCGCCGCCGGCACCACAATAGCCCGCCACCACCTCCACCACCGCCACCGCCAACGCCAACGCCGCGGCGCCGGCCGCGCGCGGCCTGGACGCCGTCGCGCCCCGCCGCACACAACCCCAGACACGAGGCCCCCCACATCAGCCCTTCCTCCCCATCCACCCCGCCCTCCCGCGCTCACGCGTCCACCGACAGCCCGCTGCGGCCCAGACAAGCCCGCCCCGCCGGCGCGGCCGCAGGGGAGTATATCCTCACCTGGGGGCAACGCGCCGGGGCCGGCGGCGGGCACCCCGAGGCACGGGCGGGGCGGGCGGCGCGGGTGGGGACACGAGGGAGGGTACCCCCCCCCCAGCCTTCCCGCAGACGCCGCACTCCCTCAGCCGTGAGCCCCCCCCACCCCCCCCGCCCCTCCTACCGCCGCCGCGTCGGCGGCGGTCCCCCACAGCCGCATCCACCTGTCATGACCGCCCGACAGCGCGTGGTCGGCGACCGCGGACCACGAGGTGGCCACCGCCTGCCCCGCGTGCGCCGCCACGGCCCCCGCGGGGGGTGTGCGGAGGAGGTCCCCCCAGGGGGCGCCGTCGCCGCCGCCGCCACCGTCGCCGCCGTCCGCACCCGGCGCTCGGCAGCGGGCGGGGCGGGGGCGGTAGGCGGCGGCGCCCCCCCCCCCCCCCGCTGCTCGCCCCCCCTTCCAGCCCCCTCCCCCCCCAGCGCGGGTGCCGCCGTGGCCCACACCCACAGGGTGCCGTCCTAGCCGCCCGCAGCGAAGGCCCCCCCCCCTGGGGTCACCCCCATCGCCGCCGCGTACACGAGGATGGTGTAGCCGCAATAGACGGCCGTCACGCCTGCCCCGTCGGAGTGGGTGCCCACAATAGCGCTCGCGAGGGTGGACGCCAGGAGGATGCCGCCCAGTCCAAACGCCGCGTCGCCCAGGGGCACGCTGCCTCCACCGTCGCCGTCAGAGCCGACGCCGCCGCCACCTCCGCCGCCGCTGCCGCCGGGCGGGGCGCCCCCCCCCGGACGCCACCCCCCCCCGATGTCCTCCACCGGCCCCTCCTCTTCCCGCACGTCGTGCACCGGTAGGTGCCCGTCGACGCAGGCGGTGAGGATGGCGTCGCCCCGCACCGCCACCGACGGCACCGAGTCCAAAAACCCGCGGATGGCGGTAGCCAGCCCAGAGGTGCCACCCTCTCCTCGGCCACCACGGCCACTGTCACCACCTCCGCCACCGCCGCCGCCGCCACCGCCACTGCCACGACCGCCGCCGCCGCCGCCACTGCAGGTGCTGCTGCCGCCACCACCACCGCTGCCGCAACTGACGCCATTACCACCACAGCCACCGCCCAGGAAGCGCGCCAGCACTGACAGCGTCTGCGGGTGACGGGACAGCACCACCACCAGCGCCCGCGGGATCAGGCTTGGAGAGGGCGGGGGCGTGCCGTCTTTCCCCCCCAACCGAACCCCGACCGGTGGGGGCCACCCACACCCCCGCCGCCGCTCCGAATCAGTGGCCAGCCCCGACCTGTCATCTTCTTCCACCTCGGGAGCGGGCGCCTCCCCCGCCGCCATCTCCGCAGCCGCGCCGCCGCCACCACCGTCGACGCCACAGGCCGCTTCCGCACCCGCCCAGGACCGGCGACGGCCGCTGGCGGCGGCGGTGACGATGGCGGCGGCAGTGAGCACGTCGGCAAAGGCCCAGCGGGTGAGGTCAGAGGCGATAGAGGAGAGGTGGGCGGCCCACGCGGCGGCGGTCAGGTCGGGGGGGGGGGGGCGCCGTAGAGGTCGCGGCAGAAGAGGATGGGGCGGGCAATGACGGGGGTCGAGGCAGGGGTACCGCCGTCGTTGGAGGCCAGAGCGGCAGCCACCTTGGCCAGCCGCGCATATGCAGCCGACGCCGCAGCACGTCCAAGGCCCAGGCGCTCACCTCGAGGAGGTCCCTCGCAGCGTCTGCCCGGATCGCCGCCGCGAGCGGGGTGGCGGCGGCGGGGTCGCCGGCCCAGGCGGCGAGAGCCCCCCCCTGCCCCCGCCCCCGTCCCCGCCCCCGCCAACAACCCCACGCCCGCCCCCACCACTGCCACCACCCCCGAGGCCGCCACCGTCGTCCCCACGGCCGGGCCCGCCGCCGCCACCGGCAGCGAAGGCGCTCCCCGGCAGGGGCCCGTCCACCACCTGCTATGACACTCCCACCGGCCGCACGCAGGTCACCACACCGGCGGCGGCTGAGACGGCGCGGTCCACCCAGGAGCCCGCCGCGGCGGTGGCGGCGGCGGCGGCGGCGGCATCCGTGCCGGCCGACGGTGGCGGCACCGCCGTGCTGTCGACGAGCACCACAACGCGGTGTGGGGGGGAGTGGGGTGGGGGGGGGGAGGAGGGGTGGGTCGCCGCAGTCGGGGGGGGCGCAGGAAGGTGGTCCCACGCCGTCCCCGTCGCCGGCCAGGCGCGCGGATCAAACGGCGGAGGAAGCCGGGAAGGCGCAGTGGAGGAGATCGAGAACCCTTATTCAGGGGGATGTATGGGGAAGGGGAGCATCGCCGCCGCAGAGGGCCGGGAGAGGCAAAGGGGGAGGGCGGGGGGGAATCGCATCGCAGCAGTGGGCATAACGGCGACAGGTGGGGGGGGGGACGTCGGCTGCCGCGACGACGGCGTGGAGGGCGACGACGGACCAATGATGGTAGCTGGGTACCAGTGGACCAATGCGGCACTCAGTCGTGCGACAAAAGCTCGTGTTCTAACTGGGGCAGCTTCCTGGGCCTCTCATTGGTCGTCACTCTGACCTCGAGAAGCGTCCAAACTTTCCACTGCAAACTCCCTCATGTATACTTTTTAGAGGACGTGCCATACACTGGAACCGCCGCCCATTTCGTTACAGGGTGTAGGGCGTGATCGAACGTGCACCAGTGGCCCTGGGGGGCGGGTTCGATAACAGGGGGGTATGATCCAACCGCGAAAAGTGATCGAACCGTCCATAGTGGCAGTGGGAGGGGGTTGGATCACAGGGGGTGGGGTATGATCGAACCGCGCAGCAGTGATCGAACCATCCACAGTCGCGGCGACAAGCTTTGGCCACGTGTTCGCTGTATGACTGCGCTGGTCCAGGACCGGGACAGCCGCCGCTTTCTGATTGGGCGTGGGGGACCCACCAAAACTTTAGCTCCCAAGTCCTGGGAGTGTCCGACTTTTGGGAAAGGTGCCATATTTCCGGTCTGTTCCTGTTTGTCGGCCCTGGCGCGTTCCAACGCGACCCTCGTCAACCATATCCACCCCCCCCGTGTGCGCAACTCTGACACTGCCTTCGCCCCCGCTCCACCCGTACGCTGCACTTTGGACCCGATTGCGGGATGCTGTTGGCCGACGATCCGGACGTGCAGCAGTCGCATTTGCCTGACTGGCGCATGCTTCCGCGCTTCCAGTAGCGACCTTACTGGCCCCCCCCGACCTCGCCGACGTTCCCTGCCGAACGCCCATCGTTGCCATTCGTAGCTGACGCATTCCTGACCACACGGTATGCAAGGCTGGCCAGCAGATGGGAGAGCATTACTGTGCATGCGCTGGAGTGGATGGGTTCTGCGGTGTGCCCCCTCGCTACTGGAGAGCGTGACGCGTCTTTTGCCTTGGCGTCGTTGCGAGTACACCTTCTGTTTTTTCTCTAATAGTAAAACTGTGACGTGTGGATACCTCTTGTCCTGTACTCTCTTGTTGACGGCCACACCCTGCCCTGATGAAGAGTTTTGTAGTTGCTATGACGGTCTCAACAGTTCCTGCGTACGTGATGCCCTTTGTGACAACCTTCCTGACGGGCTCGCCGTCCACGCCGCTCATGCGTGCGCGGCCGCCATTCCGGGGTCGCGTAAGCGGCGTCGGGAGGTGCCGACTTCGGTTGCCCTTGAGCTGTCGTGCACGTGCCAATGCCGAGAGCACGAACCAGGGCTCGTCCGATGATGTACCCCTCCTGATGACGGAAGAGATGCAGCTCGAGAAGAAGGTGGCGCAGCTGAGATCCACCGAAAAGCGCATTGATGCGCAGGAGTTGAAGGAGCAGAGTGTTAAGCAAGACCTGGCCGCTGTAGAGGTGGAGCTTCAGGACAAGATCATCACTGCCGACAAACGTGCCCGCCTGGTGAACAGGGAAGAGCTCCTGAGCCGGAGTTGGCGTATGATCCTGAACGTGTTGGACAAGCTCTACAAGGACGTCGCGAAGCTCGAGCTGGAAATTGAGGAGCTCCAGAAGGTACGCTTTCCTATTCTCTCTCTTCGTCTGTCTCTTGTGTTCTATACCTGCTTACATGCCCGCCTCTCCATACACTATTTTCTAGGCCACCGTACTGATGTTCACTCCCGTTGCTTTGCGCTTCAGTGCTCTTGTCTGACGAGATGGGCTTTTTCCACGTCTGCACCTCTTCATGTCGCTTTGCACCTCTACCTTCCTGCTCCTTGTAGGACATTGCTGCGATGCGTGCTTCTCCTCTGGCAGCGGCGCTGAGCCGCATGGGCATTGTTCGGTCGCCATCTGCCTCCCGCGTGGCTGTGTCGGACATGGTCTTCGAGCCCACACCTGCCGAGGGCTTCTTCGGGAAGCCGGTCGTTGAGAAGGAGTGTGAGCAGCTCTGGGCGGACATCAAGAACTACGTGTTGGATCACCATCTCCAGCCCGGGCATACCGACGACGCCAAGCTATCAAAGGAGGAGCAGGGGGCGCGGCGGTTCCTGCTCTACATCTTGGGCTCGCCCGGACGGGGCAAGACCCTCTACCTGCGAGAGGCGCTGCGGTTTTACTGGAGCAAGTGCTTGGGGGAGACCCGAGATGAGCGGCTGATGGAGTTGTCGCCATTCATTGTGAGCTTCAACGGGCTCCTGACCATCAACCCCGCCGATCCCCGTCTTGTCGAGCTCACGGGCCAGGCAAGCATCCTGCTCTACACGCGGCTGTTCTTCTGTGCGCAGGCGGAGCTTGGCGATAAACCCTCCAAGACCTTCGAGGATTTTCTGCTCGAGGTGGAGCGCGACCTTGAGGCCAAGCGGTCGTCCCTGAGTGTCATCCAGCGTGAAGTTGGCCGTCTGGTCACCGAGCGCTGCGGCGGGCGTCGCATGGTCCTGTTTGTCGACGAGCTCAACAAGCTGGGACCTGAAGCGGGCGGCGCGGATGTGTGCATGGCGCTGGGTGCGGATGCGCGGGAGCTGGTGAGGTCGGAGGCTTGCCGCCTGGCTTCCACTTTCGGGTACGGCTCTGCGGTCTTTACTTCTCTTGACCAGGGAGTTATGGACAACGAGAGCTCTGCGTCGGGGCGTCCTTGCCGCCCTGTTGGGGTTTTGCAGACGGCGGACGCGGAGGACCACGTGCTCATGATGCTGCGGGCCTTGTCCGCGCAAGAGCAGCCGCAGCCACCGTCCCAGGGCGAGTCGAAGTTTGCCACCTGGTCATACCGCGTTGGCCGCACGTACGCCAATTTGAGTGGAGGGCATTGGCGAGCCGCCGAAAGGCTGGCTGAAGAGCTGGCTCGTGCGCCCGCGCCGACTCTGGTGAAGCTGTGCTCTACGGTCCACGAGATCCTTCCTGCCACGTTGACCTTGCCTGATCCCTCGAGCGGGGAGCCGTACAAGACGGTGGCGATCAAGGACCTCTCATCACCTGACCTGCGCGTGTACGTCGACCATGTCCTTGCTGCGGTGGTGCTGCAGGAGACGGTCCGGCGCGACGACTACATTCTTCCTGGAGCGGCCGATGCGCGGCCCAGTGGTGCATCCCCAAGCAAGGAGGGAGTACTGGAGATTGCCAAGAGGCGCTACGTCGATCGCCACAACGCCGTGCTGAACGCGCGGTGGGACCTCTTTGGGAGGCAGGGCTTCATCACGGTTGCTGCCGTTGATTCGTTCGAGCCCGACATCATCCCGCTCTCCCTTGTGGCGATCCTGAATAAGCCGGGGATGCGGGCGTCACCGATGACGCAGGCTGTTGGCAGGCTCGTCGACGTGGCCCTCTTGGCGGGCAAGGCGGCGATCGTGGGCACAGACATCGACAAGGGCTTGGTGGATGCGCTAGAGATTGTGGGCGTAGGCGCCGTGGGCACCTGTGATGGCGTGACGGACGAAGCAAAGGGAGCCGACGACAAGACTGTGGCCTCCACGGACAAGAGCCACGAGCACAAGGACGACGAGGGCGCGGGCGCGGGCACCTGTGATGGCGTGACGGACGAAGCAAAGGGAGCCGACGACAAGACTGTGGCCTCCACGGACAAGAGCCACGAGCACAAGGACGACGAGGGCGCGGGCGCGGGCACCCCGACGGCTCCGCACAAGAGCCTCGAGCGGGAGTGGTACGTTTGGGAGCGCTTCGTTGTGCAATGGATATCTATGATGTCCTTGGCAAGGTCAGTGCGACCAAGTGCCGGGGCGCCCGCCACGCTGCACAACATGTACGGTGTCAAGGCAACCTGGAGCGGAGAAGGGCCCATCTTGCGACGGGTGCGAGTCAATGCGTCCGTTGCGCAGGACCGGGTTGTCGTCCTGGACAAGTCCCTGTTTGGCAAAGATCCTGTGACGTTGCAGCGGGTGGTTGAGCGGTACCCCGTGGAGCAGCTCTTCCGGACGGTATTCCTGTTCCCGACCAACTACGAAGCAGTGGATGCCGTATGCTTCCACCAAGCGCTGGATGCCGTAGATGGTGTTGTCAAGGTGGGTGACGCGATGCCCTTCTTTTGGCAGTTCAAGCGCAGCGGCATATACCGCGTGACAAGCACGGCGTGGTCTGAGGTGCGAAAGTGCGTGGAGCGGCTGGACAAGGCCGACTCCATATTGGGGAACAGCGGCTTTTGTGCGTTGTGGCGACCGCGGTGTTCGTATATGTACGTCTCCAACCAGGAGATGACGCCAAGCACCAGCGGCCTGTCTGGGAGGTGGGCTGACAACGCCATCATTGTGGCACAGTCGCACAACAAGCAGCTGTTTGGGAACCTGGTGAACTGCCTTTCTCAGGCTCTGGGGCTCTCTTACAGGGACCCTCAGTAACATGGCGGCGGAGGTGGTGGCGTTGGCGGTGGCGGCGACAGCGGCAGCGACTGCCGCGGCCGAGGCGGCAGCGGCAGTGATTGCCGCGGCCGTGGCGGTGTCGGTGACGGCAATGGCTGTGTGTGGGTCGTTCATGTGCGGTGGCAGGCATACCGGGGGTATCTCGTCTGGTAAAGTGATGCGTGAGTGTATCTCGTCCGGTACAGTGATGCGTGGGCCGTCTAGCACGCACGATGACGGCCCCCCCGGCGCGCGTGGGGAAGTTGACGCCAGCTTGATCGACGACGGGGCGCTGCTTTTGACCGATGCCGCGGTCGTTCCGGTGGAGGCTCGCCGGGGCCCGCCATCGCAAGCGGCGGTTGTCGGGGTGGGGGCTCTGGTGGCAGCGGTGGCGGTGTCGCCCCCGCCTTCCGCCGACGTCTGCAAGACGGTGATAGGGACCACCTGCTCCCTCCGCTCTGAGGGCAATGCCGCGGTGGTAGCGCGGCGGCGGCGGGCAGTTTGGCGCTCGCTGCGGCGCGGGAGGTGGTGCTGTAGGCGGTAGCTTCATGAGCTGCGGAGGAAGGGGCAGGGAGCCTATGACCGCGGTGGACTTGCCGGTGGCGGCAGTGGTCACCGCTCTAGACGCGCTGGCGGGGGTGTTGCTAGGGCGGGTGGTGGTGAAGGGGAGGCGAAGAGCCTCCTTCTACCCCCGCTACGCCGCCGCGGCCGCCTGCTCGGGCCCGCTCGCCCGGCGCAGGGCGGCCGCGGTCGTCCCCGCGGCCGTCGCGGCGGCCGCCAACGCGGTGATGGCGGCGGCCGCCACCAAATTCTACACCTCCCTCTCCCTGCACGCCGGGTGGCTGCGGCGGGTGCGGGCGGCACTGGACCCGGTCGTCGCTCGCCTCACCGCCGCCGCCCGCGACGGGTCTGGGGGGGCGTCCCTGACGGGGGGGCCGCCGGTCGAGGGCGTGGCGCACCTACAACTGGGCGGTGGGGACGACGGGGCGGACGGCGGCGGGGGGGGTGCCGCCGGGGGTCCCGCCACGGGCGAGAGAGGGGGGGGGGGCGGGGGTGGGGGGGGGGGCGACCGCCTGGCCGACGCGGACGCCTACTATGGGCCGGCGCCCCCGCCCGGTGGGGGGGGGGGGGGGGCGTCTCCTCCGACGTGCTCGACGCCCTCCGCCGCATCGCCCTGCGCGGAGGGCTTGCGGCAGTGCGGACGTCTTCGGCAGTGGCGGCGGCCGTGACGCCGCCGCCGCCGACGCCGCCAGGGGGGGGGGGGCTGCGGGGCGGGGGGGGGGGGGGGGGGTGGGGCCGACGCGGATGAGGCGGCGGTGGCGGCCGCGGTGGTGGCGGCGGCGGCGGCGGCGGCGGAGGCGGCGGTGGGGGGGGGGGGCGAGGCGGCGGCTGGGGCGGGAGGGGGGTGGGTGGGGGGACCGTCATGGGCGCCCACGAGCTCCCCTCGCTACGCCTGTGGCGGAGGGGGAGGGGGAGGGGAAGGGGGAAGGAGAGAGACTGGCGGAGGGGGAGGGTGAGGTGGAAAAGGCGGGAGGAGCGGCTCTTGGTGTTGCCCCTGACGTGGGTGGCCCCGAGGCGGGGTCGCCCGGTGGGGGAGCCCCCGACAGCGGGCGTGACGGCGCCGCCCATGGTGCCGCGCGCGACGGCGGTGGGACGCGCGCCACGGCGGGTGCGGGCGCCTCTGTCTATACTTTCAATACTTGCCTTGGACGCCACGGCGCGTGCGCGCACCCGCTGCGCACCGGTCAGGCGCCTGCCTGTCCCCGGCCGGGCGGCTGTCACCGGGCGGAGGGCGCCCCGTCGGCGGCACGTCGTCGCGCCCCGCCCGGCGCCACATGCCCCCATTCCCTGGCCTCTGACACACAACCCTCCACCCTGCCACGGTCCCCCCCTCCGGGACGCGCCCCCAGTGCCGGCCGAGCGCCCGCCCTCCCCCATAGCCGCCCTTCCCGCCCTCGACGGCGCCACCCCCGATACTACCTGCTCGGCCACCTTCGCCAGTCGCGGCGTCGACGACCAGTCGACGCGGACCATCTCAGAGGGGCCGGGGAAGGCCACCCACGACCGCAACGTGCGGGGGAGCACCCCAAGGCGGCCGACGCAAGCGGCCACCACCGACACCCCACCGCCGCCGCGGGGGAGAGAGAGGGGTGACCGGGCGCCCTCCCCACCCGCTGCCGCCGCCGCCACCGCCGCCGCAGCCGACACCACCGGCCGGCCGGCCGGCCGGGCGCCCAGCGGGGGCGGCCACACCTCTCCGTCCGTACAGCCGCCCCCGCCGCCGTCGCCGCCGCCGCCGCCGCCGCCGCCGCTGCCGCCACTTCCACCACCACGACCCCCGGCGTCGCCCGTCACGGGCGCCACCACCGCCAGCCTCCGGCAGGGCAGCCGCGGTACCCCCCTCAGCACCAGGGTTTGTCAAGCGTATGTCGACCAAGCGTATACGCGCGTATTTTTCAAGCGTAGTTGTGCTACGCGTGCCGCTGGCCGCCTGCGCTTATAGATACGCACTGCCTAGTAATTGAGTAGCTGTCATACGCTTGGCCGGAAATCGCACGAGTACTGGGAACCAATACTCTCGAGTGGTTCTTTTGGGTGCTGATACGCTTGAGCCTGATTCGCAAGCGTATCCTACCTGCCTGACACTGTCAATTGAGAGAACTGCACAACCAGGGCCCATACGTGAGGCAAGAGAAGCTCACTCGGGTTCAGCGGTTCCGTGACTGATCGCGCAACGTATCAGCCAGATTGACAGTTGGTGGACTGTCGGCTGACAAGGCGCAACGGGAAGGAGTGGAGTGCTGAGGGCCGGCACGTTGCTTCCAGGAGGGACGACCTCGTTTGATTGCTCTGGACAGGGGAGCTGGGACGTAGATGTGCCACCCCGTCGCCAGGTGGTACGTCCTCATTCTTTTCCTCTGGGGTCCGGTGGACAGCTAGCTCGGCCATGGCGGCGGCCGACGCGATGGCGGCGGCCGCCGCACTTGTGCGGATAGTGGCTGTGTGGCCCCCTTTATGGCTGGATGCCGTGTTCGGCGGTGATGTTGGAGTATTGGGGGTGACGCTGCTAGCGGCGACCGACCGTACGGGCGGTAGCGCCGGCGCTGCGGCGGCCTGGCCGCGTCGGCGTGCACAGACATGTGGAGGTGGACGGGAGGAGAGGATGCCGTGGGATAGGCGGAGCTGGTCGGCCCCGAGATCAGGTGGAGTGCCCCTGCAGTGTGGAGGGAGGTGGAGGATGGACGGTGGTTGGCGTGATGGTATAGGTGGTGCCGCGGCTGCGGTGTGGAGGATAGTCGAATGGGGCCCCCGCCACGGCGGTGGTGTTACGGTGTGGGGGGTGACGCAGCTCGCGGCGACCAAGCGTCTGTTGGCGGTAGCGCCGCCGCAGCGGCAGCCCGGCCGCCTACGCCTGCACAGGGGTGTGGGGGTGGACGAGGGGGGTGAGGGCGGTGAGACGGGCGGCGCTGGCCGACGAGAGGCTTGGGGGAGTGCCCCTGGAGTGTGGGGGGGGGGTGGACATTTGGGGGTGGGCCAGCTCCGCGTTCACCGCGCCGGTGACAGGGGTGTGTGCCCGCTCGGGGCTGACTCCGGGCTACTGCCCCGCCGCCGGCCGCCGGACGCGGCTGACAGCCATGAGGCGGATGCGGGCGGGGGCGGACGGTGGGGGTAAACCCTAACCGCCCGGCCCGTCATGGAGGGCCTCCTCTCCGCGCTGCACCACCTGCACAGCCACAACGTTGTGCACCGGAACGTGACGCCCAACAACGTGCTGCTGGAGGACCGGCGGCACCCGCTGGCGCTGCGCCTGGGCGACTTTGCGCACGCCGCGTTCCTGATGGCCAAGCGGGTCAACCAGGAGGTGATGGACACGCCCGTCGGCACGCCCCACTACGTCGCGTCCGAGATCACGCGCAAGCAGCGGTACGGGCCGGCGGTGGACCTGTGGTCGGCGGGCGTGCTCATGTACCGGATGCTGTCGGGCACCTTTCCGTTTGACGACGAGGACGACAAGCGGGTGATTGAGCTGGTCCGCATCGGCGACTACTCGTTCCCCGCCGACTACTTTCGCAACGTCTCGGCCGACGCCAAGAGCCTGCTGCGGCAGCTGCTGCAGCGCAACCCGAGCAAGCGCATCACCGCGGTCGCGGCGCTGCAGCACGCGTGGTTCACCCGCGTCGTCGACACGGCGTCGGCGCCGGTGACGCCCGCGGGGTCGGCGCCGTCGCTGGCAGCCTACCTCGGCTCGCCCGTCACGCCCGGCGGGGACTCGCCGCGCGGCTCGGCGTCTGTCTCGACGTCGGTGTTGGGTGGAGCGGGGGGGGGACCCGGCGGCGGCGGCGGCGGGCCGTCGTCGGCGTCGGCGCCCGTGACGGTGGCGTCCCCCCTGGGCCAGCGCGTCCGCTCGCACCTGTCGACGCGGCAGCTGCCGCCGTCTGGTTCGTCGACGCGCTCCCTCCTCGGCGGCGGCGGCGGCGGCGGCGGCGGCGGTGGCGGCGGCGGCGGCGGTGGCGTGGCGGGGGGCGCCCCCGACCCGCTCGTGATGGACCTGAGCGAGGCCCCCCCCGCGTTTGCCGCCGGCCTCGTTGGCATGGCCGAGGGCGACGAGCGGACGCTGTACGTGCACCCGCGGGGCGACGCGGGCATGCGGCGGCTGTTTGGGGCGGGGCTCCCGCGCAACGGGCTGCTCGTCTTTGACGTGGTCTGCGTGTCGGCGGATGTGGGCGGCGGCGAGGAGTGGGGGGGGGCGTGAGGCGCGCGGCCGGGGGGGTCTGGGGGGGGGGTTGGCGTCGGGGGGAGGTCGGGCCCCGCTCGTGGGGGGGGGGGGCTCGCCGCCGTGGAGGGGGACGGGCCGCCGACCACGGGGCGCGCCACGGGTGTTTCATGCTTCATCCTGCCTCCCCTCCCCCCCCCCTCCCCCCTCCCCCTTTTCTTTTTTTTTTTTACCGTGTTGTTTGCTGTTATTGTGTGGGTTGTGCGGGTGGCCCCGCCACGTGGGCGCCGCCGCGGGGGCGCCGCCGCCTACGCCCTTGACTGCCTCCTCGGGGCCACCCTGCCGTGCTCTTTTTTTTTTTTTTTTTGTCTCCCGCGCCACCCCCCCCCAGCTCCGCAACTGACGCGGCCTCGTCGGGGCCACGCTGCCGGCCGCCTGCGTGTGTCCAGCGCCCGCCACGGTCTGGCCGCCGAGCCCCAGCCGCCCGCACCCGCCGCTCGACGGCAGTGGCGCGTGCGGCCGCCCGGCGCTCACCGCCCGGCGTGCGCAGCCGCCGCGCGCCCGCGCGGGGGGGGGGGGGTGGCGGTGGCCACGGCGCGCGGCGACAGCGTGTACGGTCGGCGGCGGCGGCGGCGGCGGCGGCGGCGGCGGCGGCGGCGGCGGCGGCGGCGGCGGCGGCGGCGGCGGTGGCGGCGGCGCGGCCGGCGCTCCCCGACCCCGCCCGCTGGCAACGGCCCGTGGCCGCGACGGCGCGGCGGTGGAGCGGGCGGCAGCGCCGGGTGTGCGGCCGCCGCCGCCGCGGCCCCCCCCTCGCTCCCGCGTCAACCCCCCTCGCCAGGGAGCCCTGCTGGTCGCCCAGTGACGGCGCGCACGCGGGCCCGCGCGCTCGGCGGCGGCGGCGCGGGCGACGCCCGCGCGCCGGTCGCCGCGCCAGGCGGCAGGGAGTGCGGCACGCGCAAGCGTCCACAGCGGCAAGCCTGCCCGACAGAGACTGCAGCCGCTTGAGCGTCTGCTCCACCCATCCGCTTCCCCCCCCCCCCCCCCTCTGCTCCTCCATCCAAGCTCTCCCCCACCACTCTCCCGCCTCTGACGCGAAAAAGGGAAGATAACAACGTACAGGCAACCCCCCCCCCCCTTCCTTCCCCCTCCCAACAGTCTCCCCGCCTCCCCCTGAACGCCCTCCCCGCTCGCCAACCAGACCCCCCCCCCCCTATCCCCCCCCATCCCCCCCCCCCCGTCCCCCCCCATCCCCCCCCCCCCACCCCAAACCCTCAAGACGCCGCGAGCTCCGACTCGGCCTCGGCCTCCCAAAAGCTCTCGCTGTCATCCTCCACCCCCACCGCCTGGTTCAGCTCAAACAGCTGGCGGCCGGTCAGCTTGGCCTCCCCCGCCGCCCCCGCGCCCGCCGCCTTGGCCGCCGCCGCCGCCGCCGCCGCCCGCGCGGCGGCCATCTCCGCCTCAAACGCCACCGACCACGCCGTAAACGACTCGACCGTCACGGGCGTGCCGTACGCCTTGGCCGCCACCCGGTCGCCGCGCGCGTCGGCGCCGCCGCCGCCGCCGCCGCCACCACCACCGCCGCCAACGCCGTCGGCGCCCGCCTCCTCGCGCGTCTCAAACGTGGACCCACCACCCAGCCCGCGGCCGGTGCCAATGCCCGTCCCGCCGCCGCCGCCACCGCCGCCGCCGCCGCCGCCGTCCTCGTCCTCCGCCGCCTCCCCCCCCGCCACGTTGGCCTGCAGCCAGTCCATGGCAAACGAGTGGAGGCCGAAAATCATGGGCATCCCCACCTGCGCCGCGGCCTCCGCGTCGAGCGCGGCGAGCAGCGCCGCGCGGCGCGGCGCGGTCAGCCCCGAGCCGGGGTGGAGGGACACTGCTGGCGGCGCTTCCGGGTAGGTGGGCGGGAGGGTGACGACCAGCTTTGCCGCGACGCCCGCGGCGGGGTGGGACAGCGCCAGCTGCAGCCGCCGCCCGTCGTCCGACAGCGGCGTGTAGTCGTCGAGGAAGATGGCGGCGAGCGCCTCGCGCTCCTGCTCCTGCTCCTCCGCGTGGTCCATGGCGGCGGCGTCAACGCGGGGGGGCGGCACAAAAAGGGGGGGGGGCAAAGGGAGGACAGGGGCATAGGTAGCGTGTGCCTGTCCCGTTGCCAAGAAAAAACAGAAAGGGGGGGGGTGTCGCCGCGTGTAACCGTGTATGTATGGCGATGGGTGGTCGCAGGAGTGTACCGTGGCTGTGCGTGCCTGCGGTGGCTATACAGATGCAAGCTGCCACCGCACCGTGCCCGTGCACAGGGCCGATTGGGTGCTACTTTAGCGCACAGTGACAGACTGCGCAGTGGTGTCAAACCCGCGAACGTCCGCGGATCAAATTTTCGCCCTCTGGGCGTGCAATCGGCCGTGCAACGGCGTGAAAACCTCACTCCAAGGGGTCTCAGACCACGGTTTTTTGGCACGCCGACGCACGGCGCCGTACACTTTTGAGGCATGAGTTCCGGAGCACTTTTTTTTCCCAGCCGCCGTACGGGAGCACTGGAGCATGAGCACGTCCTGCAGTATGTCATCGGAATCCATGCTCGTCGTCCTCAGTCGCTCTGACGTCAACACGATGCACGTTTTTGTGCTTTACGTGCCATGCGATGGCACGGGCCATGCGCAGTGGAGCGCACGCCTTTGCAAGGAGCAGTGCACTCCGATGCACGCCGGGCCCAGATCTATTCCCGAAACAACCCAATTGGAAGTAGTTGGGCTGTCCCAAAGCACGCCCTCACTCTCAGAAATCCATCCTCATTCCGCCGGACGGTGACGGTTTCGAGGATAGCGCCAATGACCTTGCCTTATGGTCCAGCACAGTACACAGGCCACCCACACTTGTTGAATTGGGCCGTAGTAAATAATCTGGCAACACGAACCGTCCGTGCACTGCTGCGTGCCAAGGCGTGCGCTCCAGCGTGCACTGCGTGCAATAATCTGTGCACAGAGTGCAAAATTTCGTGCCATCGACGCAAGCGGCGTGCACTCGGGGTCGGTCCCCCCCCCCTCTCACAGGCCCCGTCAGGGGCTGTGCACGCCGCGGCACGATGGCCCGACGTTCGCGGGTTTGACACCACTGCGCTGGGGATCCACCGCCGTTGATCTTCTTCATCGCGGCGGGCGTCGTCCGTCGCCCGACCTTGTGCCCTCGTCCCGTTAAAGCCCCTGTCTACCCGTGCCAGTGGGCGATGCCCGCCCGTCGGATAGTGCCGCCGCCAGCCCCCTCTGCCGCGCCTACCCTCCCGCCCCTACGCTGAGGAAGACATACACGAACAAGACCTACAGTACATCTACGCGCACACCCGAGAAGACAGAGCCAACCAGGCGAGTCGAGTCTGGGTGTTTGGGGCCGCTCCCCCCGTACGGTCGCAGCCCCCCTTCTGTACGTGACCGCACACGGCCGTGGTGGGAGTGAAAGGAGGAGGGCGAGCGGCCGTCGCGGCACGGCTCGTGGGCTCCCATCCTTTCCACTCGCTCTGGTCCGCCTTTCCTTGTTCACGGAGCGTAGGAGATGGCGGCGCTGGTCCGCGCAACGTCCGTACAAAGAGCAGGGCCTCCACCCCCACCCCCTTCACCCCCCCCCCAAACCACCACCACCCCCCTCACCATCCCCACCATCCCCGCCACCCCTACCCTCCCCACCTCCCCCACCCCCCCGGCACACGCGCCCCACGTTGGTCGAAAAAAAAAAATAAAGGAAAAACGGGTCCCACGCTGCAACCAAAAAAAGAACAAAAAACGGGGAGGGGTGGCCCCTCCTCACGCCCCCCCCGCCGCGACGCCATCGTCCTCGTCGGTATCCGCCGCGTCCCACGCGCCATCGTCCGCGTCGGCGCGGCCGGCCGCGTCGGCCGCGGCCGCGGCCGCCGCGGCAGACGGGACCCCAAAGAGGCTGCCGCCGGCAGCCGCCCGGCCCGGCGACAGCGGCCGCTCGGCGGCGGCGGCGGCGCCGCTCTGGGATGGCGGCAGCGCCGGCAGGGACGGCCGCCGCGCAACGCCGCCGCTCCCCCCCCCGCCACCTCCCGTCGCGGCCCCTCCCCCCCCGACGCCGCACGTCGGCCCACCGTCGCGGTCAGCGTCCGCGTCTGCCGCCGCCGCCACGGCCGCCGCGTCGTCGGCAGCGTCCACGACCGAAACCCACCCCCCCCCACTCACCGTCACGGTCACGCCCACATCGGTCGCAGCCGCGACCGCGGCGGCCAGCGACGGCGGACGCGCACCCCCCCGGGCACCACCGCCTCCCCCCCCCCCCCCCCCCACCCCCCCCACGGCAAGCCGCCACAGCGGTGGCCCGGCGGCACCCGCCCCCCCCCCCCCCCTCCGCCGCCGCCGCCGCCGCCGCCGCCAGCGTCGGGCACCTCGTCGTCAACGACCGCGACCGCGGCGATGCCGCCGAGGCGCACCGCCCCCGGCGAGTCGACGACCGCCCACAGCGCCAGCTGCCGCGTCACGCCCGCCGCCAGCTGCCGCGCCGAGGCGGTGACGGGGCCCGCCCAGCGGCGGCCACGGACGCCGTCCGCGACCGCCGCGGGGCGCCCGTCCCCGCCGCCGCCGCCGTCGCGGTCGTCGGCGCGGATGCTGACCGAGACGGTGCGGGCGGCGAGGGGGGAGATGGGCGGCGGGTTGTCGCCCGCCCAGCCGCCGCTGGCGCCGCTCGCGAGGCTGTCCAACAGGTCCCCGACGCCGCCGCCAACGTCGGCGGGCGCCACGTGGTGCACCCGCAGCGTGACGGGGATGACCGCCGGGAGGCCCGTGGAAAAGTCGTGCACCACCCGCGGGGGGGCGTCGAGCGTCACGCGCACGACGCAGCACGCGGCGGCCGACGCGGCCGCGGCGGCGGCGGGGGTGGTCGCCGACACTGGCCGGCCGTCGGCGGCAGCCGACGGCGACGCAGTGGCGGCCGCCGCGGACCCCCCGGGGACGGGCCCCAACAGGGACGACACGACGGGCGGCAGCGGCGATGGCGGGGACACGACCGCGGCGGCGGCCCGGTGGCCGGTGGCTGACCCCGGCGGCCCCGCCACCGCCCACTCGGACGGCACCAGCGGCGGCAGCAGCAGCCACCCCCACGGTCCCGGCGGCCCGTCGCTGCCGCCGTCGCCGCCGCCGCCGCCGCCGCCGCCGCCGCCGCCGCCGCCGCCGCCGCCGCCGCCGCCGCCGCCGCCGCCGCCGCCGCCGCCGCCGCCGCCGCCGCCGCCGCCGCCGCCGCCGCCGCCGCCGCCGCCGCTCCCCACCGCCCGGCTGGGCGGCAGCTGCCGCCAGCGGACGCCAACGTGCGCGGCGCCGGCGCGCCACTGCGCGGCCGCCCCCGCCGCGACGGCGTGCGTCAGCGCCGCGACCGCCCCGTCGTCTGTTGGCGGCGGCCCCACCGCGGCGGCGCCGCCGCCGCCACCGGCGGGGGATGGCGGCACCCCCACCGCCGCGCCGACGCTGTCGGTCACCGCCAGCTGCGACAGGTGCCACCGGCGGGTGCCACCGCCGCCGCTGCCGCCGCCGTCGCCACCGCCGCCCGCGCCCGCGCCGGCGCCCGCGCCGCCCGCCCCAGCGCCCGCCGCCGGCAGCAGCCGCACAAAGAGGGTGGCGGTCTCGTTGGTGCGCAGCGGGATGCCCGCGACGGCCGCCGCCGCCGCACCACCGCCAGGCGGCGACGGCGCCGCTTCGCCCCCCCTCCCCACCCCTCCCGCCGCAGACACGTCCTCCACAGGGTAGACGGTCGGCGGGATGGGCGCCGCCTCCCACACCGCGTCGACGCCGCCCGCCAGTGGCGCCCCCCCCCCCGCGGGCGTCCACACCGCCACGCGGTCCACCACAAACGCGGGCGCCGCGGGCACCGCGGGTGCGCCAGCGGCGGCAGCCGCCGCCGCCGCCGCCCCCGCCGCGTGCTCCAGCTCAATGCCAAGGAGGTAGGCGCCCCCCCGGCCGGCGACGGGCGAGCGCCGGATGAAGCGCGCAAACGCCGCGACGCCGGGTGTCAGCGCAACCGCGACGGCCGCGCGGGAGACGCGCCACGTCGGGGTGCCGGCGGCGGCGGCGGCGGCGGCGGCGGCGCCCGGTGCGGCGGGCGCGGCGGGCGCACCGGGCGGCGGGCCCGCCTCGCCGTCGAGGCGGTACGCGAGGCCCGCAAGGGCCACCACGTCCCACCGGCTGCCGCCGCCGCCGCCGCCGCCGCCGCCGCCGCCGCCGCCCGCGAGGCGGAACCACACGGGCCGCCGCGCCGTCGCGCCCGGCTCGAGGCGGCCGCCGCCGCCCCACGCGTCCGCGCGCCACCGCCCGTCGGCGGCCGCCGCCGTCGGCGGGTGGTCGTCACCGGCCGCGGCGGCGGCGGTCGAGCCGCCCCACGCGTCGGGCGGCAAGTAGACGGCAGACCCCCCCCCCCCCCCCCAGCGGCGGGGCCGCCCCCTCCCCCCCCCCCGGCGACCCCCCCGCCGAGCAGCACCACCCGAAACGCCGCCGCGGCGACCGCCACGGACCCCGTGTTGGTCACCTTCACCACCCCCCGCACCGTCTGGCCCGCCGCGGCGGTGACGGCCACGACGCGGTCGCCGTCGCCACCGCCACCGCCGCCGCCGCCACCGCCGCCGCCGCCGCCGCCGCCACCGCCGCCGCCGCCGCCGCCGCCGCCGTCGTCCAGGCCGCCCGTGGCGTCCCCCCCCACGAGCGCCAGCGCGGGCAGGCGGACGGCCACCGCCAGCCGCGCCGCCGGCGGCAGCACCCGCACCGTCAGCGACACGTCGGGCGCGTACCGGGGCGGGTCCGCCGCCCGCTGCGCGCGCGTCGCGTTGAGCCGCACCCCCCGGCGGGAGAGGTGGAGCTCGCCCGCCGCCCACACGGCGGGCGTCGGCGGCGGCGCGTCGGCCGCCGCGCCGTCGGTGGCGGCGGCGGTGGCGGGCGGCGACGCCGGCGACCGCGGTGGCGTCGGCGCCCCACCGCCCGGCGCGCCGCCCGCCGACGCGGCCGCCGCCGCCGCCGCCGGTGGCAGCAGGGCGTACTGCCACCGAGCGCCGAGAAAAACGAGCGTCCCCGCCTCTGTGGCCGTGACGGGCAGGTGCAGCGTCAGCGACCCGCCCGGAGGCACCACCACGTAACCGCCGCCAGGCGGGCCGGGACCCGCCTTGCCGGGTGGGGCAGCGGGCGGCGGCGGCACCAGCGTGGTCGTCACTGGCGGGGCGCCCGCCGCGTCCGGCGGCGGCGCGCCGACGCCATCACCCCCCCCACCGCCGCCGCCGCCACCGCCGCCGTCGCCGTCGCCGTCACCCTCACCGTCGCTATCCCCCGCGTCGTGCACGTCGGCAACGGGCCGCCCCTCCCAGACCACCCGCGCGCGCACCCGCCGCAGCGCCACCGCCACCGGCGCCGGGTTGCCAAACGGGACGGCCAGGCAGACGCGCTCGCCGGCGGCCGCCGCCGGCGGCGCCGCCGTCGCCGGGGGGGGTGGACTGCCCAGAGGGGCAGACGCGGCGAGGAGGCACCGCCGCCGGCGGGCGGCAAGCGCGGCGGGGGTTGGTGGGGGCGGGGGGGGCGGAGGGGGCGGGCCGTCGCGGCTGCCAGCTGCCGCCGCCGCGGCAGCTGCCGCGGCTGCTCGGGGGGGGAGGCCGTCGCGGGGGGCGCCGCGGCCGCCGCGTCGGCGGCAACGGCGGCGAGGAGGCGGTCCTCGACGGCGGCCCAGCCGCCGCGGCCGACCGCCAGCGGGGAGCTGGCGGGCACGCCGCGGCCGCCGTCGGCGGTCGCGACCGCCACCGCCGCCGCGTCGACGGGCGGAAAGGGCACGGGCCGCACCCGCACGCCACCGCCGCCACCGCCGCCGCCGCCGCCGCCGCCGCCGCCGCCGCCGCCGCCGCCGCCGCCGCCACCGTCGGCGGCAGCGGGGATGGCGGCGGCGGCGGCGGCGGCGGCGCCTCTCCTCCGCCCCCGCTGCCGCCGCGCGGCGGCAACAACGGCGAGCGTCCCCGCGGCAGCGGCGGCGACCCCCCCGGATCCCCCCCCCCCCCCCCGCCCCCCAATCCACGCCCGACGGCGTCGCCGCCGCCGCCGCCAGCACCGCCGCGTACGCGGCGGCCGCGTCGGCCAGCCGCCCCTGCCGCCGCCGCAGGCGGGCCAGCCACAGCGTCGCGCCCGCGGCGGCCACGGCGCCCAGCGGCGGGCCGCCGCCGCCGCCGCCGCCGCTGCCGCCGCCGGCGGCGGCCGCCTCGGCCGCGCGGACGCACACGCGCAGCGCGTCGGCGGCGGCCGCGTCGAGGCCGACGGCGCCGAGGCGGGCGGCCGCCGCGTAGGCGAGCAGCGCCGCCGTCCGTGGCGGCGGCGGCGTCGCCACGCCCCGCCCGCCGCCACGGCGGGTCGCGGCGGCGGCGAGGAGCACCCCCGCCCCCGCCGCGCGCACCGTCTCCGCCGCCGCCACCGGCGGCGCCCACAGCGGCGTGGCGGCAAAGAGGGCGCCGACGCCGGCGGGCGCCGCCTCGGCCACCACCGCCGCGGCCGCCGCGTCGACGGCCGCATCGGCGGCGGCGGCGGCGGCGGCGTCACGGCCGGGCCGCGGCCGCCACGCGTCGGCGGGCGACTCAAAGGAGCGGCGGCCCCATCCACGCGGGGGTGGCAGCGCCGGCGCGCCACGGCGGCCCGTCCCCCCCCCCCCCCGCGGGGTGGGGCGGTCAGCTCGGGCGGCAGCAGCACGGGCAGGACGCGGCCAACGACCCCCCCCCCCCCCACCTTTGGCGCGGGGGCGGCGGCCCAGCCCGACGGCACCCCCCCCCCCCCCCCCCATCCCCCCCTGCCCTCTCCACCGCCGCCCGCGCCGCGGCGAGCACCGCCCGGTCCGGCCGCCCCGCCCGGCCGTGCAGGTCCACCGCCCGCTCCCGCGCGGCGGCCAGCTCCCGCAGCCGGCCGGCCGGGGCGCCCCCCCCCGGCAGCGGCCGCCCACGGACGGGCGCGGCGAGCAGCGCGAGGCACGCGCCGACGCCGTCAATGGCGGCGGCCTCGCGCGCCGCCGCCGCGCGGCCGCCCGCGGCCGCCGCGGGCGCCGCCGCCGCGGGCGTAAAGGGCAGCCACGAGCCGCCACCGCCGCCGCCGCCGCCGCCGCCGCCGCCGCCGCCACCGCCGCCGCCGCCACCGCCGCCGCCGCCGCCGCCGCCGCCGCCGACGACGCCGCCGAGGAAGGCGCCGCCGCTGGCGACGGACGCGGCGCGCGCGTCCGCCGCGACGGCACGGTAGTGCGACAGCGCCGCGTCCGTGTCACCGAGGGAGAGGAGGTCCGCCGCGAGCGCGAGCGCGTCGGCCGCCTCGGCGGGTGGACCCCCCGCGGCGGCGGCACCACCCCCACCAGCGCCCCCCCCGCCCAGACTGCCGCCGCTGCCGCCGGCGCTCCCCCCCCCACTGCCCACCTCATCGGCCGTCGCGGAGCGCCCGAGGAGCCCCTCCCCCAGCGACGCCACCCGCGGCAGCGTACCAAAGCTGGCGGCGGGCGCGGCACCCCCCCCCCCCCCCACCCCCCCCCCCCCCCGGCCCGCCGGCATCCGCGGCGGCCGCCGACCCCCCCCGCCCCACCGCGCCGACCAGCGGCGCCACCGGCGATGACGTGGACGTGACGACGTTGGTCATGTCGGCGACGCCGCGGAGCCACGCGCGGACGGTGCTCTTGATGCTCTTTGGCCGCGCCCGCTCGACGGCGGCGGCCAAGTCCGCGGCGCGGGCGGTGAGGGCGCGGCGGGCGGCGGGGGCAACGACCGCGGCCGCGACCGCGGCGATCGCGTCGGCCGCGCCGTCGGGCAGGGGGCGGGGGGGTGCCGGGGGGGGGGGCGGAGGGGGGGGCGCGGCGCCGCGTGCCGCGGCGGGCGGCCGACCATTCGCCACCTCCCCGGCCAGCGGGTCGGCGGCGGCAGTGGCGGCGGGCGGGCCGCTCCCCCCCCCCCCCCCACCCCCCCCCCCCCCCCCGGCGTCCCCCCCGCCGGGATGCGCACCAGGTGCACCTCGGCGGCCGCGCCGAGCGCCGCGACCGCCGCGGACCCCGCCAGCAGCGCCGCGCGCTCATCCAGCGGCACCCCCGCCCGCGCCAGCAGCAAGTAGACGACCGGCGGCACCACCGCCGCCGCCGCTGCTGCTGCCGCCGCGGCTGCCGAGGCGGCGGCGGCGGCGGCGGCGGCGGCGGCGGCGGCGTCGGCGCCCCCCCCCAGCCCCCCTCCCAGGTCCAACCCGCCCTCCCGCGACGAGGACGGCGTCGCCGCGTCGACCGACGCGCGCCGCCGGGAGCGCCGCTTGGCGCCCGCGGCGAGCGCCGCGGCGGCCGCGTCGGCGGCGGCGGCGAGCGACCGGGGCGGGTCGGGCTCGCCCACCCACGCGGCGGCGAGGCGCAGCGCGGGGCGTGTCGCGGCGGCGGCGTCGCCCGCGGCGACCGCCTCCGCCACCGCCGCGGCCGACGCAAACGCCGCCACGCGCGACGCGGCGGCGGCCGCCACGGCGGTGGCGCCGGCAGCGCCGGCGACCCCACCGTCGACACCACCGTCTGGGCCGCCGCCGCCACCGGTGGCGGCGCCGGTGGCGGCGCCGGCGATGGCGGCAAGGACAATGGCGGGGGAGCCCGCCGGGGTGGCCGCCAGCGCCTCGCCGGGCGCGCGGTAGGCAATGACGAGCGGCGGCGGCGGCGGTGGGGCGCCGACGGCGGCGCGCTCTGCCGCCGCGGCGGCGGCCGCGGCGGCGGCTGCAACCGCGGGTGGCTGTGATAGGAGGACGTGCGTGGGCGGCGCCGCGGCGCGGTCGGCGGCGGCGGCGGCGGCACCCGGCCGACCCCCCCCCCCCCGCCACCACCGCCGCTGCCGCCGCTGCCGCCGCCGCCGCCACCACCGCCGCCGCCGTCGCCGCCGTCGCCGCCGTCGGCGTTGCCGCCATCAGCGGCACCACCCCCTGGGGTGACTCCCCTCGCCTCTTCCGCCCCCCCCCCCCACCCCCACCCCCCCCTCGGGCAGTCCACCCCGCCCCCCCCTTAGCGGTGACCCCCCCCGCCCCAGCCGCCACCCACCCGCCCGCCGCGCGCAGCGCGGCGGCCAACGACGGCGCGCCCGGCGCGGCGGCACGCACAATCGCGTCGACCTCGGCGGTCGCGGCGACGAGGACACCCACCGGCGGGCGCGCCGTCGCGGCCGCCGCCGCCGCCGCGGACGTTGGTGGAGGGGGGGTGGGCGAGGGGGAGAGCGTCTTGGCGAGAGGCACGCCGGTGGGGGGCGGGGGGGGGGGGGGGCGCCTGGGGGGGCGCCCGTGGTAGAAGGGGGGGGGGGGGAGCGCCGGCGGCAGGCCGCGGCCACCCGCCGCCGCCGGCGTCATCCATGGCGGCGGGGGAGGGGGGCGGCTGGGAGATCCGGTGCCGTGGGGAAGCGGCCGGGCGGGTGGGAACCGGATGAAGATAGGAGGCAGGGGGAGAGGAGGAAAGAGGAGGAAGAACAGGCAGAGCGGATGGGTGGGAGGGATGAAATGGCCCGGGCGGGGCGGTCCCCGGCCGGTGTAGGGGGCGGGCGGCGTCGCGGGGATGCCGCCAGCCAGAGGCGGGGGGGGGGGTGGGGCGCGTCGGCACCTGCCGCCGCCACACCCCGCCGCGCCGCCCGCCCGCGCCGGCCGGCCGGTCAGCGCGGCCAGTCGGGTGGGGAGGGTGGGGGGGGCGGGGGAGAGAAGGTGGGAGGGACGCGGGCGGCGGCCTGTGCCGTCGTGGCGGGCGCGGCGGGTGGCGCTCGCGGTCCCGCGGCCAAGGCCAACCGCCGCGCGTCGGCAGGCGGGCCGCCCCAGGCGCTCTGTATTTATCCACGCCCACGGAACAATTTAAATAAGTGTCCATGTGAGCCCATCCGAAAGTACTTGCGCGGAAGGTGTCATAAAATCAAGTCCCAGACATCGAGATCAGTGTTCTCTTCTCGGATGAACGCACTTTTGGGGACAGTGCACATCCGTGTTCGTGGCTGGAATTGGTCTGGAAAAGGCGTATGGAATAGCCGTGTACCCACACGGACTGTGGCTGCGTACCGTTTCGTCAGGCGTTTTGGAGAGGCGACGCGGAAGAAGAAACGACCACCACTGGCCGCAGCCGATGGAGCTCGCCCACGCACCGTGGCACGTGAGCCGACGTCCCCGCCCCCACCGCAGACCGCCACGCCAGCCAGTGTCTCGCGCACACTGCGTGGCGGCGGGAGAAAAGTGGGCCTGCAGCGTGAGAATGCCCCCCCTCCACGCCTCCCCCCCCGCCGCGCCTCCCTTCCCCGTCTCCCCCCTCCCATCCCACACTGTTTCACCACGTGGGTCCGTTCCCTATGGAAGATGACGCGCCCCCGCCACCACCCATTTGCGCAACAGCGGCCGTGCCGTGCCAGTAGCGGCGGCGGGGCCCGTCCCCCCCCGCGGCAGACCCAGGGCGTGAGCACTCCGGCAGATGCACCGGCGGCGGCGCGGGCCCGCCGGGTCGGCAACCAGTGGCGCGCCACGCTTTGGCCCGGCATGCCGCCGCGGGTGGCGGGCCCCTGGAGCAGGAGCGTGTGGACGATTCGACTCGCGAGGCGGCCCGGCGCCCCCGCCCAACGCACCCATCCGAGCAGTGGGGGGGTGGCGGAGCGCAACCTCTCTCCCGATAGCAGACGGCAGCCGCGGTTGGCTGCAGCAACAGTATCAGTTTATTGGACCAGGCCGGGCTCGCAACGGGAGTGTCAGCAACGCCAGAAGAGAGAGAGAATAGTTTACGGGGAGGTCGCCGTCGGTACGGAACAACAGCACCCACGCGTCGTCGCGCGCGTTTGGCACGCACGGGTTGGGTTTGTGTGATAGAGCGGGTGGGCATCATCGGGCACGACAACATAAAACCATACAACCACACGTGAACAAGAGAACAAGACAGTCGGCCAAGGCGCAAAAGGTGCCAGATAACCAGAGGTGGCGGGTGGAAAAAAGCCAAGAAACAATGGACAATGCAACGGGAGCGGGCGACGCGAGCAACCGCACGCATGAGAACATCAACAAAGCTACCATGACAGGCCAAGAAAAAGAAAAATGACATTGACAGGAGAGTGTGCATGGGCTGACCGCAATAAGAGAATGGGAGCGGGCAGGCAGGGGGCCGTGCGCAGCGGGCCGGTGTCATGCAACCGTCCAGACCGCGTCGACAAAGCGGCCGGCGGCATCTGTAAAGTTACGGACGACCCTGAAACCCGCCGCCTCGGCCAGGCGCCCCATCTGCTCGGTCGTGTACTTGTGCGAAAACTCCGTGTGGATGGGTTCCCACGCGTCGAACGCAAAGGCGGTCCGGCGGGCGCCGCGCCCGACGTGCACAGTCTGTTGCCGGGTGGAGAGGAGGTAGCTCTCCATCGTGCCCGCCACCGGGTTGTACACGGCCTGGTGCTCAAACGCCGACACGTCAAAGTTCGCGCCCACATCCCGGTTGAGCCGCTCCAGCAGGTTGTAGTTGAACGCGGCGGTGACGCCCGCCGCATCGGCGTAGGCGGGCACGAGCGTGGCGGGGCTCTTCTTGAGGTCATACCCAATGAGCAGCCCGTCGCCCGGCCGCAGCCGCTCACGGACGGCGCGGAGGAAGGCGAGCGCCTCGGTGGGCGAAAAGTTGCCCAGCGACGAGCCGAGAAAGACGACCAGGTTCCTGGGTGACCCCGGCGGGGCAGCCGTCATGACCGACGGCCGCACGTCCTCCCCGTCCGCGGCGGGGGCGCCCTCCTCGTCGTCCGACGCGGCGACCGAGTCGGACGGCGACGTGACGGGCGAGCCGTCCGCCGCCGCTGGCGGCGGCGATGATGACAGCGCCTCCCGTGGAGGCCGCGCCACCAGCCAGTCGAGCCCGTCAATGTAGTCGCCCACCACCCCACGGACGGGCACCTCCCCCGCCACATCCGACCGGCTGAGCATGTCGTAGAGCAGGTGCATCGCCTCGCGGCTAATGTCAACGGGCGCGTACTGGGCGTCCGCACCCGTCGCGACCAGGTGCCGCAGCAGCGAGACGGTCTTGCAGCCGTCGCCCGCGCCCAGCTCAATCACATTGACGGGGCCACTGCCGGCACAGACACCGGCGACGGAGAGCATCGCGCCGCCATGGGTGTCAATAACCTCCGCCTCGGCGGCGGTCAGGTAGTACTCTGGCAGGTTGGTAATCTTTTGAAACAGCTCTACACGCGTAGGACGAGGGAGCGGGGGGGATGAGGGGGGGGAGGGGGGGGGGGTACTCAACCGAAGGGACCGCCAACACAAGAGATTGTCAGCATTTTCTGCGCCACATCGCCCCCGGGGACAGCCCACGCCTCTCGCACTGGGAGGAACATAAGAGCGCGCGCAGGACCCCACTGGCCCCGTCACCGCCGGCGTGCCCGCCCCTTCCACCCCCGTTTCCCCCTCGCCTGCCGCACTCGCAACAACGTACGGCTGCCCGTATCATCATAAAAGTACTTGGACAACAGGCTCTTGATCGGCTGGGCCAGCCCAGCGAGCGTCGCGTCCTCGAGCTGGTTCAAGATGGCCGCCGCGTCCTCCTCCAGCAGCACCTTGGTCGGCTCCCGGAACGACCTCTCCGCCGACCTGACCTCCGCCTCCAGCAGTAGCTCGCCCCTTGGCGGCGGGCAGTCGTCCTTGGCTTCGTCGAAGGAGACCACGCTGTCCGAGAGGTTAAACGCCGACGACACCTCAGCTGTCACTTCCACCGAGTGAGGCGGGGCCATGACGTACAGCCTGTGCGAGGCGCAAGCGCCGCGACGGTCAGGCGGCAAGCGCTCGTCAATGCTGGTCACCCCCCGTGGCGTGGCGTGCGCGGCTGGGGGTGTCGGGGAGGCGGCGGCGGCGGCGCAGACAGTCACTGCCCAAGGTACACGAGTTCAATGCGGCTGACCGACAGAAGTGGAGCCCGCCCTTTGTACGCCGTCACCGCCGCGCGCCAGAGGTCTCCCGGTGGGGTGGGAGGGGGCAGCCGCCGCCGGCTTCTCCCCACGGGGGGGGGGGGGGCGTCCGCGGCAGCCACGGAGCGGCGGCGTGGTGCGGCGCCCCCCCACGAATCAGGCGCGCCGCTGCCCCGTCCCCCCGGTGGCCCCACTGCACCACCTCGCATGCGGGGCGCGCGCGGGGGGCAGCGGCGCGGGCCTCCAGAGGGGCGCGCGACCAACGGCGCTGGTAGCTAGGGCACCGGCGGCCCCCCGACAACCCTTTGCGCGACTCGCCGAGTCCGTTTCAGACCGACGACGTACGGAGGGGGGGGGGGCGGGCGGCGGTTGCCAACGTGGCTGAGACAAGGCGGTGTCCTCGGCGGTGTCCTCGGCGGCTTGAGGGGGCGTGTTGTCGGGGGGGTGGGGGGAGTGCCCCAAACTGATCCGCAAGACTCTGGGAGGGCGCCCCGACAACCGACTCGTCCGCCACCGGCGGCCACGCCAGTATGTGGCGGCCGAAGAATGTGCCCTACCGGGCGGGGCCCGCAGTGAGGCGGCCGAGACAGTGGAAGAGCGCCCCAGGCACCAACCGGCGGGCGGCGGCGCTGGTGGCGGGTGTGCGGCCGTGGCGCCCGCCCCGCACAGAGTCGGTCGGGGCCGGCGGCGGAGGGGGGCCAACAAGGGGTGCGCGCGGCCGCAGCTGCGGTCACGGCTGCGCGTCGCCCGCCGTCGTGTGCCGCAGATACGTGCGACGTCCAGACGGATGACTTACGATGCGCAAAGAAGGAAGAAACAGTGAATAGGCTGCAAACGGGAGGAGGGGGGGGGGCAGGGGTGGACCGTGAGAGAGGAGCGGGAGTTGCCGCTGCATCAGGGCAGTTGAGCGAAGAGTGGGAGGGCCCCCCTGCAGTGGGAACACCACCACGCTGTGCGCGCGCGAGACACCCTCCCGCCGCTGCAGCGTCCGGGATCCACGCAGGCCGATTTTGTCTCGGGCGGCGGCCGCCGCGTGATTGGATGGCAGCGCCGGTTGAGATCTGGCACGTCGGGGTGTTCCCGGGGTCGGCGGGGGGGGGATCCCCTGCCAGTCAATGGAAGGGTGTGGACAGGGCCTACGGAGTGCTCCGGTCAACTGCCGCACCACTGCCGCCCTCCGGTCTGGATAGGGGCGTGGCCCGCACGTGTCTGGTAGGCGGCTCGCCGCATGTCGGTCTCCCCTTCGCCCCGCTGTGGGCGGGGCCTGCCGCGGAGCGCTCGCTCCCTCGCTTCCACAGCTCTGCCCCCGCCCGCTCAGAGCCCCCCGGCGGCGGGCCCCCCCTGCCCTCGCCGCGGGGCCGCCGGTGGATGCCCCACGCGGCGACCGCCGCGAGGGGGGTTTTGGCGGCAACCGACGGTCACGCGACACTGTACGTGGCGGTGGCCCGGTGGCTGTCAGGCCAGGCTCGGCGTGCCCGCCCACAAACGCGGGGGTGTGGCGTCTACGTGGATCGGCTCCGGCGGGGCCGCCGTGCGCTGGTGGTGGTGGCGATGGCGGCTAGGGCTTCTGGGCACGGCGGTATCATTTTTTTTATGTCCTAGCTTCCACCAACACCTTGTTGTCCCGCTCCACGGGTCATCATGTCACGCCGCACGCGGGGTGTGCCCCCCCTGCGCACCGCGTGCTGCTAGCCGACGGCCAGCGACACGAATCGGGGAAGTGGCTCAGCGGTGGCTGGCCGACGGCTGGCGGGCAGGGGAGGGCGGGGGGGGGGGGAGGCGGAACGCGAGCCATCCGACGTCTGCGCAGCGGAGGGCGTTCGCCCACCCACTGGGCCTTGCGCGGGAGTGGCTCCCCTTGCCACAGCCAGCCACCACCGCCGCCCACCACCTGACCGCCGCGCGTGTGCGAGCGCGGTGGGACGAACAAGCGGCGGGGATCCCCGCTGGCTCGTCCACACCGGTCCCCACCCGCAGCCTGGGCTCTGCTTCCCGCAGTGTCAACGAGACTTGTGGCACGCAAGGACGGCGCCGCGTAGTGTACCGCCTTGCCCGAATGGACCTACGCCGCCCTGCATCTGGGAAATGGCAGCGGAATCCCGCGCGCCCTCGCGTAGGAGGTATCCGGTGCGCGCATCCCCAGACAGTGTACGTGGGGCGGAGCTGCCGCGCAGACGACAGACGCCACAGCCGTCCACTCTTGTGGGGACAGCCGCTGTGCAGAGATCCAGAGGTCACCCCCCTTCAAACAGCGCAGGAAGGGTGTCAAACTTGGAGCAACCGTCAAGAGGGTGCCCCTACCACAAAGCAGTCGCTTGGTTGGTAGTCGTGAGGGGGACTGTCCCGCGCCGAGCCCGCCTGCCGCCTTACGGAAGCGACACGACTCGGTGGCGACCCCTGCAGTGGACCTCTTCGGCGGAGAAGGCATCAGGCGACGACCGCGCGAATGAGGGGGCACGGCTGCCAAACGGTGTGCGCGCCACGGAGAGGGGGGTCGCCGCACGGCGGCCCGCCACTGGTTCCCGCTGCTTCGAGCTGCTGCCCCTTGATGCTTGCTAGCGTTAAAAACGTGTGCATCTGCAAAAGTGGGGACCACCAAAAACACGTGGATGGCGTCGACTCAACGGACTCTTCATTCTTGGCTGCCCCTCTGCAACAAGCGCACAAAACACCACTCAACACCACTGGAAGCTCTCTTTGACGCCACAGAGCTCCAGAGGCGGTGACGGTAGCGGTGGCGTCGGCCTTCCTCGTGACATTTTTCTCCCTTTGCGGAAGGAATGATCACAATATTGGGGTACGCGTGTCCCGTCGCGTCACGGGTGCTCATGCTCTGCGAGGGTGGAACCGTGTGGGCGCCTCCGCCACCGTCCAATCCGCCGACCGCAGCACCAACAAGCGGCAGGCGCTGGCCTCGCATCGCGCGTGGCCGTGCAGCTGGGGAGGGACGCACGGACATCAGCGATGAGCTGCGGCGGCAACAGCGAGCTATGACGGCAGCGGCTTGCAAAGGTGGCACTGGTCCCCAGTGTCGCCTGCGGCCATCCGTAGCTAAAGCAACAGCCGCAGGAACGGGAAGCCCCCGCCGCTTGTGGCCAGTAGCCTTCCTGCTCAACCCCCCCGTCGATGCACGCACCCGAGGGTCCTTGTCTCGCAGCGGCAAGCTGGTAGACGACCAGTTTCACTCATATCGAGCTGAAGTAAAAAAATCCAGTCACTTTCGGTGGGTTCGCCGCTCTTTCATTGCTCGATTGTCTGCCGTCCTTGGCGCTATCCCCTCGATCTAATTGGCCTGTGTCGGCCGGCTGCTGACAGTGCCCTTTCGGAGACGCGCGATTACTTGTGTTCGTGTACTGATATTCAACTGACCTGTGTCTGGCGCCTTGAATGCTTCACACGTGGGACTTGGCTTTCCATCGGACTCGAACGGGGAGATTAGCTCAAGAGGGAGTTATTTGGTTAAGTGATGTAATCCTTGTCTTGGCAAGTCGGATGAATAGATAGTCCGTTTCCTAACACCCTGAAATTGACAGTTGTGGGATCCATCTGGCTGCCACAGCTGTCTTTTCCTTGGCGTCCCGCCCGCCCGCAACCCTGCAACTGCCCGCGGTCGGTCCGGGTGTTTTCCCCACACCCACACCAGCGTGCACCACCCGCCACCCCCCCGCCCCCCTGCTCCGCTGTTTGCCGTCGCTGTCGTGGGTCGCGCGTTCGCGCGCCGTGCGGTGTGTGCCGGCCAGCCGTCGTGGGCGCACGTCGCCCCAGTGTCCACGCGTGGCCGCCGCTGCCGTGGACCCGCCAGAGTCAGGAGGGGGGGGCTCCGGGACGCGCACGCCGTGGGGGAAGCCGCCGCCACGGGCGCGCGGGTAAGTCGGCCGCGGCAGCGTCCCGCGGCCGCCGCAGAGGCACCAGCCGGCCGTGCGGGGCCTGCCGCCGACGGTGCGTCTGGGCGGGCGGGGGCGCGGGTGGGGGTGCGCGAGCGACCGAGCGAGCGAGGCGGGACGACGTCCGACCGCGGCGGCGGTGGGCTGCCGCCGCAGCGAGCGCGCGTGTGAGTATCGGCGAGGATGTGGAGAAAAACGCAGTGTACCCCACGAGGCCAGACACCGGCGACCCGACACCCCAACGCGGGGTGGCGAGTTCCAATGTCTAGTCTGCCGGGCCGAGGGCGCCCGGCACTCAGGTGCGCGGCCGGGTGCTCTTATACCCCGCCCCGCACGCGGCGGCAGGTCCGCCGCACGCGGCGGTGAGCGCCCCCGACACGCCCACAGACGCAAGTCTAGCCCCCCCTCTCCACACGGCCATCAGCCCACCTATTGTGGACAACACCCGCGAATCACCCCCTTCCACTCAAGCAAAACAATGCACAAACCGGCCAATCACGGCCTGGCGAAACACATAATCGAGCCAATCGGCCCGACCCAATCTGTCAGCCATCACCGGGGGTTTGACCAAACATCATTGATGTTCGGTCACACCCCGCCGAGGTCTGACCAAACGCAAACGCGTGTCCCCCACAATCTTGGCAGGATCCGGTCCAGCGCCCAATCATCGGTCACATGGCTGGGTCCGAGTCTCGCCTCGCCGCGCGGCACGAGGGTGCGGGGCAGCGCACGCCCCCCCCGCAGCGGCGTAATCACACTCCCGGGTTTTCCACACCCGAGTGCCGCGGCGACGCGTCGGTGCGCGTAATCCACTGCTGCACAGGGTTGACGTCCTTGGCCGTCTTCATCATGGCGCTCAGCGCCGCACACTGACCCGGCTTGGTCAGCCCATCGGCAATGTTGTGCTCGGATTGAACCAGCCCCACGTTGGATATCTCGTGGCGGTTGTAGGCCTCCCGCGCCGCGGCCACGTCAATCATTAGCCGCTTCTCCGTGGTGTGCGACGCCCGCGTAATGACGTCAAACATCTGCTTCGAGTCCGTGAGCATCACAAGCGGTAGGTGCTGGTGATAAATGCGCTCTAGGTCGTGCTTGAGGATGAACGCGGTGTCAAACGCGTCTGCAAAGGCGTAGACCTCCCCTGCCATAATGCTCCGCACCACACGCCGCGCCTTCTTGCTGGAGTAGCTCAGCACGTGGCAGTTGTTGTCCCCGTCGCAAAGCATCACAATGTAACCGAGCTGGGATGAGAGATCGTCATTGTTGGCAAAAGACGCATCAGAGTAGGCGCGCAGGTGCAGCGTCTCTCGGCTCAGGGGTCCATAGGTCAGCCCTAAGTCCTTGGTACTGTGGGCGTACTTGATAGCCTTGTTCAGTTCCCGCACGTGGCGCTCGCAGAAGGTCTCGGCGGTCACTTGTGCAGCCCGGTTGATAGCACAGCAGAGATCGGGCCTGCTGTGAGCCAGCCATCCAAACCCCGCTCGGGCAGACACAAAGGCGTCAAAGGAGATGTCGGTTGGCAGCTTGCTCGCCGCTGCGACGTAGGACTCCTGGCTGAGCACGAAACATCGCGGCGACCCGTCCAGCGTCTTGAGAAACGCGCCCACAAACTCGAGGTTGTCCCACACCCGCGGCTTGGACTCGAACGTTTCCAGCGTCTGCTGGGTCAAGGTCTGGAATGACTCATCGCCGCCGTTCAGCAGGTCGTCAACATAACCGCCCAACAGTCCCACCGTGCGCCCATTCTCCTCCTTGATGAAGAGTGACGGATCTCCCGTCAGGGGGACCATACCCAGGTCGTCCTTAACGTGACCCGTTAAGGTCACCGCCCAGTAGTCTCCAGCGTCGCACATCCCATATAAGGGCAGGAGGAGCAGCAGTACCTCGCCGTCACCGACGCCAAACAGCTCGGCATCGGCTGGGCGCGGCTGCAGGTAGATGGTACGCGTGAGTCTCTCCTTGCTCTGCAGGTACGCCTGGTTCACGTCGTGCGAAAAGATGCGAAAATTGAGCACGGCACTGGTCGACAAGATAATCTTGGTGGAACTCTGGCGCAAGGTGGAGATGTTGTGGACGATAAAAGGCTTCTCCTTGTCGTTGTGCCCCTGGAGGACGTAGCGCGACTTAAACTTGGCGTTGTTCGTCCCCACGTGCTTGATCGCGTCGACAAAGCGGCCCTTGAGGATGGACGCGTCAGCAGGCAGCGAGTCTCTTCGCACCTTCTTGAATGCCCCACGCTTCACGAGTCCGCTGGCCTCCTCCAGCCTCGCAGCCTTAGCCTCAGCTGTTGAAACCCGAGGGTCCTCTGGCTTGAGGACCTCAGTCTTGAAAATCCGGGAGGGCGTCTCTGCCTCGGCCTGAGTGTCGCGGTAGGCCCTCTCTTGAATGTACCCCAGGCGCTGGCCCAGGCTGCACACCAAGGTGTCCCCAGCGATGATAGCGTCGACGACGTTGCCCATGTCCTCGTTGCCAACAGTATCAGTCGCGACGTCGGCTGGCGTCTCCTCGGTCGTCTCAAGAGGCGGTAAGTACTCCTTGACTTTGTCAATTGAAAACAACTTGAGGCGATCGTTGATGTCCAGCCACACTTGCTTGCCATCGTGACCCTGCACCGTGTACGGGCCTTGCCACTCGTCCACAGGCTTCTCGCGGTACACGAGGACGCGCATGCCCGGGCTGATCTCGGTGTTGGACGCCTTCGGGACGTTGCGCCGTACGGCAGTACTTAGCCGCGCACGAGCGACGTGCTTGACCATGTCCGCGCGGGCCTCCACCAACGCCTTGTTCCGCTCCCGCTGCATCGGCAAGTCGACGGGGTTGACCGGCATGCGGGGGTTGATGCCAAACACGAGGAGAACTGGAGAGATACCCATCGGCCCCGCTGTCTGGTTCATGGCCCACACGGACAGGGACAAGGCTTGACCCTTGTCAATGGTCGGGTGCGCGGCACGCACGCGCCGGAAGATCTGGCGCAGAAACGCATGGTAGCGCTCACCTGCACCAAGGGAGTTGTGGCTCTCAACACCCGAGTCCCGTTGCTTGATGCCAGCCGCCTCAACTCGTGCCCTCCATTGCGGTGCCTGCAGCTGCGGCCCTTGATCGACGTGCAGCTCTTGTGGGTATCCAACATACGCGGCCACCCAAATCTTGACGAATAGGTCCCACGTGGCATCGGCCGTCTGGCCATCGCCCATAAAACCGGCCGCGCTCCAGAGGGTGTCGGCGTCCACCACATGTAGAACGGCCTCCCCCTCCAGAAACATGAGGTCCAACAGCACTAGCCGGTTGAAGCACACGTCCTCGTGGGGGAGTGCCACCCTAAAGCGGTTGGGCTCCTTCCCTAGGCGCTGACAGACGTCACAGGCGTCAGCGACATCCTGCAGCTGCTTGAGGGTCAGCGGCACCGCGTCGTCAATCTTGGCCCGCCTCATGAGAGCGTACAGTCGCTCCGAGTTGGCGTGGAAAAAGTGCTTGTGAATGCGCTGCAGCTCCGGGAAGGTGTATAGTATCTCCGCCTCCCACTCGAAGAAAATGTGCCCCATCTTGCGCACCAACGGTACTTGGATGCCCTCGTTCACGCACACGAGCCGGTTGGTTGTGTTGTTCACGTACATGTTGTGCCTGTCGAGGAAGTCAAGTCCCAATAGTAGCGGCACGTTGATAGCCACCACGTCGATCTCAATCAAAATCATGAAGCTGTCGGTGATGGGTATGCGCACCGCCACCGTCCCGACACACGGATGTCGCCCGCCACCGAACCGGTACACCATCCCGCTCTTGTTGCCCAGCGTCACACCCGGGTTGTGGCTCGCAAGGTAGGCCTCAGCCTGCCTCTTGCCGACAACCGTCTTCTCCGCTCCGATGTCCATGCAGGCACCCTCGAATCTCTCGGCCTTGTCCAGTAAAGTGATGATCTCCTTGTCGACAAATATGTCGGGTGGACGCTTGAGTCTGTGCTTGAGGGAAGGTCGACTAGTCAATCCCTCTGAGCAAAAACCTGCCCATCATTGTCGCCTTCTTCCGCGTCGACAGTAGCAGACCCACTCACCAGAGCAGCAAAGAGTGTGTCGGGCTCGAGATCTTCCGGTGGTTTGGGGGCATCCTCCTCCGAGTTGACCGCCTCTGCTACCGTGGCAGCAGTCTCGTTAATCTGCGTGCATAGCTCAAACAGTACTTGAGCAGTTGCGCCCCGCCCCGCCTTGCGCTTGGACAGGTACTCGAGGCGCTTAAGGGCAGCTCGCGCGACGTCCCGCGGCAGCGGGCAGTCGTTGATGGTGTGCTTGGGGTTGTCACAATTGAAACACCCCATAATTGAGAGGGGGTTAAATCGCCCCGTCGACTGCTGCACAGCACGGTTCCCAACTCCCACATGCTTGCGCTCATACCGGCCTTGGCCTTGATAAAACGTGCTGACCTCGTTGTCGTCGTCCATCTTGGTGGCGACGCCCGACGCGGCGTCCTGGATCCGAGCACGCTTGGCCTCCTGGTGCTGGAAGAGGGCGGCCTGCAGCTCTCCATACAGCTTCTGGAACCCGAGCTTGTGAGTGGATACACGGCTCAACGGCTCCGTGGCCCAATCGTAGCCAACCACCGCATCTCGAAGATATTCAACTCGAAACACCTCACCGGAGTGCGACGGTGGGAGAAGCTTTGAGCCCGTTAGGACCGCCTGGTACGTCGACGTCAACGCCGCCTCGACCGACATTCCCTTGGACTCAAACGCCTTCATGCGCAAGGACGCCAGCTTGTTGCGCGCCTGGCTCTGGCGCACGTCGGAGTGGTACTCGTTTCGGAGGCGCATGACCATCGAATCGTAGGTGTCAACGACATGGACGAGCTCGTTTAGGTAGAATCGCTTCGCGTCGCCACTAAGGAGGTTGTAGAAGTAACGCAGCATCTGCATGCGTGACAGCCCGTAGTCGCGGCACACCAGCTCATAATCGGCCACGAAATCGTCGAGGCACTCGTTGGGGTCACCAGAGAACTTGGAGCTGCTGTCCTTAAAGCGTAGCGAGATGCGGTGCGCCAAGGTGTTGTCCGTCGCATCCATAGAGTCCGCCCCATGCCCCGAGTGCGTCGGCCCTAGGTCAATCTGGGGTCGACCGCCCGCGACGTTCCCCTGGTTCGCTGGGCGCCCAAACGACGCGAGCGGTGGCAGTCCCGACCGGGCGTCTTGGGTCCCCAGGTTGGGCGGCGGGACGTCGTCGCGGTCGTCACTTGCTGCCGAAGCGTCGGCAAGAGCAGCAGAGCGAGCCCCAGAGGGAGGAGTGGACACAAACCCCTCTGGGCCGGCAGTCCGACCATACGCCCCCGGCGCGGTGGCGTACCGGCACAGGCTCTCGTTGCAGTTGTCAATGTTGGCCAATATCTGCTGTGCCGCCACCTTGTCCCCACCAGCCGGATACAGCGTAGCAGCGAGCCGCTTGACGCTCCGCATGTCTTCAGTCCCCCCGAGGTAGACTTCGTGGGTGCGAAGCCAGGCTAGCAGCTGCTGATGGATGAAAGGTTGGCGCATCATGTCAGGGCCCAAGAGGACCGTGGGCGGGTACAGGTCCGCCAGTTGCGCCCGCAACTCTTCTCCGGTGACTTGGTCCTCTTCTGCGTCCGCAGTCAGTGCACGCACGGCCATGATCAGCCCCTGCTGCATCTCGGACATTTGCGCCATGATTGCGCGAGGCATAAAAGCCGGAGGGGGGTTACTTTCGGTTGACATGGCGACAAGCGCAACAGGGTCCTCTCAAAGTCGTGCTTGACCTTGACCACCACCTTGGTCTTGGGCTTGACCTTGACCACCACCTTGATCTTGGGCTTGACCTTGACCTTGTGCCTTCTTGTGTTGATCCAGGGCGCGAGGGCCACGCGAACCGGCCCACCCCCCAATTGACACAAGCAATCGAGTGTCCCCCCACGCACACCGAGGTCCAGCTCCCCCCCGCACGCCGAGGTCCAGCTCCCCCCGCACACCAAGGTCCAGCTCCCCCCGCACACCAAGGTCCAGCTCCCGCAAGTACACGAGCACGTACGCGCACGCCGCGGCACTCGCGTTGGCCCGCACGGAGCTACACACCGAGACGCGCACGTGTGGTACCAGTGTGCCCGTCCGCTAGTGCAAGGGAAATCTGCCTCGTCGCTCTCCCGGGTCGCCACACGCACACCTCCGTCACTGGCCTCGACACGGGCGACCCGACTCCAGGTTTCAGCGGCAATGCCTTCCCCGAAAGAGGACGAGCCACGCGCCAGATCAACGTGACCAAGCCTCCCCCAAGGAAAGGAACCCCCACGTCGTGGGGGAGTCAAGACCCGTTACGGGGGAGGGGCAGGGTAATCGGAAAGCGTCCGCACAGGGGCAACGCGGTGTCTCGCAATGCACGCACGCACGGGCAACCCCAGCACACCCGGCGCGCCCGGCGGTGCAACGCGCGTCCTGCTCGCCGGCACGGAAATCGCGATTGTGAGTATCGGCGAGGATGTGGAGAAAAACGCAGTGTACCCCACGAGGCCAGACACCGGCGACCCGACACCCCAACGCGGGGTGGCGAGTTCCAATGTCTAGTCTGCCGGGCCGAGGGCGCCCGGCACTCAGGTGCGCGGCCGGGTGCTCTTATACCCCGCCCCGCACGCGGCGGCAGGTCCGCCGCACGCGGCGGTGAGCGCCCCCGACACGCCCACAGACGCAAGTCTAGCCCCCCCTCTCCACACGGCCATCAGCCCACCTATTGTGGACAACACCCGCGAATCACCCCCTTCCACTCAAGCAAAACAATGCACAAACCGGCCAATCACGGCCTGGCGAAACACATAATCGAGCCAATCGGCCCGACCCAATCTGTCAGCCATCACCGGGGGTTTGACCAAACATCATTGATGTTCGGTCACACCCCGCCGAGGTCTGACCAAACGCAAACGCGTGTCCCCCACAATCTTGGCAGGATCCGGTCCAGCGCCCAATCATCGGTCACATGGCTGGGTCCGAGTCTCGCCTCGCCGCGCGGCACGAGGGTGCGGGGCAGCGCACGCCCCCCCCGCAGCGGCGTAATCACAGCGCGCGCCCCGCCCGAGGCGGCTCCCACCTTTGGGCCCGCCCCCGGCGTGGCCGCCGGGGGCGCCCACGTATCGCCGGCGAGCACCGGGGGGACCCTCGCCGCCGCGCGGGGCCCCCGCCCGCCCACCCACCACCACTGGCGACGTTGCCTTTGGGGGGGTGCGGCTGGCCCGGCTGCCCGCCGCGGCCGCTGCCCGCAGCGCCGCCACGCGGCCCGTCTGCACCGCGCGTGGTGGCGAGGAGGGGGCGGCACCGCCTCCCCCTCCGCCCCCCCCAGCCGCGTGGTCGCTGCGACTGTCAACGCGGTGTCGCGTGCGGTGGCGTGCGGCGTCTGCGGGTGGACGGTGGGGGGGTTGGTGGAGGAGGCGATGGGCGTCGGGGTGGCCTGGGGGTGGCCTGGGGGTGGCCTGGGGGGGGGAGGGGGGGGGGGGGGGTGCCCCGCCTGGCGCCGCGAGCGCTGGCGCGGATCCGCGGCGCGGCGCCCGCCACCCCGCGGACGCCGCGTTGGCGGCGGCGGCTGGCTGCGGCTGGCCGCGCCCGCCACCGCCGCCGCCATCGCCACCGCCGCCGCCCTCGGCCGCGGCAGCCGCGGTCGCGCGCGCGCGCCACCGCCACGGCCGGCTGGCGCGGCGCGACCGGGGGGGCGGTGCGGCTGCGGCGGTGGGGGGGGGGCGGCGGCGGCGGCGGCGGCGGCACGGCCTGTGTGGGCGCGTCGGGTCGCGCGCCGTGGCCACGGGTGTGGTGGGGGTGGGGGTGGTGGCGGTGGGGGCGGCGGACGCGCGAGCCGTGCGGCCGGGTGCGTGTGCTGTAGGCGTCGGCGTGGCTGGCCGGCGCGACCGGGGCGGGTGCGCTTGCCGCTCCGACAGGGTGTTCGCGTGCGGCGCGTGGCGGCGGCCGTCGCCCCGTTCACCTCCTTCCCTCGCTCGGCTCTCGCCCACTCCCGCCCGTGGCGGTCGATCGCGGCACGCGCCGCCTTGAGAGAGCGGCACCCGTCGCACCTCTTGCTCCTCCTCTGGCGCCGCCTTGACGGCGTGTCCCCATTTGTCACGCTCTGCTCCCCCGCCCCCGCCCCCCTCCCAAGGTCGTTGCGGCTTTTCTTTCTTTTTTTTTTTTTTTTTGCTCGTTCCTGACGCAGCCGCCGCCCGCCCGCCCCCATGGACAGCCGCGTCGAGTCGGCCGCCTCGTCCGTCGGGGACACATGGACGCCCGCCGCCGCGACGCGGCGGGGCGTCACCTCCCTCACCGCCCGGTGGGAGGCGGCCGTGTCGGGCGCTACCGCGTCGTCGGCGCTACCGTCGTTTGGGCCCGGTGACCTGCCGGGCCTGGGGGAGGGCGGGGGGACGCCGCCGCCGCGGCCGCGCCGCCGCCGCCGCCGCCGCCACCCCCCGCGCCGGCCGCCGCGGCCGTCACCACCACCGCCGTCACCGCCGAGGTCACCCGCGTGACGACGACGACGACAACGACGACGACGACCGCGACAGCGTCGGCGGTGGGGATTGGCGCCGCGCGGGGAGCGCCGCTGCTGGGTGGCCGCCGCGAGACCTCCCCGCCGCCGTCGCCGCCGACGCCACCGCCGCCGCTACCGCCGCCGCCACCGCCGGTGGCGGGCGTGTCGGGCAGCAGGATGACGGCCGCCGCGGCAGCGGCGGCGGCGGCGGGCGCGGCGGCGGCGCGTGGGGGCTTGCCGTCGGCAGCGTCCTACTCGTCCACCTCGTCGACGCACGTGCTGACGCCGCCGCCGGTGCCCGGCTGGGCCGCGCCGTCGACCGCGGCGGCGGCCAACCCGTGGGGCGGCGTGGTGGAGGAGGACTGCGCAGACGAGGACCGGGCGGTGGTGCCCGTGGACGATGCCGCGTGTGACGTGCCCGCGGGGGACGGGGACAGCGACTCGGAGAGCGCCTACACACAGGGCGAGGGCGACACGCCGTCGGGGTCGGAGGGGGAGGCCGCAGAGGGTGACACCTGGGGGGGGCTGGGCGGCGCCGGCGGTGGCGCGACGGCGGGCGCTCCGCCCATGGGCCGCGTTGCCGCGCTCGCGGCGGCCTACCCCGGCGGCGGCGGGTTTACCAAGGTCGCCGGCCGCGACGGCGACGGCGCGCCGCCGCCGCGCTCGCCGCGTGCCGCGGCGCCCGCCTGGGCGGGCGTCGTCGAGCCCGACTGTGACGATGCGGACCGGGCGGTCATCCAGGTGGACGACAACGTCGCGTGCGGGCCGCGGCGGTCGTCGTCGTCGGCGGCCGACGAAGACTCGGTGTCGGCCTACACGGACGATGGCGAGTCAGAGGGGGAGACGGGCGCGGGCGCGGCGACCGCCGCCGCGGCGGTGGTCGCGGCGGGCGGCCGCCGCGCGTTACGACCGCGCCAGTGGGCGTGGACAGCGACGAGGACGGGACGCTCACGTACGGCTCGTCTGCGCTCGGCGCGTCGGGCCTGCCACGGTCGTCGTTTGGCGGCACGGGCGCCGGCGACGAGGATGAGGACGACGCCCGGCCACGTTTGCGTCGTCCATCCTTGGCTCGTCGACGCGCCACGGCCGGGGCTCCCTCGCCGCCACCGACGGGCTGCCCGCCGACGACCCGTCGGCGACGTGGGCGTCGAGCGTGGGCGGCGGCCCGGCGTCGTCCTACCTGGACGATGACGCGGTGGTGGTGGACGATGAGGAGGTGCTGTCGTCATCGGCAGCAACGTCGCCGCGGTGGTCGGCCGAGGGGGCGGCACCGCCGCCGCCACCGGCGCGGCCCGCCGCGGATGAGGGGGCGGCGCCGCGCCGCGGTGGCGGCTTGCCGCCCATGCCCGTCGTGGTGGCGGGCGCCCCCGACGATAGCTGGCGACGGGCCGCGCAGCCAGAGGAGGAGCCCGTCGAGTCGGCTGTCCAGGAGCCCGACAGCCCGCCAACGCCGCCGCCGCCGCCGCCGCCGCCCCCTCCCGCCGCCGACGCGGCGGCAGCCGTCGCGCCCGCCGTCCAAGAGGCGCTGCCCATGCCACCCGCGGCGATGCCTGCCGATGTCCTCCGCACCATCCACACCAATGGCGGCGCGCGACCCCCCCCGGGCGGCCGCCAGCGGGCGGGTCACCCCACCGCTGCCAGACCTGCCGATGCTGCCCACGACCCTACGGTCGGCGTCGCCGACGCCAGACACGGCGACGCGGGCCCCCCGCCCGCGCGGCGGCGGTGCTACCCATGCTCCCATCGTCCCTACGGGCGCCGTCGCCGACGCCGC